>VZSR01003803.1:54292509-54330595 GCA_013398615.1 Brachypodius melanocephalos
TGGAGCCTCTCACTTGTTTTGCTTTCAAACCACAACAGTAATAAAGGAGGTACAGGAATCAGCTAAGAGGAAAGATGAAAACCTCTGCAGCTGCAAGTATGCTGTGTGGGCTTTTGGCAAGAAACAAGCCATGGGGTCAAAGCCACAACACCTGAATCCTACCCCTGCCAGTGTGGGGGGTCCCATCTCTCCTAAGGACACATTCAGCAGTGTGTGTCTGCCTGGGCCTTCAGCAGCAGAGCTCATTGTGCTAAATCAGATGCCTCCCCACACCAGCTGCAGGTAGACACTCAGGTCCATGGGAGGGAAAGGGGGGAAATTATGTGCCCGAACCTGATCCATTTCTGCACAGTTACTCAACTAGTGGGAGCTCTCCATCAGGGTATAGGACCAGAGGAAAGATGGCAAAAAGAAGCAGCATTTTCTTCCAAGGGAAGCTGAGGCAGGTTGCACAGGCTGCCCCATTGTGTGGCAGTCAAGTGGTGAATTGTATCTGTTTAACCTTCTGCTAAAGAGAAGAGTCTCCATTGCTGCTCTGTTTTGGGTATCACTGCAGGAATGTGCCTGTTTCCTCTACATTCTGCAGTCTTTGGCAGGCCCTCTGGTCAGGCTTGTGGGATCTGGAGCTGTCAGGGAAGACGGAATAGAATAAAAAGGAATAAATAGCATAATCATTTTGAAAGGGCTGCTGTAGAGTCAGAAAACTCCATGGAATACAGCAGAGCCACAAAGTGAGGGGGCAATAAACCCATGGTGTCAGGGAAAGCCCACAGGATGTGAAAAAGACGGACACCTGGAAGAAACTGGGGCAGCGTAATTCCGCTTCTGGATGTGGTTCCGTGTCTCTTGAGTCCCACCTGTGAGCTGGCCTTCCCCAGGGCACCCAGCGAGGCAGGGATGGCCCTGCTGGGGGACACCAATGGCACTGCCCAAGTCCCCCAGCACCAGCGCGGGCTCCGGTGTGTCCCCGTTTCGCTCCCATTCCCTTTGGGAAGGCAGGGAGCCGCCGGGCCAGCAGGAGCCCTGCGCCTCCGGCACCCTGCCTGCGCAGCACCCCGAGCCTGCCATCGTCCTCCAGAAACGCACAGCCTGTCACAACTCGTTGCTTAATGCTAAACTACCCATTATAAATAAACATGGTCCTAATAATAGTTCGCCTGACCTGACTCACTGCGGGAAACAGCCTCAGAAATAAAAGGAAGATGACTTTCAAACAGAAGAGTTATAATTTTACGTAAATAAAAAATGAAAAGGGCAGCACAGGACAGGCATGGGGAAAATCATGTTTCAGGGAGTCGAAGTTGCAGTCTCAGGGCGTTAATGGGCTCGCCTGGCTGCTAAATCTGACACTGTCTCCCCCTGTACATTTGCTGGAGTTTGACAGATGGATGTGGAGAAATATTACTGGAATTGTCAGATAACCGTTAGTCACCCAGATTAAAAACAAATTCCATTGACATTATGTCATACCTTGGGAGCCCAAAACAGATATTGATGTTTTCATCTTGTTGCAGGGAGGAGGGAGATGGGAGTGGGTAAAGTAAGAAATCAAAATCGTGCCTGATAGAGCAAGTCTTTTGGCTTTGTTTGAAAAATGACACCACAGCACAGTGCACTTAGCTGAAAATGAGAGATAGCACAATCTAGAGAGCTAGTACAGCCTATCTCACTCTCAAATGAAGGGGAGACAAAGACAGTGCTGTCATTAAAAAACCCAGAACTTTTAAGACCTGTACACAATCTTAAGTCCAAGTATAGGAACCAGATTCATTCAGTGGATGCTGCAAGATCCACCCCTCAAAAACCAGATCCCCCCCTTCAGACACCGGTGGGATGTGCGGTGGGCTGAGCTCTGCTCATCCAGGGTAGCATGAGGTTTATTTTCTCACCTTTTGGTGAGAAAGCAGAGGGAGATGCAATGCCTGTGCATGTGGAGAAGGAGAGATTTGGACTTGCTCAGTCTGCAGGAGAGACAGCTTCGAGGAGACCTAACAGCTGGCCAGCATCTAGGAGGGGCCACTAAGAAGCCAAAACTTGGCATTTCACAGCATCACAAGGCTGGGGTGTGAGAAACAATCACAGAGTCATTGAATTGCTTAGGTTGTAAAAGACCCTTAAGAGCATTGAGTCTAACCATTAACATAGCACTTACAAGATCCCTATTAACCACGTCCCTGAGCGCCACATTTATACATCTTTTAAATACCTGCAGGTTTGGTGACTCAACTGCCATCCTGGGCAGCCTGTTTCAATGCCTGACAACTCTTCTGATGACGAATATTGTTCTTATATCCAATCTAGGCTTCCCCTGGTGCAACTTGAGGCTATTTCCTCTTATCCTTGTTACTTGGGAGAAAAGACAGACAACCTCCTTTCAGGTGATAGCAGAGAGCAATAAGGTCACATCTGAGCTTCCTTTTCTCTTGCCTAAACAATTCCAGTTCCCTCAGCTGCTTCTCACAGCTCCAGACCCCTCACCAGCTCCGTTGCCCTTCCCTGGACATACTCCAGCCCCTCAATGTTTTTCTTGCAGTGAGTGGCCCAAAACTGAACACAGGATTTGAGGTGCAGCCTCACCAGTGCCGAGTACGGGGGGACAATCCCTGCCCTGCTCCTTCTGGCCACACCATTGCTGATACTGGCCAGGATGCCATTGGCCTTCTTGGCCACCTGGGCACACGCAGGCCCATTTTCTGCTGGCTGTTGACCAACATTTCTAGATCCTTTTCCACTAGGCAACTTTTCAGCTACTCTTCCCCAAGCATGTAGTACTGCTTGGGCTTGTTGTGATTTAAATGAAGGACAAGTGGATCACTAAGATTCTTAAGGTGAAAAAAAGGTTTGGATTGGATATAAGGACAGCTAGGTAGTGGAGCCAGTTGCTCCAAGAGGCTGTGCTGTCTCCTCATTTGAATTTTTTCAAAACAAAGCCATGAGCAGCCTGGCCTCAAAGCTGTCCCTGCTTTGGGCAGGAGGTTGGACTGGAAACCTCCTGAGGTCCCTTCCAACCTGAATTGTCTTATTATTCCTGTGATAAATGCACAAACTGTTCCTGCTTTGTTGATCTTCACAGTGACTATGATGATTTACATCCACTGAGGATCCGGAGTTAAGTTTGTAGGTAACTGTCCCAGAATCAACAATAAAATGGGATTGTGTTTTTCATGAATCATTAGGTGGTATGAAGATGTCTTGAAAGGCCTCTACCAGTGATAAACCAGTAAAATATACTGGAGACATCTTGAGGCAACAAAGAGTTTTGAAATGATCCTTTTTTTGGTCATTTGGTATATGTGTATATATGGAACTATGCCTTTGATATTAAGTCTTGGCTGCTCAGTGCAGTACCTTACTAATATTCTTTCCATACAACGTGGTCTGTGCTTCTAATTTCCTAAGTTTATAAAAAAGTCAAAAGAGGAAGACTGAAATTCCATCCCAGAACCTCATATTGATTACAACGTGGTTCATCGCCTCTGTTTGAACCGATACCCCACACAGACACTCATCATTTGAGATGGTAGAGAAAAAGATAGCAGGAGTGACCTGTCATCTACACCAGACCCTCCTTCACAGATTCACTGCATCTTTGAGGAAAGAATGACTTGTTATCCTGTTACCTGAGATCACACTTAACTTCAGCCGGGTTAAAATAAAAGGCAAATACAGTCATTTATTCATAGCATCCAAAACAGGCGACACAGTTACAAATGGATATGGAACAGGCAATGGATGAAATTCAATAGGAAGTTATGGGGCTGTGTTGGGTAGACATCCATCAGTCCCCAGAACTGGCAAGTTCATTCAGGACTCTAGACACTGTGTGTGGCACTGCCAGGTGCATCTTCTGGGACACCCCCAAGGCATCTCAGTGGGGTGCACAGCTTCTCTGGGGGAACCCCACCAGACAGCTGTCCCCAGTGCCTGTCTTCCTTATGTTCAGATCCCCACTCCTTCAACATCAGCTCACCTCTCTTTCATAATCATATTACTTTTCGTGTTCAGGCTTCACTGTGAGCTCTTCGAGGGGTCCAGACCAGTTTCATCTGTCATCTTGCAGCTCACACTATTTATTCCTTGCCAGAAGGCATTCTGACCACTCTCTTAAATAAAGTAACAGGGCTTTCCCCCTTCTTAGGTATGGAAATGCCTCTTTGTTGGATGAGAGCTCCTGCATTTAACTGGCTCACAAACAACTCTGTTTCAGGAGAGTCCCCCTCCCCGGGTGGCCACTCAGCATTTCTCTGGCCCTTTTAGTCTGTAGCACGGCACAGGGGCACACTACACACCACCAGAGCACGTAACTGCATGTGGCTCACTCCAGGCTCTTGCCTGAGATCAGACACAATCAGTGGTTAATCTTGTTGGAATACTGACAGGTTTCTGTGTTAGGCTGGGGCGACTGTTGCGTGACGCGGAGTTTGATTCTCTCACTTGGCTCCACCAGAGCTGGGGAAGGTGACGAGAATACACAAAGCTAAGAAGAGAAAAGCAAAGGAGGTGGAATTCAGGTGTCTGTCTCATGCTATCAAGCAGCTAAAAGACAGTCAAAAACAGCATAAAAGGCTGGCAGGCAAGTCCAAAATAGAAAAAATACATTAAGAATAAAAATAGAATAACTTACTAAATTTTTGAATAGTTCTATTAAAGTAGGTGGGGAAAAATGTTGCAAACATTTATCTTTCATATTGCCAAAGACAATAGTTCTCATTTTTTGTTAGGGCACAAGGCAAATATCAGTGGAAGCACTATAACATACCATGTTCAACTTCAAGAAATTCAGAACTGTTATGGTACACAAATATGTGTAGCTGAAATGCCTGCCTACACTATGACAAATGCTTTTTCAGGCTAATTCTCTGCCTCATTTTTGTCTTGGCTTCTTGTCGAAACTGGGATGAAAATAAAAAGGCAGGCACCCTACCTTGCCAGATAGCCTTAATTAATTAACACAGTGAACAGAGCAATTTAGTCTTGTTTTCTTCTCAGTCTGAAGCATCCCCATCCCCATAGTTTGCATTGCTGAAACTAATCAGACCTCAAGAAGTTTGGCATCCTTTCGTCCCCTTGAAGACTTACAGAGACCCAGGCAAATACGATACAATAAATTTGGCAAGAGAAGTCACTCACATACATCTGGTACATGTCGCATACTTTATCTTTTTTACAGGAACCAGCCTGAAACCTTCTGCTCTGCAAATGGGTGTGAGTATTCTGTCATCAACAGTCTTGGGGGGACCTTTCTGTTTGAGTAGTCGTCATGCTTAATTTAGGATGTTTGAAAGATCTAAGGTGGAGCTGGTCACTTGGGGCTTATCTTGTAATGGTTGATGGGACCCTGCCACTCCCCTGGGGCAGTCAGTCTGACCTTGTTCTAGACCCCAGCAGGAGGATGAGGATGAGATGAAGTACTCTCTGCAGGTGCTTGCCTCTGTCCTTTGACTATGAAAGGGAATTTGGGTGACTAAGTCAAACTTAGGTGTCTGACGTTCAGACAACTGAGTTACAACAGATGTACCCTGCCTAGACAGAGTACAACTGGAGTAAAGCATATGAAATATGTTGAAAGCTTGATAAAGTTTAATGCATTTCCAAATGTAGAAATGTTCCAAAAGCTGCAATGGTGTGTGTCTCCTTCCCCCAGCAGCAATTCATCTTGGGGTAATGCAACTCTTTCTTTTCCAAGTTTACATAACTTGTCAGTCTGTATTCAAGAATAAACATATTTGGTCTCTTCCATCCTTAGAAGAAATAATTAGAAATAAGCAGATTTTTCTTTGTAGCTGAAGTACAATGGACTTTTTGAAACAAAATGCTTGACCACTGGAACATTCATGTTCTCTCCAGGAATTTCAAGGATCACATTATATTTTACACAGAGATTTCTTGATCAACTCAGAGAACTTTGAACTATATTCTTTATTGTACCATTTATACAAATATTAGCTGTCACATCATACCTTCTAAATGCTGACTGTAATGATAAGTAAATATTGCTTGAGGGGCACAGGTGAGGCCTTCGGATACGATGAAATGTTAAAAGTATAAAAAATGGAGGACAAATATTAATAAACTCCAAATTACTATTAGTTCTGTACCTCTGGCAATATGTTTTCCAGCAGTCACTGAAGAAAATAGTAATCTCTTTTTACTAAACTGCATGATTTTTAAATTGGAGTGTTGCAAATCTTATTTCAAGAGTTCTCCAGAAGGAAAAATTTGAGCTGCTCTGGGGCATTTTTAAAGTATGTCATTTTTAAACTAGACAATAACATGGTTTTATAACAGGTCACGTGAACCCAGCTCAGCCGCAGGAGCAATGCAGGCGTGCAGGAGATGTGCAGGCACTGGCTTTAGGCAGAAGCAAAGCTCAGTGTGTGGAGATGTGACAGAGGAACAAGCAAGGCAGTACAAGAATGGAGAGGGGTGACATCATGCCACCAACACCTTCCCCACCACCAAAAGCTGCCCCCTGCATGTCTGGCTGCACCTCCTGGACTGCAAGGTCCTCCTCCCTGTGCAAGCATGGCTGGTGCTCGTGTCTCTTTCATGCATCCTTGGATTAGTTACATTAATATAAATCCCTGTGGCATTTACAAAGTGTGCATTAGGTGGTCTGCAGAAGCAACAGTGGAGTCATAGGAAATAAGAATTGTAAGTGCTTTGAGGGCTTTAAATCCAGTATTGCAATCAAAGTTTGATGGAACAGAAGTTCTGTAATGATCAGCCAGAAAGGTAAGCATTCCCCACAATGCAGAAATCATTAATTCAACTAAGAATGAAGACAGCACCATCTTTTTCATTATCCCCTAATTTAATTGTCACAGATTAAAGCCTGGCAAATCTGGGCACAGATTCCTGTTGTCAGACTTCAAAGAGGGCTCCTGAAGTCTTCTGCCAGAATCAATGATCATTGCTATATCCTTTTCACACTCAGCATCTGTATCTTCCCTAATGCTAATGAACATTATTTTTGCATGCTTCTGAGCAGGCTAAAAAATACACTCTTGAATCACATTTCCCATGCGAGGGGGAAAATGAACCCTTCTACATTTGTTATTCTCCTCTAACAAGGATTAAACCATGGTGTGGGTACTAATGAGTGACTTGCAATTGCCCGCCTCTCACTTTAGTTTAGTCAGGAATATTGAAGATGAAATTTCTCAGCTGAAATCATAACACGCTCTATAGATTAAATGTTTCAGAGCTGTTCTTATAACAAATAATCAAGCTGTCGAGATTGCTTGCTATGCAGGCTTGCAGACCTCTTGGGTCACTGTTGCCAAGGAGTAATTTTATTTAAAGTAGACTCACTTGTCCATCTTATGAAAAAGAAAAGCAGAAATAGTAGGTTTCAAGGAACTTGGTGTGAATGATACACATTCGTTTCACATCAATTTGCCTCCTCTATGTGCTATTTTTCAATATGTACCGTAATTGCTAATTACAAAAAGAATTAGACTCCAGGGCTGAATTAAGGCAGAAAATACCTGAAAGAATTTCTGATAGAGCTATAACAGATGATAAATTTGCTCCTGGAAGCATGTCCATTTTTGTTCTAATAGCCACACTATAGTGAAAAGTCAATTACTACTATATTATCATTGTCAAGCAGAGGTCACAGAGACAATTCTCCTGTGTGCATATGTGTCTGCAAATCAGTGTCAGGGAAGTACCAGACAAATTTATATCTTAATTCTTTACTGCCCTGTTGATATTTCCCTCAGTATTACAGCAAAGCTCATGCATCTTCATTCCTTTTCCATCCAGTAAAATTTTATTTATGGGGTGGCACATTTACTACAGTGCAAAGTGCTCAAAACTGGCTGCAAGCAGATGATACGAGACATGGTGCATTAGGCAAGATGTTATATACACCTTTCCTAGTAGTGATTTCCAAACTAGCACTGGCTAGTTGAAGGATTCTGTCATTCAATATGAATTAACCAAAAAGATCTATTGGATGCAGTGACTCATTTCTCACCATTCTGCCCACTAAATGGGGAGAACAGAATTATAACAACTAATACTGAAAAATATAACATTTGGTGTCAGTTAAAACATAACACCTGGTGTCAGTTATTCTCATTAGATCACTATCCTCTTGGTTCCAAACATCAAAACAAGCAAATCTCATTTCTTCAGCAATTAGCCAACAGAAATTAGGAAAACTGTCCAGTCTGATGTCATGGGTGACAGCCCTGTCCGTGGAAGGGAGAAGGGGCAATGTGTTGAAATGTGATGATCATTAAGGTCCCTTCCAACCTAAACCAATCTGTGATCATCTTCTTGAGGGCAGGAAGGCTCTGCAGAAGGATCTGGACAGCCTGAGATAGATGGATAGGCTGACAGATAGATGGACTGAGACCAGCGGTGTGAGGTTCAAAAGGCAAAGTGCCACATCCTGCACCTGGGTTACAACAACCCCAGGCAGTGCTAGAGGCTGGGGGCAGAGTGGCTGGAAAGCTGACCATTGGAAAAGGACCTGGGAGTGCTGGTCCACAACAGCTGAACATGAGCCAGCTGTGCCCAGGTGGCCAAAAAGGCCAAA
Organism: Brachypodius melanocephalos; assembly: GCA_013398615.1. Taxonomy (NCBI): domain Eukaryota; kingdom Metazoa; phylum Chordata; class Aves; order Passeriformes; family Pycnonotidae; genus Brachypodius; species Brachypodius melanocephalos. The sequence goes on from VZSR01003803.1 coordinate 54,301,061, forward strand.
GGCATCCTGGCCTGGATCAGCAACAGTGTGGGCAGCAGGAGCAGGGCAGGGATTGTCCCCCTGTTCTCAGCAGTAACAAGACCACATCTCTAATCCTGTGTCTAGTTTTGGGCCACTCACTACAAGAAAACATGGAGGGGCTGGAGTGTGTCCAGAGATGGCAACAGAGATGGTGAAGAGTCCAGAGGGTAAGCCCTGTGAGGAGCAGCTGAGGGACTGGAGTTTTTTAGGCAGGTGAAAAGGAGGTGACCTCAGAGGTGACCTTATTCCTCTCCACAACCACCCAAAAGGGGGTTGTAGCCAGGTGAGGGTCATGTTCTTCTCCCAAGCTATCAGTGACAGGACAAGAGGACACAGCCTCAAGCTGCACCATGGAAGGTTCAGGCTGGACAACAGGAGGACTTTCTTCACAGAAAGGGTGATTAGACATTGGAATGCCCAGGGAGGTGGTGCAGTCACCATCCCTGAAGCTGTTTTAGGAAAGACTGAAGGTAGCACTTAATGCCATGATCTAGCTGACAAGGCGCTGATCAGTAAACAGTTGGACTCAATAATCTCAGAGGTTTTGTCCAACATAAGTGATTCTGTGATTCTGTGGTGATTCTATGGCTCTATGAAACTTTTTTAATTTTCTAGTAGGACATCTATAGCAGTGACAGTGAAACTGGAGGAAACCTGTCCCCAGGGAGGCTCCCATCGGAACAGAGACTGCTGGGCTCCCTTAAAATCACACTTTCTAGGTAAATTTGTTCCTCAGGAAGAAATCATATCAAGGAGATCAGACAATTTGCTCTTGGAAGTCTGTCTGGGTAGGTTTGGCTTCAGGAGAGCTGAGGTCAGATATGGTAGGGGGGCATTCCTGGCATTTTTCTGGGAGCGATAGTTCTGGTATAAGGACATGCCATTTCCCTTCAGAGCTTTCTGGAGGCTGCAACGACCTGTGATACAAACAGTTTCAGGAGATGATTTTTTCTAGTTTTATACTCTTTCATTTGATATGGAAGAAGGGACTTGGGACCAGATTGTCATTCAGATTTCATTTGCTCTCCCAGAAGGTTATCTGCCTGCTCCTTTGTGACTTCTTAACAACTTGTTTGCAAGGCACATGATGCTGTTATAGTTCAGCTGACCCATGACTGTCATCATTTACAGAGGTGCTGCCAGGGAGATGCTGTTGGGCCAGAAGAATTCAGGTAAAATCCATTGTAAAAAGGGGAGACACCCTGGTAAATTCATCATCTCAAGAAGTGCAGTACAACAGACCAGTGAAGGCACTGGGAGCCCAGCATGATGCAAAAAGAGCAGCAAATATAAACATATGCATATTTAAAGCACATACAGATAATGCAAACATCTGCAGTGAAATCAAAAATGTTCCTATACAAGGAACAGAAACCCTCAGAGTTTATCATCTAAGATAAACACCTGTGCTGTGGATTTAAAGACAGTTTTCCTAAGGTAGATGTTTCCATAGCTGTCTATTATGGAGACCTTATACTTCTTATACCTCTGAGGCTCACTTTACCATCACTGTGATCCCCCATAATTTTTACATAAGAACAAACAAATAATGCACAGAATTCATACACTCTCAACCGGAATAGTCATTAAGAATCCATCAGAATCCATCTTTATTGCTCATTCTTCCTCAGATGCTCATGGTTCTGCAAGAAACAGGCAAAAATAAATAGGAAATTCATAATGATATTGCAAATGTAAAATAAAAATGCTTACAGATGGAGAGAATATTTGGAAGAGTTAAAAAAGCTCAAAAATGTTGGGAAAAGAAACCAACAAGTTCTTCCAATGATTCAACTTCTAATGTCCACCTAACAGTTTTTACTCTGACCTACTTCTTCTCCAAATAAATATAGTCACTTGCATTTTACCACCAAAATAGACATATTCAGAGATGACAGGAAGTCTGAGTATGATTCAGTTAGAAAAGGTAGTCAGTCAAAGCCATGCAAAACCAGATATTCACTAGAACTACCCAGAAACTGCTCGATTAGGTGAAAAGCACAAATAATCCACCCTTGGTAACCCTTAGATGCTGAAAATCTCTGTCCTCACCTCTGAATTATCACAGCAAAAATACTTATTTGTAGTTTAAAAAAAAAAATAATCTAAAATGAAGAGACTCCAAAGAGAGGATCCTTTTCAGCCCATTCTGAAGGGAAAAAATGCAGGAAACATTACAGATCCTTTTTTTTTTTTTTCCTGAAATATTTTATTCCTTCCCACTGCAGTCTGTTGAGACTGTGTGAGACCTAGCATCTGGCTACCTGAAACTCAGTATTCAGCCCTACAGAAGGGTGTATCATAAGATGCACTCATTCCTCTCTTGAGTGCAGACTATTAGCGAAGACTCTTTTCAAACACAGCTATGAGCATTGCCCTTAGAGCTGAGTTGTGCTACAGGGTTCTTGAGGAAGAGAAATAAATATATAAAAGGTTAGCACGGGATGGAGCCAGTGCATGGGGTGCCTTAGGAAATGAACTCCAGGGGTACTCCAGGAGCTGTTTTCTCTCCATGCCCCCCCAGCTTTCCTTTCCAGCCATCTACATCATTGTTCACTGGCCTCTTTACAGCTCAGACATCAGTGGATGTAGGTGTGGGGATGATTCCCCAGCCACTGATTCTCCTGACACCACCTGTTACCTGCTAATTTATGCAAATATAACAGGGAGGAAATGACCTAACCTAGCACCATCAGAAGGAGTGATTAAGTCCTAAATATCAGTAGAAACAGAAAGAAAGCCATATACTCCAGCATTGTTTAGTTATGGACTTACAGGAAATAGCATCATACTCAGATCTGCATGATGCTGAAGGTCTTCTCTGAGAAGCTGCAAACCCTTTACTTGCTGTGCTTGATCGCTCTGAGCTCATCAGCAGAGTGCTCAGTGTAGCACCTGGCTGAGCTCTGAGACATTTTATGGGAAAGAGTTTCCAGGGAAAGTTTTCTGCTTCTGTGGCTACCATAAGGCTGAATATATTTTGTCAAGGAACAGAGGGGATTCATCTCCAGGTAAGCAGAAATGCTCATGGTGGACTGCAGACTTCAGCCACTGGGACTTATACATGCTGCTCAGGGAGCAGAGGTTGTGCCAACACACAGAGTAAAGGCTCCCTTGGGCTGGCCTGGGACTGCCACCGCTGCTCCTGAAAATGCTCACAAGCAAGGCTGTCTCAGAGTAAAGAGACAGGTCTCAGCAAAGGTGAGGACAGTGTGCAGATTTCAGTTTCAGCATCTGACCCAGCTCCTCCTTCACTTAAAAATGCGATGTCCTGTGGCTGCAATATCACTCTCCAGAAGATACCATTATTACACAAAAAAATCTTTAATCAGAAGATAGGCAGGTAAAAACTTTCCTTCCTGGATAGCCACTGCAGTTAGTAAGGAGATGAAAGCCATTTTAGCAAACCCTTCTCTCTCTATTAGCTTTTTTCTCTTTTCTTTTTCCTGTTGCAAACATGAGTGGAATCTCTGGGTCATGGTGATCACCAAGGAAACAACTTCCTTGAAAAGAGAAGATACAGATTTAAAGAATGAGTGTGGTTTGGCTTGAGGGCTAGCTCAGTGGCTGCCAGACCTATATTGGATGATGCTGAAAACCTGCCTTCAGTGTCTTTGCTGGAATCTTTAGGTAGTCTTTGCAAGGGTTGTTAGTTATAATCTAGATCTGAAATTTGATAACATCACACATCTCAGCTCCAGGTGTGGAGGGAGTGTGTCCAGCTTCCTGGGAACTGATAGCCTCCTCTCCTCATGATTTGGAAGAGGGAATGCTATGAGGTGAAGGTGATGTCCAATGCTGACTGCTAAATGTGGTGAAGACAGAGGGAATTCAAGTTTCACACTATTTTTCCTATTGCACATCTTTGGAGAGGCCTGCATTTGAAAGTTGAGTCAACCCAATTGTCTCAGAGCCCATTGTAATTGTGCAGAGCAAGAGAAGAGTGGCCTTCTTTATCGAAAGAGTCCTTTCTGACCCAGAAAGAGGAGCAATTTCTGCTGCAGTGTATCCCGATGAGCACACCATACATCTTTAAATCTGTTTTTCTGGGTAGTGTCCTGTGGGAAGAATGTGGAAGTTTCATAGTTTCAGCTCTGTAGTTTTATTAGAGCTATGTCAAAATGCTGTGGTGCCAATTCTCTTCCATTTTTGTTAATTGTTAAAGGAAATATCTTAATTCTGTAGAAGAACGTGCAAGTGCAACATATGACTTATTATCGAGAACCCAATTTTTTTATGCACTGTAAAACTCCATCTGTCCTGTCATCTGGAGTTGGCTACTACTCCTCTAGCACACAAGCACAGATTAAGAATAAGAAGTTTTAAATATCCAGTGTATTAACCAAAGAAGGGACGGATTTTATTTAACAGAAAGTGTTGGAACAGCAGACTCATTTCTGTCCTGTGGGTATTTATGAGGGTATTATGTAGGAGTTCTTGTTTCTGACATCAGGTAACCTAATTCACAAATTTGTGAAACTGTGGTCCGTTCTTAAGGGTTGCATAAGGAGCCAGGGCCACAGGGCATTTTACTGCCTTTGGAGAGAAAATGGCTTGTTTTTTTCCTACCCAGTGCTGATAAGGTAAGGGTGTTCACACATCAGACTGCTCTAGCATAGACTGGCAGGAATTGCTTCCACCAGCTCAAGGTTTCTGACCTATATAAGCACCATGACTTTATGGCACTTGGAAGGAGTGATTTGCACAGAGCCAGCCTGTCCTCTGCTTGCTGGCAGGTCTTGCCAGGTCTTCAGTGCTCCCTCTCCTCACTTCCCACAGCCAAAGCATGGACCTGGCCCAAATCGTTGGGAATTAAACACTGTCGGTCTTGGTGACCTCTAACGTGGCATTTTCAGCTCCATAAACTCACTCACCACACAAAGATTTTGATCAGTCAATAAGGTTTGGAAATACCTAGATAAGCACAGGAGCGAAATGTATGCTGGATGATTTAGACTGTGGCTCAGCAAAACCCTGTAACTTTTCTCATGTCTGTTCATAGCTGTGGCCTCAAGACAAGCATGTGCTTAAATGCTGCACTGAGCATCTGGATTCTATTCCCCATATTGTGTGGATTAGACCTTTCTTCAAGAAAGGAAAGCAAAAGTCATCATTGAAAACTTGGCCTCTCTTGTTCTTTCCAGAAATCTTGTGGTGTGGTGATGAGTGTGAGATAGTCAGTAGCATCCACAGAAGACAAGCAGAATGCTAACAGCAGCCCTTGAAGAAGTGCAAAACACTTCACTTGTTACTTTTTCACATGTTATGTAGATCTCTGGACTAAAGCAAGAATGTTAAACAATAATGCTCATTCCTAGATCTGATCATCTCTCACAGAATTCAGAGATTCTTTTTAAAAAGAATATGTTCAATAGCTATAAAAATAATTTAATTCAGAATTGATTTCTTGGATATTTTCCATTCATTTTATATGGACCAGATTCAGGTCTATGGTAATGAAACTTGCAACAGAGATCTCTGAAAAAACTATGGAATAATAACAGGTCTAAGTACAACTATGTATTATACAAACATTAGATTTTTAGAAGGACTCTATGTGGGCAGAGTAAAATGTACTTTGATGGTCCAACAGCAGAAAACAAACAGGTCAACAAAACAAACAAACAAAGAAATTCAAACTACCAAAACAAAATTAACCCCCCACCCCCTCAAAATAAAATGAAAAATCCCACCCCAACCTTGTTTTTATTAGGACTGCCTCAAAAACACCCAAAATATTCCCCCTCAAGGGACTTCAGCTGAAAGAAGAGGCAAGACTCAAATTTTCTACCAAATCCTGCTGGTTTTGAGGGCTCTGCATTCTTCCCCAGTTCCCTCTAGCCTGCGGAGTTTGTGTGTGAGTCTCCCACCAGAGGCAGCCCAAAACCCTCTGTCATGGGAGAAAAATCCGTGTAGGTTAGGAAATCTGCTACCATGAGCACTGAATATCCTTATCCTGAAAAAGCAAAAATGAGTGTCAGTGTCAGATAGAGACCCTGAAGTGTCCCAGGGCATTGAATACACAGCCAGGGCTGCTCTAGGACAGGCATAAGGGAGGGGGCAGAGGGGATCTCCTGTTTCTGGATCCTCCCAATGCTACCTTGCTCCTCCAGGGCAGTCGTGATGGGGTGATGTGAGGGGTAAAAATTACAGATGTAAGTGATTGTGGTGTATATCCCTATATAATAAAGCTATATACAGAACAACAAGCTACCGGGACAGAAGTGATGTGGGTGGTTGAAATATTTTTTCCTTGAAGACCAAATATAAAATATAAATATTCCAAAACTGGCGAGGAGATATGCATCCATATTCCCCTGAATGAAGTAAAAATGCACTGTGCACAAGGGGTGTGAATTCCCAGACAGATCCAAACAGAAAAAGGTACGAGGTCCCAGTTGCCATCAGATAATCCACTTCAGTGCAGTACTGCTGTTCTTCAAGACAGTTTCTCCACCACTGGGAACTGTCCTGATAGTGACCAGATATGCTGATTTCATCCTCCCATTTTCTGCCAGTCAGTAGCAGAAGATGTAGGAAGGACCTTCCAAGGAAGGAGAAGACAAAAGAACCATCACCTTCCATTAGGATCCAGACTCCCTGCTCTGCTGAGTTGTGGGGCTCGCCAGGACAAGCCGCCCACTTTAATTTAAAAACGTAAGAATCAAACCGTCTCGAGATTAGTGGCAATGATATTATTGCCACACGATGACATAGTGAGGATTTGCAGGGATAAAAGAAAGAAAAAGGGAACTCAGGAGGATTGCATAAATAGCCGCCTGGGTGCAATGAAGCCATGCATGCAGGCAGCTCCTGCTGCACCATCGGCCAAGGCAGTGGCGGCTGCCCCCGGGTTAAGAGCAGCTGGGATCTGTAATCCAGTGTAACTCTCACAGTCTCTCCCCGCCGGGGTCAGCTGAGGACTGCAGCTGCCGGGGAATCACAGAAAGGATCACCAGGGTAATTCCTCCTTCCTCCTCTCCTTGTTTGCTCTGCTTGGTGGTGTGCAGAGCCAGGGGAGGTCTGCAATTCTGTGGTGCCTGTGTGGGGAAATTAACCCAGGAATCAGGAGTACAGAGGGAATGCACCCAAGCTTTGAAGTGCCCAAGAAGTCCTTGCCTAGGTGTGGAAACAGTGACCTGCCACAATCCCTTCTCTTCCCTGCTGTGAGCTTAGCAAGAGCAGGCTGTTCCCTCAGCTGAACTGACACCATTCTGTCAGGTTTGGGGCTGTTTGATGATGTACACTAGTGTCCTTAGGACGTGCCTAAAGACTGTTCTTTACTTGTGAGTCAGAGGAAAAAAGTATGCATTTGAGGGACTCTAATGTTCTTGGTATTAAATCTGGGTTATTTTTGATGGAGTGAAAAGCTCGCTGTAAATTTGAGCAGAAATTGGATTTGACCGGTTGGTCCACACCACAAACACATATGGAAATTCCCCAATGCAATAGCATCCCTACAGAGGAAAATATAAGCAGCAAAGAAGCAAAACTCTAAAATGGAGTTTCGTAATTTAAAGGCAAGCTCACTACCAGCCCTGATATAAGAGTTGGCCGCAATAGATTTTTTTTTTCTCTTATTGAGAAAGCACTTGAGCACTGTAGTGCCAAATCCCATCTTTCCCCCTAGAGGAACCAATCAGCCCTTATAAAGCTACCCTAATGGAGAGAGCAAGTTTGCAGTGCAGACTCTGCCTTGACTCATGTGATATGTTTTTACATTTCCGTCTTTCTGCCGACACTGCTGTGCGGTGCTGCGCAGAATGAAAGAGGCAATTTAATATGGCGCTGAGCCGTGCGCTGCCTGCCGAGCCCGCAGGGAGGGATTCATAGGGGTGCTTTTGTGGCAGACAGCCAAAATTAAGGAGAAATGTTATGCTGCAGCACGGATCTCGCCTGGTACGTGGCCTCCAGCTGCCTCTCGCAGGGTGAATCTGCTGGAATTGTGCAGGTGAGAGGGGATGGAGCTTTCTCTGATGTGCTGAAATAAATTTTCAAGTGTAATTTTCCCAGTGTCCCCTTCCTCCCTTCCAAAAGGAATCAGCTAGCTCCAGAGCTGCAGCATGCTGCAACTGTGTTCAGCTGTCAGGAGTGGTTTTCCCACATGCTCAGGACTGTAGGTAGTGCTTTTGTTTTGAGAAAAAAATGAGGTACTTCAATTTTAGAGAGACATTGGCACTGGCTGCCCATCTTGACCCTTTGTGGAGTGACGATCCAGCTCTGCTTGGAAAGAGGAGAAGCACAAATGCCTCACCAGGGCAAACTGTATTCTAATTTTGTTTCCTTCCCATGACTGCCCCAAGTCTTATCTTGGGTAAGTTGCCCTTTTTTTCTTTTTTTTCCCCCTTTTTTTTTTTGCAAAAGGAAAAAGCATCAGAAATGACTGTCAAAACAAAACAGAGTTTTGCCTGCAGGAAGATGAGTGATGTTGCTGCAATCCGCAGTATGAATGCTGTGTGAAATGCCTGCTAGAATAGAGATGTTTGGATAAAATAAAAAGTTTTCCACAGGGGCTGGAAAAGTCATGTCCAACATTGCTGCCTTCACACCATTCTTATCTGGGCCACCCATTATGTTGGACACTTCAGACTCAAGCTAGCACTAGGGTTATGGTTAGGGGTCAGAGAACCACACAGCCTACAGCTGTAGAGTACTGGGGCTGGAAAAAGCACGCCAAAGGGAGCACGGCACTGTACCAACATTGCTGTGTACACGTAATTTCTCACCTGGGTCATTCATGACACTGGGGGCCTCAGCCACAGCCCCAAGCTGCCACTAGGGTTAGGGTGAGGGATCAGAGAACCACAAAGCCTATAGCTCTAGGGATGCTGGGGCTGATGTTACTTCCAAATAAATATTCTCTGAATTATAAACGCTAGGCATATATAATCTATAAAATTATTTCAAAAGTCAGATGTTCACACAAGCTTATTTTCTACAGCGGATTTTTGGCTTATTCACTATCCCAAGTATTGAATAGCACCTCTGTGTTTCTGAATGTTATCAACAACTACTGTTTCCTTAACAAAACCATGAGAGAGAAATAAATCTCATAAAGAGATTGGTAGGCAGCTGTTTGCCAATGGCTAAATGCTTGCAAGAGTTACATGGTATTATCTCTGTGTTTGTGCTGCTCAGCACTTGACTAGAAATCAGGAATTCTCTCAACCACCTGGTTGCCTAGCAAAATTTGTTGCATTTACCAGCACTGGATCCTTTTCTCAATAAGTTTCAAAACCCAAATCCTTCTGCATCAGTGCAGAAAATGACCCAGGATCCTTAATTGTTAACATACAAATATTTTCCTATATAAGAAACGAATACATTCTATTTGGTAGAAAACTCTTCATGCCTATCACAGAAGGCTGCCACACAATTTCTGCTGTCATGAAGCAGACCTTCCCTCCTACTACCCAAAAACACAGAAACAAGCATAATGGGGTTTGGGTGGTTTTTTTGATAGCACTTGAGACACATGCTGGCAGAGCTTTGGTGATGCCAGCAGTCCAGCAGCCAACTGAACAGAACCCTAAATGGGCTTGTGCTGCCCAACCTTGGTGTCACACAAGCATGGGGACACAGTGGAGTGCTCAGCCCACCTCTGACAGCCGCCACGAGGTAGCCCTGCTACTGGCAGGGATGCTAACAGCAGATCAGCCTCACCACGGGGCATGGGGCAGAGCAGTGTCTGAAGGGAACAGCTAATCCTTGGGGACACTGGGCAGCCCTGCCAGCAGCAGCTGCAGCCCCACCGTCCCCTCACTCAGCATCACTTCTGACTCGTGTAAGTTCAGTGTGTTTGTCAAAGTGCAGCTGGAGATATCACACGATTGGTGATGGCCTGGGGCTCAGCTCCTCCGTCACTCCACACTGACCCAACCCTGTGCTGCTGCTGGTGTGGGTGTTCATCCCTGCCCCATCCCTCACATCAGCACGAGTGCTCAGGGACATCCATGCAGAAGCACAGATCGCGCGCTGTGCAGCCCCTTGTCACTGGTGAGGGGTCCCAGGGAGAGCAGGGGGCCACTGAAAGCAGGGTGGTTTCTTGTGTGGCCCTGAAATTGCCCCTGTTAAAAGATAGCTGCTCCTCTCCTTGTTAATCCAGTGATGGCTGTGAGAGGTTTGGGTCTACAGTGGTGGATGGGGATGGTCTGAATCTCCATCTCCAGCAAAAGAGCAGACCATACAAACCTCTATTAGAAGAATTAGAGTAGAACTGACCCTGTTTTGGGACTAGCAGTGAGACTGGGTATCTCTCCCAGCCATAGCTTCTCTGCTGGGATCCACCAAAATATTCCCATAGATAGGAAATAAAATCACTGTACAAACAACTGCTTTGTGGTGCTGCTTCCTTAAAAGCAGAGCTGCAAGAGAAGACTTAAACAAAGCACATTTGGGTTAATCAAGTGAAGATATGCCAGTCTCTTGCTTGACATATGCATGCACCCTGCCATGACTCATCCTTCAAACAATGATTCATCATTAGTTTTTCTTGCGGGTTTCTATGTCTTTTGTCCATCCTTGTTAAAATCTCTTGCCATCAACTCGCAAGTCCAGTAATGATTAAAACAACATTAAAATTAGATTTTTAATTGGGATTTGCTCTGTGGCATGCGTGGTAAAGGGTGGGGAGGTCACATGCTTTTTGTTCTGATGAGAGATGGGGAGCCAGAGTGTGGGTGATGTTTTTGAATGGGAGAAGCAGGGAAGGATAGAGGCAGAGGTGACTGTAGAAGAGTTGATTCTAGAAGGATGATGTTGCCAAGCAATGTGATCATATTTGGTTACTGCATAAGGAGCTGCAGCAGTTTGGTGAGCTTGGGAGGAGTGGTAAAAATCACAGGACCCGCATAAAGGCATTCTACATTTTTCACTACATTTTCTTTGCATTAGCACATGTTTGAAGACCTGACTTTGCAGCTGACCTCCAGCCCCACAGCCCAGCACAGCACTCAGAAGGGGCATCCTACACTGTTTTCCAAGGACATTTTCTGCAGGGTTGGGCAGGACACTGATTAGACTGTGGTGTTGGCTTCTCCTTTCAGGGTTGGCAACTCTCTCCCCGCAGGAGGAAAGGCTCTGTATTCCTCACTCCCCAGGTTTATCACCATCACATGCCCTTGTCCATCTCTCATAAATGTGTAAGTCACAGCCTCTGCATCCACGGTGCTCAGGTCATGCCAGGTAACACAGCACTGGGTAAATTCAAGTGCTTGGCTTGTTCCTTTCCCTGCTCAGTACAGTGTACAATTCTAGTCCTGGGCATGCAAAGAAGGAGCAAGGAGCCTTCCAGGAAGCTGGCTGGAGGCTGTGCTGGCAACAACCAGTGATTCCACAACACCTTATCACCTGAAGAAGAAACTACCCTCTGCCAAATTGTTCAGTAATCCTCCACATGCCAGTCACTGGTAGTAAACAGAATAGACTTCTGTATCTCCTAATAGTGGAGATAGGAAATAAAGCTGTTTTCTTTCTAGGCAGACCCTGCAGCCCAGTGTCCTAACCATTCATCATTTGGAAAGTGAAATTTGGCCAAGAGACCAATGGTCTCCACACAAAAAGAAGAAAAAAAAGTCTCTTTTCATTTCAAGTACCCAGGTCTGTTTGTGTAAGCAGAGGGTAAGAGTTTACAGTGGATTACAGGTCATCATTTGTAAAGGTATTTGCTCTTAAACAGTCACCAGCTTTATTATCTGTACCCATTAAATACGGATTTGAACAGCAATGCCAGACTGTACGTATGTTTCACTTCATACTGTACAGTTCTAAAGAGAGAAATGAGCTCAGCAATATTTTTTAATCCAACTTCTATGTTTAATATTTTAAAACTATGTTACATGCACTGTTTCCTTTTCTTCCACCTGCTTCTTTTTCCTCACTTCATTTTCTTTTGCTCTTTATTACCGTTTATGCCTCTGCTTTTGTGTGTCTCGCTTGTAATGTATTTCTTCAGATTTCAGTACTTTCCCCCCTTAGAATCAGCCTGCTCTCACCTCTCTTTCTCAACAAGAAAGTCTTTCTTTAGCTCCTCAACTATTTTTTTCCTATTTAATACGTTGCTGAGATATTCTTTTTTCTTCCCTTTGTTACAAGTCTCTCTTAAGTCAGTGCTCCTCTTCTCTTTCCCATCTCAGCTCGCTCCCTCATTTACCTGCTCTTTCAAATGTTCAGGGTTTCTCCCCTTTGTTCTCTGCTTTCCATCCCTTCCACTCTTCACCTTTCCTTGTTCTCTCCTCACCATAACCTCTTCCTCTTCTCACCCTTCTCTTGTGCATTGTGCACATTTTTTCCCCATTTCTCTACATTTTTTCCCCTCAAGAAAATGATCAAAGCCTGAGAACTCCTTTTCTGACTCCCCAAGGGTTGTTGGGGAATTTATCTCTGTTTCCAGAAGATCCAAGAAAAGGAATGTCAGGAGAGCTGGTGTGATCTTGTTTATATTTCCTGGTACCCTGGGGGAGGATAAAGCCTCATGACTGACTGAGAAAGTTTTTCTCCAGGTCTATGGTCTGTAGGCATGAAAGAGGGCAAATGTGTCTTTGGGATGGCTGCATAGCCCCAGCAGGTGTCTCATTCCTCCTGCAAGACTAGGATGCAGCCCTGGCCCTCTCCTCCATGCTTCCCAGTTGGAGAAGTCAGGTGGTGGGACACAGCAGGGCCAGTAATTCCACCACTTGCTCTGGGACTTTTGGTGCAAAGGACAGCCTTCCTTCCCCTCAGCAACAGTCAAGCACCAAAGCTGCCCTGCATCCCTAGGGGGAGAGACCAGGATGGGGTGAGGCCGCTTCCTCATGTGGCTCACCACCTACAGGTGACTGTCCAAGCCTGGGGCTTGTCACCTGAGCATATCTCAGTTTGCCTTGTGTCTGCAACTGAGATTTCAAACTAAAACCAGCAGGTGTCTGAATGGGAAGATGATACAGGCTCCTGCTGTTTGTGTTGTGCAGCATCACAAACACACCAGACGTGAGCAAGGTTTGGAAACACTTCTGTAACAATAGTGAATAGTAATAAACAGAAAAAACAATTGCTTTTCACTGTTATGCTGCTAAAAATGTTAACCTTTAGCATATTGCTCTGAAAAGAGGTACAAGGCACTGTAGAAGGGTCTCATCATATCCTGTGGGGTCCCTGTGAACTGCTGCCTAGGAGGGCATTCCCATTCAGCCAGCACATATAAGTAAAGGCTGAGCAATTGCTGCAGTACCAAGCCAAGTGTGCCATGAAATCTAATTAAGGTCAACAGGCTCTGGTGTCTGGTGGGGCCTGAGGAGAGCCCTTGGACTGCCTGCGCAAACTGGGCTGTCATTACCGGTGTCCCAGGGCAAAGAACCCATTAAAGGCCACTGGAAACACTCCTGTCCCCTCTGTCAGGTCTGGTGTCAGGCTCTCTGTCAGGCCTAGTGTGAATATTACAAATTAAAGCAGAAACACACAGCAAGATTCTCTGCAGACTCCTAATTGGCCTTCGCGCAGTGGCACTGCTCATCAGCAGTTCTGCTAGTTGTGGTGGCATTGCCCATGCAGTGGGGGATGCCAAAAATGGCTTTGGCAGGGATCCTCTGCCACCATGGTGGCACAGCAACTGGGGGACTCTGAGTGCTGTGTTCTCGTGGTGACAGCAACAGTGGCACTGCCGTGTGTTCCCTGGCAATGCAGCAAGGTGCCCAAGGCGTGACAAGCAGAAACAGGGCATCATTCCCACCTCAAAAAAAAAAATCACTTTGGGGCTGCCACTTGGGAGCAGATCCCACTGGAGTGAGAGGAGGAGCATACAGGACCGGACCATCCCACACGTGCGATGTCCTTTCTTCACAGGGAGAGCTGCAGTCACAGCCATCAGTCCTGCCTGTGGAGAGGTAAGATCTGCTCCCCCTTCTCCCCCTTTCCTGTGCTCACCACCCCCTTCCAAATCAGGTAAGGTGGGCAGCCTGGAGCTGGTCCAGCTGTGTAACAGGATCACGGAGGTGAGCAGACAGCGAGACACATCAGAGAGCTGAAGGAAAAAGGCCAGGTTCTTCTGAGTCTTTTTAATGTACAGGATCAATATTTGTGTAATATTCATGTCATAGGACTAAATATTTGCTATAGGATTAAGTATTTCTGCACTGCTCTAGTGACTTCACTAGCCTCCAGTGCCTGGGGCTGCTGGTAATGAGCTGGAGTCGCACACCAAACTGAATTGTTATTACTAACACGTTTAGATGCAGCCTCGTACCTGATGAATGACACCTGCTGTGAGAAATGAGTGATGCTATTTTTGGAAGGTATTTATCTGGTGTTTGGAGGGTAGCTTGAGACGTATGCAATTCAAATGCATTTCTTTAGGTAGGATAACGATCTTTACATTATCATATTCAATGAAAGTGTATCTACAAGTACATGTTCTCTATGTGCTGTATGTGTGTGAAATGTGTATCCTAGATACCTAATGGCAATGACAGATCCAAGCTGTAAATAAACTGATAAGTCAAATGTGCATTACTGGGCCCAGATCACTAAAATTAGTAGGAACTGATTCTGGGAAAGAGTGCAGGATTGGATCAAACACAGTAAAGACAAACATTATTATTTAATTTTTGGAGATTAAAGCAATATTACAGATTTAAATTTGGATGACATTTTGCACACCACATGGAAAATCACATTACAGATTTGCCAAGACACTTAGAATTTAAAACTGCCTTATGGAAAAATTCATGATACTTTTTTTGAAAACTACAGGTACATTCCCCCCCTCTCTCCCTCCTTCCTCTACTGCCCTTACTTCTTCTAATCATGTTCCACAAGTAAAAACAAAATAAACTGATAAAATATTTACAGACAATGTTTACACAACCAGGGGGTTTTTAATTAGTATTTTTCACTTTTCCTGAGTCGCAGGTAAAAGTGGGAATTAACAGAAAGCACAGGTGTGGTTGCATAGTTGTCTTGCTTGATCCCTACTGATACAGACACTGCCCTGGACAATGTTCAAAGTAGGCTTGAAGTGGGATTGTAAATGTGGATTTTCTGATTTCTTTTTTTCTTGAGACACTACCTTGTTCCCAGTAGTTTCACTTGGACATTTAAAACAAACCCGTGAAAACCTTTTTCCTCTCTTTGTCCCAGTAAGAAAACCCCAACATCTTCAAATGGCCAAGTTTGGATTGTCCCAAGGCTTTATGGCAGGCACATACATGGCTGCCACTGGAAATGTCAGTGATGCTGCCATCAGTAGTGCTCTGTTCAAGAATGGACCCAGGAAAGAATCAGATCAGCAATATGCAATAAGCACTATCAGGACTGCAGGCTGGCAGGTCTATGAACTAAAGATGGAGCAAAACCACAGATCAGCATGATTCTGAAACCTTCCTTGCCTTTACTGGTTTTGATCTTTGCCTTGTTGGGGCTCAAAGGCAGGTTATTTTGTGAGCAGGTACCTGTGCACTAGGCTGTTCCCCAGGAGGAGCCAGAACGACAACAAGCCAGGTCTGGGTAAAGTACTTGTGCTCCTCTGTCCTCTGACACCAGGCACACCAGACCCTCATCCACTGGGGACAGGAGGGAGGCACCCATGCCCTGGCTCAGGGTTCTGCAAGAGTGATTCCCTGCCTTTCCAACTAGAGCTGCCTGTTGGCTCCAGTCCCAAGAGCAGGCAGAGCCCCTTTGCTCGTAAAGCAGCGTACAGGAGCATGCTTAGATCACCTGCCTGAGCCCAAAGTACTGGCATCCTAATCTAACCAGAAAATCCATATCCCTATGCTTACAGACCATGGGCTGACTCCCAGTATCACACTTGGTGGCCTCTGGCACTTGGTAGCACACTTCACTTAGGTTGGAGTGTCCATGGGCTGACACTCATCAGCATGCTTTTGAGATGCATAGGGTACACTTGCAAACGAGCTTTCATTTTTCCCTCCAAAATACAGCTAGAATCTTATTCCCAGGGTTTTTTCATCAGCATAGCTCAACAAGACCACTTTCCCCTTCCTAATTAGCAAATTGCTTATCAGCAAATAAAAAAATTATTTTGTCCCATTTTATTTCACAATTTCTTCCTTCTAGCTTCCAAACTAAATACCTTGCTTCACAAAACTCTTTTTCACAACGCCATGATAGTCTATTATGGTATCTCAGAGTTCTCTAAACAGCCTTAGGTGCTTAACACATTTACTCTTTAAACACTGTAATTTTACTCCTCACAGTGGGAAGCAGACATCATTCATAAAGTTCCTGTTTCCCCAGGAGATCAGCACTGACTAATGCTCTGCACAATTAAGTATTTTAATTTAACTGTGTATGTGAGACATTGAACCAGGAATTTTTTCCAGACCAGGGCATGCTTTGAGAAACTGTAAGAAAGGCAGGTGCTTGAGTAAGCTAATTTTTTTAAATGGTTGATTTCCCACCCAAGTCAAAATTTATCATACAATTTACCATGTCTCAAAAGAACAGGTTCAGTGAAAAGCTGTGATTCACTGATAGATTGGACACACACGCAGAGACAGGAGCCATGTAGGATAAACAGGGCTTTTATGCCAGCACACAGAATTTGAGATCTAGAGTTTCCTCTCAGATATGATGAAAAATCTGTGTTCTACAGGAGATTGAGTTGTCTGTAATTTATGCTGCATTTATTGGTACTAATTTCTCATGCTCATCTATCAGTTTCCAATCTTTGTCTCAGTAATATGCACTCAATTTTTCAGTCTATATTCCTGTTAACTGCCAAAATTATCTCTTGTAAGTACTGCTCAGTAGATCTATTAAATGCATTGAAAGTATTTACTGTAAAATCCAACTGAAATTTGTCTAGTTAGTTTTCCCAGTTTGCATTAAGTAATGTATGAATAATAAAACAATGGAAATAGTGTCTCTTCTCCTTATCACTGAAAAGCACATTTATCTACCAAAATGACCTAACATAAGTAGACCTTCCTCAGCACATGAACCAAGACCTGTCTAGAACTGGAAGTTAATGATGATTAGGGTTCTGAATTTTATTATAGCTGAATTAAAATTTGCTATTAAACATAATATCCTCTGGTGACTGAAACTTGTTAAGGTTTTAAGTTACTCTGAATTACATGCAAACTTTATCTGAACTAGTGGTTTGCAATATGCATTTATAAGTATTTCTCATTTCTTCATTCCCTAGAAGTGCAAGCTAAAGATACCACTAGTAATGCATTCAGCTTTGAGGGAGTTTTGTGAACAGGTAAGGATTTCATACCTTGGCTCTCATGTGAGAACTAAAACAAATGGAGAAAGAGACTCCAGTCAACCTCTGTCTTGTTTCACAGGAATCAAAAACGCATGTACTAAAAATGTTTGACCAAAACAAAGGATTTTATTGGGACAAAATCCAGTATTAAATCTCTGAAGGTGATTTTTTTCCCCTAGGTATTTTATATTCATTAGGCGTGTCTTCCTACAGTGAGCTCTTGCTTGGTTCCTAGAGTTGATTATCATACAAACTGATGTCTTTTCAAATATTTGCAGCTATTATAAACAACATTTGTTCTTCCAGAGACAGACTACAATAGACGTCTATAAAATCTGAAAAGTGATGGAGAAGGTAAGTGGGGAAAGGCAGTTCCCCACTGATGCTAGAACAAGGCAGCACCTCTGAAAAACATATCAGAAGAAAATCAAGGGAACACAAAGATTTTGCACAGAGCATATTTGAATTGTGGAGCTTAGTGCCACAGCAGTAGGTCCTGAATTTCTCATCCTGAAGAAGTGCATGTTGAGGAGTTCCAAGACAGGAACACATTCCAAAAGGGTTTGAATTACTTCATGGAGGAGAGAGCCCACAGTGGTGCTACAGAAAGTTGTCTGGATGCATTCTTCAGCATACAAAGTACCAAGTGGTTGTCGACTGCTGAAGTTGTGATGGCACAGAAGGGGAAGGGTCACTCTCTTTTGGACTGTCTCCTGACTGTCTGCATTGGAAACTGTGTGTGAGGTTGAATGGAACTCAACTTTGGTCTAGTTCAGCCTCTCTGGTAAGTTTTGGTGGCAATCAGCCCCATTATTTTAATGACTGCAATTTCAGGGTCATATTCTTTGGATGGTGAATTCAGGTGTCCTTTCAGACATTTAATTTTAGTTCTCAGGAATCTGAAATTTCAAATGCATTTCATCTATATAAAACATATCTTGAAGCAATTTATTCTGTTTTCAGACCTGTCTCTTCAATGTTCAGTCTTGACAACATGAGAAGTTCTGCATTGAGGTAATGCATGCAGAACAGAAGGCCACTCACCTGTCCAGATGAGTCTGGCCTGATAAGCCTTATAGAGGGGGATTTAGCTGCTGATAGGGATGCCTAAATTTAGGTGAATGCAATACAGATATGTCTATGTGAGCTACATGTCTAAGCTTCCACTAGAGTCAATGAAAGTTTAGTCAACAGTGAATGGAGTTGAGAGAGAAAATTCATATTGTTAGAAGGTAAACTCCATGACTTGCTTAGCTGAACTACCCTGGCTCCATTGACTGTAGTCTTTAGATCTCCAGTGGCTATTGCAGAAGCTTAGGTAGACAGGTAGACAAAATTTGGATTCTTTGAATGGGGAGCTGAAGTAATTCATAATTTCAGCTTAAGTCTATAGTGTTATAAATAATTAGTCTATGCTGGATGGATTTGGTATGTTTAGGAGTCTCAGATTTCCCCTACAGCAGACCATAGCCCTTCCTTCTGTGAAAGGAACAATTTCTTCAGGAAAGCTCAGTGGTTTCAGATGCATACAGTTTGCTGTATTTCCTTCATGACGTCCCTTCAAGAAGGGAGCTCCCTCCTTGGTACAGAGAGGGACTGTACTTTGGCATCAGAAAGCCTGACTAGCTGTTGACAACCAAGTGAGTTCCTGATGTTGCACATAAGCTTTTTTCCTGACTTCAGAAGATTTTTAAAATCCTGGATACTGCCTCTCTGATAAGAGATACACTATGGCTATGTTTACATAAACAACTTGCAATTTCCAGATGTGTTGGAGTTATTGTCTGAAAGTCTCTAACACTGATTAAATCTTGAGTCCTGGCATTCACATCTGACTCTAAGAGGGTGTGGGTGCAGTACCTGGGCCTGTAGTGCATCTGTGTGGTACCATTTCAGTAGAGAGTGTGGTCAGGATCCAAGGCTCAGACTGCACTGCTTCCTTGCTGTGCCAAGCTTGTGTAAACAAACTGATCCACCAGTGCAAGATAAGGCATGGCATCACACACATGAGAACTGAAAACAAACTGGAGTACATCTATGAAGACATAGCTGATTTTGATTATTAAAACAAAAAATAAACACAAAGCAGCACTAGCATGTGTTTCTCCCTGAGTGTTATTAAAGGATCAGTTTAGCTGATGGTGCTCTTCCCATCGGACAGGAGGGGTTTCTCATTGCCTCATCCTTCCTTAGCAGCTAAAGACCAAGGGAGAGGGGTTTATGTAATTTGACTGTGCTACATTTATCTCTACCTGGCAATGATTTTGTCATGCTGGCTGAGTGCTGCACGTTCTGTACCTCATCCCCAGGATCATGTCTCTGCATTTAAAGCTTAGAACATAACAATGTCAATCATCTGAAGGGAACTAAAGTGGTCTCATCCCTTTCCCCTAAACCACATAGAATCATGGCATCTCTTGACTCAGGCCCCATATCCTCATCCTTCAGCTACAGCATAATTTATCTTTCTTTTCCCCCTCTCTCTTGACAATTCTTTGTTGATGCTTATCTGATGAGCAGGAAGAGATGGGTGAGAAATCTGAGAGCTGGGGAAGCAAAGTGACTTTCCAGTGGCAATAAAGCAGCTCACTGAACTTCAGCTTAGGCTGAAGTACCCAGGGTCTCAGCAAACTTCTTACATCACCAGGTCACACCAAATCCCTGCAAGTCTCATTCCACGCCTCCCACCAGACTTCTGTGCATCTCATCCCATCTTCTTGATCTCTCCTTTTCTCAATGCCTCACATGTTCTTCAATGGCCTCTTCACCCTTGCTTTATGCCTTGCTAATATACTGCCAATACCCTTCTCTCTACCTGCCTTTCCAAAAGCCTGCTTCTTTACCAGGTGGGAATGAATGGCTCCATGCCATCTTGCCATGTCGGTCTCGTATTGCTGCAGTTGTACAACACACTCAGATTTCTGTTTGAATAGCAAAATGTTACTCAGCTTCCACTGTGAATAGTGGCTGCCTGGGGCAGGCATGCTCACAGAAAAGATCTTTGCTCTCTATCTAAAAAAAAAATAGTCAAAGAAAGGCAAAAGTCAAAAGCTCATCATGCCCCAAAGAAATACCTGTATCTCCATGGAAGAGTTCCAAGTATATAAGCCAAGCTGAAGTGGTAAGGGTAGTAAATTTTCAGATCAAAGGTTTCAAAAATATGAAGTTCTGTTTGTGTGATGCAGACCAGAGCTTTTTGTGCTTCTCTGAAGTAGCAAACAGGCCAGCACACTCATGCCAATAAAGCATTAACATCAGCTTTTGAAAGCTGAATGCCACTGCTGATTATTGCAAGAAGACCTGGAGCAGAGCTTATTTTAATTGAAATGAAGCTTTCAGGCCATTTCACTCACTCTCATAAACCAGCTGGAGATACTTAGGCACAACTTTGGAAAGGCATTTTAAGGCATGAGTTCAATATTTGTATCCCATGTCATTTGGCCAAGGTTGTCAGACTAATCCCAGGATGGTGGCAGGGAGTACAGGCCAATCCTGCAGGAGGAAATGGTGGAAAACCTGAGGGTGGGCATCAGCTGGGGAATCTGGGGAGGGTTATTGTTTGCTTAGTGGAACCAAGTGGGAAATAGGTATCGGTTACCCTGGAAATAGGAAACATAGGACTGAAACTTAGGTCATCCCTGCTGGCTTTCTATAGTGCCATATCAGTCTGATTTAGTAGTAGCAGCACAGATTAGATTAAATTTGTGAGATTTAATACACGTAGCAAGGATTGCAAAATGAAAAAGGAACTGGGTAATTATGATATTTACAACCGATTTCAAGTAATGAAAAAAACATCCCACTGCATCTTTAAGGGCAGGGAGGATATTTTTAAACAAACAGGCTTCCTTCCTGCAAGTAATAGATTGTAATAGCAACTGGCAGAAGGATTCATCTATTTTAGTTGTTCTCATGGTTTCATCAGTTTTAGCTCTAACAAAACAATTTAAAAGAAGGGAGTACATTCTATTGCAAGGAAATTGTCAAAGGATTTCTTTTTATTATTCTATTCTGTCCTGTCATACTTTTATTTTCACAAGTTTAGAACATTTCGAAACATTTCCTTTTGCTGTTCAAGCTTTCTGTGATTGATCCCACTTCCCCTTCCAGCATGGCTGTTTTTTGCATACTCACTTAAATATAGCCCCCTCAGAAATCTTGGAAGTTACAATGGATAAGAATACATTTTCTCTTTAGCAATGTTCTAGCCATTCTTTTCTTTAAGTAGAGTGAAACATGCAGATAAATTAAGACAAATTTCTATTATTTTTTATTCAGATGGGCTATTTAAAAAATGAAAGATAAGTGGAAAGAACTGTTCTTGAGCTCATGTAACTGAGCTGTACTCTGCATATCAGAAGGTCCTGAAGACACAAGAGCCATAGCCCTGTGCTAGTAAGTACCAGTGAAGGAAAAGAAGAACACCATCGTGCACCTGTACAGATTTAGTGTGTGTGCACTTGGATTGCCGGTTGAACACTACATGCAGTCCTGGTCCTCGCCTTAAAGGAAACACAGTGGAAAACTGCAGTGAAGGATCACATGGGTGATCAAAAACACAGAGCAATTTCCATACTAGGAAAAGTGATGACTGAGAGGGAATTTGGCATACATCTATAAAACCACTAAGAGTGTAAAGAGGGTGAAGAGAGACTGGTTGTTCTCCTTCTCCCCCAACCCAAGAACAAAAAAGTACCAAATAACACCAGCAGGTTCAAACTGAGCAAAACCAGATGGCTCTTCATAAAATGTATAGTTAAGCTGTGGGGTTCCCTGCAGGAAGATGTTGCTTATGGTGGATGTATGGGCATATGGGAAGCTCCTGAGCATAAACTACTGACGGCTGAGAAGGCACTCCAGGGAAGTACATGCCTGTGCTATTCTTACTCACTTACTCAGACTTCTCTTTCTGGCTACAAACTTTGGCAGCATACTTTGGTCTGGCCCTGCATTTCTGCTCTCATTTTCATAATTGCTTCCTGATAAAACCACCTGAGTCCCTTTCTTTGCTCCCATATACATACCCAAACTCAGGTAGAAGTAGGACTTCTATTGCAGATATGTCTCTTTGTAACAAGGTGCTGAAGTAAATGATTTACTGAAATACATGCAGCAAATCTAATCAGCAAACTGTGTTGGCATCAAGAGCAGGAAAAGATGATAAGAGTGTCAAGAATGAAGGGGTAATTCAGTTACTTTAGAGTCTTGCAACAATTGGCACTATAACAACACAGCATGTGAAACTCTCATTTTTAAAAGAAAAGTGTTTCTCCACGTGAAGCGACAGCCATTGCACTATAGAGGATGGACTGATCTTGTCTACAATCCAGCCTGGCAGAAATATGTTCTTGACCAATGTTAGCATTAAGAATGCTGAGACTCACTCCTCATCCAAATCACAAAGGTGCAAACTTCCCCTTGGAGACATGCTTCCTACACAGATCCTATAAATAGCCCCTTGAAAAATATTTTGCTCTATTTAGCATTTTATTAAAAGCATTGTGTAAAATGAATTCTCTGTTACTCTGCACTGTTCATCTGCATGTAATACCAATGGTAATTGATTTTCTGATGGTGCATGAAGTGCTAATGTAAAATGTCTGCAGAAGACTTAAAGGTGAAATCTATTCTCCCTGCAGAAAGCCTATGTAATCTGGTTTTACACAGGAGAAGTGTATCTTAAAGGAACCTGAGGGCAACGCAGTTCTTGCATCCCACTTACTGCTCCAACCTACGGTGAGCAGGTAGGCACTAGCCCAGCCTCCCCATGACCTCTGCAGCTGTGGCAGCAACAGCCAGATACTGGTGACAATTTAAACATCTTTTATTCAGCATTAAATTCCTAACACAATTTTGCACCAGCAGCTCGATTAAATACATATTCTTCACTTAGGCTGTGTATTTGCATCCACACATGCCACCGCGATTTCGGCTCTGCACTCACCACTTCCATTCCCTGCTCCCAGTGGCATGTGGAGGAAGGACATGGGCTGCCTCACTGGGCTCATGTGCAATTGGTGCCACCACACCAGGATCAGGCCCTGCAGGCTGAAACAACTCACTGCCTTCTCAGCAAACAGAGCTGAGGGCAAACATTGCCTACAGTATCTGCTGATGCCGGAACACTGCAATTACTTCTGAAATCTAACCTAATTACAGCTGCTGAAGAATTTTTCTCCATCCTCTCTGGCTCATTTACAGTTCTCCCACATTCTCCTTTATGTCTCTTTTCTTTGAATCAACATTTACCTTTTTAACACTTTCTCTCCTTCTGCTTCCTTCCCTCCTGCAATGCTCTGAGGAAGGGGAATATCACAGCCTCTGCTAGAAGCTGCATCTGTGCACTGCCTAGAGATGGAAGCTAAATGCACGTTTCAAGTTCTTACAGATCCACCTCTGACTTAGCAAAATCAAGGGAACATCTCACCTGGCTTTGCATTACTGAAATTGTTTTGTTTGTATTTTGACACTCTCTTGGGGCAGTCACAATGAAATAAGAACATTTGCATCAATACGAGGGTGAGGAGTTGACAGCCACAAAAAAGGAAGAGCAGTCCATTAACTCACCCATTTTCATTGACAATAGAGAAAGGAAATAATCTAGCTTAAAGGAAAAAGTTTTCTGAGTTGTTTTTTTTTTTTTTAACTGTATGACTATGCTCAAACTAAGAGGTTGAAACAGCAAAATAAATAACTTTTATAACGTGTGATGGTGAGCAGTATATCTCCAAATATTTGGCAAATGTCGAGCAAAACTGGTACCCAGAAAAAAAAATTAGGGAGAGTAATTATCAAAATTATTTGGAAAGCTGTGGAATCTGACTGTGATGATGGAATCCAGCCTAATCCAGCTTCTGCCAAAATCACTGGAGATGGCAATCAGACTTTTTCATGTAAGGAGAGAGGGAACAGTTCACTACACCTTCCTTCTGCTCATGAAGAGCTTCCGCATGAGGTAGAAGGTCTCCATAAAACTGGTCAGGAATTAAAATACTTATACAGGTCCACAGGAATATGTACCCACCAAAAAAGTACTAACACAGTGCAATAGTAATGTAGGATGTAAAACATAATAACTATTAGCAATAGTCTTTTATTCTCAGTCAAGGTAAAGACAAAGATGCTGTGTTTGCATTCAGACTTTTCCCAGCTGTTCTTAATTCTGTTGTAGTACTACAACCCCTTATTATCTTCCTTTTCAGTGGGACTTCCAGAGCAAAAATAGCAAATCCCTTACTCCTGGGTTTGAGTTTGAGCTCCTTTTTCTTGAACAGCTCTCAAATCTGAACAAACTCCATCAGCCTGATTTGAGACCAGAGCCTTTTTCCCAGGCACATGCCATAGTCTCTTACTCCTATAGACCAGCACAGTCATACTGAAACTGGATGTATTCCCATGAGACGTATTCCCATTCTGCTGTGGGTGAACCAGAGGTCTTGTATGGGCCAAGAGGTGCACTGGCACAAAGACCACTGTCAGCCAGAGGGTAAGCAGATCATTTCTTTCCCACGTGAGAAGGAATTATTTCCACAGCCTTGAGCTTTGGCTTGCCAGGCTGACACACACACATACAGTATGCTCCATGGCAATTGAGTGCACATGTACAGCTCATGCTGTCTGGAAGTTCTTCCCAGAAAAGATGCAAATTGCTCAGCCACAAGATTGCCAGCAAGCTTTAGGGCTTTCTGGGCACCCAGCAGCAATTTCAACCCTTCCAAACAGCAAGTCTATTCAATGTTTAGTAACTAATTTTTCAACCCACACCTTCTTCCTCCCCACTCTTTGCATTAACCACTTAAAGGAAACTTACAACCCCTTTTTTGAATAAGCTGAGAAAGTCAATCCCTCAGGTAGTTGGCTGGCTTAGTTCTTCCATGAAAACCCTGGCAATGGATTATTTTTTCAAACCAGATCTGACTGAAGTAAATTCAAATCAGCAAATCATCTCTTCTCTTGTAATAATCATGCAGAAAAACAAGGAGTTTGGTTTTTTAGGAGAACAGATCCCGAAAACCCATCAAACATCCTACTCCAGCACTTGGGGCAGCTCCAGTAGGATGCATCTGAAGTCCTTTTCACTGTGGCATCTCTCTGCTTTTCCCTGCTTTGGAGACTGTGCTGCTGGTTGATAAGTATGCACTACCTCTTCCTCCCTCAGGAAGCTGCAAACTGCAGAATGAAAAATAATGCTGATCCCCAGAAGACTATTCCTGCTCGCAGAAATTTCTAACAAAATTGGTTACAGAAGTACATTACCCAAAGAAGGAGCTCCTCACATCTGTCCTTGTGCTCCCATGCTTGCCTCCCCCAGCCAGCCTGTCTGGAAAGAAACATAGAGCTCCCAGCTGACACAGCTGGTGTGACTCCTCTGACTAACATGAGACATTAGATTTGCCATTTATTTGGTCCTGTTGCTCTCGCTTTCAACGTGGAAGGTAGGAAAAGTGTCCCAAGGTCTGTCATTCCCCTTTATTAATATGGATCAAATTAATCCTTGTCCATCTCCTTACTTTCTTGAAAACTAAAGAGAACAATTTCATATTCAGTGGAATTGGTCAGGTCTTTGTGGGTCCTTTTGTTTTTTTCCATCATGGTCCTCTCTCCTACAGTGCCTTCTCTGATTTTTGCACCACTGTTGCCATTTATGTTGATTAGAGTATGATTATTTGGGACAACCCTATTTACCTCTACACAAATAGTAATCTGAATGTAGCCTTCACATTTAAATTATGGGCTGCAAATGGCATCCTATTTCCCTGCAACATCTAGTGGTGTCTGCTGAAAATTAAAATCCTTTATATAGCACAGACAATCAGAGAACCATCACAGAACCTTTTGGGTTTGAAAGTACCTTAAAGATCATCCTGCCTTAAAGATCATCCCTGGGCAGGGACGTCTTCCAACAGACAAAGTTGCTCAAAGCTCCTTTCTACCTGGCCTTGAATACTGTGAGGATAGGACATCCACAGCTTCTCTGGGCAACATGTTTTAGTGCCTCACCACCCTTACAGTAAAAAAAAAAAAAAAATCACCTAATATCTCATCTAAACCTGTCCTCTTTCATTTTAAAGCCTTTATCCCCTGTCCTATCACTCCATGCTCTTGCAAAAAGTGACTCTACTGCTCTCCTGTAGGCCCCCTTTAGGTACTTGGGAGACCTCTGCTTCCAGATTGTGGCAGCCAGGCTTTGGCTCTGGAGCCAAGGGATGTCCAAGGCAGCCCCTGTGCCAAGGGCTAGGCCTTGCAGCAGCAGCACCTCATAAATTTAACTCCTGGCAGCAAGAGAAAACAAACCAACAGAATCAAACAGAGTGTGTCTGGGTTGAACTCACACCCAACTCCAAATCCCCCCCATGGTCTTGCCACAATGGAGCAGCAGGGTCCCTGGGGTGCCGCTGTCTTCTCAGGCTCTTCCCCTTGGCCCTCCACCCTGGGAGACACCTAGCCTGTTGTTCATGGCCTATTGAAAACTCTGTCGCCCTGTTTCTGGGCCATGAAGGTTGGCCAGCCTATTCTAGTCAAAACAAAAGGGATTGTGTCTTCGGATCCCAGGCTCCCAGTGTCTGAAAAATGGTTTACTAATATTTCATTATTACTAAAAGATTTCATTCTTTAAAATTGAACACTGGGCTTTTTGCCTAAAGTTCTTACGTGCAGCATCTAGCATAACCTTTTGGGTAATTTCCAACCCAAACGTGGTATTGACAGCATTTGGTTATTTTCCATGTGTCACTGGATGAAGAGAAAAGGCTGTGTGTTTTGAATGGCTGGTATTTCACAACGGGATTCAGGTATGAGCTGGGAAAAACCTGCCTCACCCTCAGCCGCTCTGCTCTTTGTTGCCCTAATTAAAGTTTACTCCGGTAACCTAGGGAATGAATTAAGAAACAAACTTAAACCAGTCTCACTTGTTCACTTGTGCAACGGTGTCCTTAGAAATTCACAGGGAAAATGTTAAAACACAGCATGGTAGAGATGCAATTTTGTACATTTGCCCTTGTGTCTCTCTGATTGCATTTCTCAACCTGGTATTTTCCTTAAGGTACTTGGTTTCCCAGCTTCTGAAAGCAGAGGGTTGATTTGGGGAAAGGATTTGGGGAAAGGTGAGATAGATTTTCAAAAGGACTGGGATATCAAATCATGTAGTGTATATAATCATGGGAAGTTCCTTTTCTCTAACCTTACAGGGCTTGAAGATTTTATGTTATACTTCATTGTGCAACACAAGAAAAGTACCTCAGGAACAGAAATGTCTTTTATTCCACTCCCCATGTATCTGATGCTTTATTCCCTCAGGCACTACTTGTTTGCCAAAGGATTGTTTAACCACTGTTTGACAATTTCCAAATGGGAAAAAATGCTGGGTTTCATCCAAAGGAAGGGAGGAGCTTTTTGAAGTTTTATATTTAATCTTGGTTAAAAGTAAACAACTTTACCCTTTCAACATTAGTCATGCCTGTTGTATAAAGTATGGTGTAAAAGTGCTCAGCAAAGGAGCGCAACGATTTTCCATACTTTGTAGTTATTCATATTTGCACTGTGGATTGAGTTGGATCAAATAGTTACTGGATAAGGTGTATGGCAGGAGGTAGACATCACAGTGGGGTAACTGGGTGGGCTGGGTAGTGAGGGTAGTGGGAGAAGCAGCACAACTCCTTGCAGGAGCCAAGGTAACTGGAGCAACCATCAGTCCACATGCTGCGCCCACACATGCAGACCCGGAGTGGGCACAGTGTTCTCTGCAATTTTGCGAGGATTAACGTGTCTTTACAAAAGGAGGCATCGGGGAACATGGGGAAACAGCGCCTGGCCCACCACACAAACTCTCCTGGAAGAGAGTGGAGTCAGGCCTTTTGGTAGGGTCAGAGCTCGCACCTCCATACGGCGGCTTTCCTTCCCCAACAAAACCCTGCTCTGAACAGAAAAAAAATCAACTCTCCTGAAAGCAAATACTGTATCTCGGGGAAAACCCACTTCTGCCGGTGGAAGAGGTGTCTGCCAAGCGGCGCCAACAAGCCCTGTGTGCATAAGCGGTGTGAGGGCGCAGCGGGCAGGGGGCAATGGCCGGCGGGCCCGGAGGACGCGGCTCCAGGGGCTGCGCGGGCGGGAGGCGCGGGGAGCGCGGGCGGGAGCGACGGGGAGGCGGCGGGCTCTGCCCGAGCCGTGGCTCCGCTCCCCGGCCACTTCTGCCTTCCTTGGGAAGGAAGGGCAACTCCGGAGCTGCCGCCAGAAGCCGGCAGGAGTGCCGGTCGAGGCAAGAGCAAGGCTCCGATGGCCAGCTCCTACCCGGCTCGAGCACACCGCCTTCTCTCTTACTGGCCACTTTGCAGGACGCGTATTAGAGAAAAAGAAAAAGAAAAAAAAAAAGGAAAAAAAAACCCCAGAAGCAAAAAGAGAGACAAAATAGGGAATAAAAAGAATGACCTACTTTGAAACAAGGAAAAAAAAAAAAAAAGCGCTCTCTGTCAAGGTTTTGCTCCAATTGCCAGTGCGCCGTTGCATAACCAGATCGGGAGCTCCTGCCTGT
The DNA here is from genome assembly GCA_013398615.1 of Brachypodius melanocephalos. Lineage (NCBI taxonomy): Eukaryota > Metazoa > Chordata > Aves > Passeriformes > Pycnonotidae > Brachypodius > Brachypodius melanocephalos. The sequence continues at coordinate 54,329,815 of VZSR01003803.1, forward strand.
GCCCAGAGAGGCCGTGAGCTTGCCCCGGGGCAGTGCGGTGCCGTGCCCCGCTCCGGCCCGGCTTCCGCTGCCACCAGCGCCGGGACAGCAGGCACGGACAGGGAGCGAGATCACCTCCCGAGGCGGGGGCCGAGTGGGGAGGGCGTCCCCAGCCCACCGAGCGGAGCCGCGCAGGGGTCCCGCCGGATCGCCCCGGGAGCCGGGGCCGGGCACGGGGCGCAGTCCTGCCCGGCGGGGCTGGCGGCTCCGGCGGGGGCTCCCGGGGTCAGGTTATCGGGGCGGCCGCCGGTGCAGAGCGGGGATATCGCTACAGACATATGCAAACGTGGGCACGCCGGGGTTCGCTCGCGGCGGCGGTGCGAAACCATCCTTGATGCGGGGCTGGCTCTTTGGTTGAGGGTTTTTTTTCCCCCTGCTTCCCCTCTCCTTCTCTTTCCAGCTTCTCCTTTTCTTGGATCCTCGCCTGTCTCCTCCCACAGAACGAGAGAGAGAGAGAGAAAAAAAAAGGTCACGTATGTTTGGAAAAATATGTAGGTCAGTGGAACATTCCCTGCACTTGTGCACAGGAGCCGGGGCGGGAGAGCTCCTCCGCAGCCCTCTCGCTACCCACCGCCCCAGCCCGGCCCTCCCGGCGCCCACCGCGGGTAGGGGGGCGCCTAGAGCCGGGGTCCTTTTCCCCCTCCCTGACCCATTTCGAGTAACAGCCTCGCGTTTGGGCTCCCCCCGGCCCTCACCCCCTCCTTCCCCCCCAGCTCTCCCCGCTCCCTGCCGGAGAAGGCGA
>VZSR01003803.1:54330695-54620208 GCA_013398615.1 Brachypodius melanocephalos
GCATCCAGCTCGGCGGCACCAGCACCGGCGGCGGTTCCCGCGCCCAGGTGGCCACCGCGGACAGCAGCAGCGGCGGCGGCGGCGGCGGCGGCGGCGGCTGGGGCTTCCCCGCCGCGCTCCCGCAGCACCGGCACCCCAGGTAACGCGCGGCCCCGCGGCCCCGACCCTGCCTCCGTCCCGCGGGGCGCCCACCCGCGACACCCACCCGGGGGGCGCCCGCCCGGGTCACCCACGCGGGATGCTCGGCCGCGCGTGATCCCCGCGGCGGCGGCCGGGGCAGCTCCGCGGTGCCCCACGCTCCGCGGGGGTGACGGACGCGCCCGGTGGTGCGGGGTGGCATCGGCTCTGCCGCGGGAAAGTTTCCATGGGGAGCACGGTTATGTGCGGCGTGTCTGTCTCGGCCGGGCTGCGGGGATCCGGCCGGGGGAGCCCCTCCGGTTGGAAAAATAAGTTGCCCCCTAAGCAGTCCTCCTCCCCATCTCGTTTTGGTGCGGTTGGACGTTTCCTGACTTTGGGGGTTCATACGGGCTAGACTGGAACAGGGTCTGCGATGCGACCGGGCGATGTTTGCTCAAGGAAAACTTCCAGTATGACCAGTGGGGTTTTTGAATGGGCGAAAGCTCTTGCGGGGAGCAGAGGTTGTGTCGTGCGCTGGGAGAGCCCTGCTGCTGCAGCAGCCCTGCGCAGAACTCCCGCGTGTGTGCTTCCGTGTGTGGAACGGGGTAAACCTTAAATCCACGGCTGAACGGCAGCACTGGATTCACACGGAGTTGTGCCGTGGTGTTTTCCTCTATGGTCACTAGCCCGATTTGTTAATTAACAAGCACGCTCATCCAGAAACTTTGCTCCGTACTCCTTAGCTGTCTACAGGATGGCAGCTTACTTTCACTCAAATGACTCAGAAATAATTAGCGGTTATAAGCGTTACAGCCAGCAGAAGAACTTGGATTTTTTCATGGCGCTAAACCTCCACAGAGGCTGTAGGGATCTTTTAAGATGGGCACCGCCAACCCGAGCATTCAGTTCAACAAGTGGTTGCCTCTTGAAGTGGAAAATTATCTCATTTACCCCATGTGAGATGCTAATGCACTAAATTGTGGGTTTAGTTTGCTTGGTGGTACTAAATAATTAGAGTTCACAGTGTCCTGACACAGTCAGCTCGTCCACTGATCCACGTCTGATTCTAACAGCTGTCAGCTGGTGGAGGGCCCAATCCTGCATACATTTCAGTAGATGAATATGGACACAGGGTTGCTCTGGTGGACAGGAGTATTTGGAGAATGTGACTGCCAAACGACATTATTTCACTGGAGATGTGAAAAGGAAGGTTTTCTAGAACTAGGTATGTGACATCAGGGTGATTCCCCAAGCTGACAGCACTTCTGTGCTCTGCACCAAAGCCAGGAGGCAGTGGGCTTGCCCAAATTAGTTTTCTCTCACAAATAAAGGTGTCTTCCTGCATGTTTGCACGGTTGAATCCACAGACTATACTTTGCGTAACTATGATTTTTTTTTTGCCCAAATCTCTACCCTGAAGCATGCGAGAGACCTTGAAGGAGTTGGGTTTTTTTTATCATAGGCAGCAATTTTGTCTACAGTTAAAATTAGCTAGTGCTTTCTAGTACAATGCTCTGCTGTCAGGTGCTTATGCATTTGCTAAGCTTAAGTCTAGGCTGAAATTTTCCAGGTTGAGTGTCTGCTGAAGACAGACTGTCTTCGGGAAGTTTCAGATCAAATGGTTTGGTTATTTCTGAGAACATGGTAAGAAGAAAACTTTTTCTTTCACCACGTTATTTGATGAAGGTGGTTTAGGCATACATCCTGCATTAGGAGATCTTGATCTATAAGGGAATCTGAATTTTTTCTCTGTGCTAAGAAACAATTTCCTTGAGACTTGAATTCTTGTGGCATCATGTTTTGGAGCAGGGAAAAGATGTTTGGCTCGGGATCAGTCTTGTGATGGGGGTGTGCCTTATGTTGAGCCTCTGAGAATCTTCCAGAATTTCTCTCCAGTGTAATTTTATCACAACGCTCAGGGTGTGTGCTCTTGGAGAGGAATTGTTGAGGGCTTGACCATTGCACTGATTCAAGATGCTCTCAGCAGAAGGCATCCTGAACCTCTCAGCACTGTAAAGAGCTGAGCAACTGCTCCTTTTCCTGGGAAGGATGAGAGCACCCCAGTTGGTCGCCGATGGGCTGAGTAGACTTTCCCCCCAGTTATTCTTCCAAGGTCTTGTTTTTACAGTGAGTACAGGAGGGAGAATTGAAGACTTTCTCAACTGTGTCTTCGATGGCAGAGTGTGCCTGGTGATGCCATGGAAGGGTGGAGGAGGAAACTGTTTAATTCACTTGCATGGTGACAAGAAATGGTGGGTCTAGAACTTTCCCACTTCTGAGAAGGAGTGCTGGTGATGGATACATGAAGAAATTGGAGAGCAGAGAAGTGGCACAAAGGATTTGTGGGGTCATAGATGACAAATCTTGGGAACACAGTGCAGGGAACTGTAGATAGAGGTGGTAAACCCAGGCCGAGAGAAGGAATGGTGGGAAGAAAGAAGTTGACACTTTTCATGTACTGGGACAGGAGATCTGAGCATGCAAAAGCAGTGATTCCCAGTCTTTCAGTAACCAGGGCATGGTACTACTACTTTTTCATCCTTCACATTTTCCTCCCCACACTGCCTGCTGTGTGTTTCAGCCTCTGCCTCTTCCTCTTTACCTGGATTGGTAAATGTCATACAGTTAAAAATAACAGTCAAATATACATTTTATCTGCATTTAATTGCTTTTCTTTCTGTCTTAGATGAACTTAGGTAACTTCCATTTGTGTTTATAGTTTTGTGTCTAGGCTCTTAGGGCAGATGCACTTGAATTGCAGATTTTGTAGAGGGATCATTATCTGTATTAAAAAATAATTTTCCTGGATTTGGCTTAACTGTCTGTCGATATCTGATCTTAATAAAACTTCTTGAAAAGATAGGCTGAGGCCATGCAAATATTTTAGTTAATTTAATTCAGTCAGTAGTCTGCATCAGCTGATAGACTGTTTTTATGAGTCTGACTACTGAAGTTTGAAAAGGAAACATCATGTAATAGCATTTAAGTAGAATGCATAGATGGTGGTGGATTTGTTTATGCAGTGCTGCTTTTTGGTATTGCTGTTTTTTGGAAGGGACTAAAGCCATTGTGACATGCTGTGGGAATATATACATATATGTGTGTGTGTGTAAACAGTGTATTGCCAGCTGAATTCAAAAATACAAGAGCTACAGGACAGGAAAGGCAAGGGGGTGACAGGGGATGTGGGTCATGTCGGCTCATGCTCTGAATAAGAAGCTGAGAAGCTGCAGATGTGGTTCATTCTCTGCTCCTTGCATTTATCTTGTGGTGGCTTGGGGATGTTGGCAGATTAGGTTGAGGGATTCAGGGGAATGGCTTTCTTGGCCTCGTCCACATAAACGCAATATACATTTTGGGGATAGAGGGATAAATACTGGTTTTTAAGCTTCTCTTCCTGTGTCTCTTCCTCCTGAGGCAAACCATGAGGCACAGCACATTCTAGCCGAAACACTGGTTTTAATTACACTTTGATGAAGACACTTCTGTTCCTTTATCCAAGGACCATGGCAGAAATCAGGCTGCCTGGTTTACTGCAGGCTGCCTGCCACGTTTGGGAAGAATAGACTTTTGCATCACTAATGCTAGTTTTAATCCTTCTGCAGTCTGAAAATCCACCTGTGACTTCAGAAAAATAAAGCTCTCACAAAACTTAGGTCACTGGTGAGCTTGGACCTTTGTTACTGGGAAGTAGCATTGCCATACTGTAATACCAGTATTACAGTACTCCATCTGCCTGTTGTTTCTTGTCCTCTCCTTTACCTGCAAGAACTTTGAGGCAATGCCATCTCTTTCTCCTGTGTCTTTGTGGCAGGTAGCACGTCAGGATACTCCAAAACTGAGGATGCAATTGGTGGGAACAGGGTAGTTATCTAACCTTCTCCTGCTTGGGCACAAGTCTGTGTAAAACAGCTGGGCTTCTGCTGGCCTGATTATGACAGAAGGTGTTTTTCAGCGGTTTTACTACTGTTTTTAGGGATCTGCATAAAATAGAAGATTTCTAGCCAAGTGGAATGATGATATGGGAATAAAATCTAGAGGATGTGTATGTACATTTGAGATCAGAACTGAAATTTGGAAGTTCAGGTATGAACCCCTCATTTCAAAATGTACAGGAAGTGCTGGCATGACAGAGTGTCATCTAGTGGGACATTTCAATCATCCTTTCTCCTTGAGTATCTTCATGTTATATAAATGTAATATGCATGTCAGTTTGAAAATAAATAGAAGAAAATATATCTATAATCACAGAAATTAATTGTTACAGGTAAGGTGCCAGGCAAGATGCCAAAGCTTAGACAAAATCTTCCATGGAGAACTCAGAAAAAAAATCAATGCAGTGTGCAGATGTGAGTTAAAAAACAAAGGGAAATAGAACATTAAGATTGTTTTTTAAAAAGATGGAACATAATAAAAAAGAATCCTCATTATTTCACTGTAGCAGCTGTAGTGTGCCATGTCTTCAGTGTCCTTTGCTGATTCCCTCACATCAGAAATGGATAATGGCGAGGGAGAAGGTTTGGAGGGATGTAGCAAATGTGACCAGAGAAACAGAGTGACTCCTGTCTCAGGACTGACAATGCTGATAAAGTGTTGCAACAAATATCTGTAAAATGAAGGAAAGTGTGGAGAAGGCAAGCTAGGAATGACTGATCACAGCAACAGCAGCAGAGGGCACTGGGTGAAGCAGGCAGTTAGTTGCAGGAATGGAAACAAAAGGAGATGGCTCTTCACATGGCATGGTCAGACTGCTGAGCTCCTCACCACAGGATGTGGATGATGTGGATGCTGAGAGGTTACATCAGCTAATGAGGTGACTGGATGAGTTCATGGAAGAGAAATCCATCAAGGGCTATTAAATTTAAAACCACTGCCTCTGGCATAGGAAGTTTTGAGCTGCATATTTTGGAAGCTTGGTGAGTATCCTGAAGAAATGCCACCACTGGTTTGCCTTGTACTTGCTCCTCAGCCCCTGTGTCTGGCCATGGCTGAGGGGGGCTGCTCAGCCAGGTGGTCTCCCTGTGTCTGCTCTGCAAAATGAAGTGGGCCAGCATCTGGCCTCGCTCAGTTCCCAAGGCCAAGATGCTGCCAGTGGCTTGTAACTTCCCTGCTCGGGGCTGGCTCCATTACAGCACATCTGCCATGGAATGGGCTGGTTGGGAAGGGCTAGATGAAGTGCTCCAAAGAAGAGCCTAGGCATGGTCTAGAACTGTACCCAAAAAAGCAGTGTACACTGCTTGAGTGCACTCCCTGGTGTCCTGTTGTGGATCTGTGCCGTCATGGTGAGGATTATCTTCTTGGGTTCAAGTAGGTTCAGAAAGCAGTTCATTCAGGGAAGCAATCCCACCTGAAGGCATTGAATAATGAGATACAGTGCCTGGCTGAAGAAGTCCCTGCAGGGAGAGTGTAATACTGCTACATGCCTGCCCTGCTCACACAGGCTTCCACAGCCTTCCCTGTTGCCCAGTGTCAGGGAGACAATTTGGGCCAAGGTGGTCATCTTCCTTGATGAGGTGTTGCTGTACTTAGAGTTTCGTTTGTCTCTACAAGACCAATCTTTGACATTCTGGACTGAGAATGAGAGGTCTGGGAATTAAATTTCTTCAGCTATCCACTGCATTTCTTCAGCTAACCACTGCAGTGGCTAAAACAAAAATATGGTGTGTTGACTGCTGTTTATTAAATGAGACAATTTGCTTAATCATCTGAAAGGCAGATTTTAAAGCCATGGATTGCATTTATGATGGCTGTGTTAAACCAAAGGCTGTATTGCTGTTCACTTGAACAGTGCTCAAAGCACAATGTATTAAAACACAGCTCACACTGATGGTATTTTGCTGGCTTTTGGATGAGGTCTATTGCTATTAAAACAACAAGCATCAATCCCAAACTCAGCAATGTCTGAAGTCCTTCTGATAGTTTCTTAAAATTTTCAGATGCTAAGCGATACAGAAACTCCAATGCAGCACTTAATGGAGCTCACAACTGCCTCGCTGTATATTTTTGGGCTACCTTATGTAATAAAATGGCAGGCCCTTGCACTGCCTGCACAAACAAGGTTGCATAAGCAGCCTGGGGAAACAACCGGAGCTACAAGAGCCCTCCTGAATCCTGCACGTCTTGTTTGATCTCATTTAACATTATTTAATAAGCAATATTAACCTTTTCGTCTCTTTGCCCCCAAGTTATCTGGAACCAGTGATACCGACTTAATTTCATGCACAGACCTCACTTTCTAGAGAAGTCATCAAACTTTCCACTCAATTGAGCAGCCTGATGTCTGGGTAGCCTTGAATTTTCTGTAATCAGCACTCAATCTAGTTAAAAATAAAAATACATTAAAAACAAAGCCTTGAACAGGAAAGTACTTGTTTTTCACTCTCATTTCTAATTTGGTAACCATTCTTAAAGTTCATCGCTATGGTTTGTTCTATGAAGGGATAAACAATTTATTATTCAAGCAGCTTCGGTTTTTTTTACTTTAAAAACAGACAATACTATTCAACCACTGGGAAGAAAACCAGCACAAGAAAATTGTAATCAATTTTAACAGACTTGCAGATGGCAATGAATTTCTTTAAGCATAATGTTAGCCCTGCAAACAGTAATAATTGAGTTTGATTATTTATTATCCTTTTATTGTTGATAAGCAGACCAGACTGTTTTTCTCTTGATTCCCTCTGTTAAGCGTGTCAAATTTTTAAGCTGGAGAACAATTTTAATAAGTCAGCTTCCACCTATAATCTCTAAATCAACAGGTGGATGTAACCGTGCAAAACCTGAGCATTCCTGGTTATCTGATTGAGTCAGCAGCTGAATAAATCTGAATTTGAACATGTCCTAGACTTACTGGTTTGGGTGGGACACCTCTCATTAATACTTCATGGGAGAATTGACACATTTCCCATATTATGCATAAGAACAGTATGCTTGCAAAATCTAGTCAATAATAAATACTGTGTGCAACATGATCAGCTAGATATAGGATATTTCTCTGTTATTTCTAATTCTCATACAGAATATCTGTCTCTGTGGTTTTATTGGCATGGATTTTACCTGTGGTATTTTGTCTCTTCCTGGTTTTGACATATAAAACAAGAAAAGGTTTTAAATTGGAGGCTTTGCTTTAGACATACCCACATTCCAGTTACACTTCTAGTGAGTATTCCTTTATTTTACAGTCTACAAAGGGTAAGGCAGATTTCTACATGGTCTATTAAGGCCACTATTTACTTAGGCAAAGTCTTCATCCTGTTCATCAAAGAAACAGCGAGTTGTTATAATTTGCTTTATCTTTGGCTACAAAGATGAGAAGAATATTCTTCAATCTACTTTTTTTATGCTTTCTTTTTCACATAGTAATACAATATTTGGGAAAGATAGTTTCACATAAACAGCCTAATCTAACAATAGCTCTGTAAAGCAGCTGGGTGCATTTCCAACCATTTCAGCAGGAGCAAAACTGATGAAAAATAAATAGGTCACTCAGTCATTCCCGTATTTATATTTTTTTATAAGAAGGACTGAAGAATCTTCTTTGTTTCTGGGCTGTCACTGAAGTCGATGGAAGCTTTGCTGGAATAATTGTGAGCCTTTAATTTGATTGTTTGTAGAGTGGCACCAGTCATTTTTTTCATCTTTTTTCTTTCTTTCCAGCACAAAAGACCTTATTGTCAGCTGATGTACACTGATGTTACTCATCTCGTTGCAGCAATTACATTTTTACTGCCTGGCTTCTAACATCCGTATTTATTCAAAAATGCATCATCTTTTTCAACAGCAGAATATCATGCTATATCTTGCTGTTATTGAAGTGTAAGAAATGAAGCTGCATTTGGTCCTGCTGTCCTCATTAAGGCAAAACTCCCACTGAAATCAAGGAGAGTTTGGCTGACAGATAATTACTGACTCAAGTTTCTGAAAGGTCTAAACTTTCTGAGTTTGATTTTTTTTTTTATTTTTTAGTTTTATCTCACCTTGTATTCTAACTCTTCTGTCTCCTTTTATATTTCTGGTTTTGAATCTTTAGCTTCCTTTACTAGGATCTTTTTTCTTTTTACTTCTCTTAGGTTTTAGGATCTTCTACTTTCCACCTTGCCCTCCTCTCCTTTCTTCTCTCCTCTTACTGTCTCGCACTCTCTTTCAGTCTGTTGCTCTCACCTTCACTGACTACAGCACTGTAAAAAGTTGATATACATCATACATGTTTCCAGGAATTTCATTTACCTTTAGACCCCTTCTATGTACAGGTGCTTATTTTAAGGTACTTGCCTTAGGGCAAAGCAGCAGTTTGTAAGGTTGGTGATCCAGGCAGAGATTTATTTGCACAATATTCATCTCAGTAATCCTTCCTCTTCTTCTGGGTAGAATTTCCTCTGAAGTATTGATGCAGGGTTTCAGCAGTAAATTGAGTTTTGGACTGATAAAATAAATATTTGGCATAGTATTGCAGTCAGAAAAAAAAATTCATGGATTTTGAAGTCTGTGTAAAAGGGGTTTTGTTGAGGGTGACAAAACTGGAAATCTCCAGAGAAATGGGTTTTATTCATAATTCTTCTGCTGTGCAATGTTATGAGCTTAGACCACATACATAATGCTTTTTGTGCATCACTTCTCTGATCTGTAAACTAGGGCAGCTTTACAGGGTATTGTAGGGTATGAACAATTCTGGGTGCCAGTCATAACCAGGTGTCAGAGGGGGGCACAAAGCGGGGGGCTCTGGGATGCTAAATATGCTATTTACCGGAAGAGGAGCTACAGTAAAGGGGTTTTTTTGGGCATTGATCCACCTCCGTGGTTAGGATACATCAAGCAGTACCTTGTCACTTTGTTTCCAGCTGTGCAATACCTGAATGCTTTGGAGCTTTCCCTGGATGCTGTGGCTCTTGGTGTCCTGCACAGTGCCTTGGGTCCACCCCCAACCCTGCTACCTCTTAATTGTTTGCATTTTTCAGATGGAAAGCATTTGGAGAATGCCAAGTATTGTTATTTTCTTGCAAGTCTGACTGAAAGTTGTGTTCTTTCTCAGAAGACCTAATTCATACTTGTGAAATAAATAGTAGGTGTATGGCTTCTTAATGTATAGTGTAGCATTTCAAGCTAAAGTTATCAGCTTACTGCTTCTCAGCATCTGGATCCCTGCAGACATACTTCTTAAAGTAAAAGACATAACACTAAACTCGCTTATTTTCCCTTAAACACATTTTCTCGTAGGGAATGATAAAATAATAATTTTTCACGGTGCCCAATTGCCTGTTATTCTGGCAAACCTAAAATGAATCAAAAACTGCAGGCTATATATAGAGAGTAATGACAGTTAAAGAAGCATTTCTTCTTTGATGCAATTTCTGTTTGATTTTCTTAAAACCCTTCTCTTCCAAAGACCCATTTCAACCACATCTGAACAATAGATTTATTGTTGTCAACTGAATGAGAAATTTGATAAAGATAGCTTTTCTATTTCCATTAAAAAGAGACGATTTTTCAGAGGACTGAAGGATGTAAGTTCAATTCTTAAGTTTGAATTTCACATTTCATTTGACCAGTCTATAATACGTATTTTTTCAAAGTCCTAATTGGCATTAAACTTGGCATATTTCTCTGTGTATTTCTTCTCGCCATATTTTTTCTCAGTGTGAAACTATTAGAGGGTCATTGCTCTGGTTAATGAAAGAGGGCTGACATTCTTTGTAAGTTGTGAGTGTTTAAATATTCCTCTATGCAAATTTTCCCGCTTAATGGAAATGTTTAAAGAGACATCTTAAAAAAATTTCTTTAATAGTGTTGAAAAATGCAGGTTACATTCATTCAAAATCTGTAATATCCAGTGGTGCAAGGTGATGACACTTTTCAAATTTGCTACTCTATAATTAAGGGGGTATTCCATATGGGAGATATAAGCATAAAAATTGAGTATGGCTCTTCACAATACTGCTGGTTTTGCTGCTGAATTCTTCAGTAGTTTTGTTAGAGTGTATAATCAGTTATGCTTGTGCTGATTTAATCAATTATTCTTGTGCACAAACAAACAAACACACAAAACAGAGCTAATTTCAGACTGTCTTTGAACCATCAGAACTAGATTTCACTTACAATGAAAGAAAATATTATTTTCAAGCCTCTAGAATGATTTTAAAAATGGCAAAGATATATTTGGGAATTATCATAGTTTTGGGTACCAGCAGCTGTGTATCCTTATGCGAAAGTGGATTTGGCTGAAAGACCAATTCATAAATATTGTGTTTGAAGATTGCAGCAAGCTTTCATATTTGCAAGAGATAATGTAAAATGTGCAACATTTTTTTCTTCACTCCAAGAAGTTTGAGTTTAAACAGCTTGGTCTCCCAAATCTAATGAATAATGGCCAACAAACAGAAGTATCCATGGCTTCTTGAATCATGGGGGCTGGAGACCATTCTGTCTGTGGAAGCAGAAAGGTCAGCCTGCTGTGGTCAGTTTGAACACCCTCCTGCATCCTGCCAAGCTGTGAAGTGGCTTAGAGGCGGAAGATGGCAATAAATAACTTGACACTGGCACTCCATGACTTCATATCTTGTGGTCTGAGCTTCCAGGCAAGCAACAGCCTGCTCCTAGCTGCATTGCTTGGGGAAACCAAGGGAGTTGGGGTAAAGTCTCATTTTTCTGCTGGAAAGCGAATCTATTTTTTCCCTTTTTTGTAGTCCTCCTCTGTCTTGATCTGCTGTTTGGGGAAGTGAGGGCTGTAGTGGGAGAGGTAAGACTTATCTTTGATCTGATGGCTCCTTTCATTCTGGGCTGCTCTCCAGGAAAAACTTTTTCCCCCTTTGGGACACAGTGCTTTTCATGGCAGAGGCTCTGCAAACAGGAGTGCTGTGGAAGATCCTGAGTTTGCCTGACATGCATTTGACATTTAGCACAAATTCAGCAGAGCAGCTTTATTCAGGTAAACACTTAAGCACATGCTTTTCATTACTTAGAATTTCATCTGAGCTTCTTTTCCTGAATATGGAAAGACTTAAGCACATACTTAAGGGCTGAATAGGTCTCCAGTCTGACTCATGTATAGAGCAGCAAGGATGGGTTGGATGGAAAGGGAGCAGTCATTATGGGGCAGCTGTGAAGTAAGATGTACTGTCTGAAAATCAGCATGCTACAAAAGGGGCCTTGTTCTTGTGGGAGGCTGCTTTTTGTCTGTATATCGTCTCAAGAAGAGGAGCAGGCCTGAACTTTCTGCTTTTGTCTACCCGTTAGTTCCTCTGTTTCTCCTTATTTTGAATTACTCTGCATATGGCTTGGATGATGTGAAGTAGGTTTATAATTAGAATTTTTTGGTTGCACTGCAACTCGTGTTTGTCTGTTTTAAGATTCACCCATCTGGCACCCCAAGAAGAGGACTTTTGCAGAGTACTTTCAGCTATCTGCATGTGAAGATGGTGCAGTATGCTAAGTCCTCTGAAGATTTCTCACGTCACATCAGCCACAGAAGGTTTCTGAAATTTATTAAGTATTTATCAGCAGTGAACACATACCCCACCCTTTTGGCTCTTTCTAGCTACTTCATTCATGAAAATTGATTGTTCACAGTTTTGTGTGCAAAACTTAAACTGACTCAGGCACTGATGTGACCCTTCTTGCTTCTTTTGAGAATCTGAATTACGAATCTAGATTAATGTTTTGCAGCACAGAGAAAGAAAGAGAAAGGCACTGCAGAGAGAGCTCAGAAATGTTTCTGCAGGGAGGTTGTTTTGGTGAGCCAGATCTTGTCAGTTCTTAAACATCTTTGCTGACACAACCCGTGTAAGGGCACAGTGGTAACTTCCTCTAACAGATGTGTGTTGTGTGCAGGTTCTTTAATGGCAAAACTAAACTCTTCCCCTGAGCAGAATGAGCTATCCCAGCAAAAAAATTTTTCAGGTGAGTATAGTAGAGTTGGCAGAAAGATGTTTCCAGCATTGTGTTCATTGAAGGTTCTTTCATATTCCTCACTGACAGTGTCCCCCAAAATTTGAAATACAGACTACACCTGAATAGAATATGGGTAATGGGTTCCAGAACCTCAACTGATGAATAGCCTTAATCGCTGCACTTTTTCTTGCACTTTGACTTGAGCATGACTACAGTGGAAGTCACATGTTTTCGGGGGATTATAATGCAGGAAGTGTCTCACTTCAGGCCAGACCCTTTATTTTGCATTTTATTCTGGAGTTAATAATGTTTTAAATGTTTCTTCCTAGTCTTGTTTCCTAGCTAGTCTGCAGGGGGTTTTTTGAGAAATCCATTTGATGTGAATCTCCTCTCACTTTGCCAAAGCATGACACCTCTTGCAAACCATTGTCTCAAAGAACAAAGCACTAACTGGGAGTCATAAGATGCTTCTGGCGTGAACTGGGGCAGCACTGCCCATATAGTGTATTTTTCCATTAAGACTGATTTCCCATTGCTTCCTCAAATCTCACCCATTTTGGCTAAAGCCGTAATCGCAAGACTGCTTTAATCCATGGTATTGAATTTGCATGGAAGGGTTATGGTGAAGGGAGGGCTATAGGTGTGTATTTTCTGAGAAACTTCTGGAAACTTCCCTGACGTCTGACAGAGCCAATACCAAGTGGCTCCAAGACAGAACCACTGCTGGCTAAGGCCAAGCCAGACAGCAAAGGTACTAATGATTTTGGGATAACACGTAAGAAGGGAAAAGACAGTTATGGGCAGGAGTAATTGCGGCCAGAGAAGAGAGGAATGAAAATAAATGAGAAACAGCTCTGCAGACACCAAGGATGGTGAAGAAGGAGGGGAATGAAGGTGCTTTAGGAGCTGAGATGCCTCTCCAGGCTGTGTGGAAGACCATGATAAGGCAGCGGTGCCCCTGGGGCTCATGGAGGTCCACAGGGAGCAGAAATCCACCTGCAGCCTCTGGAGGACCCCATGTCACAGCAGGAGGATGCCTGAAAGTGGCTGTGACCTCATGGGAGGCCCACACAGGAGCAGGTTTCTGGCAGGACCTGTAGACCCATAGAGAGAGGAGCCCACGGTAGAGCCCATGGTTTTCTGGCATGACTTGTGGGTCTGTGGGGGACTCACACTGGAGCAGTCTGCTCCTGAAGGACTGCACCTTGTGGAAAGGGACCCACGCTGGAGTGGTTAGGTAAGAACTGTAGCCCATGGGAAGGACTCCTGTTGGGAGTCCATGAACTGTCTCTGATGGGAGGGACCCACACTGAACCAGGGGAGGGACTCCTTTCCCTGGGGGGGAAGCAGTGGCAGAGACAACATGTGGTGTACTGACAGCAGCCCCCATTCCCTGTCTCCCCATGCCGCTGGTGGGAAGGAGGTAGAGAATTAGAAATAAAGTTAAGCCCAGGAAGGAGTAAAGGGTGGCAGGAAGGTGTTGTTAAGATTTGTTTTACTTCTTATGGTCCTACTCTGATTTCATTAGTAATAAATTAAAATAATTTCCCCAACTTGAGTCTGTTTTGCCCCTGACAGTAACTCAAGGGTGATTTCCAGTCTCTCTCCTCATCTTTAACTCATGAACCTTTCCTTGCATTTTCTGTCCACTATCCAGCTGAGGAAGGGAGCATTAGAGCAGCTTTGGTGGGCACCTGGCATCCAGGCAGGGTCAAACCACCACATCCATGTACGTCTGTCTCTGCTGCTACTGCAAAGGATGATGCTGCATTACTCCCAACTCTGGGCACCAGTGTGTCAGGGCAGACAGCTGATCTTACAGAGATTTAACCTTTTCTTTATGTGGATAGGTTAATTGTCAGCTGTTGGATTTTCTTGAGCTGGGTCACTGTGCAGCCACACAAGTTGCAGAGGTGGGAGGAAGACAAAGGATCTCCTGTGGAACCAGTGTGGGTTTAAGCCACTAGAGAGTAACTGCTGAACTTTTTACATTTCTGGATGAGAGGAGAAGTGGGGCTTGAGGGGAGCTGCTGAATGAAGAAAGAGAGGCAAGGCTGAGACTGACTCAAGGATTTGTACAGGTCAGGCAAGGACATGATGCACTGGGATGAGAAATGGACCAGCAGGAGTGAGAACAGTGAGCATGGATGGAGTTGAAAATGATGACCAGTAGGAGAAGGAACATGGATAAAAAGCCAGGGAGACAAGGAAATTTCAGCTGTAATCCATGGCAGCGAGGAAAAAGAAGAGATTGAAAAGAAGCCCTTAGTACAACCTAAGCTAAGGAGGAGGTGGTGTGATCTACTGGAAGGAGAGGGTGTCATGAAGGGAGCAAGCATGGAGCTGAACCTGGAAGAGGGAGACTGGGTGGCAACATGGGAGAAAGAGGCTGGAGGAGAAGGGTCTTTGGGCTGAGAAAAGTCTGAAAGTGGGTTTCTTAGGAAGTACCTGGGACTTGGACAGCCAGAAATAAAGATGAACATGTGCTCATCCTGCAGTGTATAACTGGAGTGAGGAGGAGTCTGAGGTACAGGAGGCATCAAGCTGATGGTCAGGGAGGACAGGCAGGAAAAGCTGGACCATGTGAGCATCTGGGAGGGCATATCCCAGTGCTGCCAAACTTGGTGCTCCTCTGCTGCCTCAAAGCCCAGCAGGAAAGCATCTTATCCCTACCTCTTACTGCAGCCCATTGCCCCTACCTACAGCAGGGCCCTGTGACCACTCCAGCTGATGCAGCTTGTTAGCCGAAGTGAGTGGAAGGCTGCTGATATATTGGAAATATCACAACAATGCCAAATAGTGAGGTTTTCCATTTTTTAAAGGGCCTAGCAAAGTCACACACTCACAGAAACTGACATGAATGCTAACTGCTATGGATTCAAAGCTGAGCACTCAAAAACTAGGAAATAGTATAAGTCTGTCTGTGTAATTTTGATTTACTCCCTTCATGCATATTCATTATTATGCAGTATTTAATGATTTAGTAATCATACTACAGTCAAATAATTTGTTTCATTGTTGCTGGTCACTTTAAGTCAGTCAATCCACTGGCAGTTCACAATCAATTCACTAGGTCACTTCACAACTACTGGCATAAGCTGGGATGGGCAGGGGAAGGATGTAACCACTTTTGTGCCAGCAATGCTAGCTTAGCCTGGCCTAAACCAATACTCAAATATTACTCTCTATGTAGTTGGGTAAAAGCTTCAGTTTTATTAAACATTGGCAAATTCAGGCAGATTTATAAATTAGGATGCCTTGTTGGAAAGAGCGTATACACCTGCGAAGCAAATGAATATATCATCTCTACTTCTTAACTCTAGGAATAATCAAAATTCCCAGGCAGACACCAGACTGCAGAATTTCAGCCCAAGTAGTTTAATCATGGAATGTTCTGTATTACCAAGAAAGATTCTTGGAACTGGAAGAACGAGGCAAGGCTTCCTGGCCGGCGCTGTCCCCAGACTGCTCCCTAAAAAAGGCAGAAGCTGAGAGAGCTCCAATGAGGCTAGCCCTATACAAAATCCATATTTCCTGAAAACTTTCTTGTTTGTTTTCAGGTGTTTCTGCTGCTAGAAAACATTGGGTTTGGTATGTTTAAATCATCTTCTTGAGATTTTAAATTATACATTTTGTCTGGTTTAAATAGATTAATAAAGATTTTTTCTTACTAATAAGTACTGATTTTTATTACTACCTTGGTGATATAATTTCATTTAAAAGAACTATGCACCATTTTTGTATCTTAGAAAATATCGGTTGCTCAAGTTCAGAATTATATAAAGCTTTAACAGTTTTTCTTTCTAATACAAATTATTTCAAGGTTGTCAGTATGTAACCAAACTCTTGAGATCAAACAGACTTTCTAATTAGTCTTTTGATTTTCTAATTACATCTTTTAGAAGCACATTGACAGGCATTAATGACAGTTTTAATGTATATTTATAATTTATCTACAAAACCTTGTGTAGACGGACTTTCATTGTCTGTTTGGATCCTGCTTAAGCTAAGGAAACACAGTCTTTAAGAATCTTGCATTATCTCACTTGCTGAGCTAGAATTGCATGTGCTGTTTTGTATTATACCTTTGATTCAACAAGGTATTAAAACTCGTGCTTAAGTTTGAAGTTATTTTTATTGTTAAAGTGACTTGATTACCCTCATGCATCAATGTCTTCAGGAGAGTAATAGGTCTTGTTTCTATCATATATGTTTACACTCCAAGCCTATATGTATGCAAAATTGCATCCTTTAGTTGTGAGCTCTTTAAGAACAAAGCTTTACACATTTCCTTTCTGCTGTGCAAGGCTGGAAAACTCTGAAAAGTAGAATAATGTAAACAGTAAGAATAAAAACCTTTGTGATATCCGTATGTCACATCCTGTCAGATTGATGCATTAACTTGCCAGATTACAGGTTTCAGTCAGCAAAAAGCAAAGCAAAGTGGTGAATAAAAGTTTGACCTGGTTTTCCATATAATTGAAATAGTAGATTTAAACTGATGGAAGGCAGTGGACTTGGCTAAAGAACTGAAAGCAAATAACTTACCTGTTAGATAGCTCTTCAGGAGAGAGTAATTCTTTCATTTATCTTGGTATTTGGAGACCAAAATCTCACCCATGGACTTCTGAGGGATCCAGTTACCATCTGAAGTCCATCTATAATGGCTACAATAAATACATTGCTGTCATGGTAATACAGTGATCAAAGTCTGAGGGAAAAAACTCCAGCTTTTCTGTGATTTCATAGTGTGAGTTGAAAGGAAGACTTGACAAGAAAGAAGATTGATTATTTTATTTTTTCAGGTTTTTTTCATCTGGACTCACTTCAGCAGGTCCATGTCCTTTACATGGTGGGGGTTCCAGAGCTGAGGTTAATATTCCAGAGCACAGTAGAGGAACATAATTACCTCCTTTGACCTGCTAGTCACACTTCTTTTGGTGCAGCCTAAGATATGGTTGGCTTTTAGGGCAGTAAACACACAAGTCCTAATCCTCAGGGCTGCTCTTAATCCGTCCTCTGCCCAGCCTGTGTTTGTTTTTGGGATTGCTTGATGCTGGTGCAGGACCCTGCACATAGCCCTATTGAACTTGAACACAAAGACATTGTGCCAGACGGTATCAAACATTTTGCACAAGCCCAGGTAGATGATGTCAATTGATCTTCCCTCATCTGTCCGCCACTGCTGTAACACTCTTGTAGAATTTATCAGGCACAATTTGCCTTTAGTGAAACCATGTTGGTTTGTCAACAGTCACCTCTTTATTTTTCATGTGTCTTCTTAGCATAGTGAGACTGACTGGCCTGTGGTTCCCTGAGTTCTCCTTTCTTTTTAAAACATGGGAACCTTCGCAGAAAGATATTTTGAATTTTATTTTAAAATTAAACTTTAAAATTTTTATTTAAAATTTCAATGTAATGAAAAATTCTTGCATAGTTATTCTGATATTGTTAGTACTCAGAATAATGCTGTCATTGTTGCCTGGGAAAGGTGATAGTTTTCTTCCACAATTCAATTTCTAGTTTTCATGGCAAAATTGACACAAATTGGCCCAATTAAATCATAGAATCATCAAATCATCAAAGTTAGAAGAGACCTACAAGATCATCCAGTCCAATTGCTCACCTGGCACTATCACTGTAGCCCCTAAACCACTGACCCGCATCACCCTGCACCAGATCCACACACCTGTGAGACACCTCCTGCAATGGTGACTCCACCACCTCCCTGGGCAACAAGTTCCAATGTCTGACAACTAAAACAGTGAAATTTTTTAATATCTAATCTGAGTCTTCCCTGTGTCACCTTAAGACTGTTTCCTCTGGTCATCTCACTGAAGGCACAGTAGAAGAGATTGGCCCCCACCTCGCCACCACCTCCTTTCAGGCAGTTGTAGAGAGCAATGAGCTTCCTCCTGAGCCTCCTCTTCTTGAGCCGAAACAACCCCAAATCGGGCTCCCTGCAAGGCCATGCAGGGAAGTTGCTATGATCAACTGAGAGGACTCATCGTGAAGTCTACTGATGCCTGAAAGATGAGGTTTCACAACAGACTGCAACTTATTTAAGTCCACTCTGCCACAAGTACATTTTTGTGGTGGAGGACCAGTCTTATTTACAAATGCCTGATTTCCCTCCCCTGTTCCTTTCTCCTAGCTGTGCACTTCTGCCAGCTGCCTTTGCTGTCCTACCTAATGAGGCTTCTGCGAAGTCCTGTCAGCTTTCTCTATCAGAAAATAAAAGAAAAAAGTAAAGGATGGCTGGGTTTTTTTGCCAAATTACAGAGTTTAGCTAGTTCACAGATGGAACCATGGACCAGCAGTAAAGATAAGCAGTGCAGGGGAAGCAGGACGAGCAACCACGTCTGTTTGGTGGCCATAAGCCAACTTGGCTGGCTCACTCTTCATGGCTTTGAGCATTCAGAATGTAGAGCCTGAACTGCCTGCTCACCCGGCAGGCAAAATGCATGTCCCCAAGGAAGTGCAGGATAAAAGGGAGGCTTGAAATCCTACCTTCTTCTGCTGCTTCAGTGCCTTAGTGAGGGCTGTGCTTAGGGCCATCTGTAAGGCAGGAATTTAAAGCCACAGTCCCTTATGCATTTATGCAACAAACCTTCCCCTCTGGGTTATTAGTCCTACAGAGTATTACCCAGCTCAGATCACTTCAGAGGAGTCGTCTCCTTTGCCAGCATGCTCACTGTGTGTTTCTAGCCCCAGTCCAATATCACTTGCTCGTAGTGAATACCTCATTATTCCAAAGCAGTGTCCTTCACTTCAGTGGTGTAGCCTAATGGGGTATGCCCATAAATCCAAACAGATCAAGCTGTGCCGGCTTTAGTCCCAGTGAAAGGGGATGACTCACCTGATGAAGTGCTCACTAGTCAAAGCAAAAGCGACACAAAAGAAATCCGAAGTGTCAAAGTAGTCTTTTGTCAACAGGGACGGATTCTGACCTCCTTAATCACAGTGAGTGGCATCTTACAAGTAGTTCCATGAACAAACTGAAACTACTTGTAGAGTAATAAAGTAGCTCTCCTAGGAGAAAGGGCACTGAATTCCAGCTCTAGGTCATTAAGCTTGTGTTAAAGTCTCAGTCCATTTCGTTGGTGTCTCACACTTAATGTTCCGTGACAGCCCTTTAATACACAAGAAAACAGCTTAATCTGAGAGCGCCCTCCTGGCGTGTTATAGATCTCATCAGTATTGATGAGACGATTGAAATTCCGATTACAATAAAAGATGTGAAATGTCACACGGCATGGTACTGATCTGCTGAGCACTCTCCTAGCTTACTTCCCGGACACTAGAGTAGACCCTCAGCCCATTGCCCAAAACACTGAGATAAAGGCATAAGTATGGAAGGAAAGGCAAACACAAGGGGGAATTCAAAGGAAAAAGTGCAAAATTTAAAATAATAAATTGAAATTTAACTTCCAAAGAGCTTGATTGTCTGAATAGAATTGATGAGAATGTGGAAACCTCCATGCAGGACTGAGGCAGCTTTCATTGGGTTTTTTTTATACATAAGCAGTACAAAAAACAGAGTGCATGTGAGCCATCATTCATAAAATCTGTATAAATACTGTGACTACTAATCTGGAGCCATTGCTACATTTTTAAGAAAATCCTTGCCGGAAAAGGACTGATGACCTTAGTATTATTTTATTCAATAATTAGTATGTCAAAAAACAGTTTAACTTTACTGACCTAAATTGTAAGGAAGTACTTGTATTGCAGATATTAACTGCCTCATGCAGTTTTTGACCTTAACAATGTAAATAGAAAGGTAGTTTTGTCTGAGTAAGGACTTCATGATATGCCCCAGAGGAATTAAAACTCCGGGAAAGGAAATGGAAAAATCTAGAAAATGTAGGAACTACAATTTAATAGTGTGTTTAAAACATATACTTATTTTAGAACATGGGCTCAATGTCTTCCTTTACTGGGTTTTTAAGATGTATGAGTAAGAACCAGATGATGCACATTACTAAATCACAAAGCCCAGATCAATAACATATCTGCAAAACTTGCATTTTTCTTGGACTCCGGCCTGGATATGGAAAAAAAAAGAATTAAAATAGGACAAGGAAATTAAAGTATTAAATGTACTTTTTTTACCTCCAAATAGACTGTAAATCAACCTTATAGTTTTCATCAGTCTTCAGGCAGCACTTAGCAGTATAGAATATCAAGCATCTAAAGGAAATACCATTACATCTGAGCAGCACTTACTGTTCTGATTTGTACTGTATACTGTAAATATACAGCAGTAGAATGCTAATGCTCTTTGGTTAGATTTTTAAAACACAAAAAAAGTCAAAGGAACATGCTCTCTCTGACAGTCTGATAAATTTTCGAGAATGAACTCAAAGTGATTTCAGAGACTGTTAACCCCTGAATTGCCACCTTGTGCTTTTGCACTTCTGCTCCTGAGTGTTTAATACATTATCTTTCTCCCTATGTCTGATAGGGCCATACAAGCAGAGGGTAATACCAAGCCACATGTCTGATAACATAGTAAAATAAAGTGCTATTGTATAAACAAATAAAACTTGGTTTTTTGGGGTTCTTTTGGGTTTTTTTAAAGGCAAAGATTTCTTTCTTTTCCTTCAGATCATAGAATCATAGACTAGTTTCCATAAGCAGTGGCACCTTCCTCCAGGCCAGGTTGCTCAAAACCCCGTTCTCCTGGCCTGTTCCAGTGTCCCACCACCCTAACAGCAAAGAATTTCTTTTGAACATCCGGTTCAAACCTCCCCTCTTTCAGTTTAAAGCCATTCCTGCTCATCCCATCTCTCCATGCTGGTGTGAAAAGTCCCAGGCAGCTCTCTTGTCAGCCCCCTTCAGGTACTAGAAAGGTCTCCCTGAAGCCTTCTTTCTTCCAAGCTCAACAATCCAAACTCAGTCAGCCTGTCTTCATAGGAGAGTTTGGAATGATCCAGCCCTGTGATCATCTGGACTCACTCCAGCAGGTCCTCATCTGTCTTATGTTGGGGGCCCCAGTCCTGGATGGAGTAGGATGTAGAAGGAGAGAATCACCTCCCTCAACCTGCTGTTTAGAGATGGTTGTCCTTGTACATTTTGCTACCTCTCCCTTACTGCTTTGTTACTCCTTACAGGATTTGGTCCTTGAACCTGCATGGTTTGGGTATTGACATAACAATGATTTTGTTGGGGAAATAAGGAATATTTGGTCATGATTGCTGCGTGTGTGTCTGTGTTTTTGTGTGAAGATGTTCTTGTGTGTCTTTTGAACCTGCTGGCCGAATTGTCAAGTTTTGAATTTCTTCAACTCTTATTACAATAGACACCTGTTCCTGCAGACACCAGAGAACTTACTGAAGAGCTTTCTGACAGTTCCACCACTCAAAAACCTTCTTTTCTTTTCTTTTCTGCAAACACTTCCTTTTAAATATGAATGCAGTGGAGGATTAAGTGTCTTGTATCGGAAGTGAGTTGGGTTTGGTTTTAAAAAACAAGCATTGTAGAAAGAAAAAAATTGGCAACCAGGAAAGAAGAGATGTAGGAGCTGGTCAGAAATTGGGAAGGATGGATGGTCTTAGGACCAAGTGTGTTGAATTCATGGTGATAGCAGTTTTGGCAGATGAAGTATTATAGTAGTGGTTGTTTTGGAGAGATTTTTGTGCCATGACTGCACACTTTGTCTCTTCTGGCCATGAAAAGAGAAATCACAAGTGAGAGGGGTTATTAATGGAAAATGCTGTATTACTTTCCTAGGTCTAATAGATGATGTGAAAAAGCAATTGTCAGGGAAACCCAGAATCACTCTGAACACTGCAGCATTCGGACCTGCTCTTGGCTAATTGCTATTCTAGAGACGTACAAAATAAAAAAGCTGGAAGACTTGGTGCTGTTGATTGCATCCGTAGGATCCACTGATCTGAGCACTCATATGCAGCCAGCTGGCTCCTCTTTGAACTTTCTGAGGCCAGCCTTGCATGTGGTACGTGAGCTGGGTGCAGCAAGAGAGAAAGGCAAACACCATGAAAAGTGAGGGGATAAAGAGACTGCCTGCTGAGCACTGAGCTTGCTGCTCACAGGACCGCCAATAAATATCACAGGTTTTATCTGGAAGGTCTGAGGTCTTCCCCATCATGAATTTGTAATTTTTCTCCTCCTCCACTTCTTAACATTTCAGAGTAAGCAGAAGCTGGCTACTCTGCTTGCCCTAGATGAGTCACTCCTCCAGATAAGCCTGACTGACTTCAAAACTGGAGTTACTCTGCATCAAGTTGAGACAGAAAAAAGCAGACTGCAAATGAGGAAATGCTCCTGCCAAATTCCAGTACCCATCACATAAAGTAATGCTATTTCATGTGTGAGGTGACGTGCTGTTTTGAACTGACTTCAGCTGATCGTAAAACAAAAATGATATTGTAATTGTCACATAAAGGCTCCTGACATAGCAGGGGAGAAGACTTCAATCTGTCACAACCTGTTCTCTTTGAGGAAGAAAAGGTGACTGAGAAAGTGTTATTTGGCACAGAAGAGTGGATCAGAAGCAGAAATACAGTCTTCTTTCATTTTTTTGGATGCATTTACACTTGCTAATAGGCCACTTGGTGCTCTTAAAAAACTCAACTGTTCGTTTCTACCTGGCAGCAGACTGAGAATCCACTTTCCTAGGAACGTGCCAGAAAAATACAACTTGTTCAGAACCAAAAGTTTCAGTCAATTGTACAGTGCAACAGTTAAAACAGAGAATGTTTCACTGACCTGGGGACTGGGATATTTTCCGTATCCAATGCTGTGGCCAGGGAATTCCCGCATGGCTCTAAGGCAGGAAGGTTGCCTTTGTGCTTTCCCATGCCTCCGCTTCTGAGAGAGCTCAGCCCAACTTCTAGAAAACTTCTTAATGTGGAAAGAAGGCTCAAGAAAGTTACAAAGGTGTTAATTCAGACCCTCAGACTTCGGTTGGAATGCCCAATTTATCATTAGGGAGGCTGGAGAGGAGTGGGGGGTGTAAGCATCAGGAAGACAGTGAACTCCCCTTCACAGCAGCCTCCTCAAGCTTTATAGCAGTGCAGTCAGGCAGTCACCTCACCATAAAGGATATGAGCCAGGCCTTTTTCCATGGAATTCTTCAATGAGTCAAAAACTGTCAAATAACATTTGCTTGATATTTTTGTAGAGCAGAAAGAGAAAGATTCTGTGTAAAACTGTTGAAAAACTCTTTAATATTCTAATAAGCATAGCCATAACCAGACAACAGTGTATCATCCTGGATATACTGGAACTTTTAGGACATAGTACTAAATGGATTTCTTCCATCTCTGGTCTTCCTAATCCTGTCATGGGACACCTGATGGGTGTGCTAAATGGCCCACACCCAGCAGAGACTGTAATACCCTCATCATGCATATCTTATAGCACCCATCAGTGAACACAGCCTGCTGGACCCAAACAACCGCTGGTAAAATGGGCCCAAGTCAATCAGGAATACCATGATCAAAGCTGCTCTCAGGCCTTTACTCCACACAAGCCATCTTATTCTGCTTGGCTTTGGGGTAGAGAAAATTAAAACTGAGATTAACATTTTGGTTATTTCTAGAAATCACAAGAGCAGGAGAATTCAATTTATTGCTACAAGAGTTCACTGGGATCACTTCCATACTGGATGATGAGAGGAAAACCAGAGTTTGAAGCCCAGGTGTGGAAGAAAGGAGGAGACTCTGGGCAACTTCCTCTGCAGTGTTTGTGAAAGAGGTACTGTTAAGTGTTAAAGCAGCATGGGACGGCATGGGACAGAGTTCTCTGGAGACAGGGTTGCTCTGGAGACACGTGCTTTATTGCCAGGGCCAAAGGGTGGAAGGAGCCCTGCTCTCAGCGGCCAGCATCCAGCTGAGAGGGTCGTCCAAGAGACCTCCCTGCTGCTTTACAGTTTTATCTCTTTCTCTGTTGAATATTCTAACTTACAGTAGCCAACCAGTAGGAGACACAAACCCTATTACACTTTCATACAGCCTATAGGAGCTACTACATTACCATAGGGTGCTACATTCTAAACCCTAAAAGATAACCTCTAAGCTTACTCTGTTCCTGCCAGCTTGGCAGGAACACCTTCCCCTTTGAATCTTTGGCATTCCTTTGTTTGCTAGGGGTGTTGCTCAATATCCTGTCTTCTGGGTGGCTTGCTCACATCTCAAAGGCTGCCTTCATCTCTATTCCACTTTCAAGCTTTATACTTTCAGAATTTCCTTCTAAGCAGTCATATCTATAAGGTCTCTCTGTCTCACCATTTCCAACAGTTAGGTTTTAGCTGTAGAAAATACTGAACAAGGAGAGATATTCATGGATTGCAGAAAACTGACCAGAAGGCTGGTGTGAAGTAAGCCCTTTGATAGGACCAAAAGCTCTAAGCTGAATTTTGGCTCCATGAGGCTTGATGCAGGACAGGTAAGCAAGCTTGGGGATACACATGAAGTCAGGCTTTGGGGTGGGCAGTTCAGTTTGCTGGTGGATCCTGTATCTGTAGAGAGAGAGGCGGACAAGGCAGGAGTCAACATCTTAAATTTACTTTTCTAACTGTTAGAAGTCTTATGTGATAGTTAAAGATATAATAAGGCTTAGGATGGTGATTGCAGTTAAAATCAGGCAGAGGTGAGCTGCTTGGTCTGCTGGGACAATCAGCAGGAATTGTTGGGCTGCAGTGAGGATTTGGGACATCTGCTGGGAGGCAGATGCTTTGCTGAGTTGTACTGTTTTCATTTTGGTTGGGGTTAAGGGAAATGGGATCTGAAAAGATTAATCAGTTTTTGGTCAAAGGCCCAGTGTGGTAGGATGGCAGCAGGTTTCCCCAAGGGGCTTAGAGAAGATCGGTTTTCATTTGGGGTTTGGAGGGACTGCAGAAACTGAAGCACCTCAGATTTGGAGCTAAAATGAACCCAAAGTCTTGAGAAGAAGAATTGGCTCATTCTTCTCCCTGCCTTACAGATCCAGTCAGATATGAGACTTCTAACAGTCTCATCTCTAAACCTAACTTGCACATCAAAAGTTCTTGTGCTCTTCCTCACAGTACAAATAAGTACCTGCTCTTCAGCCCCAGTACCAATTCAGTGAACTTGCAGGGTCAGTGCTATTAACACTTCTGAAGCCAGTGCTTCCACTACCCCATCCTTTAAACCTAGCTCTAACACTAACCCTCATCCTTGGTGTGTTTTAGGAGCCTGTATCTGCTCCAGGGTTATGCACAAGCCATTTGCTCTGCTGGCATTTGGGGCTCAGTCCAGCTCAGTGGGTCTCTTGAGGCTTTCTGACATTGCTCATCCTTCATTCCCAGGGACACTTCTGCTGGACCCAAGATAAAGAAGGTGTTTGTCCCAGCATTGATGTTCCAGACAGAGAGGTTTTTTATTAGTGAAATTGAGACAATGCCAGAAGACAGGCAAAAACCCTAAAAATCTTTGCTGAAGAGCATATCACATGCAAGTATACCAAAGCATAGAAAGCTGTAAGCTGCTTTACTCCTCAGATCAGTAGCTGATGATCCCACTTTCTCAGAAGGAGCAAGTCACTGACCAGACACTGTTCTTTTCAGCAGCAGAGACAGGGTCTCAAGAAATGGTGCTCTTTATGGTTTCTTTAGGGGGTTTCTTAGGGCCTGCTGCCTTAGGTGGTATTATTCCCAAGCTACCTGCCTGCCAGTCCTTGTTAGGACAGACACAGCCAGTGCGTGGTAGGCCTTGGCACAGTGTGTATATTTGGCAAGACTGTGAAGCCATACTTGTGTTCAGGTCATTTTGTCCTGTTTTTTTTGTGTAAGCTTTTTCTTATCAACACTTTCATTTCAGTAAGCTAATAATAGCTCTGGAAAAATTCAATGTATCAGCATAAAGGCTTTCCATGGCTGAAAATCGAATTTGGAAGCATATGCTGCACAAGGGTGAGCAATGAGGAAGCTGATGTGTTGGCCCAGGCTAAGATATAGCCTTGCATTTGCAGTGGGAAGCCTGTGATGAGGTTTTGCTGTTGTCTTTAGCTGGTAATGCCCTTTGAGATCCAGTAATTAACTCAGTTCTTTGGGTCCAAACTCTAGTTCTACACCAAACCATTAAACCCCAGACTAACATAACCTAAAAGACATTATTCCCACTCAGCCCTACAGCTGGTCATGCTGTACTGTGTTTATGCTCTTCTGAGCTTTGATCTGCCCCCCAATAGCACCTGCCCCAGCCTTAGCTCCAGCCAGAGTATTAAGAGGCTTCAGCAAACTCATGTCTCCAGGAGTCATGAATACCAACCTAGATCAAATCACAGGAGGAACCAGCCAGAAATACCCAGCTCCAGCTTTTCCAAAGCCAGACACCAGCTGATGCCATTCCTAAACTTGTATTAGTGGCCATGTGGAACAGCCTGTGCTGTCTTTGAGCCATGAACCCCTAAGGCAGCACGATGCTCTGGGAAGCACTCAACAGCAGAAATGAGCTTTGTTTAAGGTATCAGACTTGTCCTTTGAAAATGCCAGTGCAAGGTGGATTTTAGTTTGCTATTTAACTATAGCCCAGGCACAGGCCCTGAACAGTGCCCTGTGTTGTCTTCTAGTTTTCTTTACACAGAAGTACGGCACTAATTACACATATGAGTCAAGAAATGCTTGTGGATAAAGACTGCTTTTATCAAAGCCTCTTTGTAAAATGGACACCTCAAAAAACTGACATGTACGTCATGCTATTGTTGGTATTTTGGCACTGCTTTTGACAAAGCTGGAGTGCAGTAGTTTAGTCAAGGTCATGAGAGCAGTTCCATTAGGATAATGCACATTTTCCTGGGCAAATAATCGTAGTACTATTTATCTCCAAACTATGTTTTCACAATAGAGTAGAATCAATGTATCTGATTCCAGTTCACGCACATTCATTTTACTTACCAGTGGAAATTGATATTACTGGTCTTTGATAAGTACTTAAATGAATTCCTTCTACACATTTCACTTAATGCCTTTTAGCCTGATGGAGTTAAATTAGCAAGACTAACTACTTAAGAGTACTGAAAAGAAAGTAAAACATTTTTAGGATTAGACATTTGAGACAGGTTTACACATTAGTATATTAAATCCATACAATGTAGGTGTTAAAAAGGGCTTCAGTTACTCCCTAATTAGAAACAAACCTTTGATAAGACAGTGTGCATCTCTAAACAGGACTTTCCCTGTGGATGGGAGAACAGCATGGCTGTGCACACCAAGCAGCCACAGTGTATTTTAAATAGCACTGTGATATCCCTTCTTCTAGAGAAGGTTGCGTTCTCAGTGTAAGTGGTAACGTAAACATATTATTTTCCTTGGTTTGTTTACCATCAGTATTCAGGGCAGCAGTGCTGCTTTCACTCATCAGGACCATATTGTTGCCTGAAGCTTGGGATCCAGCACCCACAGGTCTCCAGTCACACCAGGGAGGTCAGATGTGAAGCACCACCGCTATATGGCTTTACTTGGCTCTCTTACTGGAAACCATGGATCTCTTGGCACCTCAGTGTCTCCTGCCATTTTGGGGGGAAGGCCCATAAAAGCTTTCTAATTGAAAGACATGAGCTGCTATATCCCCAGCTGGTCTGACAGAATGGGAAACTTGCATGGGTAGTTCATACCCATGTCACCTCCTGGATAAGACTCAAGGTGATGATTAACCAGTGTGAGGAAAGGAGCAACAGGTATTTTCAGAGTTTTTACTCTGGTGGACACTGCTTGCAAGTAACTTATGAGTTATGTGCAAATGAGACACATCTAATAAGAAATTCTGGAATACTTAAGTATCTTCCCAAATGTTTTTATTTTTTACTGAAAAGGTCAGAAAATCTGAATTATTTCATTAAAGAGAAGATGTATTCCAGTTTTCTGTAAAAACAATGTCCCAAAAATTTCCTTGAAAGATTCACAAAGTGTCTCTGATGTTGGTTTTTTCCATAAAAATACACCCTTTTTCAGACAGAGGATGCTATATCAAGTTTGGCAGTCCTCTCCTTAATTTATATTTAATTAATAATATTTTGCACTCATCTTTGTTTACATGTGCAAGGCCTACATATGTGAGGATCTAGAAACAATTACTGAAATTTTCAGTTAAAAATTTCACCTCTACTTTCCATTCCCCCCTCCTCTTTCCTCCATGCCCTTCACCCTGCTGCTCTTCAAGGCAAAGTAAGAAATGCAGGAAAACGTGGAAAACTTGGGGAAAAACTGAATTGAATGTATTTGAGAAATATATTTTGTCAGAAAAAGCAGAGAGATGCAGTATTTATGTTCTGAAATGTCACCCTTCGAAGTACTTCCATGCAATGAAATATTTCCAGTTAAGCTACTGTGAAGACACTGTACTATGTTAGCTGTGTTATGCATTTGGATGTTTATTTTCCAAACATTTCTTCTAGGAATATGGGTTTGTGCTGTGTGGCTTTATGCATTATAGCATTAACTCTGCTTACTTCCCATCTCTGAGTCTTATGGAACCTTCTTGTTTATGGCTCAGTGATAGTGGCACCCTCCATTTCCATCTTTCTTGTTATTTAATTAATCATTTTACTGTTTTATGGATATGTCAACTAGGAAGAAATGTCAGAAGTACGTTGTGTGCATTACGTCTCTGTCTTTAGTTTTGGGCATTTTTGTGGCATTCAGAATCCAGGATTTTTTCCTTTTTCTTAGATCTACATCTGGCAGTAGTCTATATTAGCTAACAAAATTTGGCATAATAGAGTTTTTATTCTTGAAGAAGTAAATAAAAATTACTGATTAAAATGCTGATATTTCAGTGTTCCCCTAGAGGGGGGAAAAAAGGCAAAATCTGTTACATTTTATATTTACAGTCATCTCCAGAATATTTAAATCTCTGGGTAGACTATAGCTTTAGCAGAATTCAGTGAGATATCCTTGACTCAGGATGCAGTTGTAAAGAAAGTGTGAAATTAGGGAGGAAAGTTTGTGAACATGGTGTTGATTCTGTCTTTCACTTGTTTACTCTTCCTTGTGCTGAGAACCAAAAAAATGAGGGTAGGAAAGGTCAGAGAGAGGAGATGAAGAAGGTGAGTCTCGGGGTTTCTTTAGCTTTCTCTACTGCTCCAGGAAAAGCTTTTGCAATTCAAAGAGCACACGTTCAAACAAAGACGCAGACCAGCAGTTGCGTGAGCTCATTTCTCAGCCCTAAAAGGTGCTGTCATAGGTGCGTGTCCTGTGCTGTGATCTAAGTGTCCTCATTTTAGGAAATGAGTAAATGCCAAAGGGAAATTTCCTCTACTGGAGCAAGGCTAACCTGCTTGTGTGCATGAGAAGAGCTGGATGGTGCCAGTAAGGCTGAGCATGCTGGTGTGAGAGTGCTTGTTTGTACTGAGATGGAATGGGATGGGATGGGATGGGATAGGATGGGATGGGATGGGATGGGATGGGATGGGATGGGATGGGATGGGATGGGATGGGATGGGATGGGATGGAGAAGAGGGAAATAGAGCTCTTCCGGAAACATTTTTGTGTTGAAACTTTCTGCCCAATTGCTCAAGACAACATATTTTTAAAAACAACAAACAAACCAAACCAAACCAAACCAAACCAAAACCAAACAGAAGATACTTGCAGCCGTGTGACTTGAGTTAGCTTAGTGCAATACTGTGTTCTCCTAGGTGTGTATCACTGCTATCCTATGAAAACAAATGGTTCTGTGAGCTTTTTGTTGTGTTCCCTCTTTTCTGACTTGTCTGTTGAGAGTCATTCTCCCTAACCTTCTAAATTCTTATGAATGCACATCAGCATTGCATAGCAGGCTAAAGGAAATTTACTGGGAAAGTAATTGTTTCTGTAGCACTTTTGTCCTGCAAGAACCCTAAATTAAACAAGTATAAAATCTGGGGGAGGTGGAAGGAAGTGGTAGAATGTTAAAGCACTTAGTCTCCTATTTCTTCTTGAGCTTTTTACTCTCCTGCTCTTTCTGTCTGTTAAGCTCCAGTATCGCTCAGATCTGTTGCCTTCTGAGAAGAGTCATGTCTGCATTTGTAGCTAACGAGCATCAAACTCGACTTAATCAGAGTATTTTAGAGTAAGTCAAATGTTGCTTGGTCTCCGGTGCACAGCAGAGCTTTCATTAACATTAGAGGCTGACATCCAGAAGAAACCCAGGCCGTGCTGCTTCTGCTCTGGCTTCATTCTCTTCCTGTGCCCTCGGTGGCTGGCATGAGAGCCAGAGGCTGCTCTGAAGGTGAAGCAAAGGCTTCTTTGCTCACCTTGCTGTGCCCCAGCCTTGTGCTGGCAAGTAGGTCCAACATCTGCACCCATGAATCCCAAGCCTCAGAAAGCAGGGCAGGCAAAGAGGGCTCACTCATTCCCTCCCTGTTGTCTTACCATTTTCTTTAAAACTGTGCTTTCCTCCACAAAGGGAGAAAATACCTCAGAATCTCTCAGCTCTCCTGAGGCTGCATGTTCTAATGATGGCATTTGCCACTCACATGACAGGAGAAAAGTTACAGGCGAGGGATGCAGTGCTTGGATCAGCTGCTGTGGCCACCAAAGTGCTAAAGTTGCTTGTGCATGCTTAAGTAATGACAATGCTGAGGGTAGTGGAGAAGAGTCCCCCAGGAACAGAACATGAACATTAATTATAGGGGGGAAAATATGTTATTAACATCAGACTGCACACTACAGGAGATCCCAGTGTGACTATTAAAGGAAATTAATTACCACTTCTTTTTACCTTTCAGATCAACTCTTCTTTATAATGAGAATAATTTCTTCATTGTTACCACTACTATTGTCAACTGTAAGAGAATATTTTTTCCTCATATTCCATTCACTATTGTGAATTGCTATTGTGCATCTCTATGTTTTGAAAAGAAATACTTCCAGTGGAGGTATTGCATCCCCTTTAAGGGGAGGTTCCCCAGGCTCAGCTCAGGCTGTGTAAAATGGGACAATATGCTAAAATACTCATTCCTTTGCACTGATACTTGTGAAATAGCATTCTCTGTTTAAATTATTTTCCACATAACCCACTACCGTAAAATAGAGCGGTTAAGGAGATTTTTAAAACACTACTCTGGCTTCACAACGCTCATTTCTAGATCCCAGTGTGTTTTCCAAATACATCTTGCATGAACTCACATGAGAAATTTTTTCTGGCAAAGTCAGAATTGAGGTCAAAACTGGACTAAAAGAAAGCTCATTACAACTTTAACATCTGTAATCCACCCTGAGGAGAGAGATGAATGCAGCAAGCAGGCCATGGGTGCATTGTTTCCATTGTACTCTTGATTAACTTATAATTCACAAGTGAGGGACTGTGAAGGAGACTACTGACTGATGGAAGGTCACTAATTCCAAGAGGAAATAAATGATATATAGGCATCCCATTCATCACTTTATTTGTGTAACAGCATTTGGGACTCTGTCTCTGTAGAATAAAGCCCATTTAAAATCTTTTAATATTTTTGCAAAGGCGAGGCTGGGGAGCTTCTGTAATCTCTGTGACAAAAGAACTGTACGTAAAATCCACATCATCCCAGGGCAGTCAGTGACTTTTTCCTTGAAGAGGGTGCTAATTCCCCAAATTCCTCATGACTGTCCTTGGATAGAGGCCAGTAATTTTTGTGATTTTTCCATGCTGTGTGAAGACCTGCTGTTACCCTATTATTTCCAGTGTAATAATAATCCTGAGGTTTGCTGTAAGATTCACCTTTGCATTACAAGGAGCACCCACTTCTCAGAAAATCCTTTATTACTGCTGTGTCTCTAAATAGTGTCAGGTTCCCAAATTCTGATGTAATATGAAGATACAGCATCAGTTGATCCCTTTCTTTATAGAAAAGCAGATAGCCAAATATCTGCAAACATGCATCAGGCTCCTGAAGCAGTATCTACCACATTGAAATGGAAGCAGTGGCACAGGAGCTAGTCTAAGCCTGGAAGCAGTAGGAAGAAGTCAGGATGCTCCACTTGTAAAGGCTGTAGAGAGTTTGAGTCAAATAAGATGAAAAACCAGAAAGTGGGTGGTGACACAGACATCAGGGCCAGATGAAAAAAAGCCCTTTGCATATATATCCCTATTTTTACTTCTCTTAAGTAATAGTGTGGTGATAGGGCAGCTAGACATGAATGAAATAACATTTTATTTTCTCTACAGTTTATTGGAGAAATAATAAATGCTGTGCTGCACAGACTCAAATTGATGTATGTGATCTTCTATGTTTTTGGTGGCTAATAGGATTGCTTTGGAGCAGGTCAGTGCACATTCACACTTTCAATTGCTTTGGACAAAAGCAAACTAAGTGTACCATGAAAAATGTCATCACGTAGCATGGCATCGAAAAGATGATGTATGTCTTTACTGTGATATTTTTATTATGCCTCAGAGAAAATCCACTTTAATGCACAGCTGCAAAAAAACCCACAGGTCTTAGGGCAAAAAAGACAAACACTAACCAGAATAGACTAGCATCTTCTGTCACATAAACTGGCAGAACTGCAAAAATGCATGAGGTGAGACATAAGCTGCATCTTTTTGAATGTTGTGGGACAGGGGGGCTTAGTTGTAAATTTGAATTAATGAAGTCTTGATGCTGCATTTTGTTATAATGCCTGTTGGGAAAGACTGAAATGCTAGATAAAGAAACAAGAGAAAGCTGTAGCGTGTCTGCAGAATCTTAAGGTGCGGAGCAATCAAGGCACAATATTAAAATAAATTCTTAAGCAGCAGAGGTGTTCTTTGTTCAGCCTACTATGCAACAAATACGTCAGTCAGTATGACAAAAAAAAAATCTTCAGCCAAATTCCATCTCTGTCGTATGTAGAGCATGCAGCATGATTGGAGCTGTGCTGAGAGGGCAAATCCTCACCCAAACCACGACTCCAGTTAGCAGGAAACCTCTTCATAAAAGAAGTGGCTGCTGTGCTTGGTCATTCTAGCTCCATTTCAGTGACTGTGTGTGTAGCGCTGGTTCACAATTCCAGGTCAGCTTTACAGAGCTTTAGCTCCACGCATTTCAAAGGTTTTACTGTTGTTTCCCATCGATGTGAGTCAGAGCAGAGGCTGGCCTGGTTTCTGTGTCCCAGCTGACGTGCAGGAGGATGCTGGTAGGCAGATGGTATTTCCCCTGTACCACACTTGGATGGGGATGGCTGCAGAGAGAGGCTCTTCTCATCAGGGGTGTGAGCGGTCAGGAGGGCAGGTTCATGCACCACATAGAGGGGCAACATCCAGACTGAGCTCAGGGTAATAGGTCTGATAGTTCAGGAATAAGGAAACTGCAGATATCTTTGAATGCACGTTAAGAGCAACCAGGTCAGAGTCTTGGTTTGTGGTGTTTGGGTTTTGAGAGAGAAAAGCAGCAGCAGCCTGTCTTCTGACACATGGTGCAAAGCTTCAGTCTTTATTTGAACATCTCTTTGGGGTGACAACATGTGATCCTTCTTTCTGATGTGTAGTGTTGGGTTTTTTCCCTTCCTGTGGTTTCCATATGACAGTGGCTGCTTTGGTCTGCAGTTTAGTTCTTCAGGAATAGTCTAGAGGAGGAAAAGTGTCTGCATATGTGAAAGGGATAGTACAGGAGCTGGGGTCAGAGAACATCTGTTTCCCGGGGAGCCGCCTTAATGCACTTCACCGCTGACCCAAAGATACATTGCAATCCATGACAGTCAATGCAATTCCTAGCAGCACTTGGATTTTCTTTCAAGATTTCTTATCCAGCTTTGCCCAGTCTGTTACTGCTTACCTGTACAATCGAAAATCATCCTAGCAGCCAACACAAAATAGTTGAAAGATAGCTATGAATTTAGGAGCTGTGCTAGCTGTTCAGACATTCATTATCTTTTTTTTTTTTCTGGGTAATGGGCAAGTTAGAACCTTTCGATATTTCAGCAAAAGAGCAGCAGAAAATACCCCTGAGGACAGGGTGCCTAAGCTCTGATCCTGTATCTGAAGTCCAGTACCAATGTTTTCTCTCAAGAACAAAGTAATTCATTCAGCTAAAAGAGAGTGAGATTGACTTTGAAAATTAAAATCAATGCTTTAATTCAATACACATACAATTACCAGCTGTCAAATGGCATGTAATGCACTTTTACTGAAAAAAACAACGGCACAAAAGACGAGAAAGGAGGCTTTGACAAACGTTAGGATTCTCATAATGATGTTTTTTGTGTGGTTTTGAAAGCAAGACTGCAAAGTTAAGCGCTGTAGATGATAGGGCATTATGCAGAGGGCGTAAAAGGACCAGTGGTGTTTTTCAGAACACATATCACTGCTCTCTGTAATGCTCTGTTGTCACAAATACATGGTGATTAGCTATTTATCAGCATGAAAGCACATCATAAAACATTCCACATATCATTGAGTTTCTAATAATCTGTGTCACTCTAAAGATTAATACATTAAGTCAGTCCACACGACTTCATGAAATACCTTCCTTTGCCAAGATTTGTGTTGGGTTTGGCAAATGAAGGATGAAGCACTGATGAAATGGGAATATCTACTTTTGTTGACTAGTCTGTGAAATAACACATTTGTTTTTTCACTCTTTAACACTGTTTTAAGTGGGTAATAAGGGTGCCCCTGGTAGCACTTCAGCTTCTGAAATATCTCATCTGCCTGCTCTGCTACTACAGTCCTCCTTAGACTGTTCTGGGCTGTGACTTACCTATATTGAACCCCTGCAGACCTTTTTTTGCCATGTGAAGGCATACTAAAGACCAGCACAGCATATCAAGGTCCATATTTTCAATTGTGGATGTCAAGAGATCAGCACTTAAATCTATATTTACCCATCGGACTAACTACCCTCCCAAGCACCCACACAACCTTCAATTCCAGGTTTATCACTACCTGTATTGTCACATATACTTTCCCAGAGCTCCACTGTATCTAAGGATACCCTGAAAATAATATTTGATCTAAAAGGCAATGAGTGTAATTACTGTTTCAGAAAACAAACAAAGAAAAAAAATGAATCAGCCTTAACATTGCAAAAGGGGAATTGCTTCAAGTCGCTGAAGACCTCTGAAAATCCATCCACATATTGAGATGGCTAAATATACTGCCACCACTAACTTAAAACCATGCGTTTGAAAATGCTGCCCTGAGCCCACTCAGTACATTATTTGGAATTAGAAGAATGATGAATTCAAAGGAAAAATAACTTTCTCAGAGTGTGACTGATGACACCGATCTCCAGTTCAGGGGGGATGGTGGAAGTTCATTTGGATTGATTTATTAATGTTTTTTCCAGAATCAGTAAGATACTTGATAATTAATGGCACAGAAATATGAGTTCAGCTGAAATCCTTCATAAATTAAAAGTATTTAATTTAATA
Source organism: Brachypodius melanocephalos (assembly GCA_013398615.1). Classification (NCBI taxonomy): domain Eukaryota; kingdom Metazoa; phylum Chordata; class Aves; order Passeriformes; family Pycnonotidae; genus Brachypodius; species Brachypodius melanocephalos. Next base: position 54,365,995 of record VZSR01003803.1, read on the forward strand.
GTAATTTAGAGGATTTTGCAAAGTGCCAGAGCAAGATAACTGCGTTTGCAGAAGAAGAAAGATTGAGAGAACTGTCTCCTGGACTGATGCAAGTAATGCATCTTTATAGCCATGTGGGTCAGAATTCAGTAGCAGTATTACTATCCTTCACATCAACATTTCCATGGAGAGAGAGAAAAATATATCAGAAAAGCTATTCTCTTGCATTTCACTCCTCGCTCTTTAGCTGCCTAGAAATTTACTGTGTGCTTCACACAGTATGCAGTGAAGTACAGTTTAAGACTTCTCATTATTTCTCAGGATAATGTCAGTTTTAAAATAGCTTAGAACAAGACAGTGGACTAACTGAAGCACAGCTGCAACTGCCTTGTGGTTCTTTCCTGTAAAATATTTCCGAGTGATTAAGAGAGAAGAGCAAATCTAAGGTATGACAGCCTTTTAATGCCTTTCTGTTCCAGCTTTCCATGAGTACAAGCATAGCTTAAACCCTTCTGGATGCCCAGGCAGTGGCAGTTGGATGCCTGGTTCTTGTGGCCAGCGTGTACATCAGGCTTTGGCTGTGGCAGCAGCACTCACGTGCTTCCAGATAGGCAGTGCCAGCACACGAGCAGGGCCTCTGACTCAGGCACTGGATCCAGTACCAGGGAGGGAGTGGGGATGGTGTGTGCCTGGACAGGAGGAAGACAAGCCACTGCCATGGTCCCCACAGTCATCACTCTCGAGAGGAGAGGGTCCTGGCCCAGAGTGCCACGGGCAGCTGGGGAAGCAGCACAGGGAGAAGCTCTTGCTGCTGGACAGAAAGCCCATAACTGTGTTCCCAAAATGTACATTCGTCAGCTTCCAGAAGCTGGACCAAGATAGCTGTTTTTCAAAATAAACAGGGCAGTTAGACATTAATGGAGCAGCATTGGAAAGGGTGGGTGACACAGACAGCGTCAGTGTGCACTGCAAACGTGCTTATTGAATTTTCTGTGCAGTTTTCCCATGAATTTATGTAATATGGGCCATTTCGCTTAGGAAAGGTAGGTTTTACTTTTTTCTGCCCCATGTCCTTGAGAGGGAGGTGGTTTGAAACGGCAGGATGATAATTTTCAGAGAAGAGAGCAAAAAGGCTGGGGCTGAGATTTGGATGAGGATGTCCCTCATTTTCTCATGCTTGTTTGAAAAAGCCCTACTTTGCTTTGGGGGATTTGAGCAACTCCTTGCAGCAGATTTTAGGACTGGAACATGTTCAATCATGGTCAGAGAGGATAAAGTGTACTTAATTCTCTGCTCTTTAGGTGGTTTACATTGGCACAGGCTGAAAGGTTTGGAGTTCTGAAGTTTACACATTCACAGAGTCTTGGTGTTCAGATTTAACATTATGTACTTTTTTTCACTTGAAGTAGAAAACAACAGGAACCAGCAGAAAAGTTTTCTCAGGATCTTGCCTTTTGAAGTATCTAAAGAAGGGAGGCTGAGGAGGGAAAAAACCACCCATGGAGAACCTAAGATTCTTCTGTTTAAGACCAAAAGATCCCCAGACCCGAACACCCCCAAAACAGTGTGGTGGTAGGATGAAGTAAAAATTTTTCAAAGTGAAGCGCTGTGACATCAAATTTTATACTACCTTTGGCACAGTTTCTATAAATTTGTATCTTTTCACAGACACTAAAGTTTCTGCAGTTTCAATAACCACCCTTGAGACTGCTTTAAACCTACCCAACGAGGAGGAGCAATAGCATTTTTGCAAGTAAACTTCCCAATCCATCCAGGGACAACAGCATTTTTCCTGGGGTCCCCAAAACTGCCTTTGAGATCTCTCTCTTTCTGCGTGGATTTTAGAAACAGGACATGGGACTTCCCCTTTTCTCCTCGTCTCAACTCACAGCCCTGCTATTTACCTTTCCCAGCTGCTCCTGAGACTGTGAGCCAGAGGACCCAACCCGACCCTACCTCAGCTCTTTGCCAACTGCTTCTCTTTCTTTCCTCTTTCTCCCTCTCCCTGCCCTCCCCCAAAATGAGCTGCCCTACACGAGAATTTTTTTTTTTTTAGTGACACAAGGTAAATATGTAAACCAGCAGACCTACAGTGAGCTGCATTGAAGCTGAACTACATCTCTACAGCCAGATGAGATAATGTTTCAAGAGCTGCAGTCTGTAGTACTGGTTACAGAATAGATGGGATGTAAAGTACCTTATTTTCTGCAGGATATTTAATCCAGTTTTTTTTTAGGTTATCTGCAAAATTCATGGTGCACTGAAGGTTCAAGTCCTATTTCTTCATATGTGGTGCTCCAGTAATGGCTATGGCACTCTACATAAATAAAATGTGATACAGGATGAGTCGAGATCTAGAATTATGTCAGGTTTTACCCCCTCCTAGTTTTTTCCCTGGTAATTATGAAAGATAGTAAACAGTGTGCAACAACTGATACCCTTTGGGATGTGGACACACACTTCATGTGCCTATATGAATATTTGACACAGATGGCAAATAAAATAGCAAATCAACTGAGATTCTGACAGCAAATTTTCTTGCAAGTGAAAAGGGAAAATGCACATTATGAGTGGAAAGCAGCACCCATCAGAGCCAAAAGATGCTTTCCTCCCAATATCATTTGGCACAGAACAGATTATTTTGCAGTTCTAAGTCATGCAGTACATAAGTGCGAGGTGAATCACCACATCAGTATTTCACTGTGCTTTTCCAACTGTCTCTATTCCTTTTCAAAGTTAATATCTGGCAGAGGCATAATTTGATCTTTTGCTGTGGGGCTTTTAATGACTTCTCTGTTTCTGAACTGCTGCAGTTGAGTGAATAAGCTAAAATCTAAGTGCACTTTACACTCCATGGACTGTATCCTTCATTTAGCCTGTGTTCAAGAGGACATTAGCCTGAGACATCTTAAAATCTCTGTTTCATTTTGGTCAATAGGGAGAGTTTAATGTATGATATGAAGTAGTAAGATGGTGTATGAATAAAAAATATAAACAAAAGCAGTTACAATTCTCTCTTGTTCCTGCATTTCATCAGTTTAAAGCTGTTTTTATGCTAATCAGTGCTGGATCACTGGAATGCACTATGGATAAAAAGAAATAGTTTCTCAAGTTATTTCCTTGTAGAGGATCCTTAAGAGGATATCTGATTTCTGGAGCCAGATCAGTTTTAATTGATGCTAAATAATCAGATTCTGAACTGACTATATATTGATATTAATTATTTCAGGCTCTGCACTTAAACTGAGCACACAGCTTAAGCTGTAAACTTCAGAATCCCCTTTTCCAAGTCCCAGCTATCTAAAGAGATAGTTGGGATGGGGTTCATTCCCAGAGGACCATGAGAGCACAATTCTAGCTGTCTTGCAAGCTCCCCATGCAGCACCACCACACACATCATGTAACACAGCAGTGTTGCACCACAAAAATAGAACATCTATCAATTACGGTTGAAGAGGCAAAAGCCTCCCTCTCAAATTCAAGGCAAAATCCCCTGAGAATGTTGAAGCCAATAGCAGAAAAAGGGACACAAGGTGCAGAAGAACTGACAAATTAGAGAATTTCCCATGTGGGAAGGCAATATTGGCCCTTAAAGCTGGCCTTCCACTGGAGAACAATTATGCAGAGATTTTTACTGTTTCTGTACTGGCTTTGGGGTTGTTTCTCCATATCTTACTTTTTTTCATGCTGACCCGTAAGAGTTACCATTAACTAAAAATTTTAAAAAAAAACAAAAACGGAAATTCTATACGCTTGATACTATAAAGATTTGAATTTTCATCTCATAACATTTTGTTTTTCAAATCACTGTATTCCCAGTAGCACAGCAAAAATAATTTGCTTTAATGCAATTGCTAATAATGATGATATCAACACAAACCTCTGTTTGTTCATATGTTGAGCTCATTGAATAAAGAAGCTTATCATTTATCTGTGTAGAAGCTTTTAATTAGTTTTCTGAATTTACTCCAGAGATTAATGGGCAGATGATATTCAATATATGCTTTATTGTTTTAGTTTCTTTATTGAGATATCTGAATTTGTGTGCTCTTCACTCTTTGATCCTTTACTTCTTTTTCTCTCTGTTAGATAACTTCAAAAATATTTGTCTGAAAACAGACTCATTGCACTAGACCATTGCACCTGGGTGGTGATAGGTGGGTCATTACAGGACACAGCAGCAAATTCCACTCTATCAGGGATTATAAACTTTACTCAGAAAATACTGTGTCACTGAAAAGTGTCATTTGCTGACACTTTTCAGGATTTCCAGTAAGTTGGGAAGGTATCTTTTCCTGCTCACACACAGCACTAATTGTTTGTGTATTCAGACATTTCTTTTTTAATTGAGATTTCTTTTGATCTTTTCCCCCAGCTGCCACCTTTTCCCCTGGTCATCAATTACTGTTGGCCACTGCAGCATGGCTCCTGCCATCCCTCGGTATCCCGCTTACCCAAGAGACTGTTCCAGTATGGCAAAGTCATCCTGTGCAACCTCCTGCTGTCTCCACCCATCAGGTCTCTGTTTCATGCAGTGGGTCACATCCTCTGCCTGCTTGAGAGGTGGATGTGCTCTTATTGAAGTCTACATGAGGACCCAGAGCAGATGAAGCTCAGCCTTTGGGCTGTTTAGGGACAAAACTTTAAGTCTGTCCTTTCAGTGGAGCAGTGGTGTCACTGACTCCTGATGGCAGCCAATATCCACAGCCTGCTGCCATCCTGGCTTAGGGATTGTGCCCTCTTGTTGCCAAGAAGGGAAATCGAGCCCAAGCTGCTGAATCCATCTTTGCTTTTCTTAATTGCTTGTGTATTGGGAGAAGGTGCACCTTTGAAATGCAGATAAAAGGGAATGGAAACCCACGGTAAACAGTGCATCATATTTATGAAAAATAGTGTCCCATGTAAATATAAAGTTCAACATTATGGTTTTGTTGGCCCAGTAGGAGAGGGATTAAAAATGCTTGTTAATGGGATTTAAAAGCAGGATTTCAGTTATATTAGCTACAAAAATATAATTATCATAATTAAGATTGCAAAGCACTAACGAAGCTCTTTAATAATTATCCTTTTTCCTTAGAGATTCATTTTGTAAAACCTGATTTGAATTTTACATCACGCTGGAGAAACTTTATCTTTGTAGAAATGGGTACCACTGGTAGCATGATGGGTCTGAGAAAAGCAGCACTTGCTCATAGCTGGAGCGTGGCTCGGTCTGAGACAGGAGGGACTCGAGGGCATAATTGTTCAAGATGGCACAAAATACAGGTGAAGCCTTGGTCTGATGCTGTAGCTGACCTCTTGGCAGGTTTATGGACATAGACAGAAAACTGGGAGCCTGTGACTAGAGAACATTCCTCCCCAAAGTGTCATGCAATCCAGCGTGTTGTGTGTCTCTATCCTTGCTGTCTTTAGACTTAGGGATGCCCAGGCAAACCCTGAAGCCTCCTGCCTTGCTCTGGTCAGAAGTGACCTTAAAACTCCTTAGGTTACATTACTTGCAAGGGAGAGAGCAAGCAGTACAGAGCAATAATCTGTATGGTCACAGGCTTGCAAGGGTCCCTTCTGAAAAGAAAGAGACAGCAAGTTCTCAAAATTAAATGACAACAAATTGTCCATTTAAAAATATCTCCCCCAAACAGCTTTTCATGATTCATCTCCCCAGATGATTAAATATTTAGTTCTGCTGACAAGGATATGATAGTTACTATAGAGCAGAAAATTTAGTGCAGTGTGTGAGTTATAAGCAGATGCGTTATCAAGCTGTTAACACAAAAGTGATGGGATTATTGGTGTTGATATCTGTATTTATTTCTGTAATATTGTACAGGGATTTTTTTTTCCTGTCACCAGCAGATCTAGGCCACAGCTTTTCATCTTGCATGGAACAGGGAAGTTGTCTTGCAGGGTCTCTGCAGGGACAGTCACATTGTCCCCTCATGCCTCCCACCTCCAGCCCCATCAGTGGCAGAGCAGCTGAGCACCCATGGGTGTCACCATGCTGCCATGCCCATGAGGATGGGGAGGGCTGAGGAGAGCACTCACTGCCTGGCTCAAGTCCCAGTCCTCTCCTTGGAGCTTGGCCCTCCAATTCTTGCTGGTTTGAAGAAGCAAACAAATCCCACATGGGCAGGAAGGGGGCAAGGACACTGAGAGAGGACAGCCCTTCACCCTAGGTCCTGTTCAGTGAAGAAGGAGATGCCACATCAGGGTAAGTGCCTAGAACTTGAAGGAAATTCGGCTTCGTGTTTAGTTTCTGCTTTCCTGATGAAATCTCCACAGAAACACACAGTCTGTTGTTTCAGCATCTTGTGTATGGAGGGAATGATCACAGCTGGTGTAAATCGTGACAACTGAATAACACTGTCAAAAATTCAAAATTTCTTTCTAGAAAAAAGTTTTCTGTTAGTGAAAGTACTTCTAGACCCAGAGCCTTTTAAAAGAAGAGTAATTTGGTTATTTGAGAGCCATCCATAATCACATAACAAACAAAGAAGTGGGGGGAGTGAGACCAAACCCTGTCAGCTCCTGGACATCTCGCTTTACATTCCAGTGCCACCATAGCCTGTTTAATCGAATGGGAAGAGTTAAAATGATCTTGTCAAGACTGTTGCTGCCAGAAAACAAAGAGAATGACTGATAACAGTTCCATTAAAAGACTAAGTTTCTGCTTGCATTGGTGTTTCCAGGTAGTTCATGTCAAACAAAATAAAAATTCTTGCATTTTTTGACAAATAAATCTGTATAGTATTATATGTGCATATTTTGCCTGTGTCAGCTGAGCATTTGACCATCAGAAGATCATAGGTGAAATGTTACATTATTCTACTTATTTAAATATTTGTACAAGAACATAAACAGATTCTTACAACTAAGAATACTTTATAACTGAGACCCTTTTCAAGGGAAGGTTTCAGAGCTAATAATTGCAAAATAATCTGTACAGCTCTACCTCCACCTTTTGACCTGCATTTTACACAGATATACGTGAGGGCCTTCTTATAGCAGTATACAGTTAAGCACATTTTAAAGTCTTTGAACATTTGGGACTTCTGATACTATGCGGATTAAAGTTTTATAAATACCTAAAAAGATTAAGAACATGAGAAGTAGAGAGAGAAGAAAAACAGGTTTTACAGTCAAGGGCCATTCTCCTGAGAGGCCTTTTTCTTCTCGTTTTTTTGGTCATGTGGTTTTTGGTTTGTTGTTTTGTTTTGGTTTTTTGGGGTTTTTTTGTTTTTTTTTTTTTTTTTGCTAATTCGATCATAAAGTGATTTTTTTAAAAAAATTAACATCTAGAATTGGCATGACAAACCCCTGACATACAGACATACAATGTCAAGATGTGTATCTGTTTATAAAGCAGGAGTGATGTCAATGTAGGGGAGACAGTGCACAAGCGATTTCAAAAGCACGATAAAATATATTTCAAGAACATATATAATATAGGAACTAATTCAAGGGATTGATTTGTTTAGGATACATAGCTAGCTCAGTAGATCCAGAATGACTGGATGATTCAGGCTGGAACTGAATTCAGATTGAAACCTTCGTAGGTTTCCAGTCCAACCTCCTGCTCCAAGCAGGGCCAGCTCTGAGGTCAGACCAGGCTGCTCAGGGCTTTCCCCAGTCAGGTCTTGAAAGCTTGCAGGGATGGTGATGGCACAGTCTGCTCCATTGTCTGGCTGTCCCTCTCCTTTAAAATTATCCCTGTTATTTCTCACTCTCCCATCCTGTACCACCATGAGGGGTCCAGTACTGGTTCTTCATTGACCCCTTGTAGGCAATGAGAGGACTCTAAGGTGTCCCCAAAGCCATCTCTTGTCCAGACTAAGCCAGTCTGGCTATTCCAGCCCCTTCTGATGAGTTTAGGGCTCCAGGCTCCACCACTGGGCATGCTGCTGACATTCATCCTGTTAATCTATCTTTACTATCCTAGGAAGCTCTAGACCAGTCACATCACCCGAAATGTGGTATCATGTGCTGAGTGAAGGGACATAAACCCTTCCCTTGATCAGCCTGCATTCCTGTCCATGTAGCCCAGGGTCCTGTTGGCCATCCTTGTCACCAAGGCACACCCACTAGTTCATGTACAGCATGCTGCCTGCAGCCTTCCAGAGCTCCCAGGGCCTTTCCTCCAGAGTTGCTCTCTGATCAGTCCATCCCCAGCCTGTATCAGAGTTCAAGGCTCTTCATTCCCAGGTGCAGGACTTGGCAGATGGCCCCACTGAATTTCATAAGGCTTCTTGTCTGTCCTTTCCTTCGGCCTCTCAGTCTCCCCTATGACAACAGCCCTGCCTTTGAGTATGAAGCCAGCATAAATGACATCCACTGCTCTCTCCCCATCCACAGATCCTGTCATTTCATCATAACAGGCAGTCGAGTTATTCTTGGTGATGCACACTGGCTGGTTTTGACCACCTTCTTCTCCATATGCCCCGCCCTGTGCTCCGACAGGACTCACTCCATGATTTGCCAGGGACTAAAGTGAGGCTGATGGGCCGGTTGCTCCCTGGATCACCCTTTTGCCCTTTCTTGAAGGCCAGCATTTACCTGTTTGCAAACATCAGGGACCTCCCCCACCTTCACAGCCTCTCAAAATGAGAGAAAGGCCAAGAAAAGGACAGCAGCAAGTCTCCTAGCACCCAATGAGGCAAGTAGTCAGTCCCTATCAACTTGTACAGTCAGCTTCCCCCAGGCTTCCTCAAGTTCCCTGAGTTGATCCTCACCTGTTTCTGGTGCTTCTGCTCCTCCCTGCCCCTGCTTCTGACACGGAGCCTGGGAGACCTTGCTGATGAAGACTGTCTCACAGCAGGCATTGGCCTTACGTGTTTTGTTGTCATTAATTCACCCCTTCACACACCTCCAGTACTGCAGCAGTTCTGCACTTTGATTGCTCAACCTTTCACTAACCGAAGTAGCAGCAGAAGCTCTTCATGTTGCCCTTGTCATGCCCTGCAGGTGTCACTTGAGGTGAGCTTTGGCTTTCCTGCCACCATCTCTACATACCCAATGAAGTCAATACAGAAAGACAATACCTCTGCCGGGTGATTGACCATCCCTTGCCACTTTGGCTTACGTGCAAGCTTTGAAAAATACTTGGCTGTACACAAACTAGTAATAACTAAGCATTTAGCTGCCCTGTGCCTCAGTTTCCTCATTGAAATTCACCCACTAACACCAATGCATCAGCCAGGCTTTGCCAGATCCCTGACCCTACAAATGTCAGGTGTCACCATGCAGGGATGTGGGGTCTGAGCCACCTCGTGTGCCCCATGACAAGCCCAGGTGCTTCATCTCCTGGCTCATAGAGAGGGTGAGAGGGCTGCCAGCAGACCACTGCAGTCACATCCTCCTCGGTTCGTCACACGCAGTGATGTTACCAAACTGACCTACTTTCCCCATCCGCCCACGGAAGGCTAATCCTGTTTAGCATTGCTGGAAGGGGACGGGCACGCGGAGAAGTGCTCTGAGTTATACAGATGGCAGTCTTTGCTGATTAATGTTAGTTTAATTTGTTTGCCTTTCTGTTTCCAGCCGTGCCAGGGGAGAGCAGAGCAGCGGTTGAACATGGAGATTCACAGCCTGCTCACTAAAGTCTGAATGGCTTTAGTCATTCAGTAGTAATAACAGCAGTGAGGAAGATAACGAGCATGTATGTACTGATCTTCATCAGGGACCCAAACACTGCACAAAACTTTACACGTTGCTCACAAGCTGGAGATGAAAGATGCCTCTCACAATGGCATTGCTGACGTCAGCTGTCTCTCTCCTGCCTTAAACTGATGTGAATCACACCACATGTGCAGAGGGATCGCAGGCTGCACACCCCAAAATTCACCTGGCACCAGGGTGGAGGGGGCAAGCTGTCTAACACATGGCAATAGGTCAAGGTTTCTGACTTGTGGAAAATAATACTCCTTTCCCCTAAACGGAGGTACTTGTAAAAGAATAAAACCAGAATATGCTCTGAGCCTTTATTTCTATTCATCTTTTAATACTCAGCTCTACTACCTATGAGCATCCTCCTATCATCCCCAGTTCAGAAGAGGTGAGCATTAATTTCTGTCAAATTTCATTATTTTTACTGTCCACATGTGGGTTGTTTTAATGTCTGCTTGCTTTAAGCTTGTTACCATCTAAAGATTCATTGTACACATGTGTATGCAGCACGAAACAGTCCCTGAGGTTCATGAAGTCCAGTATTTTTTCAAAAAGTTTCCTTCTTTTTTTTTTTTTTAAGCCTCTAAACATCATCACTACTGCAAACCAAATATAGTAACCTACTGAATGCAGGAAGACCTCACTATACACTGTCAGGCAAAAACTCTAAAGCTGGATACTTTATGATGCTTCTGGATTTTCCTTTACTCCTAAAACCAGTAATTCCCGTAACAATCTTAGCATGACATGACCCATGGTGACTCCAGACTGCCATTCTCCCACTAAAGACCTACGTATCTTTCTCATATAACCATGTATATCATCAGGAAACTAAATTTTTACTATCTTAAATTTTCTTAAGGCTAGTCTGTTCACATTTTGATAAATCGGTTTTTATTGCTATGGTTGGGCATGTGTCATATTTATGAACTCCAGCATGTTCTTCTAACAGTTCATAGGTTTATACCTGAAAAAAAGAGAATAGAGTGGTCCAGCTCAGTTTGATGTGTCTGTGAATCTGTTGATTTGTTCTGATTTGTGTTTGTACAAATCCTTCTGCTGTGTGTTCACACTGTACCCTTCCTGGTGGGGTATTGGAGTGCTTCATCCATGTTACAGAAACTTGGAACAAGGTGCTTAAAATGGTCAGATGGTCACTTCTTCCTTGTCACTCTGTGACCTTTCCTGCTGTCTCCCATTTGCTGATTTTTCTCTTTGACTTCCAGCAGGGCTTGAAAGGGAAATACTTCACTTGTTAGTGTGATTCATTTCAGAGCACTGCTTAGCTGAGGGGAAGCAGGTAGAGTTCCTAGCCACAGTGGTTCTCCCCAGGATGGGCAAGTCCCATCTAACCCACGCTGTGGAACACCCATGGGATGATGCCACTGAGCAGCCACAGTGCCCATCAGACCTAGTTCATCATCCCTGGGCAGGGGATCTGGCAGTGATGCCAGCACAGCAACCAAGCTATACTGTTCCCTGTGCTAGTGAGTGCCTTGAAACCGTGCCCCTGGATCATGCCTAGAGCCTCTACTCTCTTTTGATGCCTTCTTCCTACTCACTAAGCACAGGATGCCATGCATGGCTGGATCTGGTTCAGGATCTTTGAATCCTGAACCCTACCAAACATACCTGTGGGTCTCCTGTATTACACTGACCTCTGCTAACAGCCTTTTCCTTCCCTTCAAAGAGGGGATGGGAGAGTAGCTCCCTGTTGAGGCAGAACAGGAGCAGTGCTGAGCAGAGATGGGCCCTGGAGGCTGTGTGATGTGTCTGGAAGGCGTGGAAGCATGTCTGCCCTGCACCATGTTGCTGTGCTCCTTCCTCCTTCACAAAGATAGCAGTTACTGGGAAGGGTCAGCCCAGAGGTGAGAGATAGTTCGAGGTGTCTCATCCCAGCATCCCGGTTTTCCATACAACTCTTGCCCATCTCCTGTCTTTGAGAGAATTGTTCTCCCAGTGCAATATCATCTTTAATTAGGATTGGTTGTATTGCACCAGCATCCCAAGTAGTCTGAGAATGAGATGTGAAGTGTAAGGCTCATAAGGTGTGTCTGCAATGGGTGGGAGCACCCCTCTCCCCAGGGCTGACCATACCTGCACAGGACAAGTGGTGGAATACTCAGGCAGACCTGTGGGGTGATGGAGGCAGACACCCCACCTTGCCAGAGAGGGAAGAGGAGGAAAAGCCCAGTTTTTTCCTTGAGCTGCCAAACGCAAGGGCCAGGGAAGAGCAAACTGATTTCTGATGAAGGTCCTCCAGGCACATCTCAGGACCTCTGAAAGAAATTTACATCTCTGATTTAATTCAGCTGAGTTAAATGAATATGATTAAAAATTCTTGGAAAATATCAGGCTGATTTGTAAGAACTATTAGCTGGCCTTGTGGCAACTTAGTGGGAAATCAACAACTGATTGCCTGCATTTGAGTGTCTACAGCATATCCCTGTGAGCAGTAGGGCAGGAAGGAGTGAAACCAACCTCACCAGCCCAGAAAAGTAGTAGCTTAGCTCAATAAAAAACATGTTTCTAGCACAGGATAAGGTGATCAGTGCCAGATGATTTTTTTTTTAATAGTGCAAGCTTTGTGTCCACTGGGAATAGACTGTATCAAAATAAACATGTGCAACCTTTCTTCTGGAGAGTCCCTGGGGTGAGCTGGCACTCTGCCTTAATTACTTCTTTCCCAAGCAACTATTCATTGTATGAATGAATGTGGGGGGGATGTTTGTGCTATAATTCTCCATCTGATAACTAACCCGGGGTTACATGGTTAACAGTTTTAGCCAGTCTTTTGTTTCCAAAATGCCATTCTTCCCTCCTTGTTGATATGCATCTTTCTGTGTGTTTGTCTGAGTACCTCCCTGATGGGAGTACCTGAGCTTTCTCCTCCTTGTTCCAAGTAGTTCCCGTCTTTTTGAGTGATAGTCTTCCCTCCTTGATGATAATGATGATACTAATGAAGCTCCAAATGTAACTGTCATTGTTAAATACTCTGCCAGCAGGAGTTATATCATGTGATGCTCTTACCTATAGGTTTCCAAATTCCCTTTGTTATCATGAAAGGATTCTTCACATTTTGAGAAATTCTTGTGCCACTTGCTTTTTTGTATGTCACTTCTTTGCAGGGGAACTGTGGCAGGAGCCTTGGTATTTACTGCCTGCTTCCATCATTGCAATGAGTCAGAATTTTCTCCTAAACCAAGAGACAGTAGGTTTCCAGTTGCAATTTGGGACCTTCAGAGCTGAGGGACTGGGAGGATAACATAAAGCAAGCAGGTTGCACTAAGCACATACCTAAGCTCCATGCTGTGGATTTCTCTGTCAAGGTGTAAGGAGAGGGCTCTGTTGGGACTCTGGACAGGGATGGCAATACCAGCTCACAGCAGTTGTGTACTCTGATGTATCTATTTTATTGAGAACAGTTTTAATTTCATATGGTACGTATGTACTAGCAAACCCTGTTAGCAATGCTTATGATGCTCTAGAGATTTTGCCATGTGAGCAAACAGAAGCAAAATGACAATTAGATATTGTCTCATGCTAGCAACAGCACAGCAGGTCCAGAATTTCATGTCAGTCAGTTAGAAACCTTGTTTACTGGAAGCTGGCCATGAATTGCTTTACAGATCTAGCCAAATCTTGGCAGAACAGACCAGTTAGATCTGTTGCTCTCTCTCAAGAGTAGAGGCTTCCTTGCAGTGTAATTTCTTGATGGTTTACGGGGTACAGCTGTAGGAAGCCCCTTTCCATTAGGTGCATTGTGCTTCTCCAAAAGAGCCAGGGCTGAACAGCACTGATGCTGACTGTCTCACCCACATCCATCCTTCCTCACAGCCACTCAGTGCACTTGTCCACATATTCCTGCTTTCTATTGGGAATCTGTTACAACCAGAGGAAGACCTTTAGGGATTCAGGGTGAGTGTCTTCTGCTGATGATACTGCCCCATTTTGATTGTCATACACTAGATTCAACAAGTGTGCATGCAAGAGAACATCCTGTGCTGTGCTGTCAGGGTGGTGAGACACTGGAACAGGTTGCCCAGGGAGGTTGTGGATGTCCCAAACCTGGTAATGTTCAAGGCCAGGCTGGATAAAGCCTTGAGCAACCTGGTCTAGCAAAAGGTGTTCTCCCATCATTGGGACTAGATGGTCTCTATGGTCCCTTCCTACCCCCTAACATCCTATGATTCTATGATTTGGAGCAAAGGTTTAGCAAAGAAACACTGCAAAATCCTAAATGCTAATCTCACCAATTTAACGAAGCCTTCTATATTCTTGAATAGCATAGGTTGCAATAAGTGAGAAAATAACAACAAAACACAGTGAATATTGTCACTACATTTTAGCCCGAATTATTTGAAAACACAGTGATTAGGATAACAGTTTCATTACAGGACTAAGCAAATAAACACCTAAAATATATGCAAAACACTGGTTAATAAAATTTTGCTGAGTTTATACATTTTCCTAGTCCAAAATAAGAATTATGATATGGCTGACTTACAAGTCAAAAGTCATGGCTGACTGTGGCTGTTTTGCAGGTCAAAACAAATATCTGAAAATAAATTCTAAAACCCACATGGTATTATTTGTTATTTTGGTCTGTACAATGGAATTCAGCAATTTAAATTCACCAGTTTTGGCTACAAAACTAGTCCCTTGGCTGATATTTCCTGCTGATCCTTCATCAAAGAGCAGAGTACCAGTACGTGGTAGCTTTACCCTCCAATCAGTGACCAGTGGCTCTAATTCCTCATAACTCTTTTGATAAAAAGTTATGGGGTAGTTTTGTCTTCTTATCTAACTGTTGAGTAATGACCAGGTAGAATACTGCTGTAAGAGAACAAGTAACAGAATCACTGTTTTTACTATTGTTACATTTTCACTTTGTTTTTTTTCATAAAATGTTCTTTAAACAGGCAAATTTATGTGTGACTCATATGTGGAAAATAACATAGGCTTAAATAAAGCCTAGCAATTAACTTCCTTCCTCCTCCCTTCCAATTTTATTCATGTCTTACATGTTGAGGACTCATTATATGAGAAACATTGCTAAAAAAGAGTGTCATCGTTGCCTATCATTACAACACTGCTTTGAAAATGAGGCTTTGACAATAACCAGTGGCATTGTGCTGCTGTTGCAGAAAATATTTGTGTGGGATGCAGCAGCACATGGATTTTCTACCCAATAGGGGTGCCAGCTGCCATAAGAGGTGCAGTAGCCCAGGGCTTCCTTCTTGGGCTGAAGTGGTTACAGATCAAGCGTCTTTTTCTCATAAGGTCATGGAGCAAAGGAGGGCGGGCAGTGAGCTAGTGACAAGAGTTTCTGAGGCACTCAGCCTTCAGCTGGCCTGCTTTTGTATTTTTTATTTTTCCCTTTGCCTTGCCTACACAAATTTACTTAATTTACCCGATTTACCCTTTTCTCCTTACAGCTCACACTGCTGGAGCAATTGAACTACAAAGCTGAGGTCACAACATTTTGGTGAAGATTAGCAAAAAGAGTGATGGGATGGACCAGTCCCCATGCTTGGTGCCAGCATGGCTGGGCAGGTGGTCTGACTGGGCTGCAAGAGAGTTTTTTCAGTATGGCTTAGGCAGTGGGATTCATAAGGGTACTTTGAATTTGAGATGTAATTCAGTAGAGCTACTACCATCTCTTTTGGCTTTGGGTCAAGATCCACAGAGGAGGATGGAAAGCTTCCCAGTAGGAAGAGTGGCCTGAGAAGTCAAAGGCATCAGTGATGCTGGCTCTCGCACTGAAGATGGTTTTGGTGGGAACATGGGGACAATGAAAATGCTTTTCAGCTTGAGCAGACCCCAGCCTCATCCAGCCTACAAGTTTGCAGAGTGACTTCCACACAAAAAAACCCCCAAGAAGTAGCTGGTTTTGTACTGTGCTGATGCACCACGTGGTGCCTGGGAGCCTTGATCCCTGGCTAGAGGCTCTAAGGCTAGCATAATGCTCAGAAATAACATTACCCACAATGGATATTTCCTAAAATCAAGGACTGTGGCATAGAGCACTGCTGACACATTTATCTGACCTGGATATCATCACTGTGTTATTAAATTGAAATAGAGTGACTGTGAGATTAACCTGCAAATAGAGCTAACAAAATGACAATTCATAATGATTCTTGCATTCCTTCAACAGAAAAAACTGCTTAGACAATCTAATGGATGAAGATGAGAAAGACAGGGCAAAGAGGTGAGTATCTTTTATAACTCTCTGTGATGAGCTTGATACTGTTGGTTGCTGCAGAAGCTGTTTTATCTATAATCAATTAATCAAAGACCAAAAGAGTAAAATACAGTCAAACACAACTTGAAAAACTGCCATCTCACAGACTCCT
The DNA here is from genome assembly GCA_013398615.1 of Brachypodius melanocephalos. Classification (NCBI taxonomy): domain Eukaryota; kingdom Metazoa; phylum Chordata; class Aves; order Passeriformes; family Pycnonotidae; genus Brachypodius; species Brachypodius melanocephalos. The sequence goes on from VZSR01003803.1 coordinate 54,381,993, forward strand.
ACTCCTGGCTGCACTGTGAGAAGAAAATAATCTAGCAATGTTTCCTGTGGAAAATTTAAGAAGCCAAGGCATTGATCGTTTTCTTCACATTACTGCAGAACATCAGAACTGAAGCCCCAACAACATACTTCTGCCACTATAATACATCATCTGAGCTTCCAGAGTGTACAATAATATTGTGGGTTGTTTTTTTTTTCTTTAAATACATTCTACAAAAGAAAAGGAACTGAAATAGTGGGGTTTTTTCCCTATTAGAATTATCATTTACTCATCAGTGCCTGTCTCACAGCAATGAAAACACCCAGAAGTTACCTTCGGAGCAGAGAAAGACCACGAAAAGTCAGCCTTAAACTGGCAAAAACCTATATTCACATACAGTCTGTACTCCATTGAGTCCCAGTCGGTGGGAATTCAATGTGAACCCTTTGTTGGGAGAGAAAAGGTGTGTTTCAAGGCAGAAGACCTGTGGCAGTGAAACTCTTAATAACTATCAGAGCTGACCGGCATCTGCAGAAAAGCAGTTTGGAAGCATTCGAGGTTATCAATGCCTCAGCCCACAGTTTAATTACTTTAGAGAGAGCCAGAGGTTGCCCACATTTTTCCCCTTGGTTCCCTCTAATGAGAGTATTTCCAGTCCAGGCACAAGCAGTTGATCCAGTTTCATCTCTTTTGATTTCTTCTCCGCTTCTTTCCGTCCTTGCAGCTTTGTCTCACCAATATAGGTCAGCACAGGCTGCAGCCAGGCTCAGCTGTTCCCCTTAGCTTCACCTGCTAAAGGCCTGATCATCTTCAAGATATCTGTGTGCTAATTGTTTAGTAAAACAAAAATCATTATATGAATGTATATATGAAAAAAATAGGATAACATGTATCCTTGCTATTGGCAATTGTCATCACCATCTGGTATGGTTTTCATGCCGTTCATTCCCAGAAGGAATTTTTGTCGTACCCTGGGGCAGGCCTCTATCAGGGTGCATAAAAAAGTTACAACTTTAAAAATTAAAAAAGGAAACTGCTCCTTCAGATTGTGATCTAAGTTGATTTTGCTTTTTTAGAAATAAAACTAAAGTTGAAATTGAGTTTGAAATCATGAGATGGAAAGTTAATACATTATACTGAAATGGTTCAGATTCATTGAAAAGCTACAGATTTTCTTCCAGAGAGAGTCAAACTTAGGAGAAGCTGTTTGATGAATATTTTGCTGCCGTATCTTGTAAACTGAGGACTCTCACCTGTTCTGTACCACAAGGGAAATGCTTTTTGTTTCTTCTATTTGCTATAAGGACTACATCCCTCAGGGCTGAGAAACACCAGAGAGGATTAAAAAGCCCAGGAAATGGTTCTCTCCCTTTGTTTTCTCTCTTAAAACTAGGTGAGACTGAAGATTTCTGGACCTCAGCTGTTGGGATGGGTTCAAGCCAGAAGCTGAGTTTGTCAGGTTAGGTGTGTGTAGAGATACACATACACACCATGCATATCTGCTGCAATTTGTTAGGCACGTACAGGTTGTATTACACAGACGTGAAAAAATCCATCCTCTCCTGAGAAGAGGAACTTGCACTCTCACCCCTGTGCCAGGTGTTTAGTATTTGGCCAAGACACATATCTCTTCCTTCAGGAAGAATACTTGTTAAATTGAGCCCTGTTCTGCATCACCTGACTCCCTAATGCACAACTTTGCTCCAAAGACCTGAGGACTAAAATGTGGATATGATGGCATCACACTTGGGAGCATTGAAGACCTATGTGAGGTTTTCTGATCTTCTGAGATCAGAAGCCATAGTTTCATTTTCAGTTCTTTGATGCTAGATGAGGTTTATTTTGGTTATGGAGATCTAGGAATTCCAAACGAAAGGTGTGCTTTGTGCACTTTTTTCTCCATTTGCTCTTCTTTCAGTTTGGTTTAATAGTATATAACTTTAAAATATTTTTTTTTGCAATTCAGTTGAGTTGCAAATTCCAACCAAAACTAGCTTGAAGTGAACCATGGGAAAGTGCTTAATCATGAAGACTACTACCTGCCATTTTCCACTGAAATAAAAAGTAAATTTAAGAATCTGAATGAAAGTATGTGGTACAGCTACTTGCATTGATGCATATATAACACACTCCACTGGACAGCCAGAAGAAATCTGAAATTTAGTGTCAAGTCACATTTCATTGTAAATTAGCAAAATGTAGCATCTACAAGTCAGTCAGTATCTGTCTGTTCAAGACAACAAGCAGTATATATGTAAGCAAATAAAAGTGGCTGTTAAATTGTTGGTCTTGATCATTCTGAATTTAGGCTGTTCTGTATTGCCTTTAGCTGTATTCACTAAAAGTTGTGGTTTTATTCATACTGTATCTCCTCCTTCCCCTTGAATATGCTGTAGTCTTTATGGGGTAGTAAGGAGGGAGGAGAACTGGGACAAGCAGTGTGGAATTAAGACAGAGGTTGTTTGTGCTTACTGTAATTGTATGCCCTAGCAGTGAAGTAAGCAAGGCTAGGAAATAATCTTCAAAGGGAAATGATGAAAACTATCTTACTTCATGCATTTATAACTATACTAAACGAAGTATTTTCAACTGTGCAGGGATAGTTTTTATCATTTTTACCCATCTTTTCTCATTTTTTTCCTTTTCAAAACTTTGCTGTGATCATCGATTCATATCTTGGTAGAGTTTTTTCCACTAGAGGAGTTTTTATATTTCCTTTGTGAATAAAATGTCAAGTGTTAAAAATAGATACTTTATGTTTCTGTCAAGGCTTTTTTCTTTTTTCTTTCTTTTTTTTTTTTTTTAAAAGCAACGCACTCCCTATTAACAGTTGGTGGTTTATTTTATTTTCAGGGAAATCTGGACTCTTTAAGCTTAAAATTAACTGAGGATTGAATTATGAGGAAATAAAATGTTGATATTCTTAATGTTGCCCTGAACTGTAGAGAAATAAGATAGGGCTGGAGCTTTTCACATCTTGTTCTGACAGCCTTTTGCAGTGTAATAAGAGCAAGCTGAAATCAGTCAGGCAGTATCCATCCAATCTCTTGTGTTCAAAGCTGTAAAATAATCAAGCATTGGCTTTTATCCAGTGTATCTCCAAGTGTGTTCAGGGCTGAGAGCAAGACAAACAAAAATTACCCCTCTCTCAGTAGTAACATCTAGAGGTCTCTGTAGTGATTTCTCTGCTGAAAATGTTTATTACCATCCTGGTCTTTGCAGGGAATGTAGATGCTGGGCTAAATTCTGCTCTGATTTTCAGCAGTGTGCATCCAGAATTGCTTTTAGGCACAGCAGAGTTAGCTGGGACTGAGAAACTCAGAGTGAGAACTGGGCTCCTGGCTTTTCTTTCTCATCTACATGTAGCCAGATTTTTAGATCTTTGCATAATTGACAAGGCAAATCTCATCTGCTTGAGGACCTTTCGGAAGAACAAACAAACCCACTGGGCTATACTTGTTTCTATTTCCACATGGATACAGAAGTCCAGGTGATAGCCTTTGAGTCAACAGTTGCCATATTCATGAGAGCAAGTCAGAAAAATGCGTGTGTACACACCGACATAGAGTTAAAAAAAACCAATGTGTGCATGCTGAAAAAATTCTCAACAGCCTTAATGACAGTATTATGACGGTGCCAAAACACCCCAAATGAAATCAGACCCTTTCTTCCTTTGAGCTCTTGAAACACAGCAGCAGAAGCAGGCTCTCTCTGAGGAATCTGCAAGCTAAACAGACGAGACTGATGAAGAAAGATGTAGAGTCTTCGTTTTAAACCTAAAAACCTGGGGCACTGACACTCATTTTCCCAGTGTCACACAGAGATTAAGGGCAAGCACTGCTGGCACTTCCAAGACCTCAAGTCTGGCAATGTGTCCCAGCTTCAGACCCAATCTATGCTGATGCCCTCTCTTCTGCTTGTCCTTGTGACCTTGGAAAGGAGACTGAATGAAGTAGCATACGAACCAGATGGGAGCTGCAGCAACTTCTGCTCAGGTCTCTGATCTTGATGACTGGAAGACAACATCCTGATTCTTCTCTGCCAGTCTGAAGGTAGGCAGAGCACTTGTGACCAAAGTGGGCAGGGCCTTCTAGATCATTCCGGCTCCAGTGGAACAGCTGCTAGACTGGGGTCCCTCTCTTCTGTTAAGACTGCACAGATGGGTATGATCCAGTCTCCACTCTTCTTCATGGACAATTTTGACACAGTATTCGTATTTCTTCTCACTCTGAGTGTCTCCCCAAAGACTGCATGAATTTTTAAGATCCTGCATATGTCTGAGAGATGGACAGCTCCTTCAATCCTGTCCTGATAAGCTCAGCCAGAGTGTCCAGAGGCAGCACAGAGGAGTAAGCAGACCCTCCATCTCCCCACTAAAGGTGGCTCAAAGACAAGAGCAGGAGGTGGGAATGTTGCCTCCTACTTGCTTCTGCAGCTTTGCTGGAGTCCAGTGTCAATCTTCACAAGCTAATGCATGCAGCAAGCTAATTTCATGTATATAAATTGCAGAGAGCAGGTATCTGATCATTTTCATTCTTGATCTGCTCATCCTTTGTTTCTTTTCCCCTGTCTACAGGGCTTCGCGTAACAAGTCTGAGAAGAAGAGGCGCGATCAGTTCAATGTTCTCATCAAGGAGCTCAGCTCCATGCTTCCAGGCAACACTCGCAAAATGGACAAAACTACCGTGCTGGAAAAAGTCATCGGCTTTCTGCAGAAACACAATGGTAAGATTTAGTGTAGGTCTTCATGCACTTGCCAGACAGTTACTATAATATTCTGTTTCCTTCAGTGATTATCAGAATGGCTCGAGGGACCTGAAAGTGCCAACATAAGGTATTTGAGGCTTTCTTCTATCTCATCAAAAAAAGATCATTTGCAGACACTGTGCTGCCCAAATCCATCTCCTTGTTTGCTCATCAGTTGAAGATGGCTCTCTCTTGCTAGAGAAGGGGGCAAATGGCAGCAGCTGAGGGAAAGAGGGCAACAGTGCCCTGCAGCACTCATGAAGACAGATGCTTTGAATAAGAGAGATTTGGGAGCAGAGGGAAGATTCCCTTATTTGAAATTTGCAATATTCTGAGCAGAAGAACAAAGCATTCGCCCCAGTTTCTCTGCAGAAAAAAATGCAGGGAAGCAATCTGTTCAGCACCCCAGCTCCTCAGTGGACTGTGTAGGACTCAATTTTCCACACTGAGTAGGAAACTCAGACCAGAAAGAGCCTCCGTTTTTGAAGCTGGCATCAGCAAATTGCATCCACAGATAGTTGACGTGCCTCACCCAGTCTGCACAAGCAGAAGCTACATCACGTGCACAGCATCCAGTTGCAGTAGTCAAGTTCAGCACTGGAAAGCCGGGAGTTTGTTTTTTAAAATGCTTGCACCAGTGACAGTTAAGTCCCTTAGAAAGGGACTTTTAAGTACCTTCAAAGAGTGCAGAGGAGATTCTGACCCCACTGTTCTACTCTCTTTGGTCTAGTTTCTGCTCAGAGGGAGGAATGTGCACTGTGGCCTTCCTGATGCTTTGACACCCACCAATAGTGGTCAATGGAAATGCTTCTCCCGTATAAATCAGGGCACTGGTTTAAAATGGGGCTCTTCTGCTCTACCCCTATGAGGAAGAGGTTTTGGTGGGTGACTGTGGGGAATTCCCTGGTCCCAGAAAGCAGTCTCACAAGATGATGCACTACATCACCTGGCTTACCTTGGCTCACCCAGCACCTCCCTCATGCACTCTCTGAAGAGCTCTGGGTGTAACAGGAAAGGCCATTAAAATTCTTATAGCTTGAAACAGAATGGAGTCACAAATGTCAGTCTTACTAAGGAAATAATTATGATGGTTCTGTCATTAGAGTGCAGTTTCTCCTTAAATGAATTTTTACCACAGACAAGATAGAATTATATATTTGTTTAGGTTGGAAAAGACATTTAAGACCAATGAGTCCAACCATTAACCTATGTTTTTGTACAGGAGGAGATGACCAGGGCATCTCAAGGTTTAATAGTTACACACACTTCTAAAATATTACAGTAATAACTTAGCTTTTTTTTTTTTAGCTGCCCAAGGCAAAGGAAGATGTGAATATGCTCAATTATAAAGCTAAACAAAGAACAATCACCCAAGATTTGAAATAAGTGTATAAGCGTAGCTGAAGGTCCAAATAATTTACTCCAAAAGGTGCTTTTCCTTGAAAAACAACTAGGTGAAGGAAAGCTAACAGTCACAAATCTTTCCACAGCAAGTAGGTCAAAATGTGGCTGGGGTTTGTGCACTTGCTAAAAAAAGCCAATGTTATCTAATTTTAAACCAGATTAGTAGTCACAGAATATAATACAAAGCATCAGCATTTAAAAGTGTTGATTATCCTCAGTGTACTTTGGATCTGGTTTATTGAGTCATATTTCCCTTCTGTTTGGTAGGCTAAACCAAGATTTCAGTCATAACAGGGGAGGAGGTAAATGTTCAGATTTTTTCCTTCATAAACAGCCTCCTTCATTATAATCCACAGAATCTCCCAAATCTCAAGTAATTCTTCCAACAGTCACCATTTCATGTACATTGGCTTTTCCAAGCTACAGATCTGCTGAAAGTATCCTATAGTCTGAAACTACTTTAAAAAATCCAATGGACTCTTTCTCCTTAGTCTGGTTTTCAAAGCTGTGTGTAAAACCATGGGCACTGTGGAGAGTTGCTGTGCTGACAGTGACAGCCCCAGCAGTGCAGAAAGCGAGTCGAAAAGGAGCTGGTAGGAGCAAACAACTGCATCTCCACTAATACAGCCTGAACAGAAGCTTTGATCTCTTTCTCGGTGACAAAATGCACAGGCACTTGTAGAAATTTACTGTCTTTAGTATCATTTATCTATTTGCATTTCTCTGGCCAGTTTGCCTATGTGTTCTGAATACGGAGCATTGAGTGTTACATGCTCTGGAAGTGTTAATCAACAGGATTAATTAGCAGGAGGTGCTGAAAAGAGAAGACAGCCTGTGCTCACCATCCCCTCACTACTAGAGCTGAGTTAGGGAGCACTCCTAGGGAAGCAGAGCAAGCAGCAAACTAAACCAACTCAAATTTCTCTGAATTAGAGCTGTCCCCCAGAATCCTGTCTGACGCAGAGCTAACACAAGTGACTGTTTTCCAAAGGCAAACAGTGCAACCAGCTATCCAGTATGGTCCCCAGTTTCAGTGCAAAGCTGTGAGTTGTTATCCCGGTGTGTCTGCACCCCTCCATGGAAAGCCGTCCAGGAGCAAGCCCTGTGCAGGCTGCTGTGGGGCCAGGATTGGACAGCAGTGGGGCAGACCTCCTCCTGGGCCTTATGGGCTGACAGCACAGGGGACCCTGCCCTCCAGACTGGATTTGGGATGAGATACTGGTGCTCCATTCCTTCTCCTGGGCTGCCCTGCACCATGTGGCTGAAGGTAGGGAGAGAGTGGTGGCAGTAGCACCGGTGTAAAGCTGCTGCAAACACTTATGATTCACTCTCCTTTTGGAAAACAGAGCAATAGCTCTGCAGTTTGGGGTCACAGCCCTTTGGGGCTCCTCTGAAGCAGCTTTCTTGCTGTTCTTTCTGGCACAGAAGCTATAGGTTGAACGCTCTCTAGCATCCTGATTTTGAAGCTGTAAATTGTAAATAGCAATTTGACATGTGATAATCCTTGCCTTGATTTTAATTTCATGCAAAGTGATTTTATCTTTTGATCAATACCCCAGTAATGCTGCTAGAAGCCAGTGGCCTTGTGAATACAGGCTCCCACTAAAGTCAGTATAAATTGACTTAAGTAAAAATGAGGAAAACATTTCAGGCTTGAAAACTGCAATTTTTGAATACAAAGGTTATTCCTCTCTTTTCATAGCAACCCATATGTAATATTACAGGATAGAAGTTAACTTGAATTTTAAAGATGTAAATATTCTATTTGTCTAGAAGTCTCAGCACAGACAGAGATTTCTGAAATTCAACAGGACTGGAAACCTTCATTTCTCAGCAATGAAGAATTCACCCAGCTGATGTTGGAGGTAAACGTGTATATACCTTTCCTAATTTTGTCTAGCACTCATGGAAATGCCCATGCATTTAGAATAAACTGTCATCTGCAGTTCCAAAAGAGGAGGTTTTGGGAACTGCTGTATTTGACCATCAAGGGGAGATGTCACTGGGATTAAAGTCCCCACTTGTTGCTCTTCCCTCTCAGCTGTACTGTTGCGCTGTGCTGCCGCAGCCTGCAGAGCTGTGCAGCGACTCCCAAGAAAAGCAGTTCAGGGCAAAGATTCAAATCACAAATTATGGGGGTTTTTTTACAGAGGTGAGGTAAAGGACACATGGCCATTTTTCTCCTGTTCTTGTAAGGCCTTATTAGCATCTAATATTTATGCAAGACTAGCACCTGAAACGCAGGGATGTCACGTCCCTCTAGAGCTAGGTGCTGAACAAGCAGGTGAAGCCTGACAGCTCCTCTTGGCTTGATACAGTTGGTACTTCCACTATGATTTTCAAGGCCCTTACCAAGCACTCCTTATTCTACCATTTTGCAATCGCAGTTTTTAAGTTATAGCATAGGTTCTTTTAATGCTAGCTAGGATTTTAAGGGAGGCAACTCAATGGTGTTTATGTAGGTTCAAAATGAAAAGCAAATGAGTTGCTAGAAAGCATTTTTGTCTCTCAGTAATAGCTAGAACTGCCTTTAGCAAGTATCTTCTCCTGTACTAAACACATGGATGTTGCATAGCCCCACAGTGTCCTTTGAGAACAAGCTTCTTGTCCTGCCACAAACGATGTGAACATGGCACATAATCCAGGCTGTGGTGGTGGGCAGGGAAGGGTGTTGGGAACAACTTCACCACCAAGGAGTGGCATAAAGCCAGGGCACGTTGCTGGCTCCCAGGGGCTGGCAGTCCTTTGGCCATTGCAATTTGTTGTGATGAGACTCCCCTGGATCGGTTTTATGAGACACTTTGCTCCCATTGCTCTGAAAACAGCCCATTTCCATCTCTTTGCACAGGACCTTAACACACATAACTCCTTCAGTCTGCACTGAAATATATCCCTCAGATAGCAATAAATTGACTGTTGTTTTGACACTCTGGGCCTTTGTTGATTCTACTTGTATGCTGCACAATTTTAGATTAAAACAATCACTTTTGGTTTCCCAGCTTAATAAATCACCTTCTTGCTACTGTGATTTTCCATGCCCTTCAAGATAACATTGGATATTGGGATGTCCTGTTGTGCCAGATGTTCATCATTCCCTGCTATTTTGCCTTTCTACTAATCTTATTTTATTAGGATTTGGACAAGACTGCTTGAAGTTTTTCCCATCCTGTTATTAAAAGATGGGAAAGGTTTTTTCCAAGCACTAATTCAAAATACTCAGGGCATAATTGACTGCAGTAATATATCAGCTTTCCTGAAAATGGCCTTTTCTTACCACATTGAAAAGGCGGTCACCAAATTACAGTGGGCATTAGGCTCTGTTTGTCTGTCTAGGACTGATGCAAAAGGAAAACCTTTGAAGAGGAAAACGGTCTCTTAATCTTGGAATGTCCAGTTGCAAATAAATAAAAACAGAGTTATGCACATATTAACTTGATTTTACCGCAGAATCCTGATATGAGTCCCTGTGTGTAATTTGCATCAGATATGAAATAAAGACTTGATTTTTTAAAAAAACTAACAACCTTCACCATAGTAACATGCACAAGCCAACTGCCTTATAAAACCACTGCTCTCTTCTACGGGTTAACAGCTATCACGCTTTTTTAGAAAACAGCTTGAATGTACTCCACTAAAGAAAAACATATTCTCTGCACCTAGATTAACAGAATCAAACTAACTATAGCAGCTGGAGGGTTTTCAGAGATGCTAAACACACACTCTTCTACTGGGGTATATGTTATTGACTTGCTTTTCAAAAGACTGAAGCACCAGCAGATTCCCATTGACTTAAATAGTTGTGGGTGCTCAGCATTCTCTGGAAAAAGGAACATATGTTTGTGTCTTTATTCAAGGCTTTGTGTTTTCCTTTTTTTTTTTTTTTTTAAAAACAATTAGCATTTTCCAGTGTTCTCAGAATTCTTTCCCTTATTGAAGCCAGCAGGGGGGAAAGGATGTGCTGTGGCTCACAAGATCAACTGCATGTCTGGCTTGGAGGCAGGCCTGGTTTGTAGTATGGTTTTGTAATGCCATGGCTCTCTGATCAGGCTGTTTGCAGTACCTGTCTCCTGAGCAGGTGTGGCCACTGGAGTACAGTCAAACCCTGCTCTGATTCAGTCGTGCTTGCAGTGCCTTTGCTGCTCAATTACTGCTGGCAACGCTGACTCCAGAACAACAGGGAACTGACAGGGAGGACCCCTTGTCCCCCTGCTTGCTCCCCTTGAAGGGTGGGAGCCTCACTGGTGGCTCCCTAGTGACAGTGGGAAGGTTTAAATGTATTTCTGAGCATTTACTATTGTGTCTTAATTTTTTGAGATGTTCTCCTTATGGTGATCTAAAGATCATCTAGCTTTAGTTCACTCTGAGGAGAATCCCCCGAAAAATTAAGTTAATCTTGCCTTAGATCTCAAAACCTACCTAGGTTTATTTTTGAACAAAACTTAACTCAAAACTTGGCAGCTCAAACTAAGGAAGAGATTCATTTTGAATGTGAATTTGCTGCTGTCAGAGGGTGGGGATAAGGCTGATATTTCCCTTCAGTATTAGGAGTGAAGGGGCTTACCGCAAGATGGGACCAAAGTGAGGAAGAAACTGCAGAAGGGTGAATTTCTCTTGGAATGAGTAATCTAATACCATGACCTTTAAAATAAATCACTCAATTAAAACTCAGGCTAAGGATTATTTGATCATTTGCATTGCTTTTACTTACATGAAAGCCCAGTAATATACAATGTTACATTAATACAAACTGAGATTTATGGGGTTTGCAGAGAAGTACCATTTTGAGATAGGACTGCATCCTTTCATCGTCCTTTGATATTTACACAGAGCTCAAATGTTCATTTTAATAACTTCCAAGGGATCCAGTCTTAGTCATTTGGCATTATTAAAATGTGTGATTAATTTAAAAACTGAGACATGAAATGTTCCTGTGAGCCTTTTGTTGCTTCAATAGTAGGTTTTACTAGACTACAAAGAGTCTTGTAAAAGTTAAATCAGACTGTAAAATCAGAGAATTACTGTTCTGCAACTTGAGATAACATTCCTACAACTGGATAACAATATGGTCATGAAGTCAAACTGTTTTGATCAACACAAGATGAGATGCCCTGTTTACACCACTCATTCCTATTAAAGCACTCTTGGCTTGTCTGTTTTCCTTAGGCATTAGATGGCTTCATCATAGCAGTAACCACTGGTGGAAGCATCATCTATGTGTCTGACAGCATCACACCTCTACTAGGGCATCTACCCGTGAGTAATTCTGGCATTGGCTTTTCTACTACGCACTGTAGAATTGGGCACTGCACCTCTAGAAACAGATGTAAAACGGTGCTGGGGGTGGTGTTTTCCTGAAAATGTGGTGAAGGAGTTTGTCCCTGCATTATGCTGGCTGCTGCTGTTGCTCAGCCCTGCACTCTCTCTGTCTGATTCATACCCTTCAAGATTTTGTTGCTATGAGGCACTTCAGCTTGAATGGAAAAAGCTCTGCAGGAACAGTCTGGCCAGGGGAGGGACAGGGTGACCTGGCTGATCTTTTCCATCTTTGATTTCTGAGCTAGCAGAGAACAGCACCAGTGCTGCTGGCAGCCCAGTGAGGAGCTTGTTAAGGGCCTAATTCTGCTCCCGGGGAGGTAAAGGACAAAAACCCCATTGAATCTGGAGTTAGCCAGAGGCTGCTGACAAGCTTTCCCTGGGGCTCTGCTGTGCTTTCCCAAGGGGAGAGCACGGTGCTGAGTGCATCCCTACACCAGTCCAGCCGATGATCCGGCACATTCAGCTTCTTTTACCTGTGTGCTGCTCCAGGAGACACTTCTGTGTGCATTGGCTTGGGCTGGAAGAGCAAGGGTGAGGGACTGCTCCCAACCCTGCTCCTGTTGCTAAGGCTGCTCTAGGAGAAATGGCACAATAATTACGGATTAATCCTCACACTCATTTTCTGTATCCTGGTCTCAAATAAATACATGCCCAGGAGAAAAAAATTAGCTGCCAAATCATTATTGTACTGCACCCTGCCATGTTCTTAAGAAAATTACAATTCTCCTTCTCTCATTTAGTTTTCACCAAATATGTGTTATGTTTTCCACCCAGACAAATGTATTTCACAACACTACCTTGCTGGAATAAGAACAAAAATTATTTTCTTCTGAGACAAAAGGAACTTGATGAAAGAGCAGCTCCTGGTAAATGCAGAAATATTGCTATGCAACAACAGATTGAACTGAGTCTATCTATTTCTGTTTTCTTTCATCCTCAACAGTTTAGAAGACCAGTACTTGACTATTTTCTGACATTTTCCTCACTTCAAGGGTGGGGAGAGCTCTGTCCTACACACAGGGTTTTCATACACTTACTGATTTCCATGAAATTTCCTTGTCTTTCATCATTTGGAGGTCTCACTGATATCCCTTCCAAATGCTAATTCTTAGTGGAGATGATAGATCTGCTGCAGGAAAGTATTCCTCTTCAGGAAAACACATTTCAGACCCTCTGCCTAAAATCTGAAGCCCTGACTGAACATGGCTAGATTCCAGTTTATAATTCCCGAGTTGGGCCATCAGAAACTAGATTGGTTTTCTCTCCCAAAGACATGCTTTGTGTGATAACCTTACATGGTATCCAGCCCAAAAAAAGGATGAAGATGGACATTGCTTTCTATTTGCATAGAAGCAGCACGTGGCAGTCCAAGTCAGGGACCAGCCTGGCAGGGCTGGTGGTGGAGCAAACCTTCCTGGAGCAGTTGGAGTGGAAGTGCTCGATAACTCCCCCACCAGCCCACACATGCAGAGGAGGCATCCCAGAGGCCACAACTGAACAAGGAGTGAAGGCTTCTGCCTGCCCCAGGCTGGCAAATCGCTATGGCCATGGGCAGGGGCCCCGCTGAGGGTGCATCTCAGTGCACACTGGATATTTTAGTCTTCTGTTGTCTTTGCCATTTGGGGGTTTTTAAGTTTTAAAACTGATCAGAGTGCTATCTGGAAAATCTGTGTGGCTTATTTTGTTTACCTCGAGGATCTATTTGTAAGCTAAATTCAGTCACTGTTTGAGGGACAAAATACCAATTCTTTCTCCTCTGTGACAACAGGGAAAAAATACTCTGCAAATCTTCTGCTTTGAGCAATGAAAGGAAAGCAAAACTGGGCAGAATGCAGAGCAGGGCTCTCTGAGGGCTCCTGTTAAGAAAACGGATGTATTTTCTTTCATTAAAATCATGAAAGTCTCCAGTGCTGAGAACAAATGTATCCAGTTCTCTTTAACACAGCTTCCCTTACTTCCATGGAGCATTTTTAAACACAAACTTCCCCTGTCGTAATTCTAAATTATTTTTTTTTAAACAAGATCTGGAGCCTACTTGTAGGGTCAGTTGAGATGGAGAGGTCTAGCTCACATGGTAAGGATGACCCTAACTGAAGTGAACTCATTGAAATCTGGTAACAACTCATAGCATTTGCCAGTCAGATGGTACACTATGACTCCAAGAATATGCAGTCTCTTGAGAAGAGTCCTCTCTGTCCCTTCTTGCCTGCTTTTCCAGAGGGTCTCTGGCAGGGTTGAGATTTCTCCTCAGGGGCTACCCACTGAACATCAAGGAGCTGCCCTGCTATGTTGGGTGCTTAAGGTAAATGTCAGGGTGGAAAAATCCAGGACATAGCACCTTACAGTGTACAAAAATTAAGAATGCTGTGCTGCTGTTACAGGGTAGAAGTGGGAATCAATGCAGGACATACACGTTGATAAAGGGGACAAATCTCAGCACACAAGTGCATAGCCATCTTATTTTTTGTGGTGATGGGAAAGAAAACCATCTCATTTGCAGTCTTCCACCATCCCTCTTCTAGTGACCATGTTTGCTTAGTTCCTTTGCTTTTTTCTCCCTGCAGCAGGAATTTTTCCTCCTAACCACTATCCTGATCCCCCAGTAAAAGCAATGAAATTATGAGGAAGGGGTTCCATTTTGGAGTACAGCTGTTTTGCTGAAACTGCAGAAATATTTTAACTATGCATCCTATTATTGCAGAACTTGATGTATTGTATTTAGAACAGACCAGCATCTGTGTAGGCGAAGGTGTTTTTTGCCTGCCTTAGCTTTCAGGAGTACATACTCCAAAGCTTTGCTTAGCAGCAGAGTAGATTCCAGGCTTAGCAGCATAACTATGTTCATCTAACAAGTCTACCCACAGTCACTGTAGTTTATCTTTTACCTGCTTTGCCTGTCTCACCAGCAATACTCTGTGGCTGTCTCAGCTAGTGGTACAGAACTGCCCACTGCAGAATACTTCGACAGAGCTGCAAACCATTCCCCTCTAACTGATCCATTTTTATCACCGATGGTCAAATCTTGTCAATAGAATCGGGTCAGAAAAGACCTGCAAAATCATCAAGTCCAACCTTTGATCTAATACCACCGTGCCCACTAAACCAAAGTGCAATGTTCACTCATTTTTTGAACCCTTCCAGGAACGGTGATTCTGCCACTTTCCTAGGCAGCCTCTTCCCATGCTTAATCACTCTTTCATGAAGAGTTTGTTCCTGATGTCTAACCTGAGCCTCTCTGGTGCAGCTTGAGGCCATTTCCCCTTGTCCTGTCACTGGTTGCCTGGGAGAAGAGATCAACCTGCACATCACCACAACCTCCTTTCAGATAGTTGTAAAAATATGATGAGGTCTCCCCTGAGCCTCCTTTTCTCTGGGTTAAACAATTCTAGCTCCCTCAGCTGCTCCTTGTAAAACTTGTGCTCCAGACCCTTCCTCAGCTCCCTTGTCCTTCTCCGGAGCTCCAGCACCTCAGTGCGAGGTGAACTGAGCAGTCTAGAGCTGAACACAGGATTTGAGGTGCAGCCTCACCAGTGCTGAGTACAGGGGACAATCCCTGCCCTGCTCCTGTTGCCCACACTGTTGCTGATCCAGGCCAGGATGCCTTTGGCCTTCTCAGCCACCTGGGCACAGCTGGCTCATGTTCAGCTGCTGTGGACCGGCACCCCCAGGTCCTTTTCCACCGGGCATCTTCCCAGCCACTCTGCCCTCAGCCTGTAGCACTGCCTGGGGTTGTTGTGACCCAAGTGCAGGATGTGGCACTTTGCCTTGTTGGACCCTCATACAGTTGGTCTCAGCTCTTTGATGCAGTCTGTCCAGATCTCTTTGCAGAGCTTATCTGTCTCACCACTCATCTTTTTGCCATGACATCAAATGTCTGCTCTTTGGGTCTGGTGCAGAATTAGCTCTGAATAACTTGCTTGGCATTTTCTACAGTTCCAGTGAGACAGTGGAATATTTGCTTTCATCTCTCTGTTTGACTTAGCAATGTATTCTGGATTGACATACTGATTTGAGAGCATTGTTGAAGTCTTGATAGGTACAAGATCCAGAAATTCTGCTCTGTGCACTGTTTTACAGGTGTGCCAAACCTCTGCAAGATGCAAGAGTTGTGAAACACAGTAAGAAGTAGAAACCTTGGCATTTTTCTCAAACTCATTAAAAAAAGCTGGTACTTCTTATGATCAAAGATGCAAATCAAATATTAAATCATGGATATGGTACATGATGGAAGCAAAAACTGTAGATACCAGGGCTTGCAAATTAGTGACTGCCTGGTGTTCAGGGTGAGAGGTTGCTCTGAGGAGATGTGTGGAAAAAAGGTCTCTTGTAACTCCAAGTGTAGGTGTAGTCAGAGGCCTCTGCAGCTATCACCTGAAACAGAAACAGCAGTGCAGAACCAATCAGAGGTTTGGAATTGGAGCTTGGCCACAGTATGGAGGCAAAAGGTTCCAGTAAGAGGGGTGGTGATGGCTCACATCTAGTCTTCCTGCAGTTACCACAGAGTAGATGGGAGATTAATTAACCTGGTAGTATGATTGTCATTTACAGGAGCAAAGTAATTTCTGAGATTGCACCTAAGCCTCGAACAGAATTCACCAGTGCAGTTTCCTGTCAAAGGCTCTTTCTTCATGTGCACAACAGAAAAAATTACACGAACCTATGTACTGTATTTTGTGTAGTATGTGTATATAAAGGTGTGTATGTATTTATAAATATATAAAAATCTTTATCACATACTGATATACATAATCTTTATCACATATCAGTAGGATGCACATTAATAAGATACAAACTAAAGCCACAAAAATAACTTCTAAGTATTCCTCATAACAAGGAATATTCAAGTAATGAGCATATATAATACTTATAACTGAATAATCTAAAGCGATATGTTCTTGTCAAGGTGTGTGTATAAAGCATAGCACTCTGATTTTTAAAGTCTGTTCAATAAGTTTCACCACTCTAAACAGGAATTCCACACAGAAAAGCTATGGAAACCAAAGCACAATCTTACATAAATAAATGATGGTTAATAACATGCCAGTCTCATACAGAGCTTACATGGTTTTAGCATGACTGTACAGTCTGATAGAAGCTGCTCTGATGACAACATGACACGAAGCTGTGTCAGTGTGCCAGCTCAGCCTGAGGTAGTCTCAAGTGGGACAGATATAAGTCTATCCCGTTGGAGGGTCACTTTATCTCAGGCTTCCTTTTGGATACATTCTGCTAGCGTTGGGTTAGTCACCATGCTGAGCATAGGGAGAACTTCCTCTTGGCAGCCCATGAAAGACTCTTTGTCTTCTCCACCCTGGGCCAGCCATGGCCTTTTGCACAAATCCATCTCCTCTTTCCACTCCCAAATCTCAGTTCCTAGATTTTGGATGGATTTCGGGTTCAAGCCAGCAGATCATGAGGCTGGAGGCACATGGACATTCAGCTCATGGCTGGCCAGAGGGATGGCTTTTGTTGGTGGCACTGTGAAGTCCACCTCCCTGGACACTAACTACTGTAAAGTCATGTTGTCCAGATTTGGAAGTCCCCTTCTCCCTGATCCCACCTGCTGGGATGCAGGAAGTGGGGAACAAGCCCTGATACCCCGATGGCATTTCCCAGGAGCTGAGGGGATCCCCCCAGAAAGGGGCTGGATCTGGGGCTGAACTGGCTGGCTCAGGGTGACTCCCAGCCTCACTGCTCCTGCAAGTCAGGCTCTGTCAGGGAGAGAACAAGGTCCAGTGATCCACAACAGGCCTGTGCATGGAGCTCAGTAGCAGTATGGGGAGCCAGACACCCTTTTCCAGCCCTCTCCCAGGTCTCGTCATTTAATTGCATGGACATACCTGCTGCATCTGATGGTCTCTGACAAACGTTCAGTATTGCTCAGTGCTGAGACTTAATCTGATGGCCAGCCCACAGAGGAGTGGTCACTCTGTCCAACAGGTTCCCTTTGTTTTAGAGTACTTGGAAATCAGTGAGGAAACTCCTGTCAAATGCCACAGGTTTTGTATCCACCTTGTTGCGCATCTCTGCAAGTGTTGCTTGTTGTGATATTTCTGTTTGTCTCAAAAGTTATTTCTCTTTGCAGTGTGATGTCTTGGATCAGAATTTGTTAAACTTCCTCCCAGAACAAGAACACTCAGAAATTTATAAGATGTTGTCTTCTTGTATGCTTATGACAGATTCTGCCTCATCGGATTACCTAAAAAGTAAGTTTCATTTTATGTTCTCTAGTAAATGAAAAAGCATGGGCAGGATAAAAAATTTTCTCCCAGAAAGAGTTTTTTTCTGTGATGTGCAATAAAAAAATTAAGTTCATAATCTTTCAAAAGATCTTGCTACCTGGAATGACCCTTTGCTTCTATTTTTAAATGAAACTCTGCCTTTATTTTACTAGGCTAAGACTACTTGCAGTTATGTTAATTATTAAATATCATATCATTTGAGACAGCTAAGGAAAATAGGTTAGATGGAAATTGAGAGTTCGCCTGAGACAAATCACATCTTAATTGATATTTCAGCCTGTTCAAGTAAGATGTAGTTCAGAGATAAGCTCATGTGGTGTACCTTTGGTTTGCCTTACAGTTGAAAAATACCTCTAAAACCATTGTAATTCTTTTTCCAATTGATTTTTTTTTTCTTAGAAATGTTTTTACTTCCTCAGCCTTACTCACTCTAGGAGATAAGATGTGGAAAACCAGTAAGCACATGGCAATGTGAGATAAACAGCTGCTCAATCTACTGTATCCTACAAAACCTGCAGCTGATAGCTAATACGCCAAAGTTAATTTAATAGATATTTTGAGGTAATTAAGCACAGTTTTCCAACACAAGATGTAGAACAGCTGTGAGTTGTGAGGAGCCTAAATAGAAAAAAGCAGTGAGTGAAGGACCCATTTCTCTCTGCTGCTGCACTGAGGCTGTGGCTGTGTAACTCCTGTGATGAGGTGGTGTCAGAGAAGGAAGGGTGAGTTAATCTCTGAGGCTGTCCCTGAGCTGCAGGCACGCCTGTGCACAGCGCTGAGCATCCTGCATCCCTGCAAGGCGCTTCCTTGCAGAGGCCCTGGTCCTGCAATGTGTAGCGCGTTGGTGTTTAGGACTCCTGAGTGGTAACAAGCTGCACTTGTGCCACCAGATGCAAGATTGGGGTTGGAAGACACCATTGGTTGTGTTTAGCTTAAATAGTATATTTATTTCTTCTTCTTCTTCTTTTAACAATCCAGCTGACAATGAACTAGAGTTTTATTGTCATCTTCTGAGAGGAAGTTTGAACCCAAAGGAATTTCCAACATATGAATACATAAAATTTGTAGGAAATTTTCGGTCTTACAGCAATGGTAAGCTTTAATTGTTGTATAAATGTTACTTTAGCTGTGTAAAATAAAATATAAGTATTGCTCCATTGAACAAGACAGGCTTTTAACTGACAGAACTATTTTTAACATTATGGGATAAATTTTGCTTCACATGGATCTCATGGTGAGTTGCAATAGCTGGATGAATACATGTGATGAGTGAAATTGTGTTAGTTGCTTTTGTTACTGTCCTTCACTTTCAGTGATCCTGGACTCTGGGTAAGTTTGCAAATAATGACAGGTTTAGAGGAGGGTTTATTTGTGCTCCCTAATACTGTGTGCTAAGACCCCACCTATTAGCAAAATGATAATCTCGCTACCTTACCTGCTAGTTTACATTAAACACAAATTCTGTGCCAGAACTGATAACCTGCCAAATCTGTCTCCTCATCCTTCTCTGCAAAATCTTGGGGAAAGGCAGCAGTGCCATGTGGTATCAGAACATCTGAGGACACTGCCACCCACCTCCACCCAGCTGCCATTTTGCATTCCTCTCCAGCACTGTAGAACCCAATACTCTCAAAAAAAAAAAAGAGGGAAAAAATACAGTCAGCATAGTCACTAACGCACCACAGTCAGTCCAGGGAAACCATCTCTCAAAGGATGAAGAGCAGATTTCCACCTCACCCGTTCTCGAGCAAACAGATTGCTGCGCAGCCATTAGTGTCAGAAATGAAATACTCTTTTATTACTTTCTTTCTCCTGCCTGTCCAAGTTTGCTTTAGTTACTTGCCTGACTGAACTCCAGAGTGGCATTTCCAAAGTTGCTGGTATTGTTCCAAATAGGTCATCCTCTGCAAAAAAATTCCCCACCGTGCTTTCCAAAAGCTGCATGCCATGCTGTGAAAAAAAAAGTCCCTGTCCCCATTTAACTTTCTGCTTTTGCTCCACAAGACTAGAATAGAAACCTGTGTGCAGGATGGAGATATGTGTTTCTTGTTTGGTGCCATCTGATTTGAGGCTCGATTTGTGTAAAAAAATGTAGCTGCCTGTATGCTTTCTAGTTTGAATGAAGTGAAACGCGCCTGCCTGACAGACGCGCACATCAAGCTGTTCTGTTTTCTAGAGCAGAAACCGGATTTCAGGTGCTGACTCATAAGGATGCATTTCTACCCGGGGAATTTCTGATCTGTTTTCTTCAAGGATTTTCAGCCCTTTATTTTGGTGTGACATTAATATTGCCCCCTTACCCATTAGGATTTCACATCCCAGCAATTTTATCAGTGGCTGTTTCTCAGAACAATGATAAAACTTACATTACAGATATCTTCCCTAGGTTAATGCATAGAAACTAGATGAGAGCATACTGATTTCAGAAGACACCATATCATTTCCCAAAGACCCCATCTTAATAGCTTTCCAACAAGCCATGTGCTTTCTTCGCGATTTTTTTCACCTTTGTGCCACTTTTTTCCAAACTTTCCACTTTATTTTGTCTCTTCCACTTTCTTGCCATCTCTGCTGCAGTCTGACCCTCCGGTTGACAGGGCAGGGCAGCCTTAGCCTGGCTCTGTGAGATGGTGCCTCCTGGCTCCCTTGCCATCTGACTTTAGTTTTGCCAGTTCAGTGCAGAGCCTGATGGAAATGCCTCACTGGTGCATGTCCAGCACTGCTCCCCTTTGGCTGGGAGTCACCCCCACGGCTGCCTCCCAGCAAAGGTGGAAGCAAGTGCACTGGACTCACATATAGCAGCAGCAAACTGTTTGCTTGGGAGCTAATAGCCTTGGCTCACAGGGTGAGCATCCAGAGGAGGGTGCAGATCTCCAGAGAGGCTGTCCTTGGACCTGCTGGTCTCCTTGCACAAGCCAGCTGATCCTGAGCAAGGCACAAAAAGGATCAGCTCAAGTGAGCACCATATGAATATCCACCCCCTGGGGAAACCACCCAAGGGCTGGGGGCAAGCACCAGTGCTTTGGCACAGGGACTTGTGGCACAAACAGCTTCAAGCATCGGTGGGTGCAGTGGTGGGCTGGATTCCTGCCCCTGCTTGACCCACAGTTAGCAGGCACCATCCCCTAGCCCATACTCCTCAGGAGTGTCACCTGTTGCACCTGACAGTAATTGCCCTCTTTTCCTCCTGTTAAATAAATACCCATGCTCCAGTCGTCTGTCCTCCAGGTGTGAGGCCAAGTGGGCAAGAAAGAAAATGATGGGAAGGGTGGTGGGAGAGACACATATCACTCAGGGCAGCATTTGTCCTATATGTATAGGATCAGCTGGCCCCAAAGACTGCTGCTGCCTGCTTTGGAGGTGTTTGTGAAGGAATTATTCTAAGCTAAAGATAAGAAAAGAGCTGGGGGAGAAAGACAGAAATTGCAAATTAGGCTTAATTAGCAAAAGACATTCCTTATGAATGTACTGAAGAATGTTTTTCCCTGTAGCTTTTCACAGCAGTGGAAGTGTGAGCATGTTTTTACACATGGGAGACTGATACAGGATGTTCTTTAAATACAAATCCTGCCATTCCTTTTTAACCACCCAAAGCCAACTCCTACCTTTGTTTCCAATGGTTTGCTGAGCATACTCTGAACCCACTCTGCCTGTGTGTTCCTGCCACAGGGATACCAGTGCCTCTATGGCCAGGGAAGTTCTTTTATCCCTGGGAAGGTTATATCCTATCAGGATATTTAGCTATTCTATTGTCATTAGTGTCGAGCCCTAGCAGCAACAGCCTGGGTATATCTGTCTCCATTCCTTCTCATTTAATCTTTGCTGATGTTTTTAAGAACTGGTAGGTCCTTCTTCACCCTCTTTAACAGCAATATCACTATCTTTATTCTACTTCCACATAACCTTTTATGTAACCTTTTTGGCTTATCATCTCCTTAGGCTGATTTTGTTATTGCTTATTGCTCATGTAGTGTTGGTGCTTGGGGCCAGGAGGTCATACATGTGAGTTCCCCATCACCTTGCCCCCCTCCCTCCTCCTTCATACCTTCTCTGTAAATCGCACTGTGACTTATGGCTGAGAACATCACATAGGGATGGGTTTGAATGGATTAATTTGAAGGATTGCAGCTTAGAAAGCCAGTTAGGGGCTTAGCTGCTCTCCCTAATTTTAATGGGAGCTCTGGGGCTTTAAAGGCTGTTGCATTGAGATGCCATAGATAATATTTTTCATTTTGAAGTGGAACAAATACTGGTTATCTGCCAAGGTGACTTGTCACCAGAATTGCTGTCAGGGAGCCAGATCACACACAATCTACATTGAACCCATGCTACTCCACAGAGGAGCAGTCCCCAACATCTTTGCTGATCCCAGAGGAGGCAGGGACATGCATGTACATGGCCTAGAAATTGCTCAGGAAAGCTCTCACCGTTCACAGCAGGTATTCAGTCCTTCAGGAGATCACTGTCCCTGGAGCTCCTGGGGTCAGCTATAGCTTCAGGCTAGAGGAGCTGCCCAGTTCAGTGCCACAGTTAGCAAGAGCATGCACACATGGACGGGTCCTGAGGAATCTGTACTCTGCAAGCCCTACATTTCTGCAGCTGTATCTGCACCAGGGATGTGACATGAGCTGCCTGCACATGAGTGAACCCCTGTTGCATTGGCTGTGCTCAAGCGAGAGCAGCCGACCAGCGAAACAGCAGTGCAAGCTGTGCAGAGCGCCTGCATGAGTCACTGGCTGTGCTAAATCAAATACAAGAGATTTGATTTTCCATTTGGGAGGATTATATAATCATCATTAATTAAGCTTCAATGAGAAAAGCGGGACTGTAACCTGATGTGAAGATTCAGTAGTCCCGTGAGAGGAAGGGAGATGGCCCATGGGCCACTTGGATGAGGAGAGTGGAGTTCTTTTTTGCTTCTGTGAGATACGCCTACTTGCTGTCAGATCATCAGGGTTGTTTTTGTTTTATTTGCAAATAGGAACTCTGTCCAATATTTTTATGTATTTCAAGTTCTGGGTCTCTAGCCCAGATTTTAACGAGAGACATTAATGTCTGCAGACATCTGAGGGAGCCAAGTGCATCACTGTACCTATTGACCAGTAGTGCCTGATAAGACAGACAGTCATATCAGCATCACCAATGAATAATACAGTGGCTCATATCCAGTCTTGTCTGAGGGCTGAGGGGGAAGGCAAGTAATAAAGGAAACCCTTCCCAAAAGTCCAAGGAAGTGCTCAGCTCCCAGTATAAAATGTCAAATTGAGTGAGAATAAATTATTTTACAAAGCCGCTTAATAGCTCCCTCTGATAAGAAATTATAAGATGGGCTGGATTTATCCCTTCTGTGAAAATTGTTTGTATGTTTCGAAACAGACAAAGGTCTCTCATAATTATATCTCCAAATGTTGGCTCTGGTATCCTCTTTCTGAAGTGACACACTTGCTTAAAAACTCCTGAAAGGGACAAAACCAGAGTCCTCCCTTTCAAAGAGTTAACCAATATTAAAAAGGACCACCAAGCATCTTTTAAGTGATAGATCTGTCCTTTCATCCAAAATGCCTGAAGCTTTTTCTCTTGAAGAAGAAGATAAGGATTATGTGAAGAGAGTTCCTAATCAAGTAATATAATATTATAGTGGAATTTAAATTGCGCATTTTTGTTCCCAATTACATGGAAACTCAGGAAGTATCTGGTTACTGAAAGCTAATGATAGCAGATACTCTACTGTTAGCTGATACATCTCTCAGATATAATAACAAACATCAAGAAAATTACTGTGTTGAGGAGAAAAAAACCCCTTAACTTTCAGATAAATTAATTGTATCTGAATTAATTTTTAAAAGAAATAAACAGTTAATACAGAAGATACATTGATCTTGAGCCTATTGAGTATATTCAGATAAATTAATTGCATCTGAATTAATTTTTTAAAGAAATAAACAGTTAATACAGAAAATACATTGATCTTGAGCCTGTTGAGTATATGCTGAAACATCTGAAACAAGAATAACTCAATCCAAAATGTCTGATTTGATCAGAACCAACAGCTGCATATTATTATTTGCTGTTAACAATATCATAGAAGCTGCAGCTAACAATATGCAGCACTCATGCTAGGCTCTCTATGCAAAAAAAAGACACCATTCCTGTCCTAAGGAATCTGGGATTCATATCAACACAGGATGGCCAGGGGAGAAACAGGAGGAGGAAAGAGGAGAGAGTAGATCAAAGTGGACAGGTGATGTATGGACACTGTCACTGTTACTTATCTACAGAGCTACTGAGAGCAGTCTGGCTCACCACCAGCACTTTAGATTTCTTCGTTATATGTATTAATTGCCAAATATTCTGTTTATCTGAGGCCTGAATTAATTTATATGAAGCAATTTTGATTTTATTCTGGTCTGTTTGGCTCATATTTTTTGAAATCACTGTTCAGTTTGTTTGACAGTCACTAAGACTCGTTCTTTAAACATTAACATCTCCTGACAAAGTAGGAAGGAGGGATTTCTTCTTTCAAATGGCATAAGCAGGAGGTTTGCTATCTTAGGAAGATTATGTTTTACACATTCCAAGTTGAAGTAATATGACCAAGCAACTGACTGCTGTACTATTATTAACCAAATAAAGTGGCATCTGAGGTTTTTTTAAACATGTTTTCATTCATTTCATGTGGCATGATTTCTCTCCCTAAGGATAAGAATTCTTTTGTCTGTGATAGCGAAGGGCTTGATTCCTTGTGTATGTTATTTATTTGTAACATTCTGTCCCTAGTGTCCTGGTCTTAAAAAAAAAAAAAAAAAAAACAACCAAACAAAGATCTCTTTATAGGTAAATCAGTTTCTTTATATCTGATGAGATATTTTCAGGTATTTAATACTTCTACAAAAGGATTTTGTGGTACTGTAGGAGAAGGTGTGATAGGTAACCACAAAAACTATTAAAATTCATGCTAAGGAAGATCAGCTAGCTGATACATGAGACAACTCTTTCACCTTTCTGATTATGTATTTAGCTTTGTCACATAACCTTCTGATTCCTTACTCAAGGTATTTTGTCTTGATCATTTAATTGTGAAACACACAAGCCCACCTGTTTATGGCCAGCCTAACATTTTCATTAGGCAACTTCTTACAAAAGCACTCTAAGCCCTGTATTTGGCTTATAAATGTTAATATCATCATAACGTCAGACTTGATCCTGTATTTTCTGTTCCACTATTTTTTTGTGGTGCTCTCAGAAAGTTTGCTACTGAACTTTGCTACCTCAAGATGTTGTTTTCCTTTTAAAGAGACTTGGAGAGTCATAAAATATGATTTTTCAGAAGGTTACAAGATTAAAAGATTATACCAGGATTATATTTTTTTTTAAAAAAAAATTCATCTAACGATCTCTTTTTTTAACTACACTTCAAAATTCATCAACCAAAATAGGTTGAAATTCACTGACCAGCTGCAAAAGCAGAGCCAAGCAGGCTGTGCAGATAGAGCTGTGGAAAGAAAAGATACCAACAACCTAAGTCAGGCAGCAAAATAATTCAGAAGCAAATGTGAGTGGTTTTTTTCTTTCAGTCATTGTAGTTGTCATTTTCAGATGGAGATGTACCTGACAATGTAGTGGATACCTGCCTGCATCATTGAGGCTTTTAATGCTCTGGACTTTGTCAAAGGCACAGTAGCTGTTCAAAGACAGGATAACATCCAGCCAGGCCAGCTCTGTCTCATCTCTTTGGGCTTATTCATTCACTGCTGCTTAAGTTCATCATTTCCAAATATTGCGAGGAAATCCCAAATTACTGCCTAGCAGTAATTATTACCCTCTTACTACTGCATTTACCTGTTGGAAATATAATCCTGTTTTGTAAATGCCACATTCAGGAATGTATTCTGCTGTCTTCTAAGTAAATGCCACATTCAGGGATCTATTCTGCTATCTTGTGGGAATATGTCTCAGGCTCATTTGTGGCTGTTTACATCCAACAGCTGACATAAAAAAGCCATCTGCTCTCTTTGGTGTGACTCAGTCTCCACTTCCTTCTACAACTGGTGTCATTTACAAGCCCATGCTTCGCTAACTAGGTTAACTTCTCATACCTGTGTTTCCTAGGCTAAATGTGCTTATCTTATTTTCATAGCTTAGAGCCCAGACTGCAAGAATTTTCTACTGAACTTGGCTGTTACAGGGACAAACAGCCCCACTGACTTCAAATGTCACAACGTACTATGTAGCAAGCTTGGAAGTAACTTTTCACAATGCTCATAATGCGGGTTTATAGCATTCCCATTAATTTTTAAACGGGACCAACTACAGAAATGAACAGACTTGCACTAAATAATAATATCAGAGATGGACCAATAACTCTTTATACTTAGGCTACTCGTGAGTCCTGTAGAACTTAAGTCTTCTTTTTTTCAACTTTTTGTGTTAATAATCACATAGAATCCCACATATATACACATAACCCCGGGATCAGAATGGGAACATGTGTTCCTAGGGAGTCTCGAGAGCACGTGTGCTCTGCTGGTGAAAGGAGGAGAATTTTGCCCATATTTTTTAATCTCCGTATCTGGTCAGCCATGCCCTCCAGTCTCAGCTATGAGAGAGGATTTGATCTCTGTGGATGTTCATCTCTGTGCTGTCTTCTCACATAAAGAACCTTTCTTTTCCTTTTTGATGTAATATATATTGTACATACAGTGGCCTAAACCAGTTAATCACAGGTGTGAATTCCACACAGCATACTTTCTTTTCTGTCTCATACCCTGTCATCCTTGTTACCAGTAATGCATCAATATTTTAAGGTTTTTAATAGGTTGAATTAGGTTCCAAAAACACATGTGATCACTTGAGACTTCTTCCATCTCTGCAATTTGTGGTAGTGAATGAAATCCCAGTGCAGAAGCACCCCAGGCTAAAAAGGGCTAGTTATCTTCTCCCCAGACAGATACAGAACTCTTCGATTTCACAGTAATGCTTTGCCCTGTGCAGAAGAGCCAAACGGTCAGAAACTTCATGAAGGTAAATAGAGGGGCCTAATAGTAAGGAAAGAGAGTTTCATTGCTCTGTTAATCCCTATTAGCATGAAATTAGCTCATATTGGTGAACTCTGGCAACTAGATAGGACCTTCTCTGCCTCCATGGGAGAAAGTCAGCTAGGCAGGGCAAGAATCCAGCCCACTTCCCACCGCAGCCTGGCACACCATTTTCTTTCATAGCTGTGGGAGTGGGATTACCATCTCTAAACATCTTGAACTTGGAGGAATAATTTGCATTATGTCATTCTAGCACGGGACTGTGGGCTAGTTTTACAGCAACACATACTTCTGGCAATGCATCTCTGTGGCAGGAGGTGCTAGTGGGCTCTCAAAGAAACTGGAGCCATGCAGTCATGAAAGACACAGGTAAAAAGCATACACAAAATGTGGAGCTACATCACATCCAGTTTTTTTCTCTGCTCAGTGTTGGAGGAGACAGCAGGCCGTCTGCAGACTCACCAGATGAGCACATCTCTGGAAACCAGTGCCATACATGGGGTCCCTTTTCCTCTTCTTTAAAACAAGGGTAACTTGAGCATTCTAGGGACAGTTCTTTTGATGCAGAAGGGGAAGGCACTCTTCAGCAGCCAAGAATCACAAGCATCCTCTTGCTAGATTGATGAAGTCTCGCTGGCTGTGGGCCCCGGTGTTTTGCCACTGATGACTTGACGAACTCTCTTCAGCTACCTCCTTTGCCAACACTTTTTTTCACTGCATAATGGAAGTTACAGTGCTAGGCATGCTGCAGCTTTTTTTTTTTTTCCTCTTGTGAGTGGTGAAAAAGAGCAATTGGATGCGTGGGGTTTCTTTCCAGAAAACTGGTTTATGCTCTCTAATAAGGTTTGGCCTTATTTTTATCAGGATTAACCTGTAAAATTCATACTTGAAGTTAAGCTCTGATGCCTTTCTGCCTAACATGACTGACTCGGATTTAAATATATGCATATCAGGTTTAAAAGCTTTTAGAGCACTTCTCTGAATAAAAATAGTATTAGTACACTTGGAGTGTGCAAAATATTCAGGGAGAGCAAATCTTACATGAAGCATGACTCCAGGTCCCATTTTTTTTCTCTAACTAGTGCCTAACTCCACTTGCAATGGCTTTGATGAGGCTGTCCCAAGGGCTTACAGAGCATCCCCAGGAAAGCAAATCTGCTTTGTTGCAACTGTTCGTTTGGCAACGCCTCAGTTTTTAAAGGTAAGTGCTCACCCTGGGCCCCGTGCATTTCAGGACTCCTTGAAACGCTCTCAGATGGGGTGAGACAGAAGGTTCTTAGTTTTGCTAATTGAATGGATTACAGATATCACATTTCATGCATAAAAATCCATTGAAGAGGATTATCAGTGCAAGCCAGGATCTGTGGAAGCAGTGTCACTTCTACCCCCATTGCACAGGATAGGGAAACCCTCCTTGCAACAGGAATTGCAAAGTCGCTTTGAAATTTGGTTGCTCATTGCTGCTTTCCGTTCCTGTGATGGGACAATGTACAAAGGTCTCAAGGGTCTTTTCCAGCCTAGTTAATTCTGTGATTCTGTGATTTTGTGATACAGATGACCACCAACACTTTCATTTGTGCTCCTCAGCATCTTTGGTGGACTGCTACTTGTTTCCCTTCTCACGAATCCTGGAAGTAACATAGCTGCTTGTGGTTATAACGACGGACAAACCGAGCTTGTGCCTAACACTGCTGTTCCCTAATTAACAAATGTGAACTACTGCATCAAGTGTCCTGTGCCCAGAGTTTAAGAGGTTTTTTCATGTAATTAAGATGTGACCAATAAGAAATCACTGCTCCCTTGACCTGGTTCCATTACTGCTCTGCAACTTGCAGGGCATTCTATACTGATTCCTCACTCTGCAGGCAAGTAGAGTCCCTTCTGGGTAAGTGAGGACACTTCCTATGAGTCTCAACCACAATAATCATATTAGCAGAAAGGCTGGAGTTACAGATACTCTGAGAACCCTAAAAGCAAATTCCCTTGGTTTTGGGTAGCTAGCATCTCAGACAGGGAAACAAAATGGGCTATTCGTGGCAACGAGCTGCCCAGTGCTAGGCAGGAAGCAGCTGCTGTGAACATCCCAGAGAAGGTTTTAACTGCTACAAAGTCCTGAACATGTATCTCTTCGGTTCACCTGGGTAACTCACCTAACTACTGCTCTTGACTTCCTACTGTAAAATGAATGTCAAATGTTTATCTGACCAGCTAAGGAAGACAGAATCAGCAGTTTGGTTGCACACAGCAGAGTTTGCACCTTGATTTTTAGTGTATGTTCTTGGCATCAGCATGGATTTTGACCTAAACTGGATAGAGGGGGAGAGAGGAATTTAAGATGTTTATGAAGCCTTTTGCCTCTGCACAGCTAAAGACTTCAAACAACTTTGTCAGCACTGACATGTATCAAAAAATTGCTTGATGGCAGCACACCTCAGCTTGTTCTCTGGTTCCAACAGAGTTTAAAACATCAATGGTCTCCTCTTCCTGAGGGACAGCAGAGAGAGAAGCAGTAATGGAAGTGAAGGGAAGGTGTCACTGAGCCCACAGCACAGGGGGATGTGGCAGCAGGGAGCAGGGGAGTAGCAGCATTGGGGGACAATGGGCAGGCTGTCCTTATCAGTAAGGATGGAGACCCTCCTGCAGGAGGGACGTGAAGGACACAGGAACCCTGGATGCCACAAATCCAGAATGCTGGCGCTGGGAAGTCCCCAGGCCAGGAGCCTCCAGGCTGACTCTAGGCAGCTCATGGAGCCACAGCTGCCCCTGCAAAGCACACAGTGGGAGAGGAGAGGTTGGCAGAGGAGAGCTTGGAGTGGACAGTGGGATGGCCATGGGGCATGCAGCCAGCCCCAGCCCATGCATGGGTGTGCACTGTGCTGCCATCCTTCCCTCTACTTCCACCTCCACCCAGCAAGTGACCACCACTGACTACCTCCTGATCCTCATCTCTCTGGGGCAAAGACAGCCCTGTGCCCTGCCTCGCATAACTCATTAATTACTGTGCTCATGAGCATTCAGAGCTACTGTGAATCTTAAGGGCCAGCTTGTTTGCTGTGGCAATGAAGTTCAATGCATCACTGACCTCTTTTACCCACTGGACAGGTCCCAGGCAGGCTGGCTGCATGAAGAGGCATTTACTCCTCTGCAGCTACTGAGGGAGAAGGAAAGTGTCCCCCTTTCTCAGAGAGCTTGGAGGGCAGACATCCAAAGGGACCAAGGGTGGTGGGTATCTTTAGTAACACAGAGGGAGTGAAGCAAGATGTGGCAAGCCCTGGTGGGATCAGGCACAGGCTGGATGCTGGGAAAGCCCACGGCCATCACACCCCAGGCACTGCTTCAAAGCCAAAAAAGTTTTGGCACCCTGAGGCAAAGTCTCAGCTCTTCAGTACATGTGCATTACAAGTTCTTCTCCCTATCTCCTATAAAAAAATGTTGGCATTGATAAATACAGTAGTTTGCTCTCTGGAATGGCCAGAAAATGGGTGAATCCTCTGTTTTCTCCTCTTATGCATGATGTATTTGTAGCTAACAAAAGCTAGATGAAGCAGAGGGGTGAAGCTGCAACTCTCAGTAAGTCAGTTTTCTCCATTGGACAGGAGATGTGCATCGTAGAAGAACCTCTAGAGGAATTCACATCAAGACACAGTCTGGAGTGGAAATTTTTATTCCTGGATCACAGGTTGGTGACAAGAAAAGCCTTGCTGGTCATGCTGTGTTTTTCTACTAATATTTCACAAGTACAGTTCTCTCAAGTAGTTCCATTTCACGTCTAAATCTGATGAACAAGAGGGCTGCCACCAAAATTCCTACAAAAGCTGATGCTTACTATTTTACATTTACTTTTGCTTTTATTTTTAATGGGCTTTTAGAACAAAAGGACTTTGTTTCTTCAGCTGAATTTGTGATTAGCTTGTTCTTCCTTCCTTTAAAATTATCAACAGACCAAAGTCTGTCACATGGCAAAACGATCTAATTATTATACAGCTGCAGAAATCCTTCTTTCCAAATCCAGTCATTGATTGCGTGTGTGCAATTCCACTGAGTTATGGAGGGAAAGTCTATGCTGGCCTGAGGCATCTGTGCTGGCAAAAGTACAAAGCAAGTGCCTCAGCATGCCACAGATGAGCTCTCCAGGCACCCACAGGAAAGCAGCACAGATGATTTCCTCTCTTATCCCCCCAGTCCCAGCACATGATGGCTTCCCAACGCCTCCCCATGCATTTTCCCCTGTGTAAGGGCTGCAGGAGCCATCACAGAGCCCCTGACCAAGCAGCAGCCAGCCTCCCTCACAGCAGATTCCTGTGCAAAGGTCCCTGAGAAGCTGCAGTGCTTTCCACAATCACATTTTCTCTGAGGAACGGGTGTTGTCGTAGTCCTGTCCCAGTGGGATGGTGCCTGCCGATATTGCTGTGCCCAGCTGGGTATCCCGGGCTCAAAGTGGGGAAAAGCCAGGATCCAGCCCCCTGAGGTGAACAACTATACCCTGATAAGTGAAAGTAGATGTGGGCTATTTGTATCTCTGCATCAACATGCAGAACTGCTTGTTCTGTGTTTTATGGACTGACGTTGTGCCCAACCGCAGAGCACCGCCGATTATCGGATACTTGCCTTTTGAAGTGCTGGGTACTTCTGGCTACGACTACTACCACATAGATGACCTAGAGCTGCTAGCAAGGTGCCATGAACACTGTGAGTATCACATGGCCCAGGCTCCTGGGAAGTCACTGGGACACCTCTTTTCAGTGAAATGTTATTTGCAAGGGGAGGTTTGACTCTTGCCTCAGAGTAGCACAGCCGTAGTAGACTGCGGGCATTGTAGCTGATTGACATCTCGGACAGATTTACCAAGCTCTGAAAAATACAATTTTGTCTTCTGTATCCCCAAAAGTAGTCAGTGAGATTCACTGAATGGATAAAATATGCCAGATTTGACCCCTGTTCTGTTAGTAAAAAATATGCAGAAATAGTTCGAGCAATTCTTTTGGATTATTTCTCCTAATGTTGTTCGCTGTTTATTTGGGATTAGCTGTGATTATTTAAATGTGGTCTATTAGGATTTAATTGAAAAACTCTTCCATTAAGTAAAGAAAATAAGGCAATGCTTTTCAAATATTTGCCTACAGAACTGGCTGTAACATCTCAGCTTACCACCTCTGCCTGTCTTGAAAGTATCCTGTCAACATTAGTTTTTATATGTTGACATTGAAATATAGAGAGGCTAAATATGTGGATGTTTGGGAACTCCTTGAAATCACCAGGGGGAAAAAGCAGAGATTAACTTGGTTGGTGAATCTTCAAAACCTTCAGTACACCCTGGTTTACTGTAGATTGAATTCTTGTCAGTCTGGGAATTTTCTTTCAAATTACTTTTGTCTTTGCACTGTGTTATCTCCTATGCTTACCTCATTATAAATCCACCTGCACACAATACTCATCTTCTCAAGCATTTTTATCCTGTACTTTTCTGCTCTAGAACTTAAGATGATCACTCTTAGAAAACAATCCCAGGTGCCTAATTAAGCAGTATGTGATCAGCCCATAAAGCAGGGTTAGATCTATGTTTAAATTGTAGCCGACACTAATTCATGAGTGTCCAAACTTAAGGTTAATTATACTGTGTAGGAATGTACCATTGGAAGTGTCGGAAGAAGATACCTACTAATCATTACGATTTTTGTTCTGTCAGAAGGCTGAGAGGAGCACTTACTCAAAATTGGTGCTTATAGTCCTGTCTACCCATGACAGATGTTTTTGTCACCTTTTTTCCACATTTCATGTCATTTTCACGTGGGAAATGGTGCTACAAGCTGTGTGTGCTTTCTGCTGGCAGTGATGCAGTTCGGCAAGGGGAAGTCGTGCTGCTATCGGTTTCTGACCAAAGGACAGCAGTGGATCTGGCTCCAGACCCATTACTACATCACCTACCACCAGTGGAACTCCAAGCCAGAATTCATTGTGTGCACACACATGGTGGTAAGGTATGGAAAATCCTATCAACCGACCGGGACATAAAGGACAGTAAGATAGGACCATCCTCATATCTGCCAGCATTTTCTTTTAAAAATATAACATCATTTATAGAACAAAAAAATTAAGCCTGAACTGTCTGAAGGAAGTAGGGTAATTATAGAAAAATTATCAGACTGAACCTTAGTTTATGTTAAACTTAATTTTTTTTTTGTTTGTTTTGTTTTGTTTTGTTTTGTTTAGGGGCAGATGAATCATGGCATTTTTCCATTTTGTGAAATAGTGGAGAATAGACAGATCCCTTAAATGTTCACTTCCTAAAGAGATGTGTAGAAGCTTTCCAGTGAATTCATAAAGTGGTCGTAGGATGTGAACTTGACCTTTTTATATAGTTCTTTAATATGCATCTTGACTTCAAGAAGATAGGAACAGAGAAAAACCTGAAAATTAAAACACTCTGAAATGTTATTCGGTAGCATTTGACTTAAGTCACTTTTCAGCTGTTCATTTAACTTGTAAAATGTACAGTAATTTGTTCCTCCACCATCTTAAATCTAGTTTTAAGAAATACAGCAGTTCCATGTTGATACACAGAATTATGTTTCCCATTCAGTTATGCAGATGTTCGAGTGGAGAGGAGACAGGAGATGGGCTTGGAAGAGGTGTCCTCAGAGGTTGTGTCCTCAGCACTAAAGGTACAATGAGAAAAGCTTTTTTCATGAATTTACATAGTAATCACAATTTGTTCCTATATTAACGTCACCGAAGACTGCAGCATTGTCTTTCTCCACTGTTGGTGGATTCTCTCAACTCCAGAACTCA
Source organism: Brachypodius melanocephalos (assembly GCA_013398615.1). Classification (NCBI taxonomy): domain Eukaryota; kingdom Metazoa; phylum Chordata; class Aves; order Passeriformes; family Pycnonotidae; genus Brachypodius; species Brachypodius melanocephalos. Next base: position 54,415,504 of record VZSR01003803.1, read on the forward strand.
TTGCTCACTGAATAATTTTGACATAAATTAGGTGAGTTTATGAAAGGATAAACCTGGAGATCAGTAACAGCCACAAATGAAGTGGAACATGGGCAGGGGCAGTGTGAGACGTCTCAACTTTTCCTTGGCAAGGTACTGCAGTTTCCAGATGAATTTGGACAAGTTCTGACAATCAGCTCTCTCGACTACATCTCAGTGATCTCTTGAGGAAAGACAGCAAAGCTCATCCTCAGTGTAAGGCGGAGTGTCTCACAGAGGTTGCAATTGCTGTCACATCCAACTGAACAGAAAGATTCAGGAAAATGTATGAAGGCACAAAGTGACTATAGCAGTAGCTTGCTATTTATTTCTAACTCAGTGATAGTTGTTTGTAAAACCCATTAGTCTGATGCAGTTTGGAAGGGGCATTAATGCCTTTGTCCAGGTCTTCTGCTGGCCTACCTGAGATTAGGTCTGCTGAAGTCATTTTAGGTCTGCCAAAGAACTGGTGTGCTATTATAACTAAATTTCAAAATTCTTTACCTCTGAGAGATGCAATAGCTATTCTCCTTTTCTGGTTTGTTTTAGGACAGTGGCACCAGCTTGGATCCTGAACAGCACTTTAATGCACTCGATATTGGTGCCTCAATCCTCAGCACTAGTCGGACACCCTCAGTATCATCCAGGAGCTCGCCAAAATCTTCCCATACACCCAAGTCAGACCCAGCATGTGAGTGGCATTCCTGAGTTATGGAATTATTTTTAATTTTGCCAAGTTAAAGAAAGTGTGCTTACATACCTCAGCTGCTAATTTAAAAGTAAATTATGAGGTATTGATGATATGCACTGACGAAGAAGTGCAAAAGCTAAAATGGTAATGTACAGGGGGAAGGTTCTAGCACAACCACCTAAATGCTGGAAGATGAGCAGTGGGATTAGATGTGAAATGTGCTGTTTCAATCTGTTAGCAAAGTGAGGATTTTGTCTTTAGATTTTAGGGCACTAGTGTGGGCACTTTAGATTTGAGGGCACTAGCAATATGAGACTTCTCTACACTTACATGAGTAGTAACAGCCTGTGGGTGACTCTCCTCTGGCCAAGATTTAGGATGCTCCAGTGTTGACTTGAGTATACTATTTCTGCTTCCTGATCTGGAAAAAAAGCCAATGTGCTAACCTAAATTTACAGTTATTTGGCCCATATAAAGGGAATTCCAACTGGTTTAGAACAGTTCATGGGTCCTTTTGCACTCCTCATTGGAGCATAGAATCATAATCTGTCTCATTTACTTTAATCTTTGCCCAGACCCTCCTTATCAGTTTAATTTTATTGCCATTGAAGTCAACAAGAACAGCTCTGACTCCCACTGGAATTTAGGCAGGCCATTACAATTTACACCCAGCTCTTGTCGTATTACCCATTTCAAACAGGGTTGATTTCCAGCATGTAAGATCTCACTGGTACTTTTCTTACAGCTACACCAACAAAGCTGATAAGAGAGTCTAACACTCCCTTGCCAAGAACACCGAGCACGCAGCAGGATTTATCCGTGCATAGACTCAGCCAACCTACTGCTCTTCAGGTAACTTCACAAGGAATCATGGAAATAGGCAGAGGGTGCAACAGCATGTGCCACATACGCAGCGTAGCAATTAAAAACAACTTACACAGAAGCCACGGCATTGGAAGAAACCTAAACTTTAAAGGAGCCAAACTTACAAGTTTTGGTTTGTTTTGTTTTTAACCTAGGTTTCTTTGCCTTCTCAGCTTCCATGTGAGCTTCTCCCACAGCAGTTGCTGCCTCAAGCAACTCTGCAAAATCAGCCTGCACCTCTGGCACAGGTTAGTTGGGAATTTGGAAGTGGAATAGGTCACTTGCTTATCTCCTGATATTTTCTCCTTTTGGGGCTTTTAGGTTACGTCTCTAGTAACTAAAATCCCCAAATCCAAACTCTCAACACTTGAAATATTGTGGGAAAGTAATCTGGATTGTACACTTGTGTGTTTAAACATATAACTGCATGCAGGTGTTCAGAAGCCCAGGTGTTCAGGTGTGCACACATCTATTTCACAAGAAGACAAAAAACAGATGGAAAAAGTCTTTTCGACTTTGGTTTTACAGAACCAGCTCCCATCAAGATCAAATTCACAATGAGAATTAAAACCAAAAACTAACAGAGACACGCAGTCCTGCCAAAGATGCCTATTTGGCTGTGCTGATGCAGAACTAACCAGGAGTAGAGGACATGCAAATTCAACAACACCCATTTTGTGAGTGTGCCAGTAATGCTGAGGATGCCACTGAAGACAAATTTCAGATTCCTCCAATCTATTAACCCATACCTCAAAAGTGGGTGATGGCCCAAAAAGTTGTCTCAGGGTTACATTTGCAGTGGATTTTGAAGAGGCAGATTTGAATACCATGTTCCCAGCACATTGTTTTTCTCCTGTGGTCCTGCTGTGAGGATACACCCCATCATCCTCTGATTTTGGGAATGACAGAGTATTGCTGGACCTAGAGTGCTTGTACCATTGATACCATATGCTCACTCACAAGATCCCAGAGTTTATTTCTGTAGCACAAAAAACATATAAAGTCCTGAGGATCCTGGCTTTAAAATAACAAATTGTCCTTTATCTTCCATGTTTAATATTCTTTTCATGACTCCACACTAGCATGCAGTGAATAAACAGCATATCAATTATCTGCTCCGAGCATTCATTTTCCTTTACAGATATTTCTCTCCGTTATTCATTAATGCATTTTCAAACATCAATTAGTTTATGTATTATAAGCCTCCATGTGTTTTGTTTGACTTTTCTTTTTCTACCTCCCTTTCTTCTCCATCAAAGCTCTTTGTGAAGAGCAGCTTTCCAGTTGTTTACCAAGAGCCCTGCTGCTTTGTCCCTTCCCAGTAAAAGGCTCTTACTGGCACACCAGCTCCATTTTTTTTCTGACAAATTAAAGTGCTGTCCAGTCACTGGTTAAGCCTCTTTGGGCCACCTAAATCTTGGTGAAAAGAAGGGGGCTGACTCGAGTCTGTCTACACAGGCAGCCCTCTGGCAGCAGTCCCAGCAGTGCTCCTGGAGAAGCTCAAGATGAAGCTTGACGTGGAGCAGGGAAGTAACACCAGGACACTGCAGCTCAGGCTGCTGATGTTCACACTCCACAGCAAAACTCCTGCAGAGAGTACCAAATCTCCACACACTTCAGTGATTTTCATAAACTGTTATTAATATTATGATATTATGCTGTACGTCCCACTTTAAAATAATTAATATGTCAGCCTACAGCAAGATAATTAATTATTTAAAAGACAAAGGTGCCTGCAGCACTAGGTAAGTGAGGAATGAAACCAGGTACATATGCATCCCACCAGGAACACTTCCTTGGCTTCCTAGCTGACCATTTCCCAGCAGTTTAATGGCAGAACACAAGTTCATTGCTTGTAGAAATAGTGTGGTCAGGTGCCCCGCTGCCAGCTCACAAGGAGGAGCTGCACAGGTTCCTCCCTGCTGCCTTTCTGCCACTTGTCCTTAGCTGAAGGTGACTGATGGCAGGAGCTGGAAGGCCCTGGGTGTCCTTGTGGCTAACATTTGGTTACAGGGTGGCAGCAGCAGGGAAAACATGATAAGTGGCCACAACTGTGTCTGCAGCGAGCAGCTAGCTGCTGCCTCAGGCACCATCTGCTTGAACTTTGAGTAGCTTTATTCACAGCAAAGGCTGTGGTGGTTTTGTCTCCAGTGAAATGCAATTTTAGCTTCTGCCTTGCTTGTGTGAATCAACAGACAGCACAGTGTCACCCTAGATGTCACCTGAATGTAAATGGTTTACTTTAAACCAAGTGCTCCCAATTAGAACATTTGTTTGTTTGCCTTCCTCATTGTCATAAATTAAAATCCTCTGCAACACAGTGGATGTTGATGACTGAATAATAATTAACACTAATAATCTGTTTGGGATTGAGCAGGTGTTATTCAGATGACAGAAAGACAGAACAAGTTGTTCTGTGAGCTGCAAAACTAATGAAAACCAGTTTCCCAGGGGCTGTGCCTTGCAGGGCTGGTGCAGCCTTTCCCACAGGAGGATGGGATGAGTGGATCCTTCTCTCCTTTGCTCAGCCAAAGCTTTCATGCAGTTACAGCAATCTGGTATTTTTGACACTCTCACAACTCTGTTGAATGTCTCCTGCAAGAAACATGGCTCATCTCCTGGGCCAGAAGGATTCAAAGAAAGTTGGAAGGTAGGCAGAAAAGAAAGTTTTAAAGAAAACAGAGTTAAAAAACAAATAGGGTCTCTTTGCTTTACCCAGCTACCTATTGTCATGACACTTGGAGGAACAGAATGTCTTGAGACATCCATCTTTTTGTTCATCACATTTGAAATGAGGAACCATCCTGACAGACACAGGTCCCCTCCCCTGGCTGCAGCTCCCCAGCAGCCAGAGAGGGAGTAACCCTGGCACCCTGGGGTAGCACTCAGTGGAGAAAAACACCTCTCCTTGGGCATGGTCCAGCTGGTTTCTTTCAGATGCCCGTGGTGGAGGAATCACGGCATGGAAGTGCCAGTCCCTCTCCCTGGGCTATAGAGCCTCCCTGGACTGTCACCAGCACTGGTGCATTGAGCCTCTCCCTACCAGAGCATCTGCTGACATGATCCCAAATGCATTGCTTCATTTTACTTTTTTTTAAGAAACCAAACTAAAATTACTGCTCTGGGTTTTGCCTGTTTGTTTTGAGTTGGGTTTTTTTTTGCCTGCATTAACAAACCTTGATTAAACTGGTGCAACTACAAAGATCTCACAGGTTTAGTCTCCCATGTTTGACTGTATCTAGGAAGATATTTTTCTGTGTATTACATGACTTTTCTAAGGATTCTGTGGACAGTTGTAAATACCTAAGTGAGATGAAGAGCAACTTCATCTGATGCCAATGGCAGGGTTAAAGCTGGGCAGTGCTTTCTGTGGAATGTTTTGAGTTTAGCACTTTTAATTTATTATACAATTAGAGATTTCTCCCTTAATTAGTAGAGCAGTTAATGATCTTGAGATAAATACTCTCTGGTGCAGGTCAATTGCTGTTAGTGTCTCGTTGTACAAAAACAATAGAAGCTCTGTAAAGCACAGGGGTCATGGTTAGAGTTACCAACAATTTGGGGGCTAGGGTGGGAAAAGGAAAAAAGCAAAAGAGAAAGTTCCTTGTCTTCATCCATAACAGCTTTCACTCCAGTATACCAGCTAATTGTTGATGTTAAGTATATTACTACAAAAAGCATGTGAAAAAGAGAACAAAAAGACAATATAAGATGAATATGCTAAATATAAGAACCTGCACAAAAATTAAGGAATAATAATTTTAAATCAACAGCAATATATTCTTGTGTGCAACTTTACCAAGCAAATTCAAATTTTAAAGTAAGGCCTGGAGTGTCAAAAATGGATTTTGTTTCTTTTTGAAGTACAAAATGATTGTGAAATTACGTGGTTTAAAATTTCTTGCATTGATCAATTGAAGAAAAACAAGTTTCTTTCTCAAAGGGTCTTCAAGGAATTTGCATGTTAATCAGTCTGCCATCACCAAGCCAGGCAGTTAAAATGAAGCTCTTTTCTAATCTCTTTTTAATAAGGATCCTTTTAAAAACTTAAAAGCAGTCCTCACTAAAAGAGTTCATATAATGAGATTACAAGACTTGTCTTTTTAAAAGATCCTTCTGTACAGACCCAGGTTAAAGCAGGAATTAGCCGCATCTTGTCTATGATCTGTTGCTTATAACATCATTCTGCTCCTAAAATCAGGATACCTGGAACTCTTCAGAACCAAAAGGGTGGGCTACAACAAGAAGCACCAGATTTCCCTTTGAGTCACTTGTTCTTATCCCCAAACATCTGAGGTCTCTGCTCAACCATTCCTAGGTTAATTCTTTACATGGACAAGAAAGAAAGAAAGAAAGACCCTGCTCTGGCTTCTCCTCTGTAACATCAATTCAAAGTAACACAAACTTCCCTTTGGGAGGTTTGACACCATCTTCCTGCTCTGGCAGAGGAGTGGGTTGCAGATGATGACGCTGCTCTTTGCAGGCACAAGCACCATGGGTCACAGCATGGCCGAGGGCTCACGTCACCTCCTTGGGCAGACAGTGCAATCCGCGAGCGCTCACAGATGCCTCTGGCAGCAAAGTGGACTCTGAGGGCTTCTGCCACCAGCAACTGCAGGTGCCTCCTTGCCCCTAAGCAGGGTTGGCTGTGAGACTCACCTCCAACTGGACACCACTCTGAGCAGTGACCTCCCAGGCTCTGCCTGATAAGTGGAAATAAACCCTCTGAAGCCCTCGCTCTTTCTCTGCCAAAGGCCATTTACTTGGAGATATCAGCTTTGCTAGAGAGAACATAAAGATAATTTCACATACTTAACTGGTTTAAGGTGAACTGGTTAGCTGATACAAATCTGTTCTGTCACATTTAGCTTTCTCTAAGTATCCAAAAATTTCATCTAAGGAAGTGTACAGTGGTGCTAGCACCAGAGCACTCCTTACTTCTTGTCTTGTTATCTTTTTTTCCTACCAAAAAGCCAGAGACAATGTAAGCCAGCGCATCATGGAGCATGAAGGCTCCAGCAGTGAGCATCAGCTCACCCATTAGCATAGAGCCACTGAAGCAACTATAGGGACAGGGAAGCATTTTGAAGTCACAGCAATTTTGGGGGGTTTTTTTGCCTGTACACTCACAGCCCTGCGTGTTTTCAGAAAAGATCTTGGATGCCTTGATTGCATAAAAACATGAGAAGATTTTTTTGAAGGGCTTTGTTCTTTTTGTCAAGGACTGTTTTTTACTTTTGGAATGTGAGCTCATGAAAAGCAATTATTCCAAAGCCTATTAAAGTAATAATTAACTTTGGTGAACTTTGAATCATACCTGAAAGCACCAAATACTAGGGATTTATTGCTATTAGTCCTCTCCACCATTCTTGAATTATTTCAGTTTGTGCCAGTATTGCTGCTATTGGAGGTTGCACCTGCTTCTTGACCTTGATTAATGATCTCCATTTTTTACTGTTATTTAGAACAGCCTTTCTTCCATTGAGTTGAGCTATTCATTTTACATCACATATAAAAATAACAAGTATTTCTTGTTGCTTAAGTACTACTCAGCTGTACAAATCTGAAAATTTGTAGAAAATGTTTTTTGTGGTCTGTTGTGTGATGCCTTAGTAAGTCATCAGCAGAACAAAGCATTGCAGAAGTGCTATTTCTGTGCAGAAAAAGGAAAGCATTAGTAAAACACATCTGGATTATACTGTTTGGCCATACTAAGGGCTCCAAACTACAAGCTAACGAAAATAATGCAGTCATTTGCCATCTAGTTACGATGCTAGTGATATTTTCAAGTAGCATACTCTCAAAAACAGTCCTTACAACAGAACATGGTCAATTGTAAGCAGATCAGTCTAGCTGAGTCAATTTAATATATGTGCATAACCCTAAAAATAGACATTTTTATTTTTTACCTATGCTTTACAATCAAGAAAGCAGTAGCTCCTTACAGAACAATGTTCTGCTGAGGCCTCTTTGTATTATAATGACTGACTTTCCCCCCACTCTTTTTTTCCCCCCCTCCAGTTCTCGGCACAATTCAGCATGTTCCAAACCATCAAGGACCAGCTAGAGCAGCGGACACGGATCCTGCAGGCCAACATCCGGTGGCAGCAGGAGGAGCTCCAGAAGATACAGGAGCAGCTCTGCCTGGTCCAAGACTCCAGTGTACAGGTGGGTTACTACTGGAAGGGGCAGAGTCAAGCATCTTCTCTCATGACTGTTGACAGGCTTGGCAATGTAAAATTGCTCCAGAGTCCAGGATATCTGGACAAGTGGAAACTAGTTCATCTGAATGAGGATCTTGCCTTCTAAAAGCCTCTAGAGTAACCTATGTCGAGAAAGATTTAAGAGCTCTCTGGAAGAAGAGAAGTAAGGAATACCTCAGCCTTAGGAGGAAGAGAATAATTTGGATCATTTACAATAGCATTTTATTACTTTGTCTACCAAGTGTTCAGACTGAGCATCTGTAGTAGAAAGAATGTTGAAGTTCAGACTTCCTTGTCACATAAAAACTCCTGAAATTCTGCTGGTGTTCATTTGTTCACACCTGGGAGGTAGCTGAATTTTTTCTTCACTGGACAGGCTTAAGCCTTTAGAGTGAGGCTGACTGAGCCTGCTCTGCTTCTGCCTTTGACACCTCCTACACACAGGTAGAATTCTCTAGTACAGTATGTGCTTTGTACCCCTTACATCTACCAAACCTCAGAAATAATAGCAAGAACAATTTAGTAGATCACAGGTTTCCTTTAACTACAAATGGACAAGTCATCCAGTTTTACAGAAGTTTTCTGAATGTGGGGTGATTACTGCTATGTTCCTCATAATTTAACTGTAAATGTCAGGTTAAATGATCCTTGCTAGTAATGTGGCACTGGGGACTTTGTGAGTATTATACTAACAAGATGATTTTAGAAGACAAGCTCTGCCAAGGAAACAAACATCTCAAAGACTATTTTACAATTTACAAGGATGAAAACATGGAACCTACTGAAGTCAGTGAGAATTTTGCTTGCAACTTCCACACAGAAATAGACTCTCACCTGTCATCAGCATCTGGGAAATGCAGTTTCACACATTAACAAATTGGGATTGTATGTTTAGGTAATTAAGGGATCAGTGAAGCCAGATTAGAAACTTTGCCCCCTAAGTTGCTGTATGTGCACTCTGCTGTAAGACAACACAGTAACTGTGGGTTCCCAACCCGGGACTCCCTGTTCCTGGTGCCATATAATCACATAGGGAGACCAGGTTGAGCTTCAGTGTGTTTCTTCTATCGGTTCTCCACTGACTTTGATTAATGGGAAAAGAAAGTCTCTCTGCAATTAACAGGTGTTCAGTTCAGAATCATGCCGTATGTCTGAAAGCTATTATTGTTATTATGAATATCAAGAGATGAAATTCTCACTTCCTCTCTTTTTAATTGGGTGACAACCATTACTCTCTCCTGGTGACATCTTCAATAATCATACATGCTCTCTTTTTTTCATCATTCAGGCAAAATTAGAATTTCAGAGCACATTCTTATATGCAGGAAACAGATTTTATTTTTAGAAAGTTGTCTCCTATATGCATTAGGGTGCATTTAACAGCACAAAGACCATGGAACAGATTCTCAGATACACTCAGAGGGAGCACAGGCAGAGGCCCAGAGGGTAAATGGTGGGTTGTTCTGTACTGCCCACCCCTTACCAGCTTGTAGCTCTGAGTTACACTGTTTGGGTGATGCCCTCTCCCATGAAGACTGCACCAGGTTGGACCAAGTATTTTCGGACCATTACAAGTTCTCTGGTATCAGTACCTACCATTTCCGAGCTTACTGCAGATGGAGAACTAAGAGGCAGGGAGAATAGAAAGAGCTTGGAAATGCAGAGGGCTGCATATTTGCCTGAAATGGCAATGCTGGATGGGGATCATCCAGAAATGCTGGATGGAGAATACATCCTCTGTATTTTGTGTGCTTTTTGGTCTCCTCAGAGCAATCAAACAGGATGATGAGATGAGAGTGGTCACACTGACTCCTGGCCAGGGCCTTTTTCTTCTCCCACTTTCTCTAGGTAAAAAAAATCCAAAAAACACACAAAGAAATTACTGTGCTGTTGCAGGGATAGATTGAGATGATGAATTAATTTTGTCTTACTTGGCTAGGGGCAATTTGAAAGAAAGCCTCACACTTTTGCATGCAGCTCTTTTGTGATTCACAAGCAGTGAGGAGTAAACTGTTAAATCAGAAATTCAGCCACGTGCTTTGCTGCACAGATTTCATCATTCAGGGAATTGGATGTCTGCAGACATTGATCTGTGTCTGCTATCGAAGTTAAAAGGCATAGTAACAAATAGGCTACTATCAAGCATATTTCTGGTGTCTTTAATACACTGCGTAATAGAGCTGTAAGTGTGGGGGAGTGAGGTAGGCTGTCTGAAAAGGGAGAAGTGTTCCCTGCTTTCCCTTCTTAGCTGATTCATTAGCATATCATCCCCACTGGTTCACTCCCTTCTGCACAGAAGTGTACAGGTAGCTTCATGGAGAATTAAGCTTGATTTTTGTTTCCTTCAGAGATCTTCAAAACTGAGTACAGCAGTCCACCAAGAAATGCTTTCCCAGCCAGATAGATGTTGAGCACTGTAGTCTGCATTGGAAACTGTTTGCAGGAGCCTCATGCAGAGAAAGATGAAACTATCAGGAGGGTTGTGAGCCCTGAATAAAAGTGCTCAAAATCTCATTAAATCTCTGTTACTGCTTTTCCTGACAATGAAGGACAAGAGCAGAAAGAGTAACCTCAGTAGTCAGAAGGATGCTGTGTCTGCTCCAGTTTGAACAATCTAGCTAATTCACAGATGCAGAGGAAGGCAGAAAGGCTGAGCCTGACCAGCTTGCAAGAACTACAATCAAGACCATCCACAGCCACCCATCTTTTGCAAAGCAGTCTCTCTTCTAAGTCAATGAATCTCAGCATCCTAGTGCTGTGCTTCTCATCTTTATATATTTTACTTAAAGAGTCTTGATGCCTGTAATGATGAGCCCAAAAGCTATAATCCTCTGATTATCCAAAGGACAGGTAGAGTTAGAGAGATGTTTTCCTCAGGATGCCTTGTCAGTGTGATGCAGCCATTAGCTGTAGGGCCCATCTATCTTGCAATGAGGGGGCAGCAGTGTCAGAGGGTCCCTCCTCTCCCTTGCAGCTTTGCTGTGTATGTTAACAATCTGGCCAATTAAAAAATGTTTGTAAGATGCTTCACTGACCCTGCAGTCCACAAAATCACCAACGAGACATGTCATTAGCAGCAATACAGTTAGGAGGCTGATAATTTATCTACTTAGGGAAAGATTTTATTTTTTATGAAAGGATTTCTCTTGTTATTTAAAGCTGCTGTATTTCAGTGTTTTGGGAGAATTCAGACAGGACTATCACAAAAGAGGCACATTATGAAAAACCACCATTAAGTTTTGTACAAATTAAGCTTTTAGGTTTAACTAGCAGGTGGAAATTCCATGCTTCAATCCTTTATCAGGTTAACTCTTGTTTTGATAAGGGATCTTGAGTCTTCAGTTCTACAGGGACACGGCCACCATTGCTTCCCTCTCTGAGCTTGTTTTTTCCAGGTCATTTATGTCCAGAGGGTAACAATGGTGCTTTCACCATTATAATGGCAACAGAGGGTCCCCAGGTATGAAACACTCAGAGCCCTCTCTGGGTATGAACATAGGAGCAAGTGAAATTGGCCTACTGGGATAAACTTGGTTCTAAATTTATGGTATGTTAGCTGCCAGCCATTAACTGTGCACATTTCTACCCACTGGCACACTCTGGTAATTGCAAAGTAGGTTACTCTGCTTTCTTTGGAGGATAAACTCCTTGGCCTTCAACTGGAAGTGAGGTAAGCACACAGGGAGGACCCTGCTAAGTGAGTAGTCTGCTGCAAGTTCACACCCTGCCTGACATTCATCTTGATAGATGCTGAATTTGTATTGGGTGAACTGAGTGTTTCTCCAGTGCTGTGTTACATGTACAAGGAGGACACTAAGCTAATCATCCTAAAGGTCTTAATTTGCAGTGATCTGTCCAGTACCAGTGGGCTCACATTCCCTCCCCCTCACTTTTTTGACATGTACCACTTGCTTTGCCTGTTCTGAATTTTATATCAAATTTTATATCAGTGGTAACCTGTTTCACTGCTAGGGCTAATCAAGTGAGTTCATGTACTAAAGATGTCCAAAGCTTAGCTTCTATGTACAGAAAATAAACAAGAAAATGAATTTTCATGAGATTTGGCTTTGATTTATTCATAATAAGACCTATTTACTTGGCAGAAGTTGCAAGACCATCTGTCTTTCTGATATGTAATGGCTCCAAACTCAGTGAGCAGTGTTTTTAAAAGAAAACACTCGGAGCTGGTTTCAGACCTGCTGCAAGCAGCAGCCCCAACCCTGTCACTTGACCCATTTATTCCTATCAGACATCTCTGAGATGTGGTTAGCCTACAGCACCTGAAACAAGCTGTTGCTTTTCTTTAATTGCCCCCTTTTCCCAGCTGATTAATGTAAGATTTGTGTGTACCTTTTTTCCTGGGTAGAATCTTGGCACACAGAAATCAATTAAAAATTTATCACATTTAAATAAGCTGTGTTTTTAAAGCTAGATAAATAAGTACAAACATGATGGATCAAGGTGTACTTTTGCAAAGAAAAGCAATAGATTATGCTGGGCCTTTGGAGAAAGGTATGGGCTTTTTCCAGGAAAAATTAGAGGGGACATGATAGTTTAGGGAATTGTTAATACAGCAATAAGCTGCACAAAGGTGTACTAATTACTGGGCATACCTCAGATGTACTGCTAGGCATGAGACTGATGGATGAATAATGAAGAGAATAATTGTGATTCTGATTTCATTTAAAACTTAAGTAGCTCCACTTAAATTAATGGAGTTCCACACATGTAGCAGTGGTGTGGAATCAGAATCAGATCCAAAAATTACGTCAATTGTGTGGGATGTGTATCTCCATACAGTCCTTGGTGGCAGAAAGGCTAGGTCTGAAATACTGCAAAGAGAGCTTGTAGCATTAATAATGCATGGTTTTAAAAGATTACTTTTCCCTCTTTACAGCCGTAATAAAAGAAATAGCCCCTAGAAAAGAAAAAAATTCCCAAGTCCTACAACTTTTAAAGAAGAAAGCATCATCTTGAAATGCAAAAGCAGAGAGGGCATCACTTACAGAAACACTAAGAGAGGAGCTGCTAGCTTTTTCGCAAAAGTCAAATGCACGGCATAGTTAGGAAGAACACCAGGTGACAGTTACCTGATGGGAAATCAGATAAATGACAGCGACTGTCTGTTTACACATCCTGTCAATGATAAGGACATGGCCATTCAGCTTGGAGAGTCCTGGCCTGACTGCGGCCTCATTAAAAACATTCGACAACTCAGCTGGATGTAAAATGTTGAATTTCCAGAGACAAATTCAAAGACAGCTCTGTCTGAAAGGCAGGTGGATTTTTGTTGAAAGGAGAAATGAAAGGACTGAAAAGACACAGCGTTACTCTCTTCTCTTTGGTCAGGATGCCCCAGAACACAGTGAATATACTGGGAACTGCTCTTAAGAGGGCTGTGCCTGCCCCATGGAGAGAGGACTACTTGCACCTTCAAGACACATTTCACAAGTAATGGGAGCACTTGCAGAACAAGAAACCAAGAAACTAGAGACAGTAGAGCTGTTAATGTAAGAATGATAGGTGATTTCCAACATAGCAGTAAATGTGTTATGAATCCAGAAATGTGATAACTTTTTTTTAGAATATATCTTTGGATTTACTTCTGTCACATTCATTATTCAAGACATCTGGGCTATGTAAATAAATTCTCCTCTCATCTTTTCCAGATGATCTTACAGCAGCCAACAGCATCCCTGAGCTTTAGCAATACTCAGCAGCTGGACCCACAACAGCTACAGCAGAGGTCAGGGGCCATTTCTCAGCAGCAGCTTGTCCCTGGTCCTCAGCTTCAAGGGCAAATCACATCTTCACAGACAACGAACCAGCAGTCACTGAGAGAAGCAAGCGTGATACCAAGCCAGGTAATCATTTCTTTGAATAGAGAAGCATTTAGATGGAAAGAAGACACTGAGCTGTTATTAAGCAAGCAAGTAAAATCATGTCAGTCCTGTAACTGTGCCTTTGCCTTCCCTTTCTTATTCTTCTGTATAAGGGCAGCCTATAAAAAGAGTTTTCCTACAGCATTTACCTTACCTTAAAGCCTTTCTTGAAGATCTCAGCCAGGAGGGTTACTTGAGCAGCTGTTTCAGCTTGAAAATGGAGCAGGGGCATGGAAAATGTGTAGGTAACTTACTGTTCTTCAGGTGGTCCTGAAAGAAACCTGACTGATCCACTGGAAACTTGAAATATTAAGACCTCCCAGAATACTTGCTCCCCGAGCCCAATCAGACACCACTAACGCAACAATGCCTGTCTGCTGTGGTGGCATACAGAATACATTGAGATTCATTGGAGACCCTTAGGCTGTGAATGTTAACAGGTTCCTGCACAGCAAAACAAAGTTCAGCCTGAGGAGTAATTGAGATCTGTGAAAGCTGTTGGGTATGGTGCTATATTTTTTTGTTCATACTGCTGGTTTCTCAGCATTTCCAGTGTTTGGTCCTCCACCCACCCGTTGTACCTCCACAGAAAACTGAGCTCCTGTTTCTGCTTCCCAATTGTGTGGCAAGCATATTTGCATGATTGTCTTCAGAGTCCCCAGCTGTAGCTTTTCACCTCCTACATACCTGTGTTATAATGACTCTATTAGAGAGTGTATCTGTATAACAACCACGAGACAAGGGGCAACGGGCAGACACTAATGCACAGGAAGTTCCACCAGAATATAATGAAGAACTTCTTTGTCACTGTGCGAGTGACCATGCACTGGAACAGGTTGCCCCGAGAGGGTGTGGGGTCTCCCTCACTGGAGATTCTCAAGAACCGTCTGGACATGATCCTGTATAACGTGCTCTGGGATGACCCTGCTAGAAGCGGGAGGCTGGACCAGATGTCCCACTGTGCTCCCTTCCAACCTGACCCTGTGATTCTGTGAAATAGAAAAAATCCAAAAAACAAACAAAGAAAAAACAAAACAACAACAAAAAAACCCACACCACTTTTTTTTTTTACTTTGACTTCTTCCTATCATGGGGCTTGGCGGCAGCTCCTCACGCTTAACTTTGCTCCTGCCTTAACTGGGGGTCGTTTGGGCAGCGCCGCGTTTGCCGGCCGGCAGGAGCGGGCCCGGGGGGGGGGGAAACCGCGGGCATGACAGTCGTTTTGCGTATGGTGACAGCAGCCAGCGGCGGCACCGCCAGGCACTGGTGCCGCAGTCGGGCCGTCTCCCCGCTCTCTCCGTTTCTCTTGCAGGGCCCGAAGGCGACGCGGAGCGCGGAGCTGGCATCCGGCGGCGGCCGCGCCCCGCCCCGCCCCGTGCCCTTCGCCTCAGGCGGCGGCGGCGGCGCGGCGCCCCCTGGCGGCCTGTCCCGCGGCGGCACCCCCGCGCCCGCCGGCTGCAGCCACGACCAGCAGCTCAGGTACGGCCCGGCCCGCGCTCGGGAAGGGCTGAGCTTCCAGCCGGGAACAGCGACCGCAGCGCACAACAGCTCTGGCGACCGCAGTTATGGACGGCTGCATTAAGATCCCCAAAGTGTAGCTGTCTGACCCCGTAGCGTTATGAAAACTGAAACCTTGCTGCTGGCTTTGGACACCGCGAGGTGAATTTAACCAGAGTTGTAAAATATTATTCAAGCATCTGTATACTCAGCAGACAATAGTGATAAAAACTGTGATTTATTAAGAGCTGGGATGTATGTCAGGCACCCCAGATCACCACAAAGGGCCAGCGGTGCCTCACCCTCCACCTTGTAGTGCCCAGGATGCCACAGGCAGCAGCTGGCTCAGACCTCCTCACACTCAGCCTGGAGCCGTGCCTGTGAAAATGCCGTCTCTCTTTGAAGTGTGGGATTTGTATGGTCCTTCTCTTCCAGCAATGTCACTGTTTCTTTTTTCCCTCATGTGCCAGATTGTTGCTTAGCCAGCCTATTCAGCCCATGATGCCTGGGTCCTGTAATGCAAGACACCCTTCAGACCTCAGCATGGCGGGATCCCAGGCCAAGTACGTGCCTTGTAAAAGATAAAACATTAAAGCTGCTTTTGAGGGGAAGTAGCCTTCTTTTGTAAGATGACGAAGTTGTTATAAATATTGGGAATGTGTTAATGTGCTGAGCCTGCCTTCCAGCATCAGGGTCAGCTTTACCCTGCCTGGTTATATCAGGAAGAATGACAGAGAGAAACACAAAGTGCCAGTGGCGTTTTAACAAGCGTGGCTGGGGGAATTTTTGCCCCTCATGTGTTGCCTGCTTCAGCACTAAACTTCTGACCTACCAAGGTAAATATGAGAAAGTCACCACTGACTCAGTTAAATGACTGGTGCCAAGAAATCCTCAAGTTAGTTGTTTTGTCTCCTCAAAACTTAGATGGAGGGAGCAGAACACGGTGGTCAAAATATCTCTTTTTTATAAGCTGTTTTTTGTCACTGTACTTGATCGTGACCTGTTAAAATAATAAGTAACTATTGCACATAATTTCTTTAAAAATAATTCTTTTTACAAAACAGAATTCTTCTAATGTTACTTCAGGAATGTAGGTATTCAGTATTTCTATTTTTAAACATCATTATTTTTGTTAAGATTACCTTGAGTTAATTTGTCAAATGTAAATATTATAGTACTGCTTTTAAGCCTCTGAATAAAAGAGGCCTTGCTTGCAGAGGTGCATCTCCCAGTTCATGTAGACTCCCTGACTCGTGGGACCCTTTTACAGGAGCTCATATCCTCATAACAAGTTCCCAGACTGCAGCATTTCTGACTAAACCCTAATGTTGAACAGCTGTTGAGTGAACACAAGTCACACTATGATCTCATCACCCTTTACAGGATAAACAGAATTAGGCTGGGTTGGCAATAGTTTCATTGTGGTTTTGCCCACAGCCTTCCACAAAACAACACATATTTAAGTTTTGCTTTGCAAAAGCAGAATGGCAAGAGGAGATGAGTATTTTGGTTCTGTCCCATCCCTCATTCCAGTGGGTTTCTAGAGGCTTCTTCTGTTCCTAGAGTGGGATTCATGGTGATGGGAACTGCTGATTATACTTGGCAATATGTGTACGAGCAGCTTAAGAAGTAATCAGCCCTAGCTATGCTTCTGCAGGAGATCACCATCCCTCAGGCAGTCACAGGGGAGCACAGGCAGCAGGACAGGAGTGGCATTTGGTTCTCTCTTGCTGCAGTTCAGGGCTCAGCATATTAAAACAGAATCAAAGGCCATTTGGTTTAATGAGTCTGGGATGTGAATACTGTGGCGGAAGACAAGATGTGCATAAACCAGAATTTTTAATGAATCTAAAATGTGATCTGGATTTTGAGGTGAGATGTATTCTTCCTCCAAGTCCAGCTCAAGCACAGAGTAAGGGAAAGCAGTGCTGCCAATAGTGCTTTGTTCATATCAGCAGGTCCCATGCACGGGAATCAATTACTGGGAATTATTTGGGGGGGTTTCAGGAAGAGAAGGCCTGGGGAGACCTTAACAGCAGCCTTCCAGTATCTGCAAGGGGCTACAAGAGAGAAGGGGAGGGGCTTAGGGCATATAGGGATAGGACAAAAAGTAGTGATTTAAACTGGGAGAGGGCAGGTTTAGATTAGATATTAGGAAGAAATTCTTTACTGTGAGGTTGGTGAGGCAGTGAAACAGGTTGCCAGAGAAGTGAATGCCCCATCCCTGAAAGTGTCCAAAGCCAGATTGGTGGATGGGGCTCTGAGCAACCTGCTCTAGTGGAAGACATCCATGCCCATGGAAGGTCAGTTGGCACTAGACAGTCTTTAGGGTCCTTTCCAACCCACAGCATTCTGTGATTCTGTGATTTAGGAAGACTAGGGCTTGCCATCCCTATTCTAAGAGAAGACCGTTGTTTCCAACACTTCGTTCTTGATTGTTTTGCTTCTTTCTTCCATAGGTATTCTCAAACCCAACAAATGTTTCAAAGTTTGGAAGTGCAGACTTCCAGCAGCAGCTCTCCAATCATACTGATGGGACAAGCAGTGTTAAACCAAGGGTTCACCACTACCCCTCCTTCCCAGCCATCCTCTTTGCCACCTATGCAACTCCAGCACCAACAGCATCAGCAACAACGCTACCTGCAGGTAGGACAAGGAGGATGATGTATAAAGTGTGCACACAGAGTAACAAGATGAGTGGGCTGTGCAAATGAGACCCCAGGTTTCTGCTGGAGCCTGATCCTGGCAGAAATGTCCATTTAAGAGATTCTGATTCAGACTTCTGATGTGTGACACACTGCTACAGTGGCCGGTACAGCAAGGGAGCAGTGGGAAGAGTCAGAATATTTTAAAGGAAATTATTAATTCTGTACATTGAAAGCACAATCAGATTATCTTGGATATATTTTAAGTTTATTTCCAGCTGGAGAAAATCAATGCCTTAGGATTTTTTCTGTACTCTTCATTCAGTATAAAATTTGCTTAGTTTACAAGTCAAAAGATGACTTTTAATTACCAGCATCAACATAAAATAGATCGGGATCAGATATCTGGATCCCTTCAGGAAACTAACATATTTTCTCAACTCCACAAGGCAAAGAAAATAAAGTAGAGAATGTTGCCTGGAAGAACCAGGTGATTTTAAGATGTAAAAATACTTATTTTTTGACCTAATTCAACACATACTAAAGTAAAGGGGGGAAATGAGGTGTCTCTGTATTAATTCAACAGGAGCTGAACTGAGTCTATAAAACCTGGTCACATATCCACTGGCATCATTGAAAGTGTATAACCAACCTCAGATGATTAAACTCTTGTTATTGAAATGAAATCCTTATCATAGCTGAGAATTAATGAAAGAAAGTCTGGTAGATACTGTTTCCAATAAAACATCTGCAAAATTCACATCAACACTGCAAGGTCACACCCAACTGTAAGCTCAGGAAAAGCAAGGGCTAGAAGGGACAGCATGAGGGACATTAGGATTCTGTTTCATTTCTGCCATCCATCTGTGTAATTTCTGACATGTTCACCCACACGGTTCCCAAACAGGCTTTTCAGGATAACCTGCAAATCCCAGGCAGTGCATTCTTTTGAGAAAACCTTCTCAATGCCTAATTATAATGTTCTTTGTTGCAATTTATGTCCATTCCTTCTAGCATTAGTTAAGCTAACCTCGTGCCAAACAGCTCCAGAAATAAAAGCCAGCAAACCAGCAGCATTTTTAAGCATCCTGTAACCTAAGGACATTAACACGTGAAAGAATCAAACACCACGATAAATTTTATTTTATCTGTAGGTGCAAACACCAAGTTCTTTGCACAATGAACAACCCGATTCTTTGCTCCTGCCATCTTACTCACCACAGCAAGGAAATATGGGGTATCATCAGACACAGCAGCAGCAGCAGCAACAGCAACAACTAACATCAAGAAGAAGGAATAGTTTATCAGAATCATCAAATTTACCACAGCCTCTGCGATAAGAGTCCCACCAGCACAATCAATGCATGATTAGCTTTAACCAATGGGCACATGGGGCAGAAGAGAATGACTTTGTACTTACTGTTCTGGCTTTTGCACAAGCATTTCTCTCCAAGCTCTATGACAGAAGTACGCCCAGAGTGCAGACTGCCACAGACAGTGCATTCACGGCACGCTGGCTTCCATTTGCACTGTGTCGTGAGCACAGGATGTACTGACAGAGCAAAACAAAAAGGAGCACTATCCTGTGCAGCCTCCATCACCACTGGGAGCACGGGAAGAGGCGCTCAACCCCGGCGTGTCACTCTGGAAGCCATCTGGCAATTCCAAAAGACTGTCGACAGACTCATGAGGTACTTGGCCTTCACTGTTTCAGTTCTTCTTTTGTGTATGAAAAGCACTGCGTCAAAGGTCTATCGAGGAGAGAACAAGAGATTATTTTTATTATGATTATTGTTATTATTTTGCACAACTGCACAGATGACAAAACCTAGGCACTTTCTGTAAAGAGAAGTTTGTTTCTTTATTCTTGTGGCCAAATTAGCACATCCAATGGAGGAAAAAGCCCAGCCATTGGTGAAGATGGTCTACAGCTCATAACCCTTGATTTAGAATCCGAAAAGTATTATGCAGCTTACCCTAACTGTACTTCATTACTAAAAACCAACCAACCAAAAAAACAAACCCACAACCCACACTGGACTGTTTCCTACATGAATTGTGATTGCAAAGGAGAACTCACATTGTAAGCACAATCATGCAACTCTCCAACAGTACAACATGAAGCCTTCTTCAACCTAAACTCACCCACTCCAAGTCTCTGAGAAATATGCACTGTGTTTTGGCCCACTGACTCGGGATGCTGCAGACTATTACATATCTCTTTCATTATAACATTTAGGATTAAATTTTCCTTTGGAGGAAAAGAAAAAAGAAAATGCACTTTTCGCTTTTTTTGTATGTTTTCCGTTGATATGTTTCTAAGAAAGATTTTATGTAATTATTAAATAAAAAAGCAGTGTATTGTACAGCTGTTGTAATAATGACCTATTTCTATATAAAATAAAATTATATGGAATTATGTGGAAATTATTTTGTATATGAAATATCAACTCATTTCACAAGTATAAAGATTGTGCTTGTGCTTTTTTGTGAGTGGGTATTTTGTAATAAACTAATGAATTAGAAATGTTTTTGTGAAGGGAACTACTGTTTCATGCTATATACAACTCAAACTATTATTTTTTTCCATTTAATGATGGACAGTTGTCTTTATTTGTAGAATAAAATAAAATAGCCAAAAGGCTTTATTGCAGGACTTGCACACATTTTCCTGTGACTGTTGAACTATGTGATTCACTTCAGACTTTTAATCTTAGCCACAGACTTGAGTGGTGTTCGGCACCCAGTTAGCAAAACCAAGTATTATCCCTTGTAGTTTTTGTCATGGCATAGACACTGAGAATGAAAGCTCAGGAAGTTATATTAGCTGCAAGTGAAGACAGCTCGTTTTAAGCACCTTTAAAACTTCAAGCACCTTTAAAGACCTCAGGCAGCTTTGTACTTCCAACCAAAGAGTTTTATATTAGCACAAAACAGATGGTTTAAAGAATGGTTTGACTCAACATACACTGAGGGCTTTGACCCATGGTCAGCTTCAGTGTTTTAAGACACCACTGTCCTGAGTTTTAGGGTACATCTCTTCTGGAATGCTCACCCTGTAGACAGTCTGGTTTCCACTTTAACATCCTTTTCATGTTAAATTCAAATTGACTACAGAATGGAGCAGCCAAGGTAGAGGCTTGCTTTTCCTCTGCAGACAGGGAGAACCTCCAGCACAGATTGAGGCAGGTAAATGAGCACAGGAATGTCTTCATTCCCCTCAGTAACACTGAAAGGGGGTGGCCCTCAGGGCAGCTTGCAACCACTGGTGCCAGCATTAGGTTCAGCAAAGTGCACATATGGCCTTCCCACCCTCAAGTACCAAGGATCACATCAGCAGGGCCCATGTCTTCTGGTTTCTATGCCATAGAAGAACAATAGAGATAACTGGTCTAGGAGCTGGAAATTGTGAAAGTAAGCTTTTATGGAAACAAAAAAAAAGCTTATTTGCCCTGAGTTCTGAAAAAGCTAAAAATCTCCTAAAGAAAATTCATTGAGAAAATTACCCCGATGCTTCAGCTGCAAGACTGGGTGGTAGCACTGATGGGTGCATGTGTATTTCAGGCCATACAATCCCTCACTGAGAGAGGATGTGGGAATCAAGTATTGGGTCTCTAAGAAAGTGTTTTTACTGCTAACTTTAGTTACCAGGGTGAATTAGCCTGCTCATCCCTTTAAATTCTTGTATTCAGTGAAGCAAGAGTGACCCCACCAGATGAAGATGAGAAAGCTAGATGTGAAAGTTTCACCGAATGTCTGAAGGAACCTCTCTTTCTATTAAGTATACACCTAAGCAAAAGCCAGTTGGCTAAGCTAGAGGCTAACTTCCCAGCCACTCCTGGGAAAGGAGGGGACAAATCTGTAAGCCCGGAGTTCATGCAGGAAGAGGTAATGAAGAAATATCAGGTCAGAGGGAATACCTATGGAAGCAGTAGCTGACAGATCTCAACTACTATGACGGAAGACACAGGAAGGGAAAACTCCCTTAAGAATCTGTTCTAGTCTCAGGGATTATAAACCCACATCTCTCCCAATTGCCAGTAGCATGTCCAAACCAAACTCAGCCTTGGAGCAAACACTGAACTTTGTAAAACCAGTGGCACTGTAAGCTGTTAACAGGGAGATGCTGTAAATAGCGTGGGGTTGCCTTCTTCTGAGCTGGTTTAACACGTTATTTGGAAGGATACGGACAGCTCACAAGAGAGATTTACGTCAAGACCTAGTTTTTCATGCTCTTCCCCATACACACATGCCGGTTTGAGATCATTATCCTTGCTCTCTGTTGCACACACAAGGCAACGCCAGTCCTCCTTACAGAGCTGGGCTGTTCCAGTTCATTATAGCCAAAACCCAGCTTGTTCCAACATAATCCCTCAGATCGGGTCGGTTTTCCGGGCAGGGAGGGGGCGGTGATTACATCAGGCTGCTGCCCCACGCCGGGATGTCTCGGTTCTGTCCCGAGAACAAGAGCCCCAGATCTGCAAGAGGAAAAAATGCTTGCTGGAAGCACCACTGCGCCAAGCTGAGTTCCTCACACACCACTCCAAGGAAAACAGAGAGACCCTACAGAGGAAGCGGGCGGGCGGGCACCGAACACTCCCGGTGCCGGCACACACACAGACACCGCCTCCCCAAAGAACACTCCCGGTACAAGCACACACAGACACGGGCCCAAAGAACAGCCCCGGTACCGGCACACACTGACACCGCCCCAAAGAACAGCCCCGGTACCGGCACACAGTGACACCGCCCCAAAGCACACCCCGGCCCGGGCACACCCAGACACCGCCCCCGCCCAGCCCCTCCTGCCGCCGGCGCAGTCGCTTCCCAGCCTCATCCCGGAAGCGCTCCTGTTTCCCGGCGTGCCCCGCGCGCTCCTTTCCGGCCGGTGCCCGGGCAGGGTGAGTGTGCGCCGCGGCTCGTCCCGTACAATCCACCTCCATCCGCCCCGCAGACCCCGCGGCGCGGCGGGAATGCGGCCCGGCCCGGCATGGAGAGCTGCCCGGCAAGGGGGGCACGGGCTGGCGTCTCCCGGCGCGTTCGCGTTCGGCGGGAATGGGGCCCCTCTCCCGCCCTCCCCAGGCCCGGGGAGGCCTGCGGGACTCATGGGACGGATACAGCCCGGGCTGTTAGCACTGCGAGGAGCCGGTGTGGCCCCGTCGTGTTCATTCCGGCTGAGCCGCTCTCCTGGGTCACCTTGCAGAGGGAGCGGGCTTGGGGCAGGCCAGGAGGCCGATGGTAATGCGAGATGGTCGGAGAGTCTCGGATGTGCTTCCTGCTCTTCTCAGGGAGATGGAAGTAGAGCATCTGTGATGCTGGAAAGTTGCTCCCTGAAGCCTGCGACTGGTGCGACCCCGGGGGTTTAAATTTCTGAATGTGGGAGTTGTGCGGTTTGTAATGGGCTGGGGGCGGCGGGAGGGAAGAGGATGGGAAGGTCCGAGATCTGCGTTTGATGTGTGCACGCTGCCTTTCAGCGTCGCTGAGATGGCTCCCGCAAAGAAAGGCGGCGAGAAGAAGAAGGGGCGCTCTGCCATCAACGAAGTAGTAACCCGGGAATACACCATCAACATCCACAAGCGGATCCATGGCGTGTAAGTTCTTTTTATCACCGAAATTGGCCTTCAGTGAAGTGGCATTTGGAGGCGGGTTCGGTAGGTTTTAAAGAGCATTGCGTTTGCGGTTCCGTGTGCCTCGGTTGTGTTCCAAGGTAGCAGCTCTGTGCCTGTGCAACCCCGACTTGGCTTGTGGCTTTCAGGAATAAGCCTATTGCTGTGTTTGTGAGTGTTCTGGGACTTAAATTATTACTTCTGTGCACAGGTTGTCATTCTTCCCCAAGCAAATGCTTAAAACTTCAGCCCACTGAGAAACTTTCAGAAAATTAAATTAAATACTGCTGTAATCAAGTTATTGGCTTCATGTTTATCACAAAATTGTGTGAAGTGCAGACTGGGTTATGGTTTGGGTTTAAAAGGTATTTGCTGTGTGTAGGAAAGAGTAGCTTTTTAATTGACCAGATGCTGAACCTCATGAAACTGTGTAGTGGAGAAATGGTTCAGAGGAGACTGCAGTGCCCTTGCATTCTGTGTATGCCTGCAAGCGCATGGAAGACACCATCCAAATCCAAACAGTTGGGGCAGTGGCTGAAGTTAACATGGAATAGGAGAGAAATGAGGCAGTGGAGCATTGCAGAACTGGCCGAGAATGCGAGGCAGTGGTACTCTAAATGGGAATAAGATGTTCTGGTCTTGCCTGTTGATTGGCACTTCATTCTGTTTTAGTGCTGATTATCCTGCTGTCCACCTTTCCTTTTGGGCATGATATGCTAGAGTTAAATGCTTTTTATTTAGTTCTTGTCTCACTTGTGATTGAATACCCAGTTCCCATTTCTAGCACAAAGTAGCAGCAGCAGCGTGCACATAATATAACTGAATATAACCCACTCTGGGGCTTCAGGCAGCACTGGCACAGCCCCGTGTCCCAGTGTGGCTATAATTTACATGGGTAAACACTCATGGTGCAGCTCTTACTTCTGCTGTGGATGCAGGATCTGGCCATAATGGGCATGAGACAGGCTATAGTGGGTGGTATTGGTGCAGCCTGATAGCATGAAAGAAAGTAACCATCAAGTACTGTTCAGCAAAAGTTGATACTCAGAATAACATCAGTTTTGTTCTTCTGCGGTTCATTTCAATACTAATATAGTTCTGTTACCTTTATGTTATTACTGTTGCACTGCTTTGCTCATAGGGCTTTTACTTAGAGTGCCTGTGACACCTCTGATCTCTTCAGTGTTACTGAGATATTCAAACATGTTGACATTAAAACAAAGGTTTAAGATCCAGTATACCTTGTCGTTGCAAAATTTCACAGAATTTATTCTACCTAAGTATAAGTGGCTTTTATTAAAGTTAGATCTGCCTGCCAGAGTAAATGTCTAGCCAGGCTGGTGCAGCTGTTTGTGTTAAGCACAGTGCTTTGGGAGGTTGTATGTTTGGAGAACACAAGTGTGTTTGCAACAAGTGTCTAGTGCTGACAGTGTCATGAAGTTAAAGAAATTGCTCTTGTGTTTGTCCCAGGGGCTTCAAGAAGCGAGCACCGCGCGCTCTCAAGGAGATCCGTAAATTTGCGATGAAGGAGATGGGTACTCCTGACGTTCGCATTGATACCAGATTGAACAAAGCAGTCTGGGCTAAAGGAATAAGGTGGGTTTCTGCAATTTTCTCTACTGGGTGAAGAAGGGCATGAAGGATTAGAAAAAAATTGTACACTTCTTGCAGTATTTGCATTTTCTTTGCAAATGCTTCCTTGTTGCATACACACCAACCTAATCTTTCTGTCACCTCTGTGTTCTGATCAGCTGTCATGGCATATTTGTAATAAAGCTTTAGTAAACTCTGGGATTGAAAGAATTTCCTTCTACTTTTAATAAGAATAAAGCAAAGGAAAGAAGGAATGCATGTTTAGGGGTGGAGGGCAGAAAAGAGAAAGGATTGGGCTACTGTAAAACTGTAGTACCTTGATCCCTGCTGCAGCACATAGTTTTTATAAACCTGACCTTTTAGTGATACCTACAATCCTAGGTTAAGTGGAATTTGTGTCGTGTGTCTGAACAGGATTAGGTTTTGAAGCATGGTGAACAAATGCTGCACAAAAAGTGGTGTGTTTTCAAGAGGGCCATAAATCTTTTCTTGAAAGTACAAATAAGTAGTTTGGGGACCAAAACCTACAACTTCTGTTAAAGATCACTGCTACAAAGGCAGCTGATATGACATGTGTAAAGATGGTCCAAAAGAACTCCTGTGAGGAGTGGGACCTCTTAAACTGTAATAAAGGGTTAACTGATGTGGATTGATGCTTTGAGAGATGCACATGGGTTTAAACCATGTCTTCTGGGAATTAGATCCCTAAGTCTGGTCTATGACATATGTAAAATGCTTTGCCTGGTGTCGTGTGGCCAACTCTTCCTTCAAAAGCAGAGTGGGAGGATGAGACTGAATTACTGGGTCTTACAGGCAGGTGTTGTCTGTCCTCCCTGTCAAACTGCCCAGTTCATAGGGAATGAAGTAGCAGGAACCACGAGACAGCATACATGGTTCCAGAGCTTTGTAGTGAGGCTGCAAACCAAGACTTCCTTGTATTAAGTGGTACAAGTGCAGTCTGTGGAGTAAGGAGTTGCCAGCCACATCTGTCTTTGCAGTGTGAGTCTGCAGTTTTTACTAGTTAGAATACATAATGTATGCAGAGTAAAGTATCTTCCTCTGGAAGGATGAGCAGAGGCTAAAATCACCATGTTGGCTGGTGTGATAGTCAGTGATCTACATAAAATAGTGAAAAATGCTTTTGACTTTGACAGGAAGAAACTAAAGCAAAAGTTGCAAAAGTCCAATTGCTATGTCCACCTAATATATTAAGTATGTTCTTGAAAAAGCTGTTCTTGCAGCAGGGAGGAGGAGGTTCCTTCACATATTCTGTGGAGCAAAGTGCTTTGAGCAGGAGTTTACTAAAATCTTGAGTTTGAGGCAGCAGGTTATGTGAACAATGGTGTGGAGAAAAAATTTTGTGCTTCCCCTCAACAGCATGTTTTGGGCATTATTAGGTGAGGACACTAAGCTGTGATTTGCCTATTACAAACAAAATCATTGAACAATTTAGTTATGATTCCATGGGCTTTGTGAGGAAGGAATGATGATCAGTTTTGTGTCCCTGAGTAGGACTTTGGTTCAGGCTTGATGCCCACTGGAATTTCCACGATTTCTGGCATAAAGATAGGCAATGCTCTGACTTTTGGCAGAGGCCTTGGACTTTCAGGGTAGATTGTTGGGGTTTTTCCTCACTATTTTATATTGTAGTGAGAAATGCTTGTCAGTAACAGCTGCTTGATGACCATGTTCACTTGATGATCATTTTCATGGTGTATTTCCTCAGTATTGGACTGCTGATGCACTTCTGACTTTATGCTCCTACTAGATTATGAATTCATCTTACTCAAGGCTCAGTTAAATCTTACCTGCTAACTTCATTAAAATCAAACAAAACAAATTTTTAAAAAGCTCCTCTAAGGCAAACAATACACTCTCTTAAGGTACAAGGTTTTGCTCTTGGTATGATGCTGAGAAAGAACTTTCCTATGAATTCATGGGTTTCAATAGATACTTGACTGCAAGTTAATCTGCCATCTTCATTTCAGGAATGTTCCTTACCGTATCCGTGTGCGTTTGTCCAGAAAGCGCAATGAGGATGAGGATTCACCCAACAAGCTGTACACCCTGGTTACCTACGTACCAGTCACCACATTCAAAGGTAAGGAAGGTTCAGGCATCTCCCATGCTTTTTCTGAACAAAAAGGAAAGTAGGACAGCTCCTCCTGCGGTGCAAAACTCATGAAAAGCACGCTGCAAGAGTCAAACCACTGGCTTAACCTAGCTCTGCTGTAGAGAACAGGGCTCCTGATCCATATTAAAAGGAAGTGAAATGATCATGTAATTTTAAAAGATTGAAAAACAGGGGCTATAGTCGCTAGGATAGTTTTAAGGTTTGTTTTCCCATGTAAAGACCACCCTCTGATGTCAAAAGCTCAGGCAGGTTAAGACCTCTGTACTGGTCATCTGTGAAAAATCGATTCTGTCAATTCAACTAAGTTTTTGTTTTAACATTTGGAGAAGTACTTGTCTATATAGTTTGCTCTTCCAGAAGTAGATCAGCAGACTAGCCTTAAAACTGTAGGTGTACTTTCTTGGGAAGACTTCCATATATATAACAGGTGGTGATAAAATGTCTTGTTTTTCAGGTCTACAGACAGTCAATGTGGATGAAAATTAAACAGATTTTCATTACAATAAAAAGATAAAATATATTCTTAAGTTGTTTTTATTGTCCAGTCTCTTCAAACTCTCAACTGTGAAGCACTGAGATGAACAGGTACCAGCCTTTTAAATTATCTTGCTTTCTTTGAATTTGAACATAATGGTGTAATTTTCTTAATTAAAGATACACTAGACTTAGGTTACATTTGAATGGAATAAGGAGATTCAAATGTTTTTGTGGGTGGCAGAGTCATGGTGGATTTGTTTTGTTCTGGGTATTAGAGAGCCTTTACACAGGTATTTTAAGTTAAGGTCTAGTTTGTTTAGAAACAAAACAAGAAAAACTCAACCAAAACTGATAGATCACCATTTCATGTATGTAGTCTCATGTGGATGATGTGTCCCACTGGCCTTTTAGGCAGACTCAGTAGGCTTCTCCGAAAGCAGCTCAGTGAGCAACACAGATTAGTGAAATAATTGCTACCATGCTACCTCAGGGTATTTGTTTAAAGCAGTGGGGACTAAAGACACTTGGCTTCCCTAAACCTGTAAATACTGTCAATGCCAGTCTTGTACAAAAAGGGTTTATTGAAAAGTGCATGTTTTCACAGACCAACATCAGAAGCGTGTCCATGTTCACTTAACATTTCAGCAAGACATAAAAATTTGAATACAATCAAATATATTAAAATAGTTTCAATTACCAGCATTGAAACAGTTTTCAGTATTAGTGCAAAAAAAGGCAACCACAATAAACTGGACAGCAGATGAGAAGTGTTTTCCCCTCCTTAAAAAAAAAAAATGACAACTGGAGCCAGCTTCTGCTCTCCTAGTACAGAAGAGGGCTTCAGTGTCTTCACGCTGTAGACAGATGTTTCCTTTTACATTCAAAACAAGAACATAATAAGTCAATGGCACAAAACAAACCTACACTCCCTTTTAGCTTTTAAAGCTCTTAAACTGAAAACCACAGACCAACAAATTGTGGACCAGAAGTCCACTGCTAACTGAGAGCCTTTTACAGTATGTCCTTTGGCATAATTCCAGTGCATTTTATTTTTGACATGTTGGCTGCTACTGTGTGCTTGGTTTTGCATGTTCACTCCGTGACTGGCAGCTCATTCCATTTGTTCTGAGACTGTACTGATTTAGCTTTGCATTCTCAAGCTTTGGTTTCAGTTCTAAGGGTTTTTCAAAGAAGTTAACTAATGATTGTTCAGTCAAGAGGGAGGCTAAAATATGTTCAAAAGAGACAGTCCAGTCCCCTTCTGTCACAGGTGAAGGTTGAGAGTCTTTGTGAGGGGTCTTCACAGTGTCAGTAAAAACAGCATCCTGGTCTGAAGCAGAGGCCTCGGGCTGTAAGTCCTCGGTGAACTCGTCTGATCCACTCCCCAGGCTGATGCTCCTTTGTCCTACCTCTCCTATCTGAAGTAACAGTGTGGTCACAGTGGCAATGGCTTGATACAAATCGTTCTCCTCTGGATCTTCATGAAACATGCTATACAGCGTTTTGCAGAACTGAATGAACTCCCTCTGTAAAGGATGAAAAACCACCATCAAAGTCCTGAACAGCCAGACTAATGATCACTGCAGGAGTCAGGCAGGGCACAGTAGTGCAAAGGCAGGTGGAATGCTGTGGACACTTATATGTTCTTTTATAACTTCTGCCTGCTTTTAAAAAAAATGTTAGTGAAAGTATTTCAACCCCCAGTGGTGCTAGGAAACCCTGAAATCAAAAAGGGGAGAGGACAGTGAAGTATTTTGATGCCCTGATGAAGAAAATCAGGACCTGCCAGATGATGTAAGGGCAAGTGAAATACAAGGCAAGGGATAATCCATTATTGGTGACTGCTGTACAGTGGGTTATGGCCAAAGTAGCCATCCACAGGCCTGCAGGCAAGCTTCCCCTCTTTCCCAGCTCTTCTGAAACAATTAGAGATCTTCCCAGCCCAGCTCCTTTCTGTCTCCCTTGCTCACCCATCTCAGGTGGTTATCAGGCTAGAGAAGACATCTCCATATATCCTGTTTGGAAAGCTGTGACCCTCAGTGAAATGATCCCTTTATGAGATCAGGAGACCCTGCAGATCTGACAGGCTAGGTAGGTACATGCCACCCATTTAAAACTTCATTTAGCAACACAAGCACAGAAGGGATTCTGGGGACAATCTCATCTTTCTTTGCACGTCTGTACATTTGTTTTATTAATATGGGGCCCTTTTCCCTGCAGTAGCTTTCCTTATGCCAACAATACAGAAAGCTACTGGCATTAGGAAATGGATGGTAAGATTGTGTCAGCCTTCAGCTGTTTTCCTGCAGTTTTAGTCAGTTAAGACAGGGCAAGTTCCAGGTGTGGTGGACTAAGAAGTTACTGGTTTGATGCAGAGGAGGTATGGGAAGACAGAACAAAAATGTGCATTTTTGGGAATCCTTAGGTTTAGGACGAGGGGGCCTTTTTGCAGCGTGCATAAACCTGTTTGTTTGCATGTTCTGCTGCAGGTAAGGGTGAATCTGAAATTCTGTTCACCAGCCAGTCTGAGCAGGTAAGATGCTCATCTGCTAGGATGGTAGTTTTTTCATAAAGTTCTTAAGCACCTGCTCCCTGGATCAGAGGAGCCCAATCCTCAGTGCCCGAAGGACTGAATCCAAGTTCAGGCTGAGGTTATATTTCATGAGAGAGAGCCAAACTGTTGAATTCAATAATTTCATTTTGAGTACACTTCTTTAAAAACAGAATATAGCCTCTACATACCTGGCTCATTTTTGGCAATTCCTTTTCAGTTTTACTATCCTTTTCTTTGGCTAGATCCTTCAGCATCTGCTTCAACTGCTTTTGGTAATCTACTGCATCACCTTTTTTGGAGCAGACATAAAAAGGAGAATAAATTTTCAAGTCACTGGAGTAAATTTACATCTCAAAATAAACTCCAAAGAGCAGAGATAACATGGTAGGGATCAAATGAAAAGTTGGTTATCTCATGCATTCACATTAGAGAACCATTCTGGACATACCATTTGATTTTCCAATGACCAGAGGTCTTGATGTTGACAGCAAAGGATTCTGTAATGGTGACTGGCTGTCTCGTTCATTTTCTGTGAGAGCTATCCAAGAAATGTGACAAATTTAATCCTTTGAATTCAGCACGATGTATTTATTTTTCTAAAATTTACATACTTGAAGAAAGCGAAATAATTGTGCAAAGATGTTTTGTAAACGCTTTTAGGTACTTCATTAAATCATGCTGTAAAATTACGTTCCTGTAAGACTGGCGCTATAGTTGGAAGCTTGCCAAGAGCTACACATTTAATTAAACACTTTGCACAGAGGAGCTACCACAGAATTTTGTCACCTAATCAAAACTGGATCAAGATATACGAGGAGATCTCTACTGTACATGGAGTACAAGCCATTCAAAAACGTTATTCAGTTTGTATTTTGTCTGGAAGTAACCATATAATTGGCTGCAAAAGATCTCTGAACGCATCAGATATGTGAACTTTGACATTGCAATCTATACATTTCATCCAAAAAGGTTCCATTTGTAATTTAGTCATTTGTAAAATGCAATGATTGTACAAATGCACATCCTGTATGCTCCCAGTTGGAAGGAAGCAAGATGGGGTTCTTGATTAAGCTTTTCCCAAAAGTATGAGATTTTTTGGGGAAAGTGACGTATTAATTTCTTTTCAGATTTCTTACCTGGTGGGATATGCAGCTTATATAGTAACTTTATCTTTTCATTCATTTCTCCATTATACATAACATCTGCAAAGAAAATAAAGGAGTAAGTGAACCAGAGCATTTACTTCCACAGTTTAAAATAAATCAGGCATCTCTCTGTGCACAA
Organism: Brachypodius melanocephalos; assembly: GCA_013398615.1. Taxonomy (NCBI): domain Eukaryota; kingdom Metazoa; phylum Chordata; class Aves; order Passeriformes; family Pycnonotidae; genus Brachypodius; species Brachypodius melanocephalos. The sequence continues at coordinate 54,446,952 of VZSR01003803.1, forward strand.
AGGGTAATTGTTTACATGGACAATAAACATATGGCCAGTGTCTAACTTTAGGTTGTGCCTGTCAATGAGGAACAGCAGGTGACAGCCATCTGTTCTCGTCTTTGTTCTTGTGAAATAGACAGAGCACCTAACCCTATGGAGCTTCAGCATCATTTAAAAATATCAAGGAGGATGGCAAGTAAAGGCTGCTTGCTGCCACACATTTACAGAAATGTGAGAGGGGAGAGACAGATAATATTGGGGACATCATATTAGTATTTCTCCCCTTCAGCCCTTACTGCTGTTCTACAGAGTAAGCCCAAAGGAGGTAACTATTTCACATGTAATATAATTCACATTTTCAATGACCAGTAAAAATTAGATTCTAAACTTTCAAATGCACTCATGTACTGTGGAGAACTTTAAATTAAAAGTTGTATCCGTCTAAGATCAAATAAAAACAGAATACAAACAGGGTGCCTTAGTGTTCACATAAAAAAAAATTCTAAAAATCGGAAGTGGAAAGAATACAAAATCACTGATTTTTACTGAAGCTTTGAATTTCAGTTTTTTCCACTTGGGGTCAGACAACAGTTGAGATCTGCCATTTTCTCTTCAGCCAGATTTTGGAGAGGCAGTCTCACCTATCAGGACAGCTGGTGGCCTCAAGACCAACCCTAGCACAGCCCTCAGTCACTGCTGGGCAGATTTTTTTTGTTCTGCTTACTGTCAACATGCAAGGCCGGCAGCAGTCAGCTGTGCAAGGTTAAGTCTTCAAGAAGCAGTTTCAAAGAGGTACATTGAGATTTTAGAACTATACTCAGAGCAACAACTAGGTAGAGAGAATTTCCTAGCATGCTGTGCAGACCCAAGTGTAATTCTTAACTCATACAAGATTTTCAACAAAATTACTGTTGTCTGAGAAATCAAATATTATAATACAACATCCAATCATGTCCTTAGGTTGTCTTTTAAATCAAAACTGACTTCAGGTGATTGAAACACAAAAAAAGAGTAAAGGTCAGTGATATGGGTCATTACAAGCCCTAGAAACCATGCTCTCTGCCAGTTACGCGGCATTTTATCGCTCCTGTCTTCCCCACGTGCTCTGCCCCCCGCCTAGCCCGCAGTGAGCCGATACCCAGGCAGCTGGCGAGCCCCTTGAACTCGATGAGGCGGTCCCTGTTGTCATCCAGCAGGCGGAAGGTCCTGTGGGCGAGCAGCTCGGTGTGCTCCCCGCAGGTCCAGGGCGAGAGCAGGCGGTAGAGGGCGGCGAACTGCTGGGCGTCGATGCGGTACTGCTCGGCGTACGGCCGGCTGGGGTCGTGGCGCTCCGACACCGCGCTCCTGCCTTCCCAGTAACACCTGATTAAATGTTCCCTCTAGGAGAAATCGGAGACACGAGAGTGGTTGTTGCGGGCGCAGCAGCAGAGAGAGCGAGCAGCAGAAAAAGGCATTCGCATCAAACTACGCTGTAACGTGCTCGAAATTCGCTCTGTGCAAGGTGGCATAGTGAGATCAAGACCATCCCTGTGTGAAAAAGCAAACCTTTCATCAGAGCAGCTAGCCACTCTCACAATTTCCTATGGATAATTAATAAATATGAAGGGAGACTAGGCAGAGTCTTGAAAAACATTCACTGTGGGCTACTGAAACTCTGTTTAACCACATCTGACCCAGGATGTCCCTTAGCAGCCAAAGAGTAAATGCAGGCTTGACCTGCTCATTTATTCTCTCTCAGACCTCTCCATTTGGATACTGTACCGTTACTCTTCTCTTAGGGACAGGCAAAACAAAGAGTCCCAACAAAGCAAGCTGTCCCTGGGAGAGCAAGGGAAATAACAAAAAAGGAACCACTACCAGAAAATGGAAATAGGGGAGCGTGAGCTAGTCAAAGATCAAAAACCAGCAGTGAGGAGCAGGAGGGAAGTACTGAAGAAGAAGCCTCAGCAGCATCATCTTAAAACCACTAATGGAGGCAGGATACAGCTGCTCTTGGGGGAAAAGCTGTGCAACACTAACAACGTACCACAGTCATACTCTCAGTATTTATGGCTATGAACAATACATAGAAGAAATGGTCCATTAAGGGAAATAATTACAGTTTGGACCTCTAAATCAAGTATAGTTGTATTAGCTTAGATGTCCCTGTCTCCAGCTTTAAGTTTTATCAAATATCAGCTTGACAGAAAGGAACTGAAACTGCTTTTAGTTAAAAAAAACAAAACAAAACAAAACAAAACAAAACAAAACAAAAAAAAAACCCAAAAAAAACCCAAAAAAAAAACTATTAGAAAATTTTGAACAAATGGCAAGGACACAAAGTTGTGAGGTTTGGGGTTTTTTCCCCCATGGAAAAGAGAGTCTGCCTTTTAAGAGCATTTAGAGAATAAGATTTAAAAGCACTGCCAAACTCCCAGTGAGCAGAGCTACATAGTCTTTAATTTATTCTGCATGTGAAAGTTAACAGAACCTAACTTGTCAGGGATCATTTCCAAGCAGAAAGTTAGAAAGAAACTCTGGACCAGTTCTCTGAAGAATCAGTACATCACTATTCCTCTTTAGCAATTGCACAACCAAAGAAAAGACAAAATGGCAAGATCCCCCCCAGGGAGCACAGGCCAGGTAGAGGAGGGGAGGTCAGTGCTGCACTGCCAAGCAACAGCTGGAAGTTACACCCAAAGAAGCCTCAATGAGGTGCATGCCCTGCTTTTCAGGGAGACCAACCTTGAACAAGTCATACAATTCCTCTAAATCTTCAGGAAGAATTGAAACATCTGGGATGACAACTCGGAGCTTAAAAAGAAAGAAAATCATGTTAGTGACATCATCGACACGGGCAGACTCACAAGGTGTACTTAGGTGGAACAGGTGAAAACCACTATTAAAAAATCTTTGTGCTGTTTCCCTCTTCTTTAGGTTCACCAGTTGAACATATCCATGAAAAGAGAAATCCCTCAAGGGCTATTAGAAACAAAGACAGGAAGTCCCTAAGCTACAGGTCACAGAGGCCAGGGATGCATCGCATGGTGCTGTCTCTCCTCACGCTCTTCCCCGAGTGCTGAGTTCTGGCCACAGTCACAGATGAGGCACTGGGCTGGACAGTCCTGCAGTTGTTAGGAACTTTAAAGCCACCCTAAACTATAATAATGCACATGGCTGCCAAAGAAAAAACACACCCGTGTGTCTCCAGAGGCAATGCTGAGCTACGTCAGTCAAAATAATACCCTGCTCACCACATTCTGCTTGGTTGTATCCTCGTGGCTCTGCAGGACACGGATCCGGTGTTTGTAGCGCATGTGCTCTATCTGTTCCACAGAGTGGTCTCCAAATTTCTGTAAGAGAGGAACAGAAGTTTATTGTTTGTGTTGTATTTTATGATACTTGTATTAATTGGAAATACAGCTTTTAAAGAGCAGTGAAATCTTGAAGAAAAAGCATACCCAGTCTCTAATTATTTTGGTACTCATACTACACCTAGACTTATGCATGAGACCACTCTAGTCAAGGAATTTGTAAACGTGTATTAACTTTCAAAGCATCCAATCTGAATTTAACCTTCTTTAAAATTCTAACTTAACTGACTACCAAATACAAAGAATTCTTTTACCTCATAGGAATCATGAATCAGGTTTGCTATTTCAGTCACTGGAGAGGGTTCCTGGTCGTCACTGAAGAATGCATGGTGATTACCAATTAGTGGCAGAGGGCTTTCCTCATTTTTGACATGCTCTAAAAACCTGAAGGGAGGAAATATATAAGAACACAGATCACATTGCACTGTGCTCTTCTCAATTCAAATAAGCAAATAAGTCTTATGGCTCAGGCTTGGAAATACATTGAGTTTTGGGCAAGCTAGACTTTTCAAAAATGCCTTTGTGGTTACTCATCTGAGGAACAGCAAGCCAGACAAATGACTAAATGCTGCCCAAGGAAGAAAACTTCTGTCTCCTTGAAGTGTGGAGCAGGAAGCCCGTCAGTCATGGGAAGGCACGAAGAGCAGCAGTAAATATTGCACACTGACGCAGGCGATGCATGTCTCAGCAGTGCCAGGAAATTTCACAGGACATCTCATCTGATGTTCAAAGCCATTGTTTAAGGCAGACACTGCGACAGCAGCAGCAGCAGCAGCAGCAGGGTGACACAGAGGGGCCCTGGTGCCTACTGAGCAATGCCTTTGTTTTAGGGCAGAACAGCCTGTGGTGGAAGGAGCACTCCTGTGTGGCCATACCTGCTTAGGATCATCAGGGCCTGCCCATCATCCTTGCTGTTACACAGATCCACAGCGTTGGCTTCCAGTATGGCCAAGCCCAGCTGGAAAATGGCTTTGATGCCATCAAAGAAGAAGCAGTCCACAACATTCACAGCACTTTCCAGGGGCATGATGCTGAGGAAAAGGGTAAGGAACCAGGAAAGAGAGATGGAAGCTAGTGCAGTCAGATCCTTCATATGTTCAGCCAGCTCTGGAAGTTGCTCTTTTATAAGTTCTTCAAACACCGACTGGTCTACCTGAGCACCTACAAGTCAGAAAGGAACAGTGTTAGCCAGGACAGACACAGGAAAAAATATTTTTTTAAGGTAATCACTGCTGTCAACTATTAACTGCAACACTTTCTTAAAATTTAAACTGGCAAGATACACATGCATCTACAATGGAAAATGCCATTGTCCTCTTGCTGTGATCTCAGTCCTACCCTTGTGTCCATAATTCTTACTGTACAACTTTCTGCAAGAAGTGTGTTAATTCTCCCAAGTGCCTTTAGGGTGCAATGAAATAGCAATAGCAGCAGCTGTTGGTTTTGGCTACAAGAGCACATAATAATTAGGTGCTACCAAAAGCAATCCTAAAGCAGTTTATTGCTCCACTTGGGATGTACGCAGTAAAAATAAGATCGTGCACATTCCTCTCCAATATATGTACTCAAGCAAGGGGGCAGCAAAAGTTTTTTGCTACACACACCGAGCAGGAAGAATAACATTTACATGAAAGTACATGCATAGGTACAAATATATACTTAAAAGCATACATATCTACACATAAAGAACAAAAGATTTCTTCAATGCCCAGATAAAACATTTCCTAACTGTCCCAACCAGTCTCTCCAAAAGGAGCAGATCTGATTCTGGTTTAGGTACTAGCTCAGCTCTACTTTGCCAGCAGCTGTTAGAGAATCAATACCATTACTTCTCAATGAAGTGGACTCTGTCTACAAACCAAATCTGCCACCTCAGGGCTTTGACCAAAGACACTGCAAGTTAAAAATATTCCTGAATACAAAATGCAGTTAGATTTTCAAATTTTTGTCTTTCTTTTCAAGTTATTTAATGTCTTTCTTATAGACCGTATTCTGCTAAAATTAGGACACAATTTTAATTGCTGACACATATATATCCCTAGCACTCAAAACTTCTGTTGTCCAAAAGCACAATGTAACCTTGACAATTTGTAGCAGAGAGCTAGCATCTTTCAGTTTTGCATCCAAATCACAGGGGAAAAAATGCTATAACATTTCTCTGTCTTAGAACGTTTCACATCAGGCCACAAAGAGCTTCTGCTGGTGACTGAACAAACATTACAGCACCACAAATCAAAAATAAAAGGCCACGGACATCCAAAAAGCTTTTGAGAAACCCATCAAGCATGATGCTTTCAAGAAGAAGCCTCCTGTAAGATTGAAGAAAGGAAGAAAAGGAGAAAAACAGACTGGAGTTACTCAACTCAGAGGGCAATTTTTGATTAGGTTTTTTTACTAAGCTTAATGCAAACACTTTAATAGCCATAGTTAACACAGACCCAAAAACCAGAGCTGGATTTAGAGGTATTTGAAGGAAGACAGAGACAGATAGGCGAGACATATATAAATAGATCATTCCAGACTCAGAGACAGCACTGGCAAAACCAGAGCTTTAAAAGGAACATGCAACACTGCCCAGATCTTTCACAGATCTTCTTATAATAAGTGTTGCCACTGTAGATGAAGGTGAAGTGGATGTATTAAAATGAACTTTCCTGTCCATTTTCTCATTAGGCTCCCAGAAAACATGAAATTGGAGCAAATTAATCTGTATTACAGCATGAGACCATAATGAGTAGGAAAAACCAGGGCATCCATTTGAAAAATTATGACCTTAGACGCAATATAAATGATATCTTCAGGACTGAAGAGGCAAATCAGAGAAATGAAATAAGGTTTTCAGTGTTTCAAGGATTACAGTGTCAAGTTGATGACAGTCTAACAGGTAAAGTGGGGTTAGATGCCCTGCTGGTTTATGCAGGGGATGGAAAAGTCATGGTCATTGAGAATAGGAGGTGCCTGACGCTTGCCACCACTCTTGACCCATATACAACTTATTTCTGTCTTGCATCTATCTGCCTATAATTTCCTTTATGCATTGCAGAGAGAAGGACAGGGAATTCCTTAGGAGGAGCCCTGCCTGCAGGTTTTTCCCATTTGCAAGCAGAAATAATGAAAAAACTTCTGAAAGGGGTCAGAGCTGGCAAGGCTGAACAAGGGAGATGAAAAGTAAAAATGTTGAGTAGGACTGAATTGTCTACATTTGAAGCAAAAATTCTGACTAACTAAATAAACATACATACAAATAAATAGAAAATTTTGAAAATCATAAAGAACAGGTCTGAGACAAGAGGAAGCTAAGAAGGCCTGTTATAACCAAGGTCATTAATTTGGTAGCTGTTTGGACTGTAGAGATTACTGGCTGACACTGAAGAGGAAAAGCACAGTGACGGGTAGCAAGGTCAGAGATCGCCAAAGTTATTGAGAGATCAAAATTTGGACAACAGTATTGGCAGGGCACACTAAGAGGAAAAGTTGGGTCTTGGAAGTGTTATGCAGGAAGAAACAATACAGAGTTTAGACAAGAGCTGGTTGCAAATCAAAAAAGAAGGTCGACTGAAATGCAGAGCCAAGAACACTAACTCAAGCAACAGGAACCAGAGGAGGGGCAGGGTGGAGAAGATCAGTAGCACCGATTTGGGCACATTAAGTTCTAGGGTAAAGCAGAGCTGCAGAAATAAATGCTCACTGAAACAACCATGCTGCAAAACTGCACCAGTGCCACTCAGCCAGGGAGAGCAGGGCAACTTTCAAGCTGAACTCCTGGCTCTTCACATTGTGGTGAGCCATGGCAGTAGAGAGACAGTACTTTTTCCTTGGGGTAAAGAGGGAATAAAACAGAGAGACAGGACAACCCAAACTTTCAGCATTTAAATGATGTAGGCTGTAGCCATGGCAAGTGACAGGCAAGATACAAAGCACAAATTAAGAACAATTCAAGGCGGGGATATGGCTGGCCAGGTGAGACAACTCATTAGGCTGGGCAGAGAAAACTACTTAAGGGCAATAACCCAGCAAGCATCAAGCATGAGTTATGAGTAATCCAAAGCACGCTGTTGATATCTAGAAATACTTGAGTACCAATAAAGCTGTGTTTCTCCTTTAATCAAGGAAAGAGACAGACAAACATGGAAGTCAGTTATCAAAATAGCAGTTTAAAGTCACGTTTGAAGACAAGAAGAAAAATTCTAACAAGTGGGACACTTACAATGCCCAGCTCACTAGCAGAAAATACTAGTGGCATTCAAAGCACCACAAAACATGCTAAGCATCTGGCTAAACTTTGGAACAACTCAGCTTTAACTTACCTGCTTGCCAGTTCAGTGACAAGACAGAAACTGAGCAGTGACAAAGTGTCTGGAGGGAGGTATGACAACCCCATCCTTCAAGGAAAAGACTGGAAATCTTCTCAAATATCTCCTTTCACTCCACAGGTAGCACAAGAGTGCCCAGACCATTTCTAGCTCCCAGAACCACTACTGCCAGAGATTTGCTCCTATCCTTGTGTCCTCACACATGACCCTGGTCCTTTCCTTTGTCATAGCAAGAGTGTAACAGCAGATGCTGCAGCTACCGACTAAGGTTAGCATTAAAAAGGGAAAAACTATAAAACATTTCTGTAAGGCAAGAAAGTGACTGCAAAGAACAAATACTGCTCAGCCCCTCTCTTTCTGTGTATTAGGCAGTCTGCACAACAATCTTAAAAATAATGGCACTATACAGGAGACACAGCACAGTGTGTGGCAGAGGGACTTGTATCAGCCCTCGTTACAAAGGGCTAGTGTAGATGCAAGCCTGCATTGCTCCAGCAGCTAGGCAACTCAGACAGTTCAGATCACAAAGCAGATCTTTCCTAGGTTCATCTTCAACAGCTCGACTCTCTAACACTGCACACTCCTAGCCAAGACCAACAAGCTCTTCTATTTATGTAACAGGCAAAAGTGTCACCACCTTCTGACCAACAGGAAAGAAAAAAACAAACTGTAAAATTTACAGATCTTGCAGTTCAAACCCTTCAGACCAAAACCAATCCTGGCTGGAATCTGAGCAGCCACTGCTGCTGTCCCTGCACACCACACAAGTAGATGGAGCACCTCATCTGTGGGGTCTGGACCTCAGCTGACCCTGAGCATTTTCCCCACCCCTGTGCCATATGGCTGCCCCTTCCCAGCCTGCAAGACAACGAACAGGAGCTCACCTATCACTCGGTGGTTGAAGTAATCCGGCAGCATTCGCTCACACACAGCAACCAGCAGCCAAAAGGCTTCTTCCTCTTTGGCATACAGCAGCAACACAGAGGTCAAAATATTCATAGACTTACAAGGGCAAAGAACAAAATTGGATTTGTTAGTGACAGCAAATCCTACTGACAAAAGCTCAACCTGTGGCTACTTTTGTAGAAATAAAAGTAGCCTAACAGGATGTAAAGAACTAAGAAAAAAAAAGCAAGAAAAAGAGAGGACAGACAGCAAATACATAATTGCAACCCATAGGCATAGCAAGTTTTCCAAGCTTATGTATACTGCTTTTCATAAGAGCAACAGGAAACAATGGAGAAAAGCACAGTACTAAAGATGCCAAGATACAAAGCAGGTAACTGATACTGCAAGATGTTTTGGGGCTGCTTTCACTGCCCCCTATTCCAGTATCAGGAATTAATTAGAATTTAGGGAGCTAGCCAGCTAGACATCACTTTCATCACTTATCAGTTTTGGAAGAAAGTGGCAGAAAGGTTCATTAAGCCTCTGCCCCAGTGCACTACACAAATCTCGCCTGTGCAGGCCAATTCACCCTGCACTGCTTCCAAGTATTATCCAAGAAATGCATGTTCAGAAGCAACAGAGGCATCAGAAACAATTTTTCCCCTCCTGTAACTATAAATGCAGTTTGCAATATGCTGAAAGAATATCATTGGTAGGACAAAGCCTTTTGGTGAGCCTGTGTACTTGTTTTCCAAGGAAAAATGACATTCAATATCTAAAATCATGTACTTTTCCAACTAAAAGGGCATTATTTCTCGAAAGCACCATTAAAAGCACTCTGAAGAGAACAACAAGAGAGTGGGAAGAAGGAGAAGAAGAGGCAGGGCCATTATCCCGCTGGGAATTTCTTACCTGGCAGTATCCTATTTTGGGGTTCCTGTGTGCATACGCGGTGAGCACCCTCCTGAGGGCAGCTATGCCCGTCTCGCTCTGGAAGGCCGGGTGCTCGGGCAGAGAGCGGTGCAGGTCCCGCTCAATCTCCTCTGTTGCCATGCAGCACTTGCCCATGGATGCCTCCACCAAGTGTACATAATACCCAGGATGGGAGGCGAGATCTGTCTCGGCGTCTGAGCACAGCGGGAAGGGAGAAAGAGGAACATGGGAGCAGATAAGGACGATGCTAAACCTAAGTGTTATGGGAATTACTGCTCAAAAGGGTAGAAGCAAAAAGGTTTTCCCCAACGTCTGTGAATAACCAGACCTAAAAGACAAACTCCTAGCAGATGTCTTGAAAACTAAGTATTAGCAAAGCTTACATGACACAGTGTCATTCAAAACACCTTGATGGAGCAAAAGATGTCTCCAGCAGAAAGTATTAGTTTAGGTTGAAAGTACTGGTTAAAGATCATCTCATTCCAACCCCCTTGCTGTGGGCAGGGACACCTTTCACAAGACCAGGTTGCTCAAAGCCTCATCCAGCCTGGCCTTGAACACTTCCATGGATGGGGCATCCAAAGCTTCCCTGGGCAATCCCTTCCAAGTGTCTCACCACCCACACATATTACTGGAGAAATGTACTCAACACTGTTTACATCCTTCAAGGAGGAAAAGCTCCACATTTACAAATGTCTGAATATGCCATATATTGGATTAAGGACTAAACTTGAGATCATATTGTAGGCACATTCTGGCTCTGCCTTATCTGTCCATGAAATGAGTTGTTTTTTCCATCTCCAGTTTCTGTAAGCCCTGCCAACATTGAACAAGAAGCAGGAGCAGGTCTGCCAACTTTGAGATTGTCATTATTTTGCAATAATCTGATTTGTCCAGGGCTAACTCAGTATTTACGCTACAATCTAATTGCTGCTTGAAGATGAACATTGTTTTATGAAAACATGATGCTAATTTTAAATTACATAGATTACAAAGATGTTATTTTGATTCTTCTGTACATCATATGATATCATCCTGAGATAAAACTTTTACAGATCTACCTGGGCACTTCCTTGCATATATTAGATGAGTTCAGATCATGTCTTTTCCTTAAGTAGTATCACAGGTTCCATGTAAAGAACATTTAATTGCCCTTGAGAAATTTCTTGCCTAAATGTTTTGCCATGTCCAGAATCAGATGATGCCTATAGCCAACATTTCTAAGCATGCCCACCTGAGAAAAGCAGCCAGAGTTTGCCTCTTAAGGATTCAGGAATTCCCATAGCAACAAGTTTTCTGATTTTCTCGGTGCGAAACATGCACACGGTTCTGCCATACTCTACAAAATGGTCATCCCACAGGCTCTCTTTGATTTGCTCCCTAGACTGGGAACAAGAAGATATATTGAAAAAAAAAAATCATGTGCATGTGAGAACTGGTAAACAAAAGCATTTCACATATCAGAAATTCCACAAGGTATTCCATTACCAATGGAAATGGGAAGCCTGCTCTAGGGACTTCGACTTTCCCTGCTGTGCATATCTAATTCACCACACAGGGATAAAAATTATAAATGTTCACCAGAATGAAATGGGGGGAGGGAGAAGAAAAAGATCCAAGCAAATAGAAAAGCTATTATCCCATATCTAACTTCTCCAACCAATAGAGAGTGCATTTTACTAAAAATGCCTATCTGCCTGAATGTAACCCCAGCTTTTTTAAAAACAAAACAAAATCTAAAACTCCTACAGCTTCCCCCAAATGTTACATACCTTTCCAAAATCAAGGGCTGACATTCCTGACTGATGAAAGTCTGACCTTAGTGCTTCTGCATTGAGCAAGTAATTGTTCTCCTTTTCACACTCACTTCTCTCTTTCCCTCCTGAAGCCTCTGTTCCCAGACATGCAGGCTCATCATCCCCCAGCATGCACATGGATCCAAAGGCAAGGCTGTTCTGCAAGGCAGAATCAAAGTGATAGTGACTGAAAAGACTAAGAACTACACCTTAACTGTTCTCAAGACAGAGCTGGGTTACCCTTTGCCTTTTGCATCAAAACCTTTAACACCTTTCAGGAGGAAAAGTCTTGAGACTTTATATAACTTGTCATTCATTTGCATGTCAAGGAAAACATTTTGTTACTTTAAAACAAAAGTTGTTAGCCAATTCTAAGTGTCCTTGATGACAAGCTACCAAAGTCTTCTACTGTTATGATTTGAAAGACAAAATCACAGAACAATTTAGGCTGGAGATTACTATAATTTTCAATTCCCTGCTCAAAGCAGGAGCCCTTAGCCCTAGTTGCCAGGGCAGTAAAGTTGAGTAGCTCCAAGAAAGCAGAGGGCACTGCTGCTCCGGGCAGCTTGGTCCAGTTCTGCCTAACCATGACAGGATATCTCTCCTTTTATCTATTCAGGTTTTTCCTTGCTAAATCTTGAAGCTGTGGCTGCTTATCTTTCAACTGGCATGTCAAAGAAGAGTTTGCCTTTATCCTCCAACTCCCCACTATTTGGCAGAAGACTGGCTGAGGAAGCCCTGCTCCCTCCACCTCTCCTTGTAAAGCATGTGCTCCAGCCTCTGAACATCTTATAGCCATCCACTGGGCTTACTCTAAATTATCAATGCTTTTCATGTGTAATTGAGCAGAGTCAAACTGGACACAGTACTCCTGATCAGCCTCATAAGTGCTGAATAAAAGGCAGTAGTAACATGGCATGACCTGCTGGTTACAATCCTGCTGTACAACCTGATATGGAATTGTCCCTCTGCATTGTAAGAGCGCACTGCTGACTCACAGGCTCGACTTGTTCATGACTTCTCCACCTTTTCCACACAGCTGTTCTCCAACCAGCCAGTCCCCAGCCTCTCCTGTCACATGGGCTTACTTTGCCAGGTGTCACATTTGCTTTTGTTGAACTTTGTGAGGTCTCTATCAGCCCACTCCTCCAGACTGTTGAGGTCTCTGTGAAGGGCAGCCCAGCTGCCCACCATAGCCCCTGCTCTCCCCAACATTTCAACCACAGCTATGCTGTGAGTGTCCTCTATCCCACCAGCCAGGTTTTTAAAGGTGGCATCAGATAAGCATTGGCTCAAGATCAATTTGAGGGCCTCCCAAAGAAGGCAGGACAGTGGAATAAAGGATAAACATATTGAATTAACAATAAAAAAAAAGTTCATTACCTGATTGTTATTTTGCATGTTGTTGCAGTGCAATGGGTTGCCAGAGTTCACCTCTTTTAACCTCTGGAGCAGGTTCTCCACCAAAGTATCACGGTCCTTCAGCTCAATGAACTGAAAGGCTGTCTTACTCCTTATGCTAACAATGATGGGATTAGGGAGAAGGCTTGTGTCCTCCATCTTCTCTATACTGATTACCTTTTCCAGAGATATTACAGAGTAAACACATTAGGCACCGCATCCACAAAAACATACTCAAATACTCTATGTGTACCGAAACACAGCATTTCATATGCATTCTTTAAATGTGGTTATTCATATTGGCTTTCCTTGATCAAACACATCCTATTGCCCAAAGTTCATGGTCTCTCTAGAAGCTCAAAGCAGATGCCAAAAAGTATCCCAGATGCCTTTTTTATTTTTCCTAAATTATTTTGCATCCCACTTCTAAACAGTAGACTGAGGGAAAAGGTAAGAAAGGGGTGTATGATTAAAAAAATTTATAAAATTCCAGGGGTGAAGGAGGAAATTTGCTTTCCCACCTTTGAAGGTGGGGAAAACAGTTGTTTTGGTAATTTTGATTAAGTATATAACACTGTTCTCATATTGTTTTCTGTTTCTGCAACAGTGGAAGGTAAGTTGCTACTGTTACAATATGATTTGAATGTTATCCTATTATTAGTCAAGGATGAAAGGAAAGCTTTAATTAAGAGATCATAACTGCCTTGTATTCACAGCAGATCAGACAGGTGTTAGCTGACAACTTCCTTCTCCTGTTCTACTCCCATCACCTTCCCTTGTGCTCTCCCTCCATTTAAACTCATCTCTTGATTTCATAGAAATTTGTCAGTGCATCACTGCATCCATAACATCCCCTCCTCCTCTCTCCCCTACAGCTTGGCAAAGTACCCACAGGTTTGCTAAAGGTTTTCTATGGAGGGAGAGCTCAACATTTGTGTTGATCCCAGGCAAGGGTGCTTTTGCATGGCTGGAATGGGTCGAAGTCAGTCTCCATCAAAACCAACCTGGATGTACCTGTTTGTGGAGCTGGGAGGGGAGCCCTGTCCAAGTCTTGGGCCAAGCAGACTCTGTTTTGGCAGTGTTCTGTCCTGCTGCATTACCTGTCCACACTTTACTTTGAGGATAGTTTTGAGTCACCCATATTTTTAGGAGCTCAGGTCCTAATGAGTCCCAGAACAAGCTGTGAAACAATCCTGATACAAACATCCTACTCTTTTTCATCAAACAACACTTTGCAGATACATCAAGTGGCAACGGAGGCTTAGGGCAGAAAAAGGCAGATAAAGACCTAAAAAGAAACAAACAAAAAACTCTACCTCTCTAAGTGGGATGATGACAGTGCAGCAGCCATTTTCTTTGCTGGCAAAACAGATATAACTGTCTGAAGCATACATCCTCCCTGCCGTGTGACAGCGACTGAACGGCGTCCAGAGAGAACAGTCCACAACTTCGTGCAGCTTCTCCTTCCTGGGCAATCTGAAGAAGGCCCGAAAGAATTCATTCTGTGCTCTGGCTTCGAGATCCCTTAAGAAAAAGCAGGAAGAACAAATCACAAGATCCTGAAAGCCAGGACATGGAGTGTGAGGTTAACTTTTCTTGTTGGCCTCACCAAGAGCAAGGAATACAGAATAAAAACACCATCCACAGCAATCTTCAGTGCCTAAGTGAACAGAGCACTATACAATCAACTTTGAAATATGTTAAAAGAAAAACATTATCAGTAAGTGCTTGTTTAACAATAAGGTCAAAAGCAACTAGTGTAGTAAATAGAAAGGAAAAGGACACTAATTTGAATCAGCTGTTTTGCTGGTTTGGGGCTTTTTAAAATTATTTTTTAACCATGCATTTTCTATGACTGCTGTATGATTTTACAGACTCCAAGAGTTACCAATTTCAGTGCCCAAGAGATAAGTAAATCTTTCATCTGATGAACATATATTGAGCAAGGGAGATTAGCTTGATGTTCCTTGTTTCCTTTCACAGTAGCATTACTAACATCACCCCAGGGACTGCACCCAAAAGTAATGCATTTACTCAATGAGGTCTTCCAAAGTGCTCAGTAATAGAAGTGTTAATGATGGTGGCATTTACATGATGGAATCCTTAACTTGCCCAGTATCAGCCTCAGAGCCCTCAGAACAGTTTCAAAATGCAAAACAGTTTCAGTTCACTTACAGGCTCAGTTGGGAATAACAGCACCAGCCACACTAAGTTTGAACTTGGCCTCCTTCCAGCCACCCATCCACATTTATATGGGGAGAAAAGTTTAAATAAATGAAACTTTCATTACTGAGCCATGGTTATACAGACTTGGCTTTGGGGACTTATTTTTCTTCTACTTTCTTAATGAAGAAGCCTGCAGTAATTTAGAGAACTATGCAATTACATTATAAACAGGCCATGACTATTAGGTCACCAACAGCAGCTCCAGAAACATTAGGGCTTAAATTCTATAATTTTCTTTATTACAAGTAAATTTTTCCTAGCATGATTCACCTTAGGGAAAAGGAAAAAAAAAAGGCAAAAAAAAGAAAAGAAAAAAAAAAGCTTGATTTTGTGCCACTGAAAGAATTTAAAGCGTGGGCTGAAGCATTACAAGGAGTGGTACCTTGGTGCTGTAAATCCCCTCTCCACTCCTTCCTTTGCCCTGCTCTTCTGAAACACCTTCCCTCTACCCCAGCCCTGCTGTTAAAACATAAGTTGAGACAAATCAAGGCACTGCCTCAATAAGTAAATCAATTGTTTGTTTGGGTTTCGAGGGTTTTTTTTTTTTGGTTTAGTTTAATCCATAGAAAAAGACAGCCATGTGAAACAAGGAGGAAGACAATCCAGAACAAACTGAGACCTGGGAAGGGAGGATCTGTATCTGCAAGGAACAGAAAAGACAGAATGCGCTCAACCAGCGTTCAGCTTCTGTTTCCTTCTCAAGCATTATCTTCCTTAATAATATTATCCAAAGAAAGCAGACAAATAGTCTCCTGTTTTTTCACAGAGAACAAAGAGCAACCTCTTTGTGAAGAAAGACAAAAAGGTTGCTCCTGAACTAAAATTCCACAGCAAAAGCAACTCTGATAAGTGCCTGCAGCGATCTGCTATTGTGACAAAGCTGGATCAGGATATGCCTCCTAGTTAACTCACCACTAAAATATTTTCCATTTCTGCACAGCACAGATGAATGCCGCTGATAGGATCTGCAGTCAGGTCTGGTAGAGCTGTGCTCTCCTGCTATTGTGCTGAAAGGTAAGAGCCTCTCTGCATCCACTCGGTTGTGAAGGTTTCTCGACCTTTATGTGAAAAGAGGCTTTATACAGAAGAGTGGGACCTCTACTGAGGCACACGTATCTGTTATTTAAGAGCTGACTGTTTCCTATGCTCTAAAATCTGAAGTTTCTGAGTTTTCAGGATTTTGCTGCATTTGTTGGGGCTGTGGGCTTCACGTGTAGGGCTTTACAGACAACAAACAGCACGATTTTAAGCTGAAGAAGAATGACATTAATCACATCTGAAAGTATGTAAATTCAGCAGCACTGTCTCCACCCCCACTCACCCTGTATCCGTGGAAGGCTGCCAACCCCAACATCCCTGGAACTGCCTGTCCCCCCATGACTCACACACAGGCTCGCACAGGGACACCACAGAGACCACACCACAGCCAGGGCTGCCCCAGAAACAAGTGCTGAAATGGGCCAGCCTGCTTGGAGGAGGGATCCCAGAGTGAAAAATGGTAGCAGAGTGATGAGATGCTGTCAGCACCTACCGCTCTGGGTTCAGACAAGAGGTTTTATTCCAAAGTTGAACACCACAAATATATTTCCTGCTAAGAAAGTAAATTCTAGGGCTTAAAGGCTTCTCTTCATAAACACAGTCAAACAAAATTAGAGTTGGTTAAAAAAACCCCCAACCCTACAACTCTAAAAAATCCAGAAACAAATTTAGCTCCTAAAACAAGACAGGCAATTGTTTACATATGATACAACAAAGATAGCCCACGTCACCAACTCCCAGTTTCCATTCAGAGTTTCTCAAGATCTCCAAAACCAAACAGAAATGCAATCTTTCTACTTGCATCCCTACCTGTTTGAAAATTTCTACTCTTGCTTTACAATATCCAAGTTGGTTTGGTTTTTAAGCAAATGCCGCACACTGAGTGATACTTAACTAAAAAAAACGAAAGCTATCATTATGTAAAAATAATGTTTATTGAATATTTACACAAGCATCAGAAGAATAAAAGGCAACAAGATGTAACTGCCTTGTTCCCTACTTTTCAAAAAACTCAGCAATTCTTTCTGAGTGCAGCTCCCAACTTGCATGTTATGGGATCATGGACTGCCTCCAACTCCAGCACTTCAAAGTGAATGACGAGCCTGAACTGCAATAACTCCTTGTGCATGACCCTCACGTTACCTTCCAAGAGTTTTAAATTAAAGGAAATAACAAACACAAGACTAATATAATGCCTAAAAGCATCAGGATGCTTAAAATGCTGTCCTCACTGTCAAATGTTTTTCTGTGGTTTAAATCCAGCAGAAGCCAACTTGGCAAGATTTTAGCTCTGCTGAGTCACTTGTTGCCTATCTAAAATCTAAACAGACTTGTTGACCTCTTGCTTTAAGACACAGATTACTAGATTCTTCTTGCTATTGAGACTCCTGAAAGTCAGATACTTTGGAAATAACACATTCAACAATATATGTCTTTTTTATTAGAAGAACTGCTAAATTCACGTGGGAAGAAAGACTTCTTACAAGCAAGCCAGGAGATGTTATCTGAGGAGAGCCAACATGGACTTGTCAGGACAGATGTAAACTGAACATCATTCCCTTACACAGCAGAACCCTACACTTGTACATGAAGGACTTGCAATGAATGTTTTAGGCAAAATTTATGAAAGTCTTGATATATCCTCTCATGGAACTAATAAAACTAGAAGTGACAAACTGTTGTACCAAGACAGTTGCAAAAGAATACCTTAAAACATAACCCTTGAGGGCTCCCTAATAAATTAGAAGGTTGTATCAAGAGGACCCCCTTGGGAATCTGTCAACAACAGCCAGAGTTCCTCATGCTCACAGGAGGAACTCTGGCTGGGCTGCAGAAGTGCATGGCCACCAAGATGCAGTGTGGCAGTCCCAGAACTGGCAAGGTTTCTGGGGCAATCCTATATCCCCACACCTGCCCCTACATGACATCAGTGATGAATGTCCAAAGAAGAGGGACCAGAATGGCTAAAATCCACACCGATAAGAAAACCCTGGTGGAAGTAGGGCAGTGCAGCTTCAAGAAAACAAGAGAAAGAAAATGCACATCAATCTCCAAATACATAAATTATTGTTCTAAAGAAAGTGAGCACTTCTGATCTCTTCAATAGTACTGGGTAGAGCAAGAAGTGACAGACTCTAAAAGTCTGGAAGATTCAAGTTAGACTTCAGACTTCTAAGTGACAGAACAGTGAAGTACTGGTATGGATCCTGGTATGCACATTACTGCAAATCCTTAAAAATACATTAGGCAATCACAAAGAGACAGACCAAACCCTACCTTGCTACAGAGACGCAATAAAAGGAGGTTCTTTCTAGTCACAATTTCCTTGCTGCTCAAGGTTTAAAGCATTCTCAGATTCCCTCTCTGAAGGAATAAATGCAGATTTGAAGGGACAAAAAAATGTGAAACAACTCAGGATACTTCAAACAGTTTCCATTGATCTTAGATCAGTGTTAACCTTCTTTGCTTTCACATGAAGCAAAGTCCTTCTCATAGGTAATTCACAGTTAAACATGAAGAAAAGAAACTAATGTGGTTAGAGCCTGGGAAAACATATCACACTGTTGAAACTTTACTGACACCAGCACTAAACCTTTTAAATTGTGGGATCTGCTCTGGAGAATTTCTCACTACATTTGAGAAATGCAATGGGTATCTTTGTGTCATGAAAGAGGTGGAAATTAGAAGTACAAGAAACCTATACCAGAGACTGTTACAGCTTTCTTTTTAAAAAAGAAAAAATAGTTATCATATGTGTTCCAGTAAAATTATATGGTACATATGTATGTCTGCAAGAAATTTGTAGATACCAAACACATCAGCTGTACCTTGCTTTTCATGGCAATTACCTCAATTGTCATTAATCCCTTCATAATCCATTGCTCTGTGCCTTATCATTTCATTGAACAGCACAAGAAAACTACATACTGATTTGATTGACTCTGGCCATGATATAATTTGTGTCACAGACTCTGGGCCTAATTCCACAGCCTCTCTGAGTCCCATCCCTCCACTACTCAGCAAGATGACCGCAAGAGCCTCAAGAATGGCAAAGGTTTGTGGTTTTCAGATTGTAGAGTACAGAGATCACGATAGCACTGAAAATGTACTTTTTAAAAAATAAAGATATTGAAATAAGCCTCTCACAAAAGAAAATCTAACAAATGAAAGCCATCTACAGCAACTTCATTAATTTATCAGAGCTGGAATAGTTCCAATGATGTGTGTGTCTGCTTTCATTTTCATAGATTATTATTTGCTTCCAAATCATGTACAAGAATTAACAATGACAATTATTAGAGGGAATGTGTTGAGAGTAATGCAGTTGTTCTCACAGTACTACAGTGGCTTCAAGAAAAAAAGCAGCAACAAAACTTCATACACCAAAAAAAGTACAACATCCTCCCCAAAACGTGTTAACACTAAAAACCAGTTTATCCACTATTCAAACTACAGTCTTGCTTAATCACCTTACATCAAAGTGGTTGCTAAGTGGGACAAAGGGCACCAGAAACAGCAACTTATCAAAACACTGCCTAATTCATGCAGAGAAAATGGGATTTTGGTATCTTTCATGTTTCACTTTCTGTCATCCCAAGTCACAGCACAGGTTAGAGAACATCTAACATCTCCAGTAAATATATTTTTCCTTCCTTCTCCCTCTGTTCATTTAACTTTCTTTTTTTCTTCTTTATTTGGAGGGAAGGAAAGAGACAACCCCTTTGAACAAGTGTGTGGGATGGTTTCTCTTGCTTGACTGCTAATAGACACACTATTTTTCAAAAATGCCACAAGGTACTTAAAAGTTGATTCCCTGAGAGCCCCTTTATATAGTATATTAATTAGCTTATACTTTTCTTTACAACTGTAATTTACCTTTCTTTCCATTCAGTTAGTACCCCTGATTCAAAGACTATTTTGAGAAGTGACAATGACAAAAAATGGTAGATGCTAAAAATATCTTCTCCCAGGTTTTTGTTGCATCTCCTCTGGATTTCTCTTCTTGCATCTAACTTTTCAGCCCAAAAGCAGGAGGATGGTAAAATAGTAAAGCATGGAAAGGGGCTGAGATACAGTGCCATATTCTACATTAGCTAAAGTACATATCCCTACATCTCTTGAGCCAAAAGCCTACAATGTTCAAAAAAACCAAGTTACATACATAGTGTAAAAACAACGGTAGCTCTTGTATTCCAAGGAACCCCGGCTCTTAAAAAAAGACTGCAAAGATGTTTATGGTTGCTCACCACTGTTACCTCAACTGAATTCTTCAATAACATCAGAGATGAAATCCTGGTGTCAGTGATTTTCCTTACTGTGTGTACACATGAAATTGCAGAGGAAGTCCATTTTATTGTTTTAAACTTCATTATGAAACTTTGCAGAAGTGTTTAGCTGAGATATAGGCCCACCACTACTATAAAAATGCCCCTCAGAAACGATAAAATGGCTACTGGTCTCTCTTTTTTGGGAAATGATACTGTGCATTCCTTATGTTTTGGTCAGGAAGCAACACCTGCGTGATTCCCTTCACACTCCTGGCAGAGGGAGAGGAAGGAAGAGCAGGAAAGGGCACGATTCAAGAGGAGATAACCACTCCACTCACATCCCATTCAGAAAAGAAGTATTTTAGATCAGCAACTTAACCTTGATGCCCCTGGCGAATTCCAGTTTGGGCTATTCCATCCTACCCACCTAAAATTCCTCAGGGCAGCTTCCCTACCCCTTTCTCGAGAAAGCAAATAAAACACAGAGGTGTGTGTTGTGCTACCAGCAGAGAAATAGCCATCAATCTTCCCCTGAGAGCCAAATGCATTTCTGTAGTGGGAGAGGAATGCAGAGATGCATTTCAGGGATGCAAGGGGTAGAGCTGACAATAGCAACACCACAACTGTGTGTTTTTAAAGTCCTGTAACTGCTTGCTAAATTGGCTATGGCAATCAAGCAGTAATTCCAGAGAACTGAAGGCACTACACTTTACCAAAAGCCTACACTTTTATCAAAATTTTAAGCAAAATAATGCTGTTCTTCAGGGAAGATGGAAAATATCCCTTGCTGCAATCTTCCCTTCTATGGGATCAATACTTTTAAATTTTTGTGTTGTTTAAGGGAAGAATATAAAGTGGAAAAATGTATCTTGCATACAAGTTAAAATGCACCTTTTGGATACACAGTAACACACTATGAAGTCTTTTGCATCCAATCAAACAAGGGTTTGAAATCTTACCCAGCTAACACACCAAACCGTGAAGCCCACTATTGAAGCTCTGCTCATACAACAGTTTAGCTTTTTACCTCTTGGTAATCTGAGTAGGATCCTGCAGGTCTGGATCCAGTTCAAAGATTTCATTATCCAGTAGCCTTCGGAGAGTCACATCTGCCAGTTGCTCCATGATTCTGAAAGCCTCAGCGATATTGAGGAACGTGGAGAAGTCACGCTCCTTATTTGCTGTAGTGACACGGACTGTGTCCGTCATGAAGACATTGGAGGTCCTCTCCAGTTTCTGGACTTCAACCCAAGGAATGATAAGTTTCACTGCAATCCAAGAGAAGAGCAAAAGTGGGCTGGAAACTTTGCTTACATCTTTCAGATTTGGGAAACAATCAAATTCAGAATGAAATGAAAACCAAAGAGGAGAGAGAGAGAATTTCTTATGGGCAAGACCAAGCACATGCTGAAATGTCTGTTATGACTCTGCATTCAATCTCACCCACTCCAAAAGAATCCAATCCAAAAGAATGTCTTTTTCAGAATCTCTCCCTCAAAATTTTAACCAGCTTCATAAGAAATGCAAGACTGGGGCGTGGTGCTTTTGCAGAACATCTGCCACACGCTGTGCTCCTAAGTCCTCTACGAGTCATTTCTGTACCCTGCTTCCTTACCACCAGAAGAAACAGTTCATCTCCAGAATACAAAGATAAGAGGGAAAGGCTTTGTAATCTCCTAGAAACAAAACTGTAGGCAGGTGGAAAACCAATTGCATGCACAGTTGCTTTAGCTTTTAAAATAAAGCTAACTCCCATCCAAAAGAAGATGGAGACTGCTATAAAGTGTAATTACTACTATAACCAAGACATTAAAAAAGCTGCCTAGGCATTGGGATCTTCCCATTTTGGTTACTTTTTGCTGTAAAGATGCACAGGCACATCTTGCCCTAAACATTAACTATAGTCAGGTTTGTTTATAGAGAACAAGAAGTGTACAACACTGTTCTTTATACTTAAAGCTGTTGAATCATATAAATACAAGTGGCAAACAGAATCAGCTTACTTTAGATAAGTACTGCAGGATGTTACTTGCCTCTCACACGAATCTCTGGGTAGAAATTAGGCTGGAAAGGGCTTTAAAATAGATTCAATTTCTTCTTAACAACTGTTGGAAGCTTCCCAGACTTCTCTGTGCCAATAACATCAAGACTACACCCCCTAACATCCCTAGCTGGTCTCCTGATGCCAATAAAGCAATAAAAAGGCAGTAATAACAAACATTGTCATATATATCCGACACTTATCCAAGATCATTAATTACCTAAGGAGCTACTCTCAGCAAGTTTTCTGTACTACATGAACCACAGCTGTCAAGATTATTTGCAGATTACATTTTTTCTTACTTAAATAAAACACAGCTGCATCAACATGCGCAGACTGTTGCAAATGGTCATAAAATCATTTGTACCAGCCCAGCCAAGGGAAGAAAGATTAAATAATGCCATAGCAACAGCATTGCTGTTCAGGCAGGTCAGAGCCACACAGGCTCTACAGTGTTGGTTACAGAAAAAGCACAACAGCCTGTATGGGACCCAAGCCACTGATAAAAGGTACAAAGTCCTTGAAGTTTCAGAAAAACACAAATTAATTAAAAATGTGAAGAAACCTTGGCACACCCTTTCAAGCTATCTGACGATCTAAGCCTCTGAAATCCTACAAATATTTGGAGGCTTAGATAAAAGGGGACTTATCCTTGAAAAAATTTTCCATGGAGTTTACATTCACATAAGCCGTAAATTAAATTTATGAGAAGTTGAAAACGGGTTCTAATATTGCATTCCAGGTCACTTCAACGCAAAATGAAACAAGAAGGGAAAAGACTTGCCAGAAGCAGAAGACTTAACACTTTGCCTATAAAGAGATTTTAGTCTACAATTTGGAGGGATTTTTACAAAGGCAAAACACAATTGAGAACTAATTTTATTGCACATCATATACTGAGGTTTTTCTCTGTGTGGTATTGAAGAACATGACAAATGTGATTTTAGCAATATTTTCAAGACCAGATTTAACCAGGTTTCATTTGTGATTGCTACCTGAAGAAAACAAAGGCAATGAATCACTTGTTCTGCATGTAATCAGCATCAGCTTCTCAAATAGTAACAACCAGAACTGTATTAAATCTGGATTATTCCCTGTAACACAAATATTTCATAAACATGACAAAACACTAGCCTAGAAGCAGAAGTAATCTTCTTTATCACGATCAAGGAAGTGGGAATAATTTCAGCATGTGCTGAAGCATGCTGCTTCCCACTGAGCTAGAGAAGTTTGTTTAACCAAAAGGAAATTCAGGGGTTTTTCCTCACATTTCCATACAAATGTATGGGAACACAAAGACAATGCAACTGACTACATTGGTGAATGAACAGTGTATTTTCCATGGTCAAAATTAAAAGTTGCCAACTTTGTAATTGTTTGGTGGGTTTTTTTGGTTGATTTTCATAATGAATATTATTAAAGATATGAGAAGAAATCTCATCTTAAACAATACAGCATGATATTGTATTTTCATTATCATTTAATAACCTGTGGTATTGCACAAACAACATTTTTGGAACCATATAAAGGGCTTTTTGCTCTCCCTCCTCCTGCCACTATTATCTATCATTAATAAATATCATTTTTGCTTTGTGTGCTTTGACAGACTGGCTATCTCAGATATAATGAGAGAAAACCTGCAATGATAATAAGAAGAAATGATTTACAAAGGCAATTATTTAATACTAACCAAAGAACAAGGAGATTAAACAAGAACTCACATATCTCGTATACATCAAGAAATTCCATTCTACTCTTCCCAGCAAAACTCAATTTTTGTTTTTATAGTGAATAACAAACGTAGCTGCATTTCAAATATAACTCTTTGACCTTTCGCTGATATGACAAAATAACAGGCTTGAAGTAATATAAGGCAAGAAAGGACCTCCAGCTCTAAGCATGTCTTCATATGTTTTCAGTCTTAGAAATTACAAGTTACTATCTTTCTTAAGATGAACTTTATTTTTAAACCTACAGCTGTATCTCAATATTAAATCCAGATGGAATGTGGCAAAGTTTTCCTAATTGATATAGCTGACAAACATTGCTATATTTACAGCAGTGTAAGTTTCTATTTGTAACTTTGTTTAAGATCCAGCAGGATGAACAGGCCTTAAAAGGCTAAAGACTCATGCACAATTTTACTAAACAGAGAAATAGAGTTTAAATGGCTACATTCATTTTTACCATCTTACTTTCATTTTTTATCTTCTAGCATCTATTCTGACAGGCTTTTCATTCACACAATTCTTTCTCTGTAGAGGAACACCACAACCAAATCTTTATAACTTGCTGAACCATCTGAAAGTCTAAAAAGCCCCAGGACACACTTCTCGTGACCTTACTGCACTGCTATTCAGAAACACAAACGAATCCCTAAACTGCTGTTGTTTTTTCCTTAAAAGCTCTGAATTTTCACCTGGTTCTCCAGGGCACATTCCTTTTATGCTTCCTGGGCTGTCTTCAGGCAGGGAGCTTGACTCAGGCATCCCTGGCCCCACCACCCTGCAGCGATGTGGTGACTCTACCTCCCTGCCTGTGGGAGGGACCCACCCTTACTCATCATTTTCAGCACTAAAACTCCTTATTTTGGAACTTGTAGGAGGTCTGCTACATCTTAAGGTTGCTTCACCATGCCAAAAAAAAAAAAAAAAAACCCAACAGATAGCAACTATGTCTGTGTGCTCTTGCAGTGTCATTTTTATTACTGGATTCAACACAAATTTAAACACAAAGGCTGAAGTGAAAACTAAATTAAACAGGACTTTTCACCTGAACAACTAAAAACACAGAATCTAAACTTCAGAAGTGAAGTAGGCTTTTCATAAGAACTCTGGGTATTCTTGCTTTTAAATGTAGTTACATTTGTATCTCTCCCCAGCCTAAGATTTCTTAGGCATTTACACTTACATTCTTTGCCCAGGAAGAAGGAATAAAAACAGAGATGATTGATGCTCAAATAAAGCCAGCCTTGCCGAGGAACTTTTCCTTTCCAGCAGCAACAGGAATAATAGGTGATCAACTTCTCTGCTTCAGGAAAATTAAATCTGGATTCAAATTTCACCAGGGCTTCTCGAAACTTCTCGGGGTCTTCCTCCTGCTCAGCGAGCTTGCTGCTTGTTTCCTCTGCAATCAGTGCCTGAGTCCAGAACAAGACCAGAATATCAGGATAAACCTATGGCACTCACACTCAGGCAAGTTGTTACAAGCTACACATTCAAATTTTAATAAGGCAACCCTTTCTTACAAAGGAATTCCAGTCAACTTGCAATTTCACAAATGAAGAAATTTCTCTGGTGCTTGCATCTCTCATACATTTTGAATGCTCCCAAAGCAAGACTTTTGGGGCCTTCTTTTCCTTATATGTAGTTTTTTTCAATGAGTCTGGCAGAACCAGGTCTCTGCACTTTCACTATGGCTTGCGACTGCTCTTATTTTGTATATACAAAGTAAAAGCAGAGTAAGAGTTGTGGATACTAACCAGCACTATTTACCTATGAAGAAGCAAAGCAGTCAGATGTGTCAGTAACTTGAGACATGCTCAGAACCATTACAAACATGGTTTCAAGAACATCTACATAAATATAATTAAGACTTCAGATTTTTAATAGTGGTATTACAACAAAGGAGTCAAGTATGCATTGCACCATGCAGACAAATAAGCCACATGTTACAGCACCTGGTATAGTTTGCAATTATCAAGCAGTCCTAACATGCTAAAAGTCTACAGCAGGTGCCAGGGTTCAAAACCTTGACTTAACATTAACTAATGAAACCTGAAGAATTTTAAATATGTATTGTGCAAGCTAACAGGTCATCACTGTGTTATCAAGAGAGATTAATTGTGTTTGGTATTTCAGTGCACTTAAGACAATATGCCTTTTTTAAAAGAAAGCAGAATAAAAACTAGTATCTATACAGTAATGTCTTGGTTTTGTCCCCTTCTTCTCCAGATTCAGAGCACACAGTGCTCACAGTAGCAAGGTTAAAATTCCCCAAAAGCATTATGTTCCTACAAAATTTCCAAGCTGGAAAAGAGGCTGTGGGGGGAAGAGCATCCCACTAAAACTCTTAGCAAGGAAAAGCTTGCAGCAGGACCTGAGGTACAGCAGCCACCAGTGAACCCACACCTCCACTGGCCATCACCAAGCTCCTCTTAGACTATGTGTTTCACTAAAAGCAGAGCTCAGGACACCAGGCTTTCTAAGTTAATCCCCACATGCCATTGTTATTTTAAATTTGATTTATGGCCACAAAATTCCTTTACTTTAAAAATTCTTTAATCTTCTAAAAGGATGCTCATTTCTCCAACCCTGTGGTGAGCCAGCAGCTTCATGTGCTGGTCAGATCAGATTCAAGAGCCACACAGAAAAGAAGTAATGCATATATGGTCAAAACCCAGGATAAGTGACAACAACTTTATGACATTTTTCTAATAAACCATATGTAATTGGGCAGGGGAGGGTGAAATGGAGACAGTTTCCTTACCTTCACTTTCCCTTTGACAAAACTAACAATATCTTCTTTATTGTCAAACACAGACAAAGTATGGAGCAAGTTTTGTTCCAGCCATTCCCAGTGCTGGTTTATTTCCTCCGCAGTGGCACCTGGAAAAGCAAAAAATAGTTTATTGAAACTAATCCTACAAAATAAAATTGAAAGGAAGGGGAAAAAGAAGTAACAAAATGCACTATTTCATAAATTCATTATGAGAAATTGAACTTTCAACCTCAGAATTCTTAGTAGCAAACAGGTCAGAAAGGTCTCATTCATAGCAGCATAGTTAGAGAAAAACAAAAACCTCATTGTTTTAGAGAATTAGTTTTAGTGCTTTTAGTTTTATCTTCTCAAATGCTCTCAGCCAGCAAATGCTGCATTAAAAGTCAAAGCAGAAAAAACAGCAAAACTTCATCCTGAGCTGCTGGACTGCAGCTTATTCTGACACGACGTTCTGTAAGTGACTGGAAACCTTTGATTTATGCCCTGTTCCCGAAAGTCCCTGATCTTCCTCTCTCCCTCCCTCAATACACTCACACCCCACACACAAACACATGCACACCCTTTGAGAGGACTGCAAGGCCCTCTATAATAAAGAAAGTACCTAGAAAAGAGTTTGGTTCAGCAACACCTAAAGGTTCTACAAGAGCATATTTTTACAGTTTGGGAAAGAAATAAACCGAACAGAAATATTAGACTAATACAGCCTTTCGAATCTTTAAAGCGTCTTTCTCTAAAGATTTGAGGGGTTTGCTGGTTCTTTAAATGTAATGGGTTTAACTCCAGAAATAATATTTCACTCATTACTGATTTGCTTTGGCTCTTACTGCTTGAAACTGAATTGTCTCTGCATGACACAATGACAGAAAAGTCAAAGCAAGACAGGCTACAGGGCCATCAAGGGAAAATCTGGCCCCTCCAGATCTTACTGGTCAGTAATTAGACATTATAGGTAAAAAAGTAAAGGTAGTAATAGTTGCTTCTCCTAGTGTCTTGCTTGTGAAAAACAGAAGAGAAAGAGCTGTATGAAAGAGACGTAGAAATCACACATGAACATAATAATAAAATTAATCTCAAATAGAAGACCTCTTATCTCAATATTTGTTTTTTGTGTATATTAGTGATGCATCATGTTGCCTCACAACAACAAAAAATGATAAATTTAGGTAAGGATTTTCCACTTCCCTCTGCTCTGTTTTCCATGTAGAATGCCAACTGGCAGGGAAACCTTCCAAGCTTTAACTTCCCTGACAGGAAGTTCTAATGGAACTTCTTAAACACCATTCAGGTTAAATTTAAATTTTAAAAAATCATAAAATTAGAGACACTTAAAAGCCCTTTAGGTAAAGAAACCAAACTATATAGATTTAAGAACACCAGAAATACAATAATTTTATACTGAAATTGCTGCACAAAGCAAATGATGAGTTGAATTTTTATTTCTCAGCAATCTAAAAGATACCAAGTGTATGGGCAAGCTGTCGGGCTGCCTTTTGTGAAGTAAGCTGTGAGAAAGATCCATTTCACAGTAGCATCCCCACTGCTGGGACTGCTCTGAGCCTAGGCAGCAGCTATACCCCACAGACAATCTCTCCTGCCTGCCTCCAGGGTTTCTGTTCAAATACCAAAAGATCATTTTGGCTCTTTCATTTGGACAGGCCAACTCCCTTCTTTATTTCTAACTTCTATTTCATAGTTTAAAGTTGTCCAGTGATCTGACCCAAGCATTGCCAATCTCTTATTTCCATTCCTTATTCCTCTTCCTGTGCTTATGTTCTGCACAGCATTTTATTCCACCTTTTACCCATCTTCTTCATCTGCTCATGCCAAGTGTGTTGTCTAACCACTGCCTCAGAATATTTTCTTTAAACCCACTTCTCACCAAATTCTTTGCTCTCCCTTTCCTAAAATCTATTTTGCTTGACTGGGACTTGAGTTTCTGTTCTGCCCATGAGCCTTCTGAAAGGAAAATTTCAAGTGGCTCTACAAAAGGGGTGAGGTTAGATGTTTTTTTTGTCCTGTACTGGTATAACATGACTAACCATCTGGATTAAAACATCTCTGCCAGAACAGCCGTGCAGGGATCAGATTTCCTAGCACTCCTCTGAGATTTGCAAATGTCTGTAACAGACCTGACCCTTACGCATATATTATCATTTAAGCCTACAGCTCCCAGAACAGCCGACATACAATGCAAAATGTCATTTTAATTACTGCCTAATGACATGATGCCTATCCACAATGAAGTTACACTGGGAGACTGGAAGGAGTTCCTGGGGCTGTTCCTTGCCCTTGCTGTACAGCAGCGGGAACTTTAATTTGACTCCCTGCTCCTTCCAAAGCCAGTAAGAGACTCCTAACACCACGTCTGCATGCATGAAATGCCTCGCTCACAAGGGCAGAGCTGGGTAAGCAGCAATGGCCACTTCTGTGTGGGGAATGTCCTTCTCCAGCTTCCCAAGAAGGGGTCAGCGTGATGCTCCTCTGACTCCTATCGCCAGCACTCCCCTGGACACTCATGTCAGGGTTTCACAGCAGCAATACTACTCACAAACAGCTTCTTCTGCCATTGTTCTTTCGTTCTGTGCAGCTCTGGCAGCTGTGTATGTTCTACCCATTCAGCACACGAAACAGACCCCTCTGCTTTCCGCTCTATTAGTATAAATCTCATTTTCTCAGGGATGAGCATCCATTCCGAAGAGGCAAAGAGAATTTTAGAAAACATTAATCATGTAAGTTTGTCTCAGCAAAATCCTTAGCCATTCCAACCCAGCAAGTTTGTCATTTGTAGTTCCTTCAAAAAATAAAAAATGAAAATCAAAAAACCAAACCAAATTCTATATACAGTGAAAGTGTGGATGGGACAAGGATCAGCCTCAGAAAGCAGTATTGCATATGTTCAAATAATCAAGAAGCTATGAAAGCAATGCTTTTCCACCAAAAGCTACCTGGTTTCATCACAAGACTGTAACAGCATGAAGCTCTTAAATTTCTCCATGAGATGGCATTACTTAAATATAGAAAGGAAGGGAGGAGGGATAGAAAGCACAGAGCAAATTGCAAAACAAAGAAAACCTAGCCAAAACAAAAATAGCCCAAATAGACTTTACGCAAGCTTCACACACACATCTGGCCCAGGGAAAAATTCCCAGTATTAATGGGGAACATGCAGAGGGATCTCTGCTGAACCAAGGAAAAATTGCTGGATGAGCAGGTACAGAGGAAAAGGTTAGGGTGAATATGTAAACTGACTCTTCCATTTAAAAGACTACTATGTCAAACACTATCAATGACATGTCAGCATTTGTATTACCTGACTATTTCATGTCTGATCTGTATAAGAAAGAATAGAATAGGATAGGATAGCATATTTTCAGTTGGAAGAGATCTACAACAATCACAGAATGGGAAAGGTTGGAAGGGACCACTACGGGTCATCAGGTTCAACCCGCCTAGTCAAGCAAGGTTATCCCAGAACACATTGCACAGGATTGTGTCCAGATGGTTCTTGAAAGCCCCCAGTAAGGGAGACTGCACAACCTCTCTGGGCAATCTGTTCATTTAGTAACAGGCCCACGTTATTCTTTGTTTCCCTTTTGTTATTGATGCATTTCAAGAAGCTCTCCTCATTTTCCTTGAAATCCTGGGAATCATCTAGTCCAACTGTGTGACCACTTCAGGACTGACCAAAAACTGAAGTTATTAAGGACTTTGTCCAAATCCCTCTTAAACACTGGCAGGTTTGGTGGGACATCAGCCATCTCTCAGAAGGAATCCTGTTCCAGGATTTGGCCACCCTGTCATTAAAGAGTGCTAATGCTCCCAGTCACGGCTTTGAACCATTCCTAAAGAAAAAGCTGCCGTGAATTTCAATGCTAGGATTTTTTTAGATGGGAGCAGAAGGGATAAGAACAGCCCTGCACACTGGCCAAGCAACAGTGGGATGAATGGAACTTCAGATGGCTTTTACTGGGTCATGGCAAGGTTGGTGCAATTCATGTCAATATCACATTCCTGAAGATGAACTTGACTTTCAGAAGTTGCAGAAACATTGCAAAAGGGATTAGTGCAACAGATCAGGAATTTGACACTTCATCTCTCCTTGACAACCTTCCTTCCTGAATCTTCCAAATCTTCCACTTATACCTAATTATAGCAAAGTGTGTGAAGACATTTCACAGTAAACAAATGAAAAAGACTAGGATGGTGAAAGCCTAGACTAAGTAGCTTCTTGCTGTAAGGGACTACTGCTACTGTAGGAAAAGATATGCATAGGAACAGAACCACACTACTTTGCAACAGAGAAAACTAACACAGCAAACCACCCTCAGCTAAACAAGTTTTGCATTGAAACTTAATGTTCCTAGGTAACACTTTTCCAGTGATTTTAACCAGAGGTTAATTTGGTTGTTAAACAAGCTTTCCACACAACTAGCCAGGGTTACCTTGAGCTTCCTTGACATGCAGACACTGACCATGCTCAGAATTGGTTTGAGGTTTTCTGTCTGTGACTCACCAATAGCTATGGCCCAGTAAACTTCTGATCCATTCAATAACTCACCACATGCAATGGCAGAGTAAACCTGTGAGCCTGGAACTTGGAGTAAAATTCGAAAAGGAGCAACTCGTGCATTAGAGTCTAACACAGCATCCAGGGCACCAACCAAGCGACCTGCAAAGAAAAAAGGGGGAAAAGAGGATTAATGGAGTTTCCACTTCTGTAGCCTGCAAGTTGTTTCACACTAAAAGCCATAAAATTAAAATATAGAACATAATGATAACGATTCTTCCCCAGTTTTATGCTGTGATTTACAGGTGCTCAGAATGCAAAAGACAAACCAGATTAGAAGATCAAAAGCATATAGAATTCTCTGCGTTTCTGGTTTTGCCTCATATATATGTATATAACCACAGAACTGAAGTGGAAAGACCTGAGGGCATCTTAAGAAGCTACTGTTCCAGCCCTGCTCTAAAGTTAGATAAATACATCTATGCTGTAAGTGGTGTTTGTCTAACCTGTTCTTCAAAACCTGCCACAGTCAAGATGCAACAACTTCCCCAGATAGCTTCTTCCATTATTTTCATTAAATATTCTTATAAGAAAAGGCAAAAAACCAAACCAACCAACCAAATAAAAACAACAAAAAACAACAAGCAAAAAGCCAAACAAAAACCAACCAACCAAAACACAAAACAAAACTAAACAAAAACCCAAACAAACAACCTTACCCCAAACAAACAAGTCAATTACCACCACAATCTTAAACTTTCTTGCTGGAAATTAATCTTGCTCACTGGAACATGCAGAGTAATTGGCCACATGCACTTCTGATATTAATGTTCAACATAATGAAAAAGTAACATCATGGTTTCCCAGCCTTTAACGATTTCTCTTTTTCTAAAGAAACCCAGATCACCTCATCTCTTCCTTATGGGTCATGTTTTTGAAACAGCTCACTGTTCTTGAACTTACAGTGGAATCTCTCCAGCTTATCTTTAAGCATGACACTCTCAACTGGACCTGATGCTCACTGCTACTGAAGCCTCAGCCACTAGCAGAATGGAAGATCACCTCTTGTATCTTGGATATGTACCATCGTATCCAAGAAAGCCTGCAGCAGTATCCTACTGTAAATCAGCACTTGATTTCAATATAAACAAACTCATTTTGAAGAGCTGCAGCAATTGCTGACCCCAAAAAAGTTTCCAATCTGGAGGACACCTGGAGTTCCTGGAGTTTCTTGCTACCCATTCCCCTGAGCAGGCAAAACCAAGCTATCCATGAAAAAGTTATCTCAATGCCATGATTTGCATATGCAAGCTGGCATAATAAAGTAACTCAGAATTGGTTTATGGTGCTTACAAATAGCAATTCAGGGCAGCTTTATACTCATTTTTCCTGTGCATCCTGCAGAGACACAATCTCCTAAGGAGAGGGATAGCAGAAAGTGAGGAACAGCTTTATCATGGTTGTTTTATCCCTAGAGTATCTAGAAGTTTTCTGCAATACTTCTTTTTCGCTTTGCACATGTAAATTTTTCAACCTGTTGTATTTTTGTTTCTTCACCATCAACCAAACACAAAAGGAATTAATCTCCATCTCCAAAAGATTTGCCAGCCTTTGGCACCACACACTGTTTTAAATATGGCATTCTCCAGTCCATCACCCAAGTGATTAATGGAAATAATGGAGACCTACAAAGTCCTAATTGCCTTCTCACTTGGATAACAAATGACAGCTAATTAATTTGAGTGTAACACAACCAAACAGCATTTCAATCACTTTCTGGTCTAGAAGCTGTAAGAAGCTCACATGGAACAGCATCAATAACCTGACAGCAAAGAAAATTACGTTAAATACTTCCTCCTTGCATACACACACAACATCGAGGATGCTTTCAAAACCAAGCAGAAGCTGGACACAATTTATCCTAAAACTTCCAGTGAAACGTTCTTCAACAGCAGTTTGCTTCTCACTTAAATATGTGACCAGATATTGCATCCATCTATTTAAAACGGAGATATGAATTTGCAGACTGATGACATGTATAATATCTGAAATTGCTACATGCTCTCCTGTAACTACAAGAACAAAACATAAAAACTCATCCTAGTACAAAAGGTAGCAAATTAGCAGTGGTCACAGAAAACAGTGTGTAGAAAACTTTAGTGTGGAGTCTTCAAAACAGCTGGATTAAAGACAGCAAGAGAGCATCAAATGATGCAGAGAACAAAAATAGGGTTTAACTTTCAAATTTTGGAAGAATTGAGACACCATAGGAAAGAAAAAGACAAAATTTCTGTGCTGTGTATGTTTTCCCCGATGACAGGCCTAGGAGAAAGATTTATTCTTCATTTCACTAAAGTCATAGAAAAAAGTCAACCAACAGCAAGTGTTACCAAAATCCCCAGAGAATGCTTAATGAAATGATTTGTGAAATAACTTTTTTTCCTTTCAGAAACCATGAAAAAACACGTGAAAGCACAGAAGTAGTTGCAAAGTTTTGCTTTTCTAATTCTTAGCCTGTGCAAAATTAATTCCTTTTTCTCTTCCTGAATAACAGATCAGAAAACCCAATTCCTCTTCTCACTGTTCACTTCTGCTTACAATTTCCATTTTGCTTACAAACCATCAAAAAGAAACCTATTCCTCCTTCAACTGTACAAAGAAATAATCGCCTCCCTTTTCTAAACTACCCATAGCTAAAATATTAACTCAGGATGATAAAGAGGAGCCAGAACTAAGATACAAAGAGAAGGAAAAGAGTGTGGCCATCAGGATCCCTGCCAGAATAAAGCCCAGGTGGCCTGGCCCCTCTGCGAGGGCTTTGCAAGGGAACAGCAACCCCACACATAAATCACTCTAAGCCATCGCTGTAGCTGAGAGGGAGTCCTGTCCTGTCCCCCCTCTGCCAGGAGGGGCTGCAGTGGGGTTGCTGCACAGGGGACATAAGGGCAGCAAAGGAAAATAAGAGCAAGTACTGCTAAAATTGAGCAAGCACAAAGAGCGGGTCCCATCCCCATGTTTGGGGCTCCTTTATTTTTGGATGAGAGACTGAGCGAGGTAGAGAACAGGGAAAAGAGATTACAAAGAGTGCATCTGCAAAAGCATGAAAAGGATTCAACACTAATATATACACCCTGGCCAATACGATAATTTAGTTGAAACTGTGGTAGCAAGAAAATTACAAAAGCAATCAAGAAAACGACAAAACTAGAGGCAAAATTATTCCAGTGTCATTTGCCTCGTAATTCATTTGGCATAATTTTTGCATCATAACATTGAAAAACAACCAACATAAAGAGCCCTGAGTGAAGAAACAAACACTACTACACTGATTCTGAAACCTGCTTTGAAAAATACCCAGCTTGTGAGCAAACACCTTTCTCATAACATGTCCTCATAAAAGAGTTGGTTCCATGAAAGGGTCTCTTATAAAATGGAATCTGTATAAAAAGAAGAGGGGTATCTGGCTCACAAGATAAATTACATCAAGAGCCTCTGGCTCACACATTGATGCATCAGCTTGCTTTCAGTCAGGGTGATGCTGACCTCTTGCACATCACAGACAACAGTAAAACCATTGATACTTCAGGACAGCAAAAAATGAAAAGGAAACAGAAGCAGAAGAGGAAAAGAGAACTGCTACCCTGGTTTTCTTCCCAAAATTCCCTTATTTTTACACTATATGAGACAAGATTTTTGGGAGGAACTTAAAATTCAGGGTAGCTCTTCTCCTTTAATGAACCACTTCACCATCTCTCAAAAAGTAAAACAAAAAGGGAAAAGGCCAAAGATGCCACTGCTTTTTTTTTTTTTTTTTTTTTTTTTTTTTTTTTTTTTTTTGTCTTGGGGGGTGGGGAGGAGGGAGGCACAGGGGGAAGAGAGAGGGGGAGAAGAAAAAAAGGAGATTTAAATCTAAATGACAAGGAAGCCTGCGGTGTCACAACACTCAGCATTGTTACCCTTTCAGTTCTACTTGGTTTTTAAGTAACACATTTAGTCACCACAGCCGAGATCTTTTGAGTAACATGAACTCATCAATCCATTACAAAGTGAGGAATGAAAGCCAGTGTAGTTCAAAGAAACAATTACATGTGGTACCTGAAATTGGTCAATAAGAAACTCTGATAGCATTTTAAAATCCAGGGAACAGCAGGTCAGATACACAGAGGCAGCTGTTCCCACACAGCCCTGAACTTCCCCAACCAAGCACTTACACCCTCTCTACCAAAATCAAAGGGGTGACCGAGAAGACAGAGTACAGCCTGTTTCTCCAGCATCCTGGGGAACTCCTTTAGTCACTGTACAACAGACTGACTGCTCAGAAGTTTGAAGCAGAGAGAAAACTGTTCTTCCACTTCTCCTAAGTCTACTTTGAAAAAAAAAAAAAAAACCTTGAGATTTCCACTGCACCTGAGACCAGCTCAGCTGGACAGATGTGCAACAATGCCTGACTTAAGAGTATGTGCCAAATCCAGCCTTTCAAAAAAACAGGGACAGGATAACCACCATACAAGGACCCAAACCAGATTGCCAAGATGCTCAGCGACCCCAAAGCTGAGGTTTCTCTTGGCTGCAGGCACCTAACACTTTCAAAGTCAAGAAAATTGGGGCACCACATGGTCTCTAGGGACTGCAGTGGCTGATCTGCAGGGACATGGAAAAGAGCACTTGGTGGGTACGTTCACTCAGATCATGCCAAAGCCATGTTTTAAGTACTCATACCCTCTTTTTTTTAGACTAAGTTATTATTGTAAGACAAAACCACCAAACTGGTATTTACAATTACAGTCACAGGCCAGCATTGCTCCAGTGCAAAACCATGAAGTGAAAAGCATGCCTTTGAGTTCATCCTTGGGAGCTCACTGCTGCTTGCTACATCTGCTCCACCAGAGAAAGCTGGCGGCAGAAAGAAAAACAAGCCCAGTTGTCTGAAAAAAGCTTACTTCTACTGGAAAGGAGAAAGATCTTCCAGGAAGTGGAAGGAGCTAACAGTACAAGTTGCTTCCCAGTGGCTGCAGTTTTATAAGGAGAATTAATAGCTGCAAGAATCACTCTAAGCTATTTAGGCATGTGAATTGGGAGAAAAGAACAAATCAAACAATTCAGATGACCATAAAAATAAAGGGGTTTTTGTAAGGACAGTGAAATTGAACTAACAGCTTCAAGAAAGCAGAATTAATCTTGGCTCTTTGAGGAAGAGAAGCACTTCATACCCTGAATCCTGATTACACTTCTCCACATAGCTTCCTCCATCCCACAATGATTTGCAAACAATTAAAGTCTCAGAAGAGTCATGGTGGGCAGTAATTTGCCATGCTAGAGGAGGCAAGCAAATTGGCTGAAGGAACAGCCCACCACCAGGCA
This sequence comes from Brachypodius melanocephalos, assembly GCA_013398615.1. Classification (NCBI taxonomy): domain Eukaryota; kingdom Metazoa; phylum Chordata; class Aves; order Passeriformes; family Pycnonotidae; genus Brachypodius; species Brachypodius melanocephalos. The sequence goes on from VZSR01003803.1 coordinate 54,483,559, forward strand.
GAACACGGGAGGGACATGTGGATGTCCCTGTTACCTACCTCCTGCTGTCCCTGTGCTCCTGCTGGAACAGAAAGCTGCTTTTCAACGGGAATAAGCTCAGCCTGATGAAAGGGCACTCCTGGGACAGCACCAAATAGCACAGATTGCTTGCCTGCTCTGCAGGACAACTCAGAAGCTCTCCCTAGGGCCATTGTCCTTGCTGAGACAGGGATGGGGGGACTATGAAGCTGATTCTCATCAGGCCTCAACCATCCCACCAGGCAGGAGCCCTAACTTGTGACTACAACCTCATGGGTGGCCCGAGGCAAGACCCAGGGCTGAGATGCAATGAGGACCAACCACTGCAGCCTCGATCCTCACCTCTTACAGCCCACCTAGAGAGAGCCAGGCCCTGGGCATTACAGGCTATGGTGGAAGCTTTTGAGCTGCACCAAGGTACAATACAGCCCAGGGCTGTGGCCATGAAGCTACTGTTGGCCAGTGGTGGCCCCCAGCTTAAATGTGTGGGGACATCTCTAGATCTTTCATATCATCTTGATTTGATTTCTCTAAAAGTTCAAAACTCAGATGTTTAGCAGGTTGTTGGTTTCACTCAGGCCACCCTAAAATCCATATTTTCATGGACAGTAACACCATCAGTCACGCAAAGCTGCTAGAAACAACGGCTTAATGCAACCACACTTTGTTGAATTTTGCAAAATTATGATAACAGGTTTTGATACAATACACTACCCATTCGAAAGTATTTATTACACTTCTACCACCAGAAAAAAAAGAGTTGCAAAACTTATTTGGGTAAGTACACAAGAAAAAGGATGAAGGAGGACTCCTCCAACGGCTGTAGGAAGGCTCTGTTTCCTTTGAAACGATAAGGGCTCACCACACTGAAAGATAAGCACAGACAACATTAGATTTCAACATAAAGACCTAATGCTCCAAGTATTTATTCACCCAGGAAAATACTCAACATCCAAGCCCTTTCATATACTTGTAGCACAGACCTTGCCAGATCAAACACTGCCACTGGGCACATTGGTTGCTGTTGAATGGGGAATTTTTTCAATCTAGTATGTAGAAACAAATTGTAACAAATTACTTAATCATTACGTCTAGATCCCAGTGCTCTGGGGGAAAAGGTGAACATGAGAAATGTGGGGCATTTCACTGTGGGAATTGGTGTCCCACGGTCCCCATGACTCCCAGACATATCCCTGGATGTGATACTGAGTGCTTGTGTCAGATCACCACATGCAGAGGGAGAGACCACACAGGAGGAAGAAGTGAGATGAACTATGACTGTCTCTCCTGGAATGGTGGAAATTGGCATCCCCACCTTGGAGCATCGATTGCTTCTCCCCAGCACCGCTTCCCCACGGGCTGCCTCCCCAGGTGGGCATGCTGCCATGGCAAAGCACTTACAGCTGCTTATCTCAGTCCTCTGCCATCAGTCCAGTTCAAGCCAAGCCTATTTTTATAGCCCTGAAGGCCGCTGAGCCAAATGCTTTGCTTCTCATGTAACAAGTAAAAATACCTGAAACTGTTTTCCACCTGAAAATGGACAAGAAGATGGGATATATAAGTTGGTGCTTCAGCCCTGTAAATTATTCAGACATGCACCACTACTCAGGGGAATATAAAAAAGTCTCTCTCTTTTTTGGTGGGTGCTGTAAATAATGCTGAATAGACCAAGCATTAACTCTGTCACCAGTGACAAGATCAATTATTTTATAGGGATGACAGTTTTTCCTATGAGGATGGTGAGACACTGAAACAGGTTGCCCAGAGAAATCGTCAATGCCCTATGCTGGAAGTGTTGAAGGCCAGGCTGGATGTGCCTCTGAGCAACCTGATCTAGTGGGAGCAGTCCCTGGCCTTGGCTGGGGGGTTGGAAGTAGATGGTCATTAAAATCCTTCCAGCCCAAATTATTCTAGGATTTTCCTGCCTTTTTCTGTGCCATTTGGGCTGCAGAGCATGAAAATAAAAAGCCACTGTAGGTGTTTACTGGATTAGTCCTGCACAAGGTGCAAAGTCAGTCCCTATGCAGACACAACCCAGCCCCTCCTTCCCAAGCACAGGTAGTTCCTCACCTTTAGTATTAGCACTTAACACACTGCTAACATTTCAACACAAGCACCTACATTTCACCTTAGCCATCTCAGCACCACAGTAGTGCTCAAGAGCAGGAAACTCACCCCAGAAAGGCAAGCAGAGGCAGCCAGAGTGGCAAACAGCTCAGGGGGCTCAGAGGTGAGGAATTGGAGTGCTTGGCTTTGCAGGCAGCAGCCTGCCACCCTGCTCCTATCCTTCCTTCCAGCTCATGCCTCTTGGCCAAACACTGTGATGGAGAAGCCATTCTCTTGAGAAAGCACTTGTAAGTATGCATTCTCCTAAAGAAAATGTTACAGTAAAATAAAGAGAGAAAAAAAGGGGAAAAAACCTGCTGATCTGAATTCCAGTTGTGGGCAAGGCTAGATAATGTTTTGACAAGAGTCCAAGCTTTCAGTAAAGTATGCATATTTCTCTTCTCCTGTGCAAGGCTTCAGAGAGCTGTTCCTTAAGGAAACAAACCCATGAATACTGACAGTAACCATTACCAATATCCTTTATTAACATCAGTATTGTGGCATCTTCCTCTCCTCAAAGTGCTTAATTTAAGATGAAACTGTTCTGTTGGGTTTGGGTTTTTTTTCATTAGCACTCAGATTGAGCCTGACTTATTTTGGTATCCTGAACTTATCTAACAACAAAAAGGAACACTTTTTTGAAAACTGTATTGGGATAGACCTTTTAATATGATTCTATGAATATGCTACTCATTTTGTCTTTTGCCCCTTCAGAAAGTAAAAAATATTATGGGGATTCTTATTTGCATTCCCTAGTAAGAACTCAAGTCTTTATGTATTTTGGATACTCTTCTGCTACAATGTAATGAATAGGGGCAATTTAGATTAATTCCCCATCTGAGTTGCAGGAATCTTCATCCACTGTGGTCCTCTTGCTGCCTTTCCCAGAAATAGACTCCATTATGAAATTATTTACTTCAGACCTTGGAAGATACACAGGGCCACTAAAAGCTGAGGTATTGACAATGATTACAGGACTGCTTGGACAGTAGAGAATGAAAGAGCAGCAAAAGATCTTTAATTTTTAATTTCCATGAAAAGTTTCCAGAGCTTATCAATAACCATTTCCTGGTATGCCTTAAAAAAACTAACACTCAAGCAAAGGGAAAATAGAGAAGAAAGGTGTTATCACACAAACTAGTCAGTTCTCCACTCACAGCCAAGAGGTACTTGGTAGATGACTTCAAAAGCTATTGCCCTGCAAGAATTTTATTTAAAAGAAAAAAAATAAATCCTAAGATGGAACTTGGAAATGTATTTACCATGCCACTTTTTATTATTAAAGCAATAACAAGGTTTAGATTCACGTACAGAAGATGCTTTCTTTCTGCCAGTCTATTATATTTAAAGTTGTAAACTGTAAAGCTTTGTAAGAGCTGAAAAATAAATTAATTTCCTTTTAAAATGTTTGTCCTCTGCAAGTTGCAAATAACGCAAAACTAGATCCAGCTTAGAAAGTGCCCTGAGCTGAAAATGGACACTGGAAGAAAAGTAGGGAAAAATATCATAGCTAAATTAAAAACATGAGTAAAACAGGAACAAAACATATTTTTTTTATTGATCTATTTCAATCAAGAAGTTAAAGAAGCACTGTATATCAATCATACAAAAAGCTGCTTGAAACAAGAGTTCCTTTTAAGGTCTTGTTTAACCTTATTTATAAAAGGAAAGATTCACAAGTGTTGCTAAGTGAGTTTTTAAATGCTAAGAGTGGGCAATGTGAAGTACTGTATAAACAAAAACTGCAGCACTAGCTGCTTGGGAAGAGTGAAAGACCACTCTCAGTCCAGCACTCACGATTAAATCCTTCCCAGCACATCCCAGAACAAGCAGTTTTGCTGTCAAAATGCAGAAAACTAATCAAAGAGCAACGTGCATGATGGTTTCAACATCCCATCCTAAAAATCAGTGAGTCGCTTAAAGGCTAAACCATCTTGTAGTATTGACCACAATGCATTTGACAGTATTTTTTACTACTGTCATATCAAGCTTATTAATATGTAACCTCAGAACCAAAGACATCAGCAAGTATTAAATCCAACTAACTTTGATCTGTTAATCATGGCTACATCACAAGCCTTTTCTGTAGAGATCACTACAGTGCTCTCCAATTAGGCAAAGAAAACATCAGAATCGACAGACACTGATGAGCTAAATGTTTTTTTTAATCTATAACTTAAAATTAGCTATTACTTAAAAAAATTATCATTCAGAATTTTAAAGTATTTCTAAACATTTTCAATTTCCTTATTAAGTCTCTGATCCAGCAGAGCTGTGAAGTAGAGATCCAGGTAAAGTGGCAAGTTAAACATTTACTTGAAAAAGCATATCCCTAAGGAAGACAGAAACCAGAATGAGACTGGTCAAGTAATGAAGAGTTAAATACAACCCCATCATTGTTTGTACCCTCTGCTTGCAAGCCCAGTGTGCATTTGGGAACTGCCCCAGGACACAAATTAAATAACAGTAGGAAATAGAGTCTCTCACTTACAAACATCTGCTCAGCGTCTGACAAAAACACAGTACACAAAGGAACACAGATATGGAAAAAAAAAAAAGCACTTTTGTGCAAGAGACCTTTCTTTAGTCCATTCTTCAGGAATTAAATCCACATAAAATACACCCTCCAGCTGTGCTAACTTACTCTTACCTAATAGTTAAAATGCCCTGGTAAGAACAAAGTGTCCTAGAAGAAAGACAGGCAAATATGAGAACTGGGCCATAAAACAGATGTCCTCACACAGTTTCAGTGCAAATACCACATTGTGGCAACATGCACAGGGGCAACTCAGGCATCAGACTATTCCACCCTGCTGAAAGCAAATTATGTCATGGGTGGTCAGCTGCCCCATCTACACTCCTATGAAACTGAATATTCTGAGAGTCTGTTCTGCTGATCTTACATGGGTCTAACACAGGCTCAGGACATGCAGTCTCCTCCTCCCTGCAGGAGCTATGAGATTTTCTTCAACTGTGGCACCTGCTCTCATGTACAAAATCTTCACCTCTTTGAAACTTCTTCCTTTTCATAAAACGTAACTGCAACTGACCAGGGACCAAGGTATTAAACGGAAAACAGATTTTTGCTCTCACTTAAGCTTTGCTTCTCCAGTAAAACAAACAAAAAATTCTAACTTTTGGCTTTACCACTTGGTAGACCATACTCTGAAATATGGCAGAGCTTTACTGCCCTTCTGCCAATTTGGAAAAGACAGGTACTAAATAAGTGTCTCTATAGTCATGTAAAGCAAGAATCAGGAGGTAATTTTTCCACTGAAAGCAACCACCAGCAAAACCTTGCTGTTTCTCCGTACCCATACCCACTTCCTTCATTGCAAGGAAAACTCTGAAAAAAAATTACGCTATCTAACCCCAGCTATATCTAATGCTTCCTTAATTCTTGCTTTTTGGTTTTAGGACTCAAATTTCTAAGCCCTTTTAAATACAAACTTTTCCAAATGGTTAAAGAGACCGTCAGAATCTACAGTTTCCTTGGAAAATGTGCAAGACGGGAGTGGCTTTTCTTTACCAGTCAAAAGAGATTTGAGCAAGCTTGTTCACTGTAGATTCAGCAAAATAATTCACCTGAAACTTAACCAGAGAGAAAAGCAGTTTGTTTGGTTTAAGCTTGCAAATTTCTGTAGTGAAAAGCTCAGGCACAAGGCATTAACATTTGTGAAACTGAACCTCATGATTGTCCTGGACCTAAATCAAGCAGCTGTAAAAGGCTATTTTTAACTCTGAAAATTAATCCACATCGTCTTTACTGTCACAAAAGAGTGGCCTGACTTCCACACGGGGGGGGGAAGAAAATGGGAGGTTAAGCAGTTTAACTCGCTGGCAAAACTTCCATTTCATTAGTGATACATTGATAGCGTGCAACCTACCAAGCCACAGCTCAGTACTGTGCACTTTATGGACAGGTAGGACAAGCTCTGACTTAAAAAAAAAAAAAAAAAAAAAAAAAAAAAAAAAAAAAAAAAAAAAAGCAACAATGCAGAAAGCAGTATTAGGAAATGGCAAGGGTCAATAGTTCAGGAAAAAAGGTTTTACCAAACGTGGTAATGCAACTTCTTAAACTTCACAGAAAATACTGATTTTGAATATACCTGAGGATTCTTTCAAATATATAAGCTACCATTAAAAATTCTCACTTTATAATATTCAAAACAGCCTCATTTGCTTTTAAGTAAGAATTACGTTGTTAAACTATATTAATTCTCCAATGCATTGTTTATTTGAATTCAGTTGCTGCTGTCTTTGAACCAAAAGTTTGGGCCAAATTCCCTACGCTGCAACGTCAGCACAGCCTAACACATCATTCTCGCTGGAGTTATTCACGGATGCACACTGTTGAGAGGAAAGAGTGTGATCCTTCTCCGTGCATATCCTTCACTACACCTATCTGGAGTGCCACATGGATATAACGTGCCGGATCTGCACCCACCATAACCCGTAGTACAATTAATGCAAAAAATAAGACAGGATGCACTTTGCCACAACACTGAGCTGAAACCCCCCCGCTCCGTAATGTCACGTATCGTCCAAAAGCCAGGAGTCTTATATGTATGTCTATAGCTCTCGTTATAGAAAGGGGAGGCGAACCGCAGGTCACGGACGGTCCCAGCGGGTACACGGGTAGCACATCCCACTGTGCGTCCCCGGCATCCCTCCACCTCTCACCGCCGCCTCCAGGGACCTCCGCCGAGCGCCGCGGGATGCAGCCCCCGGCGGCTCTCCCCAGCTGCATCCTCCGGCCACGGGCACCGGCCCCGCGCCTCCGGACGGGCTCCGCGCCCGCCCTTAGTCACGCCGAGAAACCCATCGGGACGGGAGTGCGGGGACGTAACAATGCAATTGGATTCAGCGGTGCTCAAGGCTACAGAAACGCGAAGCTGCTCCCCCGGCAACTCTTGGGGAGCCGGGGCGGCCCCCACCGCCCGGCTGGCGGCTGCCTCCGCACCGCCCGCGGCAGGGACCCGCGGCGCCCCGCGCTATCGCCGAGCCGGGCCACCCGGGCACGGCCCGAACAAAGAGGCCGCTCCGCTTCCCGCAGCCCGACCCGCCGGCGGTGCCCCGGCGAGGCCAAGTTCCCGTGGGGCAGACGCAGGGGGGATCTGCCACCCGGCTCGGCCCGACTCGGCCCGGCCCGGCCCGGCGCCCCGCCGAACCCCCGCGCCACCAGGTACCCGTGAAGCGGCCGCCACCGTCTCCGTGGCCCCGACGCCGCTGCAGGATAAAGTAGCCGCTGCTCTTCTGCGTGACCCACAGCTTGAGGGCGTTCTTCAGCAGCACCTCCTCGGGCTTCAGCCACATCTTCCCCCGGCTCGAAGTCCCGCTCTCTCCCCGCTCGGAGCCCGCCTGCCCCGCACGGCACCGCAGCCCGGCCGCCCGGGTCACATCGCCCCCCGCGGGCTGCGCAGCGCCGGCTCCGGCTCCCTCGGCGCGGGCCCGAGCGCCGGGGAGGGGCCGAGGGAGGAGCCCGGGCACGGGCCGCCCTGCCCGCGGCGCCGGGGGCTTTGTGCGGCGGGGCCGTGCTGCTCCGCACCGTCGGAGGGGACGACGGGGCACTCCGACCGGAGGGAGGGGGAGCGGGGGGAAGGCCCAAGTTCTCCCTTTCGGGGGGGTCATGACGCCCCGAGCCCCACACAGAGCCCACTGGGGCTGCCGGGGTACCCCGGGGTCCTGGAGGATGCCCTGCCACCAGGACTGCATCTGGGCGGCTCCCGCTGGGAATTTTACAGCGGCTGGGTCAGGTCTCTGCACCCCCGGCGTGTGCCCCGCGGGTCCCCGCCGCGGAGCCGTCAGGAGTGCGGGAAGGAAAGGGTGTCCTGGGCTTGGAGAGAGGTTGGGGGGTGGCGGTGTCTCTGCTTTCCTGTTTCCTTCTAGATCTAAGCCTAAAGCGTGAACCCGCAGCTGCTTTGATATTTAAAGGCCGGTGCTTGAAACCACGTATCGCAAGGAAAAAGTCAGAATCTTAATTTTACAATTCGGTTTGGTTTTTGGGTTTTTTTTGTTTTTTGGGTTTTTTTTCTCATTTTAAGAAATAATCTGTCACTGCTTGCGGTTGAGCTGTTGCCAGGATCGTTCATGAACCTGCACAAATGGTTACTGCTACAGCACGTTATGTTGCTGACCCTCTGACACTATATTTTACATTTTCATTAACACAGATTGTCATTAATGAGAGTGGTGAGACACTAGAACAGGTTGCCCAGGGAAGCGGCAGATGCCTTATCCCTGCAAGTGTTCAAGGCCAGGTTGGATGGAGCTCTGAGTGTGATCTAATAGGTGTCCCTGCCCATGGGAGGGGGGTTGGAACTAGACCTTTAGGGTCCCCTGCAACGCAACCCTTTCTGTTATTCTATAATTAAAACATGACCAGTGTACTTTCTTTCCATCATATTCCTTTTCCAGTTAACTGCAAATATTAAATAATTACTTTACAACAACTGGATTAGCTGGAGGCTGCTAAACCTCACTCTTCTAGATTAAAGACCTCAGTCACTGTGGGTTAAGTCACACCTAAATTTCAGCAAAGATCCCTCTAAGTAAAGAATTTTGATTAGGGATAAAGACCTGAGCTGCACTCTCTCAACTTCTGCCTATTGTTACACAAGTTGTGTACCAACTCTTTGAAAGGTACCAGTGCTGCAGTGCGCTACTTAGCACAGCCAGCAGCAATTATTAGCTGGGAATTGGAAGGTGCCCATGTGGACTGTTTTCCAGTTGCCAGTGGGATTATTTAATAGTCAAAATTCTGTACTCAGGATTTACACAATCTGGTAAACACTGAGTGATCTGTGTTCTATGTGCAGCAACGATTCCATTTCCATACACAGAATAGCAAGCAAGTACTTTGAGGGTATTACTTGTCTGACATAAAAATAAAAGCTGTCAAAAGTAGAAGATGGACATCCATATAATACTGTATTAAAAATTAATGAGAACATAAAGAGAAAATATTTTAAATGCTCTTGCAGGATAAGAATAGCTCAGAGATTTCCCCTGCCCCCAAAGCTATCCTGAAGACATATACATATTGTGAGTTTAAATGCTTGGTGAAGTGAGATGGTGAATATTTCTTCCCTTTGCAGATACTTGAATATTAATTTCAGCAATTGTTTTCGGGGCTTTTTTAACATTCAGTCTTCAGTTTTGGGCAGGCTGATTTGAGACATAATTTAGAAGAGAACCAAGCAAGTTGCTAACCTTTGAGGTGCTTTTGAGCTTGAGAATTAGCAGAAGAGTAAAGCAGTTGAGGATCCAGTGTCATGCATACCTGCCTCTGTTAGTTACATCCCGAGACAGGCTTCTCTTAGACCCCACCAACAGTACTCCCTCAGAGCCATGGGCATGGACATGGAACCACATCCAAGTTGGCCCAACAACTGTTCAATCAAAATGGGATCACTCACGCTTTTTAAGCAGCTTTTCCAACACATAGAACTGATGGAAGATAATTAACGAAGAATCTCTGAGAAATGGCTTCAGAGAACCAAAAGGGGGATGGATGAGATGAGAAAAAACTTATTCAGGATGACAGAGTAAAACAAAGCACTATATTATAACAAATGCATCCAATGAAAGCAGGAGCATCCTTCTTTCCCAATATAGCATTGCACATGGCAGTCCCTCACATCCTGAGGCACAGCTTCTACCTGAAAATTAGACAGTCTTTGGCAACAGCTAAGAATAAGTTTATTTCATGAAGAAAGTCCTACAGTAATATACTGGCTATTTTCACAACCAGTATTTGAATAGGATTTGGATGATCTGAGGATCTCCTGTGAAGAAATAGTTTTGAAATGCTGATGTCTAGGGAGGTACATAAAACCAAGGAGGATGGGAATCCAGTAGATTGTGAGACAAAAACCAGAATGCTGTGAGAAGTTATATACCTTTTTATTTATTCTCTCATAAAGTCTAGAAAAGATAGGACTATGTTACTCAATTGCTTGAAGGTACTTAAGGTTACTAGACTGAAGAAAATAGCTTTAAAAAATAAAGATGCATTTGAAAGGAAAGAACAGAAAGAAAATTAGGTTTCTGGCCTTATGCCACCCTTGGCACACACTCTGAAATGACTGTGTTTGCATTATGATGCTATGTATCTTTCTTAAATTTCAGTACCACTAGCACAAGGCATGGAGTCTGCCATTCAGATTATGTTGGAGCACCAGTCCTACCCAGAACAAACTGCAGAGATTCTGAGCATCCATGAAATAGAGAATAGACAGCATAAGGAAGAGTCACAGGGAAAATTCTGCTTTTCCTTTTTGCCTTTGTCTCAACTGCCTTCCAAGCATTAGTCATGCCCTTTAACTTCACACAGCTTCAGATTTTTCATCCATCAAACAGATATATAATTTTTATTCTGGATGTCCCTGAGGTGCTCAAGGAAGGCAAATTCCTCCTATGCATAGAGAGAATGATGGCAGGAAAGAGGCAGCCGTGGTGCTCCAGGCCTCCTGCCTGGCTGGCCATCTGCAGAGGGTACCAAACCCTCAGAGGGGGCCAAACCCTCAGAGGGGGCTGGCAACACTTGAACAAACTTGGGAGACTGAGTGTGCTCTAGGATAGGCTCCAGGGCTTGCAGGTGCATGACTGCACCTGATGCACATATGGGCTGGCACAATACCAGGCTGTCATGCTCCCTCCCTGACCCCTGTCAGACTTTCTGTAGTGAATGGCTTTAACTAGTTAAGTTAGTTGATAACTTTTATTTATTAAAGTGGTTTTGGCTAGGTTAGTTCCTTAGTCATGTGTGACTGCAGGAAGACTAGGGTCAAGGTGCATGTCCTGGACTGAGGGAAAGAAATAGGCCGATCTTTCAGGCAGGAGAATGTAGGGAGATTCGGTTGCATTTATGATTGAATGGGAGCCTAAAGATAGAGTTTAATTTATTTATACTTTAAAAAAAAAGGAGGGGGGTGGAATTCAGCTGTCATTCTGCAGGTGCACAGTTCAATCCTTTTCATGTTTCCAGTTTTGATTCTTTAACTTGTACCTTTATTAGTGTCTGAAAAACCCTGATCACTGAGCTGATTCAATTCCCAAGACAGAGTTGCTGAAACTGTCAGATGATCCTGAGTTTGGGCTTATCTGAGACAGCAGTGAGTGCAGAGAAATAATGTTTAGGATGCTAGAGAAATAATATGCATTAGTGAATATAACACTGGAAATTCAAACCATTGGCTAATACCTCTAGGAGAAAATAACTCAAACATACTTATTTCAGGGGACAAAAAAGGGCACCCACAGAAATTAATCAACACCTGCTGTTCTTTTCAACCCTTTATTTTCTGCAGCGCCCAAAGTATTCCACTGCAGCTTCAGCCTCCTGTAGACCAGTTGACAGCAGGCATCAGTACATTTACTTTTCTTTGTGGCATGTCCCCTTGAAGCCATCTGCCAATGCAGAGATCCACAGACCCCAGGCTGAAAACCACTGAGCACTCTGAGAAATGAGGAAATGAAGCCCTAAGTCTCCGGATTCACCATATTGGCTGGATTTTGAAAAGACTATCTCCCATCTATATGGAACTAAGGAGAGATGGAGGGACACATTGGGTCAGTGCCCAGTGGCAGCCTTAAGCCCTCAGCATGCTGCTCCAGGCACTGGCTCACTTTTGAAAGGACTCTCAAGATACAAAATGCCCCACTGCTCAGATTGCCTCGCTTTCCATACAATGTAAGATTATATTTCCTGCATTTTGTAGGCAAATCCCCATCATAGACCAGGTAGATAACAGTCCTCCTCTACAGAAGTCTGATGGGATCATTCTTGATATATCATATTAATTCAGACTAGTTCAGTATTTGAAAAATGTAGATCTTGTGGAGGCATATTAAGAAAAGAACAATGGGAATTATTAAGGGTTTAAAGCTGGCTTGTGAGCTCACATTGCATGGTGTGATACATGTGTAACTTGGCTGAAAGTGACCACTGAAGTGAAGCACAAAATAGCTGCCTACAAGAACTTGTGTGTTAAATACAAAGATGATATATTTATTGCATTAAAAAGGGGATTCACTAAATGCAGCATGAGAGGTTTGTTTGCTTTTTTTAAAAAGGGAAGATTAGATTAAGTACGAAGCATACTAAGCAAATCAGATTGATCCAAAAGTTTTTTACTGTGAATAGAACACCAAAGACTAGACTAGAGGCATTTTAGAAATAGTGTAAGATAAATAATTTCATATATAATGGAGTTAATCTCTGATGTTAACTTTGTCATCAGAAAGATTGGACAACCAAGCAAGATACCCTCTGCCTTCTAAGCAGAGGTAATGACTTTTTTCTCCACAAGAAATCCCCTACAAGAGGGGATTTTTTTGAAAGATGCCTTGAAAGGCTTTTCTGCAAGGTTTTTTCCTGTCAGACACCCTCCCAGATATTGTTCTGTTGGAATAGAGCCATGTTTGCTTCTCACTCACAGAAAGTCCACTTCAATTTTGGCAGAAACAAGAGGGCCCAAAGGGAAATCATGGTAGCTCACACGCAGATCCCAAATCCTGGCAGCATGCCTCCATTGAAACAGGAGTGCAAAGACCCCTCCTGCCAGACAGATCACATCCTGGGAATCTGTAAAAGCAGTTCTTAGGCTTAGATCTTTCGAATAAATTCAAACACAAGGTGCATTTTGGTTTGAAAGGATCCCAGAAATGTAGTCAAGGTCTCCCACACCGAGAACTGCTGAGTTTCAGAAACACTGAAAACTGCCTGAGCATTCTCAGCTGCTTCTCCAAGTAATTTAATCTTCATTGTCTTTCTCCTGTAATGGTTGGATTGCAAAACCCAGTTAATGTTTATGGGTCCATATGTTTTTGTCTTCCTGCCTGTTCTAGAAAAGTAACAAAAACTGTTACAACTTGTAATTAATTCCAGAAGTTTCATTTATTATCTCTGATTAAATTCATGCCTGTGCAATAAAGAAGATATAAAAAGATATAATACACTGTCAGGAGCACATGTAATTAAGTTATGGGCAACACTGTAAAAACACATTAGAAGTCTTGACTCACAGTTTTATGCAATAATATTTCCTGGCTTTTACCCTGTCAATAACATTATAATGTGCATTATTATAGTTCAAGTACCAGCAATAGAACAGCAATGTCCAAAATGATTATATGGCTGATTCCACTTCTTATTTTACTTCCAGCATCACTTCCTCACTTCCAGTTGCAAAACCCACTTCTGCAATTTAGCACTGTCAAAGCTCTTCTGGGAACCACAGAGTTACTGTGACCCTGCAAAGGTCACATTTCAAGGTGTTTAACAAACATTTCCTAAGAAAACAGCCTGTCTCAGGACATGTGATTAAAATAATACATACATGTGGTTTAAGGCAGTAAACACTTCACTACAGTCTCACTGAACTTCCAGTTCTCCAAAACACTGGATGAAAAAACCAATCCCTTAGCCCTTTACTCATATACAGCAGATCCTTGCAGAGCACACATGTGATAGAGAGGAAACCAAGGCAGGGGCTTCATGGCCACTGTTTATCCAAAGGACAGCCGGGGAGTGAGACTTTGTCTTGCCCTGCCCACTACTTCACAACCTCTCCACTAATGCTTAATAATGTGTCTGCACTCTGCCAGAGCTGAGTCACACCAGCTTTCCTCTCTACCTTCAGTAGGTGCAGAAGACCTCTGTGCAGCACAGTAATGACCCCAAGAAGCTGGGAGGAGATGATGCAGATTACTTCTGTTATGATGGAAAGAAGATAATATTTCTCAAGTTACTGCTCAGGATACCCTCCCTGCCCATCCTAATTTTCATTCTCAATACATAGCTATGGGTAGACCCTATCCTCTCAGGATTTTTATATACTACCCAGTTTGACATTGAGATAAGACACTGAAATTATTCTGGTACAAAAGAAGAGGAATGGCCAGCCTTATATAAGAAACTGCATTCCAAGAATACAGTTTATTTCTGGCTTGGCATAAGTGGCTGCAGTGTAGTGGGAATGGAAGAGTTGACCTCCTAAAATGCATTTCTGCTCTTCAGGGAGAATGAATCAAGCAGTCAGTGATTATTCTACGTTTTGGTGGATACAAGAACTTGAACAATACAGTGAATTAGCAGAGCCAGGAATGAAGGAGGCAGAATCAAAACTAAAGGTGCAAAACTCTCTAACTTGTGACAAGGTGAAAAACCCAGAGCAGAGAGGAGGTTGCAACCTGCCCCTTTCCTAATTGCAGTTTTCTGTAGAGCAGTGGTGTTTCAGCAGCAATAGCAAATGACCTTGATAGGAAAAAGGTATTGCTGCCATAACACACTACCAAAAATATAGCTGCTGGCACTCACTTGTGCCAGGCAGTCTCAAAGGAAGCCTGAAGTGGAATGGCCAGTGTTAGCTTCTGTTAGCAGCAGCTTCCTCTGGCGCTGTTTCCTGATTCAGAATTCCCATACTAATTCATCTTCCAAGATCAAAAGTCTTTAGGACTTCAGAAATACTTCAGTGATTTGGGGAATAAAAAATTCCAAACCTAAACCACCTCCAAAAATATGTCAGCATTGTTTATAGTGCCCCATCTGGCTTCTGCATGGAGATGGGCAGTGGTTTTTCTACCACAGCTGTCTTTTGCTGGATCTGGGTACAATTTGCCTTAGCTAAAATTATGGCCTAGGAAACTGGAATAATTTCCATTTTTCTTTGCTGCACTTGGAACCAGAGATTCTTGTTGTTTTAAAATTTTCATTTAGGTGCTTATCCTATTCTTCCTTTGATCCCCTGGAATATCAACTTGTGTGGACAGTAAGACCTTTTAAAATCATGAATTAACTGTGCCTTTTTCTCAGTCAGAGATGCCTCACAAGAGCTGCATAACAGAAACACATTAAAGCATATTATGTCCCTTGAAGTCATGACCCATGATGGTCTGTATCCTGCCTGTGTGCCACAAGGTCTGACACTGTACTTGTGTTCCATGGTATTTGTAATAATCCTGTGCACACAGGGACCCTACAACCAGTTTGAAGCTACATAAAGCTCTACTGTTTTCCATTTTTTGTGATTCCTGCCCTCCTGTCTGGCAGCTGCAGACATTTGTCACCTTCCACCAAGGGGCTCAGCACCATTATCACCCAATTGCGTCAGGGTGAGTGTGCTGGGACTGCTGGTGCTGCCTGTGCAACCAGTGCTGGGCATGGTGGTGCAGCAGAAGGTGTAGGGAGGAACCACCACTTCTGCCCACCTTCCAAGGATTTGGAAATACCTATGGGGAGCTTCAGCTGCAGGAATGGCAAAACCGTGTCACAGCACAAGCCTGGTTGTCAAAGAAGCATCAGCACTTTGAGACAAGTTTTAAAGTGTGTGAGTGTCTTTGAGGCACCCTTTAACATACTTTTTCTGCCAACCTTTTCCTCCTTCTTATGCACTGGGGATCTCCAAAGGAGCATTTCTGTTGTGATTCTTATGTCTTCCCACTGATCTGCTATGACGCTCAAAGCTATGCTGAGCTGAACTTGGTACATCACTGATATTGCTGGGTAGGAATTGTGCTGCACGTGTCTAGGACTGGGTTTGAACTTACTGTCTTTGATCAGCATTGCATTTCTGCTTCTACCTGACTACTATATTCTGTGTGAAAGCTCTGTGATCTCCTTTTGTTTTGGCTGCTGACTAATTTAAATGTGACACCGGCCATTCTAACAGAATTTGGAGGCTTTTTCACCACCTATGTTTTTGCAAGTAGGCTAACAAGATGTTAGTCTTTGCATGACCACAGAACAATTAAAATTGGGAATGCATGATTCCAGAGAAAATAACTGCAACTCTCTTTCCTTTTTTTATTATACTGCTATGTTTTTTTTTTCTTTTCTAGACTGCCAAATCACATGGTTTCTGATGAAGTCCTGTTGTTTCTTCACTCAGTGAAGCTGGTGACTACATACACATTCATGTTTTCTATGCATTTCAGGTATAAAATATGCATCACACACTTACAGAAATGCACCCAAACCATCTGCCTAGTCTTTATGGGAGATGTAGAAAGATTTGAAAACATGCTCTGCTTCCTTTCCCTTTTGCACAAAGGAATGGGTCTTCTTGAAATCTCTTTTTAAAAAAAAATCTTTGTCTTACTTTGCCCTTTCTCTAAATGTCTTAGGCCAGCAAAGTCTTTGTTTCCATTCTTGTCATGGTGCAATAGAAAAAAATATATGTTTTTGCATATCTATTTCTCTCATAAACTAATTTCTCCTTACATACCTTGGGAGAACCCAACAGGCCTACAGAGCCTGAATTTTCAAAAGATATTGCTGCTTTTGAGTGTGTATCTTTAGACCTAGCTTTGCAGAAGTAAATAGCATATAATTGACATTGATGACAACTGTGAAATCAATCCCTTCAAAGGTTTGGTGCTGAGCATCAAGGAAGGCTCTTAAAAGTAGTTTCTGCTTTTGAAAACTTTGGACTTGAGCCAGAGCTTTCATCTCCTTATCTGTGAAAATGGAATACAGCTTAAATACCTGTCCTACAGCTCATGAAGATTCATTAATGTTTATAAACCCCTTGGAATTTAAAAACCCTGATTACTACTGTTTATTTATTATTTCCTGTTGTCTTGCATCTTCTCACATGTCAAAGAAGAGGATTTAGCAGCCACCAAAACCAACAAAATCTGTAACAGCCTCTGCTCTCCTGCCCATCCCTTACTGTAATATTCTCCTTGTATCCTCTCTCCATATCCCCATGTTGCTTTTACATCTTCAGTCCCCTCTTCTTGCAATGCTTTCTGTTTCTCTTCCTCCCAGTGTGGTTCAGACTCCCTCCCAAAGCCTCCCTGCTGGGGCCAGCTGGTCTGACACAGCTGCAAAATGGCCAAGAATTGAGAGCAGGAAACTTGGCTAGAGTTGGTTAGACTCCATGGCAGAGCCCTTCCCCTCCGCCAGGTCTGCAGCTGATGGAGATTGTACAGCTCCATCTCTTCCAGGCCTCTATCCTTCTCTCTCCTTTGGCTGAAAATAGCCACAGGTTTAAGAGTTACTGGGAAAGGGGAGGCTGGTACAAGACTGTAAATACAGAGTGGTTTCTTCTTTTGTTGATCAAGTAGATGTTTGAAATGCTCTTGATGTTCATATCATAAATAAACCACACTGAGCAAACTCGATTTTTCCAGTTGAAACCATTTATGTAAGCACACTATTGACATTTCTCCGTGTTCTTTTTTGCAAGGTTATACTCACCTTGGTAGGTGTATGAGAGTTGCTCCATTCATGGTACAGATTAAGTCTTCTGAAGGACAAGTGGCTTGTCTCAGAGGCATCTATGTTGTCCACGATCAAGACTCAGGACCTCAAGAAAACAGCATTTTCTAAAGTATTGCTCTGCTATCAGACTATCTTAAAGTAGCTCTCAGTCCATCTGTCCTGTGCCAATGGGACATAGAGAATACTCTGACCTGGCATGGCCTGTGGAAGCTCTTGCTTCTGGCAAGTTGAAGGATGTTGTAAAATGAGGAGCCTGCTAGGGCATGTCATCTTCTAAAGATGAAAACCATACCTACAAAAATACAGGAATGCATACATCCATACAGATACTTTGTATACTTACAAGGTGAACCGGTGAGCTAATGGAAACACTGAAATCAAGGTAGCAGTGTTGTTGCTTTGCCCTTTTCTCGCTGCAAAGCAGCCCTGGGTCTTGGGAAACTTGACGCTTCCCTTTCAGTTCTGCCACACATTTGCAGCACTGCCAAGATATATTTCTGCCCATTTTTTGCTGTAAGATTCACCCTGTGGATATCCAGATAAACCAAACTTGCCCAAAAGCACACATTTGATCCACAGTTCTAGATGCAAGTCCACACGAGGAGTTCCAGGAGGGTGGCTAGGACTTCAAAAGTACCACCAGCATGCAGTACCTAAGGAAATGTTTCACCATGTGCTGTGGAAAGACATGTTTGTTTTTCCTCAACTCCAGCTCACAGACATTCCTAGTCCATTATTAAACTACTAAAAATAAAATACTTCTGATTCAGTTTTTTCTCTCCTGTCCTCACCAGCTGCTGCCCAGGCATTGACCAGGATCCCGCACCATTGAAAGAGCTGTTCCTGTTTTGGACTGTGATGTTATTTCAGAAGGATGCACACAGAAGGCTCTGACCATGAAGGGCATTTCAGCAGTGGTCTTTTTTAACCCTTACTTGACAGTGATGGGTCCTGGCAAAGAAATGATACTGCTTACGTTGCTAATGTTGGCAGCTGTTGTTTACTTCAGCCCTTGCCAGTTGTGGTCTCTGGTGCTGTAGAGTTGTGAAACTACATCAAGATCTAGAGTATGGGTGATAAGCAGCGGCTACAGAATTATTGCATAGGGAAATCTGCCTGCTTGGAGCCCTCTGAAGATCTTGTTTTGACCTAAAACTGCTGTAATAAACCAGGGATGAGACCCAGTACACGAATGGGTCATCACTGCTAACCAGGAGGTGGCTGTGCCAGGCTTAGGTAACCATTTTTGTGTTGATTAGACAGCTTCTAATTCTATGATGAGAAGTTTGTGCTGATGCCAAACCACAGGCTCCAGTAGCTAATACATGTGAAATAGTAGCTGGCTGAGGAGAGTGCACCTTTCCAACTACGCTGACTGCATGTGTCTGTCCTTAGTGTGATCTCTGCAAGAAATGCAGGAACAACTGGCATTCAGGGACATAGATCTGCAGATGGTGGCTGATCACAGGGAAACATTTATGGATGCAAGCATGGGAGGCATAGAGCATGAAACAAGGATCCTGGAGAAATCTAGGTTCTCCTCTTTGGAGAAGGGACTCAGGTTATTTCTGACAGTATATTTACAAATAGAAAGTTTCTACCCATTATTACTTTATTTGACCCACCTCATCATCTTCTTCTGTCCTAGCATGTAAAGTTATATGCTGAGGACAGATCACCTGATAGAAAAAGAAGGTTTAATTATATATTAAATATTTGCAAAATGGTTTCAGTTGCTGAAGGCAAAATTGCTCAGCCTTCAAACTTGTTAGGATGCTCTAGGCCATTTGTGTTAACAGAACTCCACACCTTCACACCTGTGAGGCCATCAATTAAGAAAACTCTTTGTTTAAATGTTATCTGCTGACCAGCACATTAGTGAATGGGGAGGAACTTATGGAAGCTTTGTCTCTTAAATGATATTACCAATTTCTCCATTAAAAAAAAAAAAAATCTCAAACATCACAGTAAACATGTTAGGAAGACATTAGTAGATGTCAGACGAAGTTGGAGAAGCTGACTGAAAACCAAAACTGCTTTTCGTGTCCCCTTCGCTAGCACTGGCTTTGCATTTATTTTTCACTCTGCTCCTTGAGCCACCACTGAGAAGCTCCCCAGAATATAACCTTAACATTCACTCCCTTTGGGGTACAAAGAAAACCCTAAAGTGTGCTCTCTGCATCCCACAAGTCCCACAACCCCATTCCTTCCCTTCCTCTTTGCCATCATCTCTCTCTTCCCACCCCTGAAATATTGCCAAGTGCCCAGGAGAACCTCTCCAGAAGTACCTCTGAACTCTCACCCCAGTGACTCCTGCTCTTTCACCTTCAGGGGACAATGGGCATCATGCGGTGCTACAGCTGTGCCTAAGGTGACAGCCCTTTGCTGCCCACTCACTGAATTCAGCCAGAACTGACTTCTCCCATGAGGGAACTGATAAGATCTCTCCTCTGGCCCACCCACTGATTTTCGTAAAACTCATGTGCATTTAACAGTTTTGAAAGAATTTTACCTTTCTTTTAGATCTGGCTGGGAGAAATCAATGGTGAGAAGTTGATGGGGGGAGGAAAGGGGGGAAGGGGGCCAATTTGCTAGACAGACAAATAGACAATGTGATTGCATCAGTCTCATTTCCTTAGGAAACTGGGCTAAAAATAAAAGGTTTTATTTGCCCCTGGGAATAAAGAAGAATGTCTCTTACATCTTTACAAAACATTTGTTTCTATGTATACTTATAAATAGTCAGGATGAGAGAGGAAGTTTGCACTGGATTTTGAGCAAAGAATTAAAAGGAAGAACAGGAGATTCGTGAATTGCACAATCTGGGATTCTTTTAGGCATATGAGAGTGGAACAATGATTGCAGGGCCTTGTACACCAATGCCACATTACCCAAGAGTACACATCTCTGCCCTGCAAACCAACGTCCATTGGGCAATTTTTCAGAGCCCCACAGAACGAATGCACTTTTACTGCATCAGTGATGGATGATGTGCTTTAGATTGAACCCTTGGTGCACTTTATGGTCAGCAGACTCTCTCTGGTGTGAGAAACACGGAAATTGCTATATTTATTCAGATTTATGGTCTAGAAATTCCTGTCTGATGGTGACCAAGACAAGTTGCAACAGAGAAAATAATCCCCCAAAAGGTCTCATGTCATCATTAAGAAATTGTGTAAGATGAAGAAGCACTTATGTGCCTTGTAAATTTCTCCTTTCATGAATTTACTCTAGATATTTTGTTATCTTTGAGAACATCATAGGCCTCCTTACAACCATGGCCTCTGTGACAGTCTGTAGTAGTAAATTCTTTATATGCATGCTGTATATAAAATGCTTTTTGTTTATGAGATTTGAATTTACTACCTTTCAGTTTCATTGAACTGGCTGCACTGGGGACTTGGGCTTTTATAGTCATGCTTAATAGTCAGGGAACAAAGTTAATTCCACATCCTCTAGAAACTTCTGATTGTTGCAAGACACAAGTGCCAAAAAGCATTTGGGGGGAATTTCCGCAGGGCAGGTGGGCAGAAAGAAGCAGTTGTATTGTACAACCTCTTTGGTTTTGCACTATCTGTTAGTTTTTACTTTAACTGCCTGTGCACGGAAGCCCCTTATTCCTGAGACATGCCAGAATTTCCATTACAGGGGTACTGCACAGTCCCAGAAATCGCTGTGCTGAGGACTGTCACTAGGGGCAGTCCTCATCCTCAAGAATTTAAGTTTAAGATATGAAAGACCAGCACAATCTGGGGAAAAGGGATGCACCACACCATTGGAAGATTAGAAAAGGAGCAAATATCTTGCCCGCGTGTATGACTGGGGCTGTGATCAGGAGAGAAACCTCTACTTGGTGTCAAACTTGATCTTGCCTCTCCAGGGGATGGGATTGATCACCTAAGTTAGAGGTCAAAAAGGAGATGTCTGAGGTCATCATGCTACAATTCCTCCATCATCAGCCAAGAGAACTAGTTTCTTCTGGAGACTGTTCATGTGACCCATCTTAAATAAAATGTAACAGTAATTTCTTCTGTTTTCAACTATATGCATAAGAGATTTCTTCTCTGACTGGTTTAATATCCATGCCCTGCTCTACTGCTTTTAGCAGAGTTACTAACTAATATCACCACCTATTCAAGGTACACTAAGATGGTTTTCTTGCTCATTTCTTTTTCTACTTAGAAGAGTCCCTGGTATGGGCAGAAATAGAGCTTAACATTTTAACAACACGACATGCGTATACCTGTCTTAGGTACCTTATTTGATAAACAGTTTTGAATTTTTAGGTAACCTCTGATAATTGTGTATCATAATTTCAGTCTAAGATGCATTCTGGGAATTACTAATAATTCAAAAAGCATCTCAGACTTCAAAATCACTTACACATTCTCAGAAATTTTCCTCTTGATCTTACTTGCATCTCCTCTTGAAAGAAAACCACACGACTGAAAAAACATCTGAACAAAAAGATAACAAAAGCAGCCGATTTTTTTCAAGTTTGATAGCAAAACCCATGTCTAATTATATGCAATTGCAATGAGGTCTGAGTCATAACTTGTCAGATGATCCTCTTATTTGATGTGGCTACAAACCAAAAGCTATACATTGGGAAAGCAAGCAAACTGAAGACCTCACAAAAGCACAGGCCTTCCTTGTTTCCCTGGTCCTTTGCTTTTCACTCTTACTTTATGTATTGCCTTCAATCAACCCACAGAGCAGCAGCTGTATTTCCTAAAATCTTGACACATGCGTGTCATGCACATTTATGGTGCTGTGCAGATGATTGATGGGCAAATATGAATGATGCTGTGAAAAGACAGAAGGGTAAGGTGCAATGATGTAAACTTGACCTGTATTCATTTTCAATAAACACTCTCTGAAAAAAACATTTCACAGTTCTGGAAAATGGAGGTACCTACATATAACACTAAGAAAACATATGGTTAGTAGAGTCTGACAATGCTGCTATTAGTTTTATGTCAAAGTAGCCACACACACAGGCTGGTCAGGACAGTGTATGGCTGCTTCACATCTTGCTTGTTGACTTTTCAGGAACCTTTCCTGGAAACAAAACCCTTCATATGATTTAACTACTGAGTTATTCATCAAAAGGGAGCTGATGATGTGTATGTTTGCTGATGGCATTTTTCTTTTTGTGTTTCTTAGTTCACCAAGTGAGCATGAGAAGTGTCTAGAGGGCATCCTTGGGCAGGTCACTCCAGAGCTAAAGCATTGCATTCTCTGGCAGCGCTCACTGGATGTGGATCATTAATATCTTCACTGTGATCAGAGCAGATAAGCCAAGCTTTGTCTGGATACTTCAATTTTGTGGTTTTCCCTTTTATTTTCTTGTACCAAATATTATGGTATGAGAAAATAAAATTATTAGTAGTATTATTACTTTTTTTAAAACACTGAAAATTATATACTTCCAATGCGGATGATTGCCAAAAAGATTGCAGGAGAGGGGGAAAGAGGGTCAGGAAATAGAGAATGTGACTTTTTTTTAGCAGAGACATATTGTGTTGCATTTGCCTTATCTTTGAATCACATTAAATATACACACTGGTAAAAGGCTATTGAAATGTTCAAATGTCAGTGTTTCAAATGAAAATCAATAGCATGCTATTAGGCTCATTATATTGCCGTTATGCATCATTAAAACGTATTTAAAAGCTTTCAGCACAAACCAGAAGATGGGATGAATAAGACACTTTGACGATGTGCAACATACTTAAAAGCAAAAAGGCAAAAGAGAAACTTTGTACGCACTGGGATAGAAAGCCCTTGAAAAAGCTTACTGGGTGTTAGAAACATAGGTGAACATGAGGAAATGAATGACATGGAGCTCAGGATACAGACAAATGTGTGAAGCTGTGCCACTGAAAGTATATTACAATATGAAGGTATGTGTATGAGACTAGATTCCTTACTAAATTTCTGAGTTTTCTTTCTAAAGAGAAAGACTGGGAAGAAGTGACTCTGTGAATTTAGGTGGGCAAGAGGGACAACAGATTTCTAGTCCCTTCACACATGTATTTTTATGCTTTCACACCTGATTGCTTTTGTGCACATTTGCCTGGTTCCTGGAGCAGGACTACAACACAGACCACCCATCACCTTGAGTGTCACACTCTCATTAAATCCATCAGACCCTGCTTTTTCTCCCTTCCTCTTGTGGTGAATCTTTAATGCCTGTAAACAAAGCAAAATAACTTCAGCCAAAGGAGATAAACACTCCTCTCTATTCCTAATAGCCATAGGCGGGGCTGGAGTTTAAATCCCCGTAGGGAGATGAACAAAACCTGAATCTCCCACTTCCTGGACAAGAGCTTTCTAATCGGATCAGAATTATTGAATATACTTTCAGAAGGTGGATTTCAAATTTGTAGCTTAAACACAAAGCACTTCCTTCTGCAATTTTATCTGCATAGGTAAAGATTCTACTGAAATTGATTTTGGATGAAAACAGAACCATAAGGCACAAATCAAGTCATGGGGCCAGGGAACGGAAATAGTGCCATTTGTATAAGATGTGCAATTGCACAGCTCAAATTAAAAATGCTGAGTGCTCAAATTAAAGGTCACAGTGAAGAGTTCCTGTGCAATGCACAGACTGAATATTTCTACACAGAACATATGCTTAGCTATTTTAAAATTACAACTGGATTTAAAAAAAAATCCTGTCTGAAAAAAAGAGCAAGAAAAAAAGGACAAATGAGAATATTATTTTGCTTCAAATAGTTTTTGGAGGAAAAAGTGTTTCTGAGTGATCAGGAAAGGGTTTCCTTGTCAGAAGAGTCTATCCAAAGACACACATATGCAAATAGCCACATTGTACACTGCTTTCATGTGCCAGTATGTCCCTGTTGGAGTTTCACCATAAATCTAATTGGGCCAAATCTCTGTCTCTTCTGGGAGCATCTAACACTCAAGAGAGCGGACTAATGCTAATTTACAGGTGTGATCATGTGTGGCTTAAAATGCAGAGACATCACTAAAACTCACAGTAGTTAAAGAGTTCAGCAATGACCATGTTTATTTCTAACCCACTCAGTATTCCACACTTATGAAGCCATTCATGCAAGGATACTTTTGGTGTTTCTTAAGCGATTTTCAAGATGTATCCAAGATGCCTTGGCAGCTTAGAGACCTGACTAACAAGTGAAGATGTGCTCTCATACAGTTACTCAGGAAGACTTTTAGGCATTGTTACCATGCCAATATTGTTGATTACTCCAGGAATAACAAGATCTGTTTCTGTATTGGTGGTCCTGTCTTGTATTCCGAATTGAAAAGATGAACTAGGAAGAAAACATTCAACTGTTGCTAGAAAGATACACATGAAAAGATGTATACAAAATGCATCTCCTTCCTTTCTCTGATATGTTGCTATTTAAAATACACTATAGATGGGATGGTCACTTTAAGTACTATGGAAGGGAATTTGTGTACAAGAGAGAATTCTCATGAGAATAAACAGAACAATCTGGAAGCACTTTAATTCACTCTTTGACTTCAAGGTGTGATTTAATTCCTTCCTACTGTGTCCTTCCTAAATGAACTGTGGGGATAAAAGATAGGCTGTTGGGAGTTGTTTCCTGAGTATTCAGCCTCTTTGCTAGAAGAAACTAAAATACTAGCTGGATAGTTCTTTAATACTTTTATTGCTTCTTCTTAATATTGTCTTTCCCTATCTATCCTCCATTTGGATTATTTTTTATAGTACCTGCAAATGCAGTTTGTGTTTCTTATGCATCATCTAAAACACAATAGCAAACAATAATATAATCAATTTTAAGAAGGAAAGAAGGAAAGACAACTTCTACAGTTAAATTGTACAGCCTTGCCCTTAGCTCAGGAAATCAAATCTGACTCCTCAAATGTTCTCCTTTGGTTGTGATCTAATTTTCCAGTAACAATTACAATTCATCAAAAGCTGATCTTTTAAATACTAAACCAATTGCATTCTAACAGCCAAATAATTTTGTAAAAGTTTCTTTGTATTTGCAAACGGTAACCTGCCAAACCAGATTGCCTATGTCACTTTTAGTCTGGAATCTCTGTGTCTGTGCTAATACGTATTAGCATTTTTGAGCCAATAGGACAGGGTTACACAAGGGGGCTGAGAGTCAGAAATATAAGTATAGCCTTAATCTCTTTATCCCCCTTTAAGAACTCAAAGCATGGTTTTTACTGAGGTTCTTCCTTAAAGTTGAACATAAAAAATGACAGGTTTGTTTTATGCTTGTATTGACCATTTAATAGCTATTCCACAGGCCATCTAAAAGAAATTGAATATGCTCAGCCTGCTCCCAGAGGTGTTGTTGTGCAAAGGGAGAAAACTGAACTCTTCCTTTTATACCATGAGACTGTGCTGCACTGAGGCATCTCCTGCAGAATCGACTCCCCCAGCCCACCAAGGTAGCTGAGGCCCCAACCCTCCTTCCTGAGTGTAATGCAATCCATTTCAAATCTGGCCAACAACTCATTTTATTTGAGTCTGTACTAGGTGCCACACACTCTTGCTTCTTCATCCCACAAGTTTTGAGTCCAAGAATGTCCAACACACTCATGTGTACACAAAATATAGTGCCTTGTGCAGTCACAGAAATACTATTTTCCTTACTACACTTCCTGTCCCAAGAGCATTCTACCCCCAGCTGTTTTTTCAGATTAAGGTTCTTCCTACCCTGAAATGGTAATCTAAAATCATTGTGATTTCAAAATTCCCTTTGTCAACTGATGCTTGTGCCCATCCCACTTTCTATTAAGATTCCATCTGCTAAACTGTTAGCTTTCCTGTTCTGATAAAACCTTTTAATTTGCATAGAATGCTTTCATATGGCTGCATTAGTGAGCACATATGAGTAATACAATTTTTTTTTGCTATCTCAGTCATCAGAGAAACTTTTTATTTCTCTGAAGTCCATTTCTGCAGTTCTGCATCCATTATTCCAGCAAGCACAATATCAAAGAGTGAATTATGATTCTGAAATCTATAGGAAAAGAAGAAGCAGCTTTCTCTTTCTAAAGATGTTTCTTCTTTTTGCCCTGCTGTCCTCAGCAGCTTTTGTTATTAGAAGCAGGCTGTACAAAAAAAAAGACCACCCGGACAAAAGCATCAAAGGTTTGTTTGGGTGCTAATCCATCCAGCAAGCCATCCCTGAATTTAAGGCACAATTTTAGATGCTATCATTTCTAACCATAAACTTCATGCCAAGAATGAACAAATGCAACTTTTGTCAGCACATCAGAAACAGAAAACTTGCTGGCTGGTATGAGGCCTATGCTTTCCCAAGTTTTCCATCTAGCTCTACCACACACATACACAGTTTACTTCCTCAGCTATTTGCAATGCTTTCATCTTCTTACTAAATCTTACCATTAAAGTCCTTGTTGCAGTTGTTAGTAAACTCTAAATTGGCCCAAACTTCCAAATAATGCTTTGTTTCCTTGAATACACTGGCCATGTCAGGGAGCTCACTGGCATCCTCTTCCATCTGCTGTACTCTTTTAGCAGTACGTTGCAAGCAAACTTCTGACTGATCCAGTCCACTGGTAACTGCTCTATCAACAAGGCTTTCAGATCTTGCCTCGCCTGGCTGTAGACCTTGTTTTCCTCACAGATCCATCATTTTTTAACAGCTCTATATGTATGTGAATCCTTTACACCTCTGGGATCTGGGTTTCTTTCCCATTGGAAATTTGACACAGGGAACACCTCCATTACTTGGTCTATATGCAGAACACAAGCCTTCAATTTATATTATTTTAGAAACTGAATCCCATCTCTTAGACGGGTATGGCTATCTGGAAAACTAAGATCTTTAGGGCTGGGTGACTTGGGAGGAGTACTACTACTAGAAGAAACAGTGCCTGCTCTCAGGACTCCTCTCAGCACATTCCACAGAAAGACATTCTTCCAGGCCATGATGTCAGCACTTCTTCAGGTTAAGCCGGTGACTTGCTGTCCCATGACATGTACTTCCACAGGTTAAGCCAATGAAACAGAACACCACACTTCATAGGGATGTGCTTCAATCACTGGTTCCCAGACACACACTACTGCTGCTCACCATCCTCCATCTCTGCTGAGGGCCCCACCAGCAAAGTAGATATCCTCAACTGCACAGGACCATGGAAGATATGGATACACATCAGCCCTTCACAATCACAGAATCAATTAGATTGGAAAGGATTTCTGAGATCATCGAGTCCAACCTGTGACTGCACATCACCTTGTCAACTATGCCAAGCCATCAAGGGCCAAATCCAGTCTTTCCTTAAACATCTCCAGGGAATGGTGACTCTGACACCTCCCTGGGCAGCCCATTCCAATGTCTAATCACCCTTTTTGTGAAGAAATCCCTACTGTCCAACCTAAGCCTCCCCTGGTGCATCTTGTCCAGTCGTTGGTTACCCGAGAGAAGAGCCTGATCCCCACCCGGCTACAACCTTCTTTCAGGTGGTTGTAGAGTGTGTTCAGATCCCCGCTGAGCTTCTTTTTCTGCAGGATCAAAAACCTCAGCACCTTCAGCTGCTCCTCATAGGACTTGTGCTCCAGACCCTTCAATGGACCCAATCCATGGTGTAACTGCTCTGCCGTTAAACGGCACGACCACGAGCTGTTCCTCGGCCAGGAGAAAACCCCGGGCCCCACAGCCGGGCAGGGGGCGGGGGGCAGCGCTGGGGCCGGGCTGCAGGCCGTGAGCAGCCCGGGCCCGGGAGGCGCAGGCTCTGGGCGCGGCCCCGCCGCCATCCCGCTCCTCCCGCGGCGCCGCGCCCGGCGCGGGGACGGCTCAGCCGGTGCCGCGCGCTGCCGGACGCCCCCTGCCGGCCCCCGCGGGAGCACGCGCGGCCGGGCCCGGGCCAATGGCCCGCCCCCGTCGGGAGGCCCGGACCAATCCCGGCCCGCCTGGCCGCGCGCGCGCCTCCTCGCAGCGCGGGCCGGAACGCCCCCGCCGCCTTTCGCGGCAGCGCCGTAAAGCGCGGCCGGCAGGGAGCGCCGGGCCCGGAGCGGCGGCGGTCGCGGTCGGATGCCCGGGGGCGGGGGCAGCCCGGCGCCCGGCACGCAGGGGGCAGCGGAGGCGGGCGAGGCGGCGGCGGGCGGCAGGATGAGCCTGTCGCCGAAGGAGCTGTCGAGCCTGCTGAGCATCGTGTCGGAGGAGGCGGGCGGCAGCACCTTCGAGGGGCTCTCCAGCGCCTTCCACCACTACTTCGGGAAGGCCGAGCACTTCCGGCTGGGCTCCGTGCTGGTCCTGCTGCTGCAGCAGCCCGACCTGCTGCCCAGCCCCGCGCAGCGCCTCACCGCGCTCTACCTCCTCTGGGAGATGTACCGCACCGAGCCCCTCGCCGCCAACCCCTTTGCCGCCGTCTTCGCCCACCTCCTCAACCCCGCGCCCGAGCGCGGCGGCGACGAGGCGGAGCGCACCCCGCTCTCAGGTGTGTCCCAGCGCGGCGGGGAGCGGGGCAGGCGGGCGGCACAGGAGTCCCCCTGGAGAAAGCGATGGGAATCCTGCACGGCCAGCGTCTCTGGGCTTGGACTTTATAGCCGCTTGGACCTTATAGCTCTCTACAACTGCCTGAGGGAGCTGGGGCTGTTTAGCCTGGAGAAGAGGAGGCTCGGGGGGACCTTTTCGCTCTCTACCTGAGAGAAGGCTGTAGCCAGGTGGGGGTCGGCCTCTTTTCCCAAGCAACCAGCGACAGGACGAGAGGACATAGTGTAAAGCGGAGCCACGGGAGGTTAAGGTTGGATTAGGAAGTTCTTCACAAAAAGGGTGATTAGACACTGTGATGGACTGTCCAGGGAGGTGGTGCGGTCACCTAAGGAAAGATTGGATGTGGCACTCAGTGCCTTGGTGTAGTTGACATGGTGGTGTTCAGTCATAAGTCAGACTCAATGATCTCAGAAGCGTTTTCCAGCCTAACTGATTCTGTGATAACACGGAATTTTTTTGGGGAGAAAGCCGTCACAAAAAGCTGGAGGTGATAGGAGGCTTCCAAGAGCCTTAAAGCTGTGAAACAAAACTGTTAGAGAGAAATACACGAGAGTGAAACACTTTTTTCCTCTTCGGTAAATATGACAATACCAGTGTTGAGTAAATCAGTTTCTAAAAAACATAACCAGTTGGAGTGACTACAGAGAGGGCCACCAAGTTGTTTAGAGGGCTGGAGCACTGGAACAGGCTACCTAGAGAAGCTGTGAATGCCCCATCCCTGCAAGTGTTCAAGGCCAGGCTGGGTGGAGCTCGGCGCAGCTTGGTCTAGGGAGAGGTGTGTCCCTGCCCATGGCAGGGGGTGGGAACTAGATGGTCTTTAAAGTCCTTTCCGACTCAGGCCATTCTCTGATTCTGTGAATTGCAATGCTAGGTCATACTAAATAGCTCACTTTTTGTTGGAATTGGAAATTGTGTGAATGAACTACTATGAGTGACTTAGCATCAGCTGTTGCATGAAATATCAGTAATCACCATTTCATGTGTAATACTGATCATGTAGTGCTGTATTTTGCATTAAAACAGTTTTGTAAGTGTCACACAGACTCTCCAGCTGCACCTACCTTGCCATAAATGACAGATCAGTTTGTCTTAGTTTTGCTTGTTATACATAAAGAACATGGAAGCTGTTAATGCTCCTACATTAAAAACCATGGATTGTTTTTCACTGTGTCTTCACAGGCTTCTTACCTCCCATAACTCCTCCAGAAAAATTCTTTCTTTCACAACTGATGTTGGCCCCTCCTAGAGAGCTGTTCAAGAAGACTCCTCGGCAGATTGCTGCAATGGATGTGGGGAACATGGCCCAGTCAGTGGACATCAGTGGGCTGCAGCTGGCATTAGCAGGTGAGGAAGGTTTGTGGTGCTCTTAGGAATGGAAGTTCTTATTGGAACGTGACTGTGGGTTACCTGAAAAACACCTGTCTGTTCTGAATATGAAAAGTTTGGACTGTGCTTTAAGATCTTCAAGCCTGTGTTCAAGCACTTAGAGAAACTTCTGGCAGAGATTACAACCTAACTCTTTTATCCTCCTTAACAAGTAGTTTTTTAAGCATATATGTGATTGCCTTAAATACAAGAATATTTTGCAAGTATAGGAAGATTTTAATCTAAAGCTATGTGGGGTTTTTTTTTTTGCGGGGGATGATTTTGGTGGGTTTTTTTTGTTTGCTTGCTTTGTTTTAGTTATTTGTGTGGGGTTTTTTTCTGTATTTTCATCCCTTTTCACCCTTTGCAGTAGTTCCTTTGTGAGAGAACAAGCATAACTGTCACGCTACTATTATGTACCAGTACTTCAGCCATACCTGGAAAATTGACTATTACAGTTATATTTTCAGTTTACTGCAAAGTTACACCTTGCAGTGTTAGCTCAGAAGTTGGAAAGTGATCCAGATTTACTAGATTGAAAAGTAATGTAATGCTTATCCTTTGACAGGAGGAGGAACGTGATTGTTCATGTCACATCTGGAGCTAATATGAAATATTATATATTGTTGGGAACAAAGAACCAGTTTAAATACAAAAAAATTCCTTTTTCCTTGGGTATGTGCCAGTAGATCTGCTTGCTTGAAAACTGACCATCCCAGTTCTATATCTGTACAATGTGCTTTATTGCTCTGAGGTCAGGCACCATTTATACTTTCTGTGTCCTGCAGTTGTATCTTGGTGTTGTTGGGTTTTTTTTTTTTTGGTTTTTTTTTCCTGTGGACTCTGACATTGGCTGGTAAAGCTGTGATATACTGTCCCTTGTTCACACTCTACAAATGTCTTGTGGGGTCCTCCTTAGCTGCTATTTCCAGACTGGGATCGTTTGAAAACGTAAATTGAACACCCTAACATGCCATTGTGGGTGAGACAAACTTTTCTGGTCCTTCTTGGGTTCATCCTGTCTGTATTTTGTAGAATACCTTAGTGAATTCAAATTTAGTTAGCCTGAGCTAACTTTTCATTTTCAGTGGAAGGCATATACGATGCCTTAAGAAGTCTTGAGGTTTTTTATTTGTTTTTGTTTTCTCCTTGATACTGTGTTTGCCTTCTGAATAGTTTGTTCTCATTAAAAATGAAATCACTGAATCACAGATTGTTTTGGGTTGGAAAAGACTGTAAAAATAATCGACTTCCACCTTCACCCACTGTGGGCATGAACACTCTCCAATGGACCAGGTTGCTCAAAGCCCCATCCAACCTGGACTTGGACATTTCCAGGGATGGGGATCCACAGCTTCTCTGGGCAACCTCAAAACTGTGATTGGGTGGATGTGTGCTCTAGGCCACATACTTTATTTTAAAATAGAAGATAATGATGGCTGAAAGTAGAATACAAAGTCATTAATGGTGCTTGTATAAGATTTATATCATTGTTTACATAATTCAGTAAAAGTGCACAATTGCTTACAAGCAGTTGTGGAAGTTATGTAACAAAATCAGCTGCATCTGAAAAATCTTTCTCAGACTTCTTGCTGTAGCTCCAGAATAACTGTCTATGTTCTAACCACTTTCTTAGAAGATAAATCTTTTACTTGTTTTAAAATCATGATGCTTCTTCTGTTTGTGTTTTGGGAAGTCTATGATGTTTTCACTAGTCTTCAGTGTATTTCTCCTAATGATTCAATATGCAGGATGATGACACTGAGATGCAATGTTTGAGGTGTTTTGTTTATACCCTTTCCCCAGGATGTACAGAATGTCACAGTTGTAACATTTGGTAGCTCTTCAAAGTATGGTCCTTAAGATGAATTCAGGGCTGTTCAGAGCACGATGATTTTCACTTGCTTTAGCACATACCTGCAAAATCAAATGAAATGATTTAGAAAGCATTTAATTTCTTTTCTATCAGTTTATCTCTCCCAATCCTTTTTTTGTAAAGAAAATAAAACTACTTATCCTCTGAATCTGAGCTCACTCTGACAGTTTATTTGCAACTCTATGGTGGATTTTCTATTTTTTTATTTTCTTTTTTGTTTTTAAGGTTTACCAGCACTCTCCCCCACCCCCTTCCCCCCAAAAAAAACCCAAAGTATAATGCTGGAATCTAGCATCTTGGGCATGAGTATTAACACTTGTTCTGTTCTCTCCTCCCTTTGGTTTGCAGAGAGCTAATTCAAACGTTGGTACTGCCCTACAACATGTTTTTGTTCATCTGGTGTGGTACCCTATCAAAAAAGTAATTTTCTCCTAGTTGCAGGAATGAGTCTCCTGGCAAAGTGTTCCTCAGTGTTTGTCTGCTAGCCCTTATTTGATGAGGGAGTAATTGACCTGTATGAAAGTAAAGCTTTTAATAGATTGTAGAACTTTCTTTAAGAATCAAAGAAACTTTCTTTTTACCTGTAAAAATAAAATAATAAGCTCCATAAAGGAACCTATGGATTTGTTTTGCAAAGTTTAGTTTTACAAAATTTAAATGTCTTAGTTGAAGATGCTTTATTAGTTTCTGTTAAATCACTGTGTTATAGTTCATGCCTCTGCTTACCTGAAGCTGTTGATTCAGCCCTTATTCTTGAAGCAGTGAGGTTGAATTTCTATGCATCTAAGTGAGGGCTCAGGCAGACTTCTCAAATCAGTGAAGTGAAATATCAGTAATCATCTTATCTAACATCACTAGTAATGTCTGAATAAAAGGTTACAAACAAATCTGTGATTTAGTGACTGATGGATTTAAGTTCTAGACTATAAATGAAAAGATAGAAAAAGGACACCCAATGCCTCTCCCCCACTCCTTTACTTCATTTGTTAAATTAAACTTGGCTGAATGAAAGTACTCATGAGATGAAGTTTGAAATAGTTGCTTAAGTAGAAGATATGTTTTATAAACCAGCTCATTTGGACTTTGCCTTTAATTTTTTTTTTTTTTGTTACTAAAAAGTATGGTAGTTGTTGCCTTTATTAGAAAAGTATATCCGGCTGTGCTGCTTCAATGAGCATATATGCAAATGTTTGCATTACCTGAAATAGTTGGATAAAGTAGGACAGAAAGACAAAAAAATAAACAACTTTGCTCTCATGATGCTCTTGTCACTCACAGTTTTGGGAGAGGTCTGCCATCTCTTGCAGATTTCTTTGGAGTCATATGAAATAGTTCATATGTGGGCACAGCTGGGAAGGGTCAATGTGATTGCACAAAAGGGAGCAAGCACACTTTGCTT
Source organism: Brachypodius melanocephalos (assembly GCA_013398615.1). NCBI lineage: Eukaryota > Metazoa > Chordata > Aves > Passeriformes > Pycnonotidae > Brachypodius > Brachypodius melanocephalos. Next base: position 54,517,053 of record VZSR01003803.1, read on the forward strand.
AGAAGTGTTAGGGTACACAAAATATGACAGTATTCACTCAATTAGCCAGGAAATGGAGTGGTGTTCAGTTTCAGCTGGAACATTTTCAAGGGATTTCTTGTGTGGTACCAGCAATTTTGAACTTTAGATTGCTTAAGGCGTAATCTGCTGCTTAGCGTTCTCTGTTAACAGGGTGGGGAGAGGTATGTTAAGTGGTATTCTGTAGTGGGGATTTTTCTGCTTTTTGTCCTTTGGACTTTTCTTTGCCAAAGCAATGGAAAACAGGATCTCTCTAAATAGAAAAGAGAACATAGAAGATCAGCCATTAAGTCTCCAGATACAGAAGAGCAATATTGACAGAAGGGCACATAAAAATCTGATAATACAAGCAGTGAGGCCCATATTTTCCTTTTTGGCCAATTTCTTCAAGTCTTCAGCTGTATATACACTAACCTTAATGTTATTTTTCTGTGACTTGTTTATATTCTGTAATTTGACTTCTAAAGGGACGATTTTAGCTCCTTTCAGGTTTGCTTTAATGATGATGTCTGTAGAATCATGTAACCATTAAAACTCCATTGTTTTCCACTAAAGCACTGATTATGGCTTGACAGTGAACTACAAGGAGCTCAGGCAATGCCATAGAAATGTGTTGGGTAAATTTGAATAGCTGACTTCAGGTCTGGCCATGACCATTATTGTCTGTAAATGGATCAGTGTAAATTTTTCACTTTCCTTCTCTGAGAAGTGATTACACAACTAGATACAGCAGGTGAACTCTTTGAGAAGTAGCATGGGAACCTACTAATGTGCTGCTTTTAGATGTACATTGCATCAGTTATGTGCCTTTTCCAAGGCCAAGACTATGTTTCAGATTAACATCTATTTCGTCTTTATCCTTACTTCATACCCTCTTGTCCCTTGCCTGTCAGCTGGCACTCAGGCTGCTGACTGCCCAACTGTACTAAAGTTTATGTTGATATTATCTGTTGAGGGGTTTTTTTAAAGCCAGTTCTTTTCTAAAGCTGCTTGTTTCTCACTACTTTTGGTATTCCAGGCAGCTCTGTTCCAATTTTATGGTTTAATATTCTTCTTTCAGAACGTCAGTCCGAGTTGCCAACGCAGAGCAAGGCCAGCTTCCCCAGCATTCTCAGCGATCCTGACCCAGATTCTTCCAACTCTGGTTTTGACAGCTCTGTTGCTTCCCAGATCACAGAAGCATTAGTGAGTGGTCCAAAGCCTCCTATAGAAAGTATGTGCATTTTTACTTCTTTGTAACTCATGACCTGCTGTGTTATTGTACTTCAGATAAAATGTAATGGAATTCAGAAGTATTTTCAAGGCATGAAATGGAAATTAAGGTGAATGAAAGTGTGAAACTGCATCAGGCTGTCTCTAGATCAGATTGTAGTGTTTACATACAGACATCTAAAAATCTGGAGACTGTCTTCAAGCCCTTCCCCATGTTACCTGTTGAACAACAGATAGTAGTAATCCCTGCACTGAGATCTGCATTGGCTGGTGACACCTCCCAGGGAAGCAGTTACTGCGGAAGGGAAAAAGACCACAGGATGAGTAACACAGTGATCTGAATCAAGAGGAAAAACAGGTGGATGTAATGGTATCACTAAAAATCAGAAATGTTTTTCTGGGAGGCAAATAGGATTGTGATGCTGTTCTCAGTGTTATAATAGCTTAAAGAAATAGGGGCTTTTGGGGTGTCTTCTGTTTTTTTTACTGATACAGAACTGAATACCCAAAGCTTAAGAAAACATTTCACATTGTTGCCATTTTAGGTCACTTCCGACCAGAGTTTATTCGACCGCCACCTCCGCTCCATATATGTGAGGATGAATTGGCATGGCTAAATCCAATCGAACCAGATCACACAATTCAGTGGGATAAGTCAATGTGTGTTAAGAACAGCACTGGAGTTGAGATAAAAAGAATCATGGCAAAAGCTTTTAAAAGTCCTTTGACTTCCCCACAGCAAACACAGGTAAGGATGATGCACTTTGCTGTCTAAAATGATTGTCTAAGAAGCTATTTGAGTCATGTGTCGTAGAAAACTTTGAGCACTTTAATTGATCTTGTTTGGATTCAGGAAACTTTTAAATTGTAAAATCCAAGAATTTTGACTTGGGTTTGTCTGAATAAGGAAGATAATGTTCATACGATTGACTGGATGCAATTATAGTTGATAAGGAGTGGCACTGACATTTTTCTGCGTGGAAGAATCTTTGTATAAGTCAGTTGCTCATGCTTCTGTGAAAGTTTTTGATAATTACTTCAGAAATACCAAAAACAAATTTTTTACCCTCAATTGATAGTATTATCCCTGATTTCAGTGGGCTTTTTTCATAATCATTATGCTGGCACTATAAAATAAGCTCTATTTGCACTATTCTTTCTGCCAGGTGAACTTGAAATTGAGATTTCCTTCAACTGGACAGGAAACCAAAGAAGGCTGAAACTTTTCATGTGGATGTTTTTTAACTCACTTCTTTGCCACTCACTGATGAATGACTCCTAAATGCATTAGTAAAGGTTTTATGGACACAGTTGCCTGTACATATAAAAGTTTTAAAGTAGCCCTCCATTGCTTATCAATAGAGAAGCCTAAATCTAAAGGGCTATCATTCTCCTGGATCTTAGATATATTATAGCAGTTTTTTTGAACAGCAGCATGAATAGTTGAGGAAAAATCAACTGAGGATTTTTCTTTCTTCTTAACAGCTCCTTGGAGAACTGGAAAAGGACCCCAAGCTTGTTTACCATATCGGTCTCACTCCTGCCAAATTGCCAGACCTGGTTGAAAACAATCCTTTAGTAGCTATAGAAATGTTGCTGAAACTAATGCAGTCTAGTCAAATAACAGAGTATTTTTCTGTCTTGGTCAACATGGACATGTCCTTACATTCAATGGAAGTTGTAAATCGGTGAGTATGATCTCAAATCTAATAAGGTTTCATTGAGTATGTAAAATGAGCAGTTTTGTTTTATTAGGATATCTGGAAATGTTAATTTTGATCCTTCTTGAGGCATATCTGTGTGGGAGATGGAAGACTACAGTGGGACAAAGAGCAAATTATTGTGAGAATCTTCCACAAACAGTTAATGCCACATGGCTAATCTGCTAATTGCAACTTGCATTCTTGATGCAGCTTAAGTGAACAAAAGGTGCTGTTGTTAAACAAGTGCCCTGCTGTATATTCATGTCCTGTTTTCATTGAGAATAATTTCTGCAGAAAGGTACAACCCATTTTCATAACAGAATGCTAGCCTCTTAAATGGGAAAACTTTTCAGACAGCTAATTCCCACAAATTTACAGAAATACATCTCTCCCACTTACTTTCTTCCATTTCTTGGCAATTAGTGAACATGAACTACCAAATAAGCCTCAATCAGCAGTCCCTTTGAAGCAGAGTTAAATTGCACCTTAAATATTTTCTGAAACAAAAGCCTCCATACTGGTGCAGACTGACAGCAGTTACTGCCCTGAAGTGGGGCTAATGATGGCAACATGGAGAAAGAGTGGTAAGAGAAGAGCTTTTACCTGTGTCCAGGAGAGCTACACCACCAGTCAGGCATGCTGGTTCTCCCACAGCATAGCTACTACAGAACAGCTTTCATCAAACTGCAAAGCAACTGTCAGTGGAAACAGGGAGACACTGATTGATAAGGGGAAATAAGACAAAAATTTGAAACTGCACTTGAAACAAAAGACTTTTTTCCCTATTGTCCCCTTTCACTATTTGAGATAGACTGATCTGAGTTACTTTGGTCAGATTCTGTTGTAACCTTGTGGCAGCTCTCTATTTAGTGTATGTTATCTTCAGAGAGCTGTATTGCTCTTTTGATTGAAGAAGCAGTGGCAACTCAAATGTCGGATGTACTAGAAGCCAATGTAACTTAGCTTCTCTACTGTCAGAGTTTTAAAAAGTCTTGCTCTTAATTAAGAAATTTAAATGACTAGAAATATGTCTGGAAGCTGTCAAAATCAGTTCTGTATGACAGAACTGGGAATAAACTCACAGGTCCAACTGATAGGATTTGTTTTGCTACAGAAACACTAGATTTATGGCTTCATAAACCACTGAATGTATTTTATTTGAACAGGCTTACTACTGCAGTTGATCTCCCACCTGAATTTATTCATCTTTATATCTCCAATTGTATCTCCACCTGTGAACAGATTAAAGACAAATATATGCAGGTGAGTGCTTCAATAAATGGGTTAGGAAAAAGTAGTCCATATATTGCTCTGTGAAATATGTGCTATGATTTTAATAAGGCTGTGATAGCATTAAGTTATTCTGTTTTACTGCTTTTTTTTCAAAAGCACTTTTTTTTTTCCTATCACACTGTGCAATTCCTAATGGAGTTTAATAGACAGTTGTTCACTTTTTTAATAAGACTTCACAGGTAATCACTGTTCCCTGTTTTTTTGTAGACATCATAAACTTCTTCCTGGCTAAACTGCAGTTTTATGTGACTGGAGTTCTTACATTCAGAAGGTTTATCTGTCACCCCGTGAGCCTTTTTTTCCACCCCCAGAATTAGTTTGCATTCTGCTTATTTTAAGCTTTAAGTTTCTCTTCTGTACAAGTGTGCCAGCCACTTCCAGACCTCTGAGGTGATGTTACAAAACTCAGAGGGAAGTGTCGCCCTTCAGTCATGACCAATAACAGCTTGCAGATCTCCTCAAAGACCTAAAAATCTTTTGTGTTTCTAACACCACACTCTCTACTTCCCAAGCCTGTCATACTTGCATGCTGGTACTGAGGAAGTTTTAGCCACTCCAAGGATCCCTGACTGGGGAGGGTCAGGGGAAACAGGTTTCTCTGAGGTTTACACACTTTTAGCATTCAGGGTTGTCTACATGCTGCTATGTGAGTTATTTCCTTCTCTCCTAAACTGATCTGTTGGTTTCACCAGGTGCCCAGTGGAACTTTTCTTGGGTACATCATTGATGAAAAACACGTCTGTATTCAGTTTCTCCAAAGCTTTTTGAATCCCAAGTCCTGCCTTAGCTTATTCCTCTTGATACTGAAGGACTGAAATGTCTTTAGTCTCTTGCAGCAAGACAACTGTTTTTCCTTTCCTTTTAAGCTTTTTTGGTGTCCTCTAGTGCCTTCTCCAGCTGTATTGTATCCTTAAGCTACAGAAAGTTTTGTGCAGTGCACAGGACAGGGTTGCAATGTGATTTTAGATAGCAGCAATCCCCCCATCTTGTTCTCAATCCCTTTCAGATGATGACTAACCATGTGTTATCTGTTGGTGGTGGCTGCTGATGCTTCTCTCCTTTGTAGTTCTGCCAGACACACATGGGTGACTTGATCTGTGGCCTGCTGAGTAGCTCTGCCTATTACGTTTGGTAGTGGAGTAGGAAAATAGCAGCAGACCTGGGCTGTAGCTGAGAATATGCCCAGAGTGGAAACTGTGGACAGAGGGGCTGCTGAGAGCACATAGCAGCTGTGCTTCAGGCACACACAGGGGACAAAAAAGATCTCTGAGGGTCAAGGGACATATACTGATCACTAAGCAGCATACAGAGCTTGTGATCTAATGTTTTTTAATGTGTATGGGGCCTCACAGCAGCTGAGACACAAGATGTTTTGTTAGAAAAGCATGGTACAAAATGACTATTGGAAATGATCCTCAGAGACTGGGAGTCAGCCAGTAATCTTGCATTTGTTCTTTTGCCGAGTTTCATGTTCCTGGATTGTTAAAATTACTTGTGTAACTATTTTGTGTTGCAGAGAAAGCATGTGATACCTTTTGATCACAGTGAAGGAAATAAGTTGTTCAGTCTCTGAATTCTCTCATTATAAGTAGCAAATTTTGCAGTAGTAAGCTCAGTTCCTAAAACATAGCTGATACCTTATTTTCAGTGTCAAATAATCTGGAATGCTTTGGATACGTAATCTGTCACATCCCTGAATTCTGTCTGATAAACATCATTCACGTACATAATTGCTTTTAGAAAAAGAGTTGAACCCAAACCTTTCTCACAATGTGAAGTATGAGAGCACTTTAATGATAAAGACCTGCTTTTGTCCTTGGAGAAGAATATGCTCTGTGTTAAACAGATGGTTGGTGACTGGATCTATGTATGAGAAAATGTAAGCGCCAGCTCCTAAGCTTTCATTTCCAATTCCCATCGTGTTCTTCAAGGTGTTGCCTAAGTAGCTCTTAGGAAAGAGGAACACTTTTAAAAGAGATCCTGTCTTTTCACTGGATCAGGCAGGAGATGAGCCAGGAGTTCTTGGATTAGGTGTCCCTGGAATTGCTTTTCCTTCTAATACAGAGCAAAAGGGTTATCTGCTGCTTCAGCAACAGAGCACATTCCATGAAGGAAGTTTGGAATCAGTTTTATTGAATCACTTCCTATCTGGAGTTCCTTGATGTGGTGATAAGAGATTTTGAGATGTGAAACTTGTTTAATTTTCTTTATGGTGTTACTGTAGAAAATAAGACTAAGCAAGACTCAAATGTGTGTTGACATCGTCTTCAGCTATTCTCTCTTCTCTGCCTTTATTCAGAGACTACATAATAAATTAAGTGCAGTGGATAGATAGATCTGGTGCTTCATTTGTCATGGGATTAATCCTGAGAAGGCTCCTGCATCCAGAAGTACAAGAACTATTAAGCAATCATTTTTTAAAATATAGTAGTAGTATGGGAAATGGAAGAGAAGGGGCAGCATGTACAAAGCTTGGGAACATGGTAACTGCTGAAGCTAAACTGCTCCTGAAACACCTCACTTGTACTGCTGAGGGCCAACAGTGCTTTAGCTGACTTGGTTGCAAACATTTATTTGGATTATTAAGCCATCTCTCTTATGTTTCAGAACCGCCTGGTCCGTCTTGTTTGTGTCTTTCTTCAGTCCTTAATCAGAAACAAAATTATTAATGTACAGGACTTGTTTATAGAAGTGCAAGCATTCTGCATTGAGTTCAGTCGGATACGAGAAGCAGCTGGCCTTTTCAGATTGCTGAAGACACTGGACACTGGGGAAAATCCATCAGAAACCAAAACGTCAAAATAAAGTGACTGTCAATGGCAAAAAAACCCCTCTGGCTAGTGTTCTATACCAATTAATTGTACATTTTAAACTTAAATCCCTGGATTAATTATGTATTATGTTAATTACATTATAAATAGCATTTTATGCATTTGAACAATAAATAAGGCTTTTTGTAATACACATTTGAGTTTGTAAAATGTGTTAGGCCCTACACTATTTTTCACTATGGTTAAAATTTGTATGCATATCCTGAAATTCAGGCTCTAGTTCCAGAGAGAATATAAATGACACTTAGCATTCACAGCAAATTTAAATATTAATCTGGCACTCGCTGTCTTTGGGTCCAGAATTGTTTGTATATAACTAAAGTCAACTTCTATCAAGGTAAGTTCCTTGTTTTAACCTTTGTTCACTGTGTGAGACCTTCTAGGAGCTGGATAGCACTAACAATGTATTCTGGTTTTAGTGAGGGAAAGTCTGTCTTGATGTCTGGAAACAGCTAAAAGCTTATCTTTACCACGCAGAAATGAAGTTGGGTGCTGTAGGCTCAGAACAATATTCTCTGCTATCAAGACCACTGAGTACTTTCAGAATCATGCCGGTGGCAGTTGAAATACCACACCTTACATGCTTGTAAAAATGTTTCACTGAGGAAAGCGGGTCACATTTCTTCCATAAAAATCAAAAAAAATTCTAATCTCTTCTCACTTCCGAATTTGCATGGGCAATTGCTATGTATCTTCCAAAGTTAAATAGCCTCTTCCTTAGAGAGTACAGAGGCACAGTACCTTTTATGTTAGATGCAAGGTATTGGGGAAACTGGGGATGGAGTCTGCTAAACTACAATTTTAAGCTGATAATAGAGTAGCTGTTGTTATATTTAAGCCCTGAGACTGAAAAAGAAAGTAACTTGGAAAGTTAGCAAGTTCTAATTTAATGTTGCTTGCTAAATGAAAGCTGTTTTAAATCTGCATCTGCTTCTCAGATTTTTAGGAAATAGAAGAGCAATAATACAAAGTAAAGATGGTCTTTTGGCTTTTTCTTTCCAAGTAATTTAAGATGTGAAAGTACTTGGATTGAAAAATCCCAACAATCTTTCATCTCATTTAGTATAATCTTTCAATAAAAAGTCTTGCAAGAAATGATCTGTAGTCATTAGGAGTTAGACTTGTGCAGCTTTCTAATTAACATATATCAGGTCCACTAAAGTAACTTATTTAAGGTCTGTTCCAATTCTAGACATTGCTTCCTGACCCAATGTCAGGCATTTTTAGTGGCAACACTTGGAGCACAAGCTGGTTTAAAGTCTTATCTTACTGTTTTCTGTCTACTGAAGCTGAAGTACAATTTGGCTATATTCTGTGTAGTAGTACCTCTCTTTAAAAACATACATATATTTTAGACTAGTGTTGGGAATGTAACTCACAGTACTATGATGAAGTAACAGGCTCCGATATAGAAAAGATTACTACTGGTTAAAGTCATTAGTATCTACTTAATCATTTACAGACTTAGTTAAAAACAATTTAAGCCTCCCCCCCTAAAAAGGTTGCTACTATGATACTACAGCCAAAGTCTAGCTGTTCTGCATCTTCACTGTATTTGCTTGACTTTTACTGATATACATAATTTTATAGTTCTCTGACAAATCCAAGCATTAGGGATTTATCAAGAAATTTTAGGATTTTATCATAGGTATATCTGAGATATATTAATTTCAGAGCCATATGGGGAAGTGCAGGGTGGCCTTTGTGAGAAGAGGCCAAGACTGCCCTGTTCCAGACCCAACCATGACAAGCTGGCACAGCAGGGCCCCTCAGCCAGGCTGGTGGCATCTCAGTGATAACCCTGGAGTGGTCCATTACCTGATGGAGAGCATCCACACTGAAACAGTTCTTAAAGAACAGCAGCTCCTCAGAAAGAGCTCAAACTGGAGCAGGGCAAAGGGGTGAGGAGGGAACAGCAGAGAGCACCTGTTACAGGCTCACTCCTCCCTGTCCTGCCACCATGGCAGGGAGAAGTGTCAGCTTACAGAAGTTTTAGTCCTCTACTACCCTACTCTAATTTATTGCCATTTCAAAGTAATCTTTGTGAAGTCACATCTCTTGGTGCCTGTGATGGTAATTGGTAATTGTTTCTTATCTTGACCCACAAGTTCTTCCATTGATTTTCCCCCTCCTCCCTAAGCAGCCAGACAAGGTTACCCCAGCCCACCCAGGTATTGGTGACATGGGGAAAGCACGACATACTGAAAGGGTCTCGCTGTAGCTACCCAGCATGAAATAAAGCTTGTTTTGTGCTAGCACTGAGTGTCTCAGCTCCACTTTACTAAAGAAAACAAAACCCTCCAGCTTTTCAGACTTTGCTTTTTAAAGGGTCTGTATAATTTATTATGGAATTTGAGCTTTTAGCCATTAAGTTACAACAACAATGCATAACTTGACATTCTTACAACTGTACATACACAATGGAAAAGACACAAGTGCTTAATCCAAACAATGCAACCAAATCAGTTCAAGGTTACAATAAAAGATGCTTGTGGATAGTTTTTGACAGACTAGCAAATTCAAATAGTTCTCTGCAGGTATATGTTTATAGTAGAAGTAAGTGGCTTTGAAGTTTTGGACTTAAGCTTTAGACTAACAAAATGATGGAAACTTACTTTGCTCTTCTGAATTAAGGATATGCTTATTTAAAAATGCAGTAACATTATCAGTTTTCAGACAGTGAAAAGGAGCTTCAGGTCCAGTGGAAGTATAATGGACAGTCTCAGGCAATGCACTCTTCACACAAATACATGCAATTATAAAGGCATTCTATTTTAAAAATTTCCTAAAATCAAGTTTTGCAATACAGCAGGATATCTGAGGAGAGATCAGGACCCATACTGAACAAAACCAAAAGCCTTCAGCTTGATTTGTGCATGTTTAATCAATTCCAATTCTCAAATCTTCGCATATCACCTATGAGAGAAAAGAACACATCCAGTAAAGACCAGTCTCAAAGACATTACAGTTTTTTACAGGCATTCCAGTTTTAAAAAAAAAAATTACGCTGACATATTCCATTTCAGGAACTGTAATTCACCATGGCCCTATTATAAAATTGCATCTCTTCAACTTACCCAAGGGGCCAGTCTTGCTGGACTCTGCCCAACTCCAACTGGCTGGTTGTAGAGGAACCTTGCAGGATGGGCAGAAAACCTGCATGACCATTCCCAAATCAATAGGTAATTAAAAACCAGCTTTGCACCCTTGACAAAGGTGTTGCAATGGTGTTTCTTTGTGCCAGTTATAACCTGAACAGAACCAGAATTCCCAACAGGTCAGCTTTGGTGGGAATTTACTGGTATGCATTAAATTAAGTCAGCATGGATTAAAGGCAGTTCCACTGTAGGTAAATTATCCTACAACTCCTCCAGTAGACCTCCAAAATCTAGCCCTAATTACTGGCAACAGGCTACTGGACTACATTCACATGCGATGTGGGGGGTAAGGGGCAGGGGAAAGGAGTTACTGCTATCCTATCACACTTTCCTAGTACATGCCAAGAACCTTCTCCAAGCAGTGCTTAGAGCCAAAGAAGAATCCAGTCTAGCAGTCATTAGTAAAACAAAATCCAGACTTTCCAGTTAAATTGGTACTGCAAGTAATTAAACCATTAACATGCTTTTAATCTGTGGTTCATTTTTGCTTGCTATAAAATCTGAAAGACAGTTAAGACAATTATTTACTACTAAGTTTTTTCCCTTTCGTCATTTGTAGACTATTATTAATAAACTAAAATTTCTGAACAAAGAGGGGTCTCCAGCTTTTCCTTTAAGACAGCAGCTCATTTTGACATATTCATAGCTCCTTAAAAAAAAAAAATCACTTAACTTCACAAAATTTCTCCCTAACAGAAACAGCAGCAGTAGCAAAGTCATACCAATTCACACAACACTAATAAAACTTACTCCACAAAAATCAGTATCCCCTAGTCCTGCTAGGGATTTTTCCCAAAAGATTTATTCAGTACCACCATTTAGGGGCTATAGGCTTTATGTGAGCTCTGCAATTGAGCTTTTTGTCTAATACCACAGGAATGCCTCCAATAAGAAGCAGTCTGCCTAATTAAGGTGAAATATAATAAAGGGACAGAGGTGTCCAAGACAAGTTCCTGCATGTTTTACAAAAAACTGCAGCCAGTAAGAGAGAAGTGATGAGGGCAGGGGGAGGTAGCAAGAACCCCACAGCACCCACAGCTACAGCTCCCACACTAGGTGGGACATGGCTGAAGCAGCAGAGGCAGATTATAGCTTCCCCAAATGGAAGGGAGTCAGGAGGCACCTACCCTCCAAAAAGGATTCGTGGAGGGGGTGAAAAAAATCACTCATTAGTTCTGACCTTCATACAAGCTTTTGGTAGGTAAAGTGTTAGAAACTAGCAATACCAGTTTGATCCCACTTAGTGGGGAGCCAGATCAGGAAAGTCTGTGCACCTGTATTTACAGCAGCCAACACCCATTTACTCAGCAGTAATAGATGAGCTGGAACAGCAGGTCCTATGCTTCTTGTTTCTGAGCTTCTCTTGATAATGTTTTAAGCTCCCTAGATTGTCTTTTTCCTGCCCCATACTTTTCATCCTACCTCACTTTTACTAATGTATGTCAGCTTTTTGACTGAGGTCAGACTAGTGATTCGCTTCGGATGATTTTTGTCATCGTGCTTCCAAGGAGAGCAAACTGCTTGCTGGAGGCACTGCAATTCGGCCTTTTGTCATCACTCCTCAGCAGCACAGCTGGCCTTATAAGAACTAACTATATCAAAGATCAACTATGTGCAAACCTATTTGACTGAAACAACTGTAAGTATTTTTGTGAATGACTGAAATGAAACAGGTGCAGTGCCAGCATGTGAAACAGACCTCTGGAGTCTTCATACTTGGGTATTTTTAAGTCAGCACACACCAGATTTTATAAGCACACTTTTCAGTTTGCAGGTTCCTTAGCTTTTCTTCCAGCTTTCTGCCAAATTTCAGATTTAATTCTTAAGAAAAGCTTTTGGTTTTCTAGGTATTACATAAAAGCTCAAGTACTTACCACAATTCTCCTCTCCAGAATGAATACTGTGCTGTAGGTATCAGCAAGACACAATCCACAGACTGACAACACTTCTCTTGGTAACTTCTCTTTTGGTTCCTCCTTGAGCTAGAGTTTAAACCCTCTTAACATTTACTACATCAATGTTCAGTTGTGTGTTAAAGAAGAGGGAGAAGACTTTTTAATATTGAAGAGATAGTTAAAAAGGCAGTTCTGGAAATGTTGATAAGCTTCTTTTGGAGACGTAAGTGTCCCTACATATTGTCTGGTTTAGTTGTGGGTTGTTTATTTATTTGTTCAGTTTTGGAGATGGTTGGTCAGTCATATTCCATTCTCATGTGCTTCTTGTAAGATAAAGGCATCACAAAAACTTGCACCTGCTGGTGACATCAGAACTACAACCTGACAGTTTTCCAGTAAACCTAAAAGTTATACTCCTACAGGGAAGAGGCAGATTTTTTTTAAGTAGGCATTAACAGGAATTTTTTGGAAGGAAATTTAGGGTGAAACATCTGCTCTGCAAAATAGAAGTTCAGCTTGTATTTCCCCCTCTGTCATTTCTGGAACATTCATTTTAAAATAAAAAAATGTTATTGCTTCTATTGAAGCTCAATTTAAGTTAGAAAAAGAATTGCATATTTTCTTAAAAACATTCCAAATATACATTTTAAAAACAAAATGCACTCTAAAACAAATGTCTAGTGAAAGACACTGTTTTAAGCAATCTGTAGCAACAGCTTTACAAAAGAAAATTGAGGAATGTAGCATATTATTTATAACATGACAATGCTAAAACCCTAAACAATTCACTTAACACTCTTTAGTGTTTTAAATATACATATTTCTTTACAAAACAGTTTAGCAATTCCTTATACCACTTACAGTATATAAATATTTGAATAAGAGGTCATAATGGGAGATGCCAGGGTTTATATTTACTCTCAGATGCTTCAGATTTCTTAAGTGTTTTACTATAAGGCACAATACTGCTAATCTAAAAGAAAGGAATAAAAGCTAATGGCAAACCCAGTCAAAACTCCTAATGTGGAATATCCAAGAGAATTCCAGCATCTCTATGCAAAGGAAAAGAACAAGCAAAACAAACCCAAACTTTGTATTTCTTAAGAAACAGTTTCAATTTGTACATAAAGTGGGTCAGGATGGGAACAGGAGCAAGAAGAAATCACGTAAATTCTTATAAATAGACTAATAAATATATTTTAGCCATAAGTAGCCCTTTACCTCTGTTCTATTGAGTTTAAGATTGAAAGAGGTAATCAGTGTGCATATACTAAATGTCTACATGCTCAGCACGTGAAGACCACCTAGCACAACCTATTACCACCAAATTCAGTATAAAAAGCTAGCAAGATGGAGGTTTCCTTTTCTCAGCATCCACTCTGAGTAGAACACATTACAAGATTTACAAGTATTTGTTACATGTTGCAACCAGCAATTTTTTCATCACAAAGAAAGGATACACAACATGTCCATCAAGTTATTTGATTCCTTCAAGGTTAATGTCTAAGAATATTCACCTCCAATTACAACAGATTGGAACTTTCAGAACATTTTAATAGTTGTAGCTTGTAAGTGTTCTCCATGTGTACATACTGAATGTAAATAGTGCATCCAAAATATTTAACCATTACACATTCTACCTTATTTTCACTGCCTAGTCTTCATCTTTGTTACAGCCCTCTGGAACACAATGACATTGCAACAATGCTTACAGAAAAAGGGTTATTGCATTTTTTTTAGGATGAGACATCCAGAGGAGATTTTATAAAATCCTCCTGTGTACAAAATTCTTAGTTATTAGCCCTTTTGGAACACCAGCTAGAAAAGTTTGAAAGGTAAAATAATTTACATTGTTATTTTTTCTGTTCACTAGACAAAAGTCCATACTAATTAAATAAAAAATAATAGTTCTTCAACAGTCTATTCAAGATATCTTCCATTAAGCAGTTCAGTGGGAATTTCCATTAGATAGATGTTCTCCATGCCGGTTATTACTGGCATCCACATCTAGAAATCAGGAATTAAAAGAAAAATTGTTTGTTGTTTTACCATTTTAATATGCTTTATCTGTTACATTAATCCAGACTCTGGCAACAAACTTCATACTCATATATACCTAAGGTTCTCGAGATTCTCTGGGTAATCCTCTTAAGACACTGCTTACATCTTTCTTTTCCCCAAATCCAGAGATTTCCAGGTTGACAGAGCCCTTTGAAAACCTGCTTGTATTTTTTTTAAAGACCAGTAGTGAGTGACATCCCTCAGTCCGCTCTGCACTGCAGTACTAACTGCTCACACCAGCTAGAGAAGGGCTTCTAATGCAATGTCTAGGGCTAAGGTTTGTCCAGTGAAACATTGAATCACTTACCAAGCAATGCTGTGGTTTCCCCCGCGTCCTCTTTTAAGCTGGTACACTGCAATACAGATTCGTTAGTGGAGGAAGCTGACAATTCGCTTACTTCGTTTCTGTCATCATCTTGCAAAGCAATACTCAGACTTCCGACTGAAACGCTGCCACTTATGGATTCAGGTATTGGAATTTCAAGTACATCTTCAGGGTCCCCCTTCAAAATTAAGCGTATTTAACTGTCACTTCTGTCTACCATCAGACACAAACATTCCTCCACGTCATCTTTTGTAACCTCACCTTATTGGAAAAAAAGACCATTTTTTTTAGCTATTATGTGTGCACTTCTGGGAATAGTGCTGATATTGTCCACTTTCAAGGTTATTGTCTGACTGCAAAGAAAGAAAGCCACCCAAAAGAAAAGCCATTTTTCCAAAGCCACCACAAAGGCAAGAGCAGCACCAGGAAGAGTCCACCCAGTCAGCCTTTTGGATGGTTTATTTCAACACTGTAGCAATAATATTGCAGAAGGTTAGGAGCAGGCTCAGCACATACAAAGCCCGCACTGAGGAAACCTATTGACCCTTTGAGTTTGCAGAAGTCTCCAAATCCTGTTTTTTCATTATAGTAGTTGGCCAAAACTTTTTTACTAGGGTGAACAAACATATACATCAGAACCGAATTCTCTCCTCCTCTACTTCCAGCCTAACTTTAAGTCTGTTCTGAAAACACAAACACGCTGGCTTGTCACTTTGCAGGAACGCATCATCTGCATCACAGGCAAAGGATCTATTTCACCTATTGTATAGATGCTATACAACTCTGAATTAATTTTCAGAATGGATCAAAGTCCTATACATACAGTTCTGTTTCTACAATTAAACAGACTACCTTCATTGCCATAGGTATACTGAGGTTATTTATACATAAGCAAATATATTGCACTTTAAGCAGCTATTCTTTTTGCTTACTAGTAGGTATTTTTCCCTTCCTCAAACAACTAGCAAAGGCCCATCTTAAAATCTAAGACATTCTAGGCTGATTCTTTCTTTAGCATGAAATCAGCACAATTTAAAACATACTTAATTTTGATGAGCTATAGACATGTTACAATTGAAGACATATGATACTTATTTTATCTTTGCAGATGGGAGGGGGCATTAATAATTTTGGTTTCCAAAACTTAAACAGTTAAATAAGCACTGAAACTACAAAATTCAGTAATGCTCTACAAAATCAATGAGACATGCTGAACTGCAGTTCTTGCCCTCAAAAAATAGCATAATGAAGAACTAGACCACTGAAGTCTGCTCTTTACAAAAGACACATCATAGGACTTAGTGCCTTTTTTCTACTTCAAACCTTTAAAATGTAAAATTATTTGAAGTATTTGTTGTCCATAACTGAACTGAGCCTTGAGTCTCTTTGCAGAAAGTTTGTTATATTTCTATAATAAGGCTGGCACCATTCTTTTCTGCAGGTTCAGAGTGCAGTGCTGAGAGAAGCTGCCTTGCTCTTTACATTTCTTTTCTTCACATCAGTAAAAAAATTCAGACAATCACTCCACAGACTAGACTGGGCAACCTGGATCAAACTGAAAATCAAGCTAGAAAAAAATTCCTGAATGGTTTTCCACATTATTAGCTTCAGTGAGACTTCAACAATTGATGCATACACAGGACCCATTTGCCTCATTTAATCAGAAAAATTAAATGGGTTTCTCTATTTAATATAATCCCATCCAATCTGCTTTCCAAAAGTCATTTTAACCAACAAGCAGGAGAGTTATTACTCCTCCTGGTTGGGCTTAGTACCAGTATCCTCTGCAACAGCACAAATTCAGGGAATATAATTATTCTGAAGGTTCCAGTATTTCAGTTTCTAGCCTGTATTAAAAAAGGTAAGTCCTTCTGCATACAACACAAGATACATCAACCCCAAGAACTGAATGTGAGCAGAAACCAAGCTGCTAAAATAACAATATTAAAGCAGCAATAGCTATTCCACATGACAGTGACATTGCAACTCCCAGGTAAAATTTGACTTAATAAACAGAAGCACCAAAATCTGGTATATACATATTACATAGCAAGAGTATTATCCCCTTTGAAAAAACAAAACAGTAATTCATAACACTCTTCCACAGATCTGGTGAGTCTCTGTAACAAAGTAAGAGAACAGGTAGCCAAAACACAGACCTAGTCTATGAAAGGAAAGTCCCTGAAACAAAAAAAACACCCCTATATTCTAGAGATCTCTGTAGATCAGTAGGAGATAAGAGAGGCACATTCTTGCCTATAGCATTTTAGTGGAACTCAAGACTATTTATCAACAGTGACTGAGTAACCTACCGCATGTGTCTTCATCTCTCTTTTCTGGTGCTGTCAGAAAGAAATGAGAGCACATCATTTTCTCTACTTAACCAATTTCTGGTGAATGTCTTTAGGAAGGTTTTAAGTACCGGCTCATTTACAGGGATAAATCACAGGGCATATGTGGAAGTACACAAACATTCTATGTAGAAAAAATATAATTTCTTCCTCTGAATCACGGTTCTCAACAACATCAAATATATGTTCTATATTTATTTAATTCAGTTCTGTTTTTGCAGCCTGAGCAAACAGTCTCACCTCTGCTTCAAATTCCTTAATACCATCAGCTGGAGATAGAAAAAAAATGGTTATCAAAGGAGATTCATAAGCTGCTTGATACATTTAAGTTCTTACCCATAAAATTCCCCTATTTTTCTGGTTCTCATTCAATTACTCTTTGCATATTTGCCCAGCTTCTCAAGTCTTGTCAAATAAAAGCTGCTCTCATTCTGAACAGTTACAGGAAGTTTTGCCTCCCAGACTGTAGTTTTACTTTGAAGATTAAAGTAGTGTGCAACATACCCAGTATCCCAGAGCTTTGATAACATCTAGTTTACACATTGGACAAGTTCGGTGGTCCAAAAGCCAAGGATCAATGCACGTTCTATGGAAGATGTGCCTAAAGAAAATAAATGCTCTTTAGAACTTAACATGAAAGCCACACCCCTCCTTGAAACAGTGTGCAAGTTACCACATCAAAAATAAACCTTTCCTTTATAATCTTGATGATTAGCTCAATTTACTAGGACACACATGGTTCTGCAAACCTTCTGGTTCATGCCAGCTTTCTGAAGAGATGCTAATAACCACAAAGACACCACGCAGTTACCAGTTCAACAGTGTACACTTCTAATTTAAGCGAGATCTACTTCACCCCTACAGTTCTCCCAATTGCTCCCACATACATATGAAGTGCTATGTGGTCTCATAGTGCCCTTCAACATTTAAGAGGCCATACAAATGGCAGCTTCAGCTCTGCCATCAGAGGTTTAGAAGAATTTATAGGAAATTCATCCCATTTCTTCAGAAAACATGCTAAAGAGTAAAGAAGAACTATGACAACTTACTTGCATGGCAGAATTCGGACAGTGTCTTTCAGTTTGTAGTTCTCAATGCAAACAGCACAGTTTTCCACATCAACATCCAAACCCTAAATATGACAACACATTTGAAGTGTATTACATTCATACTTCATTACAGAACAAGCTTTGTGTAACAGCTAGTTCAAAAGAACACAAAATATATTAACTGATACAGCAAATAAAAAATCTACCTCATTTAATTCGAGATTCTATCAAGAGGTGATTTGATCAAGTTACCAAATACTAAAAGCAGCCAAACCCAGATTTTCTAATTTAAATATCGATACCTAAGTAATTTATTAAGTCTCACACATTGGCATTGTTCATGGGAGCACAGGAATGTTTCAGTTGAAAGTAATTACAAGATGAAAGCATTTCAAAAGAGGTCAGCACAAATCAAAGTGCACAATCTAATTCTGAACAAACAGTCCCAAAGATTTTCAAGAGCAGGAAGAGATTTTTGGGGTTGAATACTGCAAACCTCTTCTTCAGCTTTCTTTTTCTGCCACATCCTAGCAGATATTCCTTCATAGCCAGTAGAGAACACAAGTATGCAATGTGGGTTTAAAACTTTTCTCCAAGTTTGCACTAGACAGAATATCATGTCCCCACTTCTATTTTTATCTAAGAGTTAAGTACCTTTTCTAACAGGTCTTACTGTCTTCTTGAAGCCATGCTTAGAGTTGCAGTGTGAATATGAAGGATAGCTCCAAATACAAGAAAAATGATCCAACATTAATTGGGCTGTATAAAATCTAAATATTAGAAGAGCAGAGAGTGGGAAAACTCCTCTGCTTTCATCCCCCCAAAATTAGTATTTTTGATTTATAACTTACTGAAGCACTTCAGTTTCAATACAAACATTCAAACTAATCAATTCTGCAAGGAAATTTTCAAGTTCAAGGCCAGTATTTGCCTCCTTTGTATGCTATCAATTTACACAATTAATGCCTTAAATTCCCAAGTAAAACACATTAAGACTGGTTTTTTTACGTAAGCAAAATTAAGACAAATGCTTATTCTATAATAAGTTATTTTTTATTCTGTACAAGAGACAAAATCCAAGCACGCCATATGTACCACATACTCAAATTAGTGTCCATTTTACAATAATCCCATAAGCTTCTCAGGAGAAATCTACATGATAGCAAATACACTTTTAATATATGACCTATTTTTAGTTAAATATCTCAACCTCAAGTGGGGACAACGAAAGATTGTACTGCGTCACAACAAAAGGGACCCTTTTGAAATGGCTGAAAGGAAATATTTAAAGAAAAAAATGTACATTTACAGACAGGACAAATGTCCAGACAAATTTCTATTTAGTTAATGAAAATACATCTGCACCAGTAAGTTACATAAATTTGCTGATAGCAGGTTGATTCAAATCACATTAATAACATGAGATTTACCACACAGAAAAGCTCTATTTCAACAGAGAGATTCTAACCTTATCTCATTCTACTCTTCTTAATGAACAAGGCACTCGTAGGAATAACCAGCATACCGTATAACAACAAATGCTCCTATTTTATTTACTTTAGTTAAGGGTCTATTTATCAGAAGGAACACCCTGTATACTGCAAGAATCACACAATACAAATCTTATTTGGAGGACTTTACTGAACATCAATTTTAAAAGCTGTTAACATGTTCTGTGTAGTTTTTAACATAGGTTTCATTATGACCCTTCTAGGTACCTTTCTTCCTAATGCTGACAGCATGCTCTGATAGCTTTACACAAGTTCAATCCCGTCTTTCTTGATCACTGATGTCACCATTGTATCAATTGAAGTATGAATATCCCTCTGTTCACAGCTTGAAATATATGCTAAACTCCACCAAAAAGTAATCTAATTAAAAGTAAGGAATACTTGTAAAGTACTATTTAAGCATGCTGAAAGCATAGTAGGAAAAGGCAAGTTCAAAGACACTTTGGGGATTTTTTTAAGTTTCAAAATTGATTCACCAAATGAAGGACATATTCTCTGTAGCATATGACCTCAGCAGAACAATTTCTGGTGGACCACAGCTTTTAAAGTTTTTACATATCAATGTCCTTTCTCACTTTAATTTTATTTATAGACTTAAAAATAACCTAATACTTGTTTTTCATCTCCAAGTAACTCAGTCCTTAAATAAAAACTCATCAAGTAAGACAAGGGTTGCAGGAATAAAAAAGTATGTAGCAGCAGAAATCTAGTCAGAAGCTAGTTTTGCATTTAGGATCAGCACTCCTGAAACACCAACTAAAATATTTGCTTTCAAAATGTTGGTTTTTTTCTACTTCAGTTATTCTAATACAGCTGAGTTTAGGCTGTATGCTGTCAAAGCAGACTTTCTGAAAGTTGCTTTAATTTTTAGATCAGCTTTATTTCATAACATAGAAATATACTTTAAAATATTTATGCTTCAGGTTAAGCCTACACAGCTTCTTAATGTATTATATGTCAAAAGATGAAACAAGTGTTTTATTTTTCAAAGGTTTTTATATTTTTAAAGCCTTCTGATCAATAAGAAGATGAATGTTCTTTTAAGAAAACAGAACATTACGTCAGCTGTAAGAACTGTGCAGGAGTATTTTGCAATCCACTTGTTGATGTTTTCAAGTGCTGAAAAGATAACAATGTTTCATCATCTTCACCCTACCAGCCCCTTTTTCATTCTGTATAACCAGATATTATTTGCAACAAAGTAGCTTTAATTTCATATGTAATTCAAATATGACTCTAATTTTAAATTCTGCCTTTTAAACAAAGGCCTTTACATAAGCCTAAAATTGTATGTCACACTGCAATTTTGTTGTGGTTATTTTAGTTTAAATTCTTTGAAGACTTTACAATCATTTTTAAAACTTACAGCAATAACCACAGACACTGAATTACCTTTTCTCCACGTTTCACTGTATGCAGCTGAAGCTGGCTGATGGCTCTCTTGGTTTCTTTCCTATGCCCCTTGAAATAAGATTTTAAGTGTTAGTATAAACGGTAGTTTCAGGAATTGCATTTCAAAGTTTTTAAATACTTTCCATGTGGATTATTAAGTCTTCTGAATGCATCTAAAAAACCCAGACTGGTCTCTGGGCAATGAATTAGTTTATAAAACATTTCCACCCGGCAGATGTTCAGTAAGTTGTGCGCTCCTGAGGCTCTGTAAGAGCCCTGCTCTCACGAGGAGCCCCAGCCATGCAGGGCTGAGCCGCGCACACCGGCAGCAGCCGCAGCCCCGCATCCTGGCTGCCGGCATTAAGGGCCTTCCCACACAGGACAGCTGAAACCCGTGTAGGCTTTAGAGGCAAGCAGAGCTGTAACAACAGCCATATAACCAGACCTTCCAGTTAGGCAAGCCCATGAGCAGGCACACCGTATGTTTTGCACCAGCCTGGGAGAAGGTGGAATCCTGCCAGGCAGCCTACAGCTGGCCACCAGGTCAAAAGGCTGCTTGTAGCTATTAATATTTCCCCTCAAGTCAAACGCTGTCTCCTGCCTTGGACAAAGCTTTGCACTGAAAGGACACATTATGCAAAGGAGATGACAAGAAAGGCTTTACAGACATGATGCACCATACTGGACTTCTATGCAGTACAATTATGCTTGGAGGGGAAGAGAGAAAAGAAAGCAGTACTGTAGTCCAAGACAAAGTGCTAGCTAATGCAAGAAACTGAGAAACTGAACACTCCCAGTTGACAGATGCTGACCTGTCTAGCAGCAACCCTCAGTAAAGAAATATCATAAAGGACTAAAAAAAACCCAAACCCAAAATGGCAACTTTTCTCTGTAAAAATTGTGATTAGATATATAATTTTACAAATGTATAGTACTGAAAACGATGATTTTTAAATTTTTAGGGTGTTAAAGATAAGTAGTCTGCAAGGTCTCCCAGAAATTAACAAAATCAGCAGCAGAAGCCTATTCCACCTTCTCAGGGTTTTCTGCACAGTCCTGTTTTCATCTTCAGTAGCAAGGAGATCTTCTATAGTTTTACTGCTAAACTGATATTAGAATAAATCTTAAGATATCCATCTTCATTTAGCAGTTACACTGCAGCTTACTTTAAAGCATAACATATTTAACTCACATGTTTTAATTTTAATTGAGTTTGTAAGCCAAACTAAACAAGATTTGGGTTAGGAAGTGGCCTTTTGTTTCAAAAATTCCTTTAAGACTCTTAATAATTCATCTCAACTAATATAGTCAAAACATTTTCCAGCTTTGCATAATTTTTATTTTCAACGGCCATTTTAGAAGAGAAAGAATTGAGAAAATGGCATAACCTTCTAATGCTAGACAGTTACATTTATTTAAGAAGCATTTGGATGACAAGCACTGGAAAAATCTATTGGCATTTGGATGACAACAGCAAAATCCTATGAAGATTCTGTGGCACATGTTTCTAAGAAACATCACATTCACATCCTTAAATATATGATGCTTCATAAAGCATGTGAACTTTCCTCCATGTGAACTAACTAAAAGGCAACAGGAAGAAGCAACTTTCTTCACCAAACAACTGTTACAACACAGAAACATCCCTTTTTCTATAAATACTTATCAAAAATTTTGTTTTCCCAAAAGTATTCTCAGAAAGTTAATGCTAAGATTTCAACCTTAGTAAAAAACACTAGGAAACCAAAACTCCAGGAAGACCACAAGTTTAACCAATACAGAAGTCCTGTGTATTATCCTCAAGTACAGAAAAAAAAAATATTTTCCTAGAAGAGTCCTCTAAGTCCTAAACAGAGCTCAGACTTCTGAAAGCAAACAAAAATCCCCTCCCTCCTCCCCCAAAGCTAGAATCTACATTGTCAGGAAAGGAAGGAAAAAGCAGGAGAAGTCCAAATGCTAAGCACTAATTGAAGCAATTACTTTTTTTCTGAACTGAGGAAAAAAAAAAGAACCTGCAAACAGCAGAGGTGCTGATGATCATGGGAGAAACCTAACCTATGCAGTAGCTGCAAAACAGAGGTAAGTGCCATTCTAAGGTATTTTCAAAACTCAATATTTACATCCTCAACAACTCCATGTAAGTTGCTCTCTTGATTGCAGGGTCCAGAGGTCCCTTCCAGCCTAAACTGATCTATGATGAAGTACTTTCCTCAGAAGAAAAAAAGTAAAGCTGGCTTTCTTTTCCTGTAAGTACAGAAATGTGAAAAGCGAAAATAAGTAGCAAAATTACTCCTTCCAAATCTTCTCAGTACTCTCATTGTTCTCAGTATCTTGAGTAGCCCAAGAGAGCTGAATCTCACCACACATGCACCTTCTACTCTGCTGTAATTTAGTAACTCTACAGTGGAGTTGTAGAATTACAAGTAGCAAAAGCAGTTTTCATAAAGCTTTAGAACTAAAAATTCTAACCAGAAGAACTTGCGGATTTTATAAGAAAATTTAAAAAAATAAACTCAACATGGTTTCTTCCCATTTAAAAAGTTTGGTTAGTGAAGTTAATACTTTCAAAACGAAAATTACTGAAGAACGAAAATAACTTTTCATGTCCAAAGGAAGGAAGTTCAGTTAGGTGACAGATCACATAAGAAGTTGCCCTTACTTTGTTGTTGACAAGTGGCTAAATGCATTTCTCATTACTTCATATGAGCATCTAATAATTATGACTAGTCACATTTGCAATCCCAATTAGCATAGTGCTTATTAGCCTCACTGATTGCTGCTGAGCAGCATTCACAGTTAGCAAAATAGGAAGAAGGCACAGATCTTCAAGAATGCTTCAACAAACAATCAAAGTTAGGCAACTGGACTGACATGAGAAGGAGGTAAATACTCTTAAGTGCCATTAGCTCCATTTACCTGGTTTCCAAACTGTGAGCCTGTATACAGGAAACGCTGTATATAGTAAAATATGAGCCAAGCAAGCGATATAATCATCATGGTGATGAAGGCGATGGCTACAAACACAACTGATTGACCGCTAATGTATTCTTGCACATGTCGTGTGCCAACAACAATACTCATTGTTACTGGAATCCCTCTTCGTACTGGCTCCAATATCTCTATTCCTTTTGGATAGCCAACCATTATCACCACTGTATTTCCTGTTCCTGTTGGAGGGAATGAAAAAAAGAAAAAAGTCAGTAGTCACAGTAAACATGTAGGCATTTTTGCTTGAGGGTAATTTGGCCTCTTCAGTTAAGATCAGCAAGCAAAGTTATAGGAAAGCCTCCAGTGCTTTTTTTCAGGCATAGCAGAATTGATAGAAAGTTCACTGGTAAAGAATCCTTCATTTACTTTTCAAAACTCTAAAACATGAGATAAAGTTCAACAGATGCATCTTTTTACTGTTCGAGGCCTATAGTCATCATTCCACAGTGAGGTAGGATGTGGATCCATGCAAAAACACCAGGGAAGTCATACACAACTCATATTGAAGCAGTTTAAGTTCTAGCTTGCAGATCAGTAACAGCTGGTCTTTTATTTGTCAGTGTGGGAATTTTAGTTGCAGATGGAGACAGTACGTGAACAAAGAGAGTCACTTCAATTTAGTTTGAATCTGAATCTATAGCCCAATTACACTGGATATATAAACAAAAAAGAAAAATATTCAGATATTTAATAATAAATTAAATAATAAATTATTTTAAACATTCAAATACTTACAGATTCTTTAATACAAAATATTCAAAATGTAATGAGACTCCATGACAAAGACTTGTCAAGAAATACTTTGACTCTTTTGGGAACAGTAAACAAAAGGATTTTTTGCAATGTATTAGAAGTCTAGAGCTCTCAGTCCATATTAAAGAAAGCTAATTTCAAAAAAACACCCAAAACCTTTAGGCAACATACTGCCACCAAAACCAGTAAGATATTATCAAGACCAACTAGCAAAATCTGAAGACCTTTGTGACTAGTGTTTTACTTCATTTTTTTCTGGAAGAATAGCAGTATTCTCAGAAATATCTAACCCAAGTATTACAAAACAAATTACAAACAAACATACCTATTAAAAATGCCACATTTTCACTGTTCTATGCTATTTCTGTTTGCATAGTTCTTTCTTTGTGTGTATCAACACTGCTGCCACCTTGGTAAGTCACAGCTTCATAGTTTGCTCTCCTAACTCTGAGAAAAAGGGAAATTAGCCTTGATTCAGAGAGGAGGGAAAAAGAAGATAGATGTTTTCCTAGTTGAAAGTCTAAAGCTGTAATGTTACAGCTACCTTTTTCAGATTCACAAAAGACTACCTACCTGCAACAAGACCTCCCCCTGAAGACTTAAAACCTTTTTCCCTTTTGGCTGTGGTAGATGCCTTACGGAGAAGCTAAGTCAGAAGAAATGGCGTCCTTATTTACACCATCATATCAAATGGGGATTTTCAAAATTCAAAGCTGCATTCTGGCCTCTGCCTACTAAGACAAAGAGTTATTTGCCTGAACTATTTAAATGAAATTCTTTTAGTTGAGACAATTCTAGCTGTGACAGCTTTTCAATCTGGCCACTCTGCTACCAAGCCAAGGGGTATTTGCAGAAGTTTCACTTGTGTACGTAGAACTCCTCCCTTCATAAGACATAAATAGTTTGCTCTGCATGAAAACTTAAAGGCTTCAGGCATTAGCTGAATAAACTTCCCTTCTCAATTTCACCTTAACACAATCATCCCACCTCTGGTGACCTACTCTAGGAACCATTACATCTGTGTCTGCCAGATCCAGACCCAGCAAAAAAGCAGATTTTCCTAATAGGGTTACATCACTTGTGCCTCCCCTCAGCAGCAACACCCACCCCATCTATGTTGCCTTGCTTGGTGGGTGTATTTGGAGACACAAAGCAGTGAAGCTGAAGACAGACAGACAACAGACTCCACTAGCTAGTTCTGCTCACCAACAATGTGTTGATACACATGATATCCCAAGTCCAAGCATACTACAAATTGGTTAATTAATATTCTTCTTGCTGAAAAAGCACAAAGGCACTACCAGAGAGCCTCATGAAACTCAGAGAAGAGAGTGAAACACTCTCTGCTCTCTGACTCTGCACAATTCCACAGGGAGTTAGCAAGAAAAAAAACATATGAAAGTAGGAATTTATCTTACATTGCTAAGAACTGCTATCCCTATACCTAAATCAAGAAATTAGGTCCTGTATCCTTAATCAATTGTAAGAGTTACAAATAACATGAGGGCCTAAGGATGGCCAGGGAAGGGTATAAGTATGTTGGAAAGATTTATGTGGTTTCATCCAAGCTTGAGGAAGAAAACGAAGTTTCAAGACTAGAGGCAGCCTGGATTTTTCAATCAGTACATTTCCACCTCAGTCCTGAAATCTTAAGTCAGTTTAATCCTACTATGTGATTCTCTGCACTATTTCTAATGATGAAGTATTTAAAAACCCCCACAACAATAAGTATTGTCCTTTTCTGCTTTGTCACCAGAATGCCCAACTACCAGACAGTTATTTTCTTGAAATGAAAGTCAGGCTACTTTTGCACAATGGCTGCTAGACAGTGTGACACTTTCCACTTTTAGAATTAACATAAGCATATTATACATTTTTAAATAAATACCCATTAAAAGCATTTTAACATTTTTAAAGATTTGGTGATGACCCTTCCATAAAAAACGCATGCAACTAAACACAGTGGCCTTGAAGGTCATGAGACAGTAGGGGGAGAAGAGAAGAATAATTGCAATCCATGGTTACAAAAGGAACAAGAGCAGTCTCAGAGAAGCAGTTGCCCTGAGCAGCCTGTAACACTAAGGGTTTTAACTCATTCCTTGCTAATTTTAGCCTGCTGTTCTGAAACTCATTATTCAAAGACTGAAATGATGGTGAGTCATTCCATCAGCTTCTTCAACTGCCACACAACTCAGACACCTCAAATCACATTTATAAAGAAAACTCCAAGTGTCACATATATGCATCTACTGAAAGCATGTTCTGTTGGCT
Organism: Brachypodius melanocephalos; assembly: GCA_013398615.1. Classification (NCBI taxonomy): domain Eukaryota; kingdom Metazoa; phylum Chordata; class Aves; order Passeriformes; family Pycnonotidae; genus Brachypodius; species Brachypodius melanocephalos. The sequence goes on from VZSR01003803.1 coordinate 54,543,864, forward strand.
TTACCTTTCTATAACCTTCTTGTTTTACAAGAAATAATCACATTTTTACTCTACTAGAGTAAACTTATTTTTTTTTCTAGGTTTGATTGATGCTTCAGTGAAATTAGGTCCACTTAAAATTTCATCTGTGCTTTTTAACATTATTCGGGCTGGCAGATCCTTAGGATACTTGGGAAAAAAAGGCAAATTCCGAACTCTGAAGATGAAGGTATGTTTTCTGCCAGTGCAGATAGTTTTAATGCTACCACTCCTAGTATTTTCTTGCAAAAGGAAACCAGCACTCTACTGATGAGGAAAAAGTAGGACAGGTAAAGATCTTGATTCCAGGCACACCAAACTAAAACATTTATTCCCATTCATGCTTAGAGATGAAGAAGATATATTTCTGTCATCTGGAAACTGATCACAGACACACTCTAGTTTTTGTCCTCCTGAAAAATGTCAGAAAACTCCCAGAGTTCAACCATCTTAGTAAAAATGTTTAAGGTCAGTCCATTGGTTTATTTCAACATAGGCACCCTACTAATATTGCCACAACTAACACCAAATATTCTTTTAAGCTCCTGTTCCAAACAAATGTTAACAGTACACTAACAATCCCATAACAAGCTTTGTCTTAACCATGTACCCCAGCCTCATCTCACCTAATCTCTGGTACATGTTGTATTTTCACCTGTCTCAAGTTGGATATATAACCACTGGTACATATACTCTTTCCACCTCAGTTCCAATACATATGCACTTTTATCTATAAGACAGACATATGCAGTCATTCATGCTTTTTCAGAACACCATTACCAGCTCAACAACATACAATCATGTCTTACTTAAGCAAGACATTGTCCTTTCAGCAGTTACAGTACCAGAAACTTTCAGTAGAAAAAGCAGTAATCCAGAAATTATGCACCATTTGAGAATCCTGAGTAGTGCTGCAAGCAATGTAGCAAAGAGTTGAACTACATGCCAAAATAACTCTGCTGCTTTGGAGATAGCAAGAACTTATAGAATCACAAGCACAAAGTAATTTGCATCTGCTTTGTTCAATACATGTGCATTAAAAAAACATGACAATAGAGGAAAGAACTAGTTGGATGTATGCTGGGAAATCAAAGACCATTTTCATTATGTAGTCAAAGTCATACACACAAATTAAGTCCCAAGCTTCCCTTAAATCCACAAAACATAAATTAAAGCCCTAATCCAGAGCTACATCAAACTATTACAGCCAGTGCCTCCCATCCCTACACGTCAAGCACAACCACATTTCATTCCATAGTCTTTGATAAGGTAATTTATGTTCTGATCACCAAATCCTAGCTTGGGGGGGGTGGATACAGAGATGGTTGTGTGATCAGCATAAAGTATAACAGGAAAACTATAGAACCAGGAGACCCTGGGGTTTTTTCCATTGCAATATATCTCTGTCTCCCTCTAACTTCTGAAACAGAACTGAGCCTCTGGCTGTCCTCAGTCTGGTCTCCACAACACTCCACACTTTGCCTCTTCAGATTCCTCTCCAACCCATTCCCGGCTAATATTTACGTGCAATATTTACTTTGGTTTTGGAAAGCAATTTGAAGCTTCTGTATGGCATTAAGTTCACCATCATCACCAAAAATGAACAGAGTTAGGACTGCCTGCCAAGTCTGTAAAACTGAAGTCTGAATTCATGTTGTTCAGATTCAGTAAATGAAATACAACTCTCCAAGTGATTTGGGTAAGATGAGAGTTTTCGAATGGAAAAATCTTCTCAGCCACACATGAAATTGTGTCACTATTACTCTCCTCAAGGAGAGAAGTCATCCAGCATTTTGAACAATGTAATTTGGACAGAGAGTAAAGGTTTGAAATGAGACATATCAGTAGAGTCACATTTGCAGAACCTTCTTTTGGAAGACTTGACTCTCTTGTTCCAAAACTTTAGTTAAAATCCCGACTCACTGCACTCATGAAGCTTACAAGGTGAAAAATACAGATTATTTGGAATGTTTGTCCTTTTTCAAATGCTTTGATACCAGCTATAACAAACCATTCCTCCACCTAATCAAGAACCTCATTTTTACTCAGGCTGAAACATGCCTAAAAACACCAAAAGACCACCAACAAAAACAGCACACATGTATCACATACATCCCAGAAAATTAAAAGGCTAGGTTTTCCAGGAGGACAATGAAAAGATGGCACTGAGATCACAAAAGCCATCTATCACCTTCATATAATTTGGGCTGCATCTCTACCAGCTGTAACCACTGTTCCATCTCACATCATTTTCAGTGCCACTAATTGCAAATACATTAAGCGGATTTTACTTATGCATATAACTCCACTCCTTAGTTACTGCACTGCAGATTTCCCAGAGTATTTATCCTTAGCACTCCTCCCAGAAGGAAAGCTTGCTTCCTTATGTGCCAGTTCACAAATACCTTCACAGAGATGAAAATGTAGATCCTGTAAACAATAGCTTTACCTTCCGCATTGCTCCTTGCCAGTATTCCACAGATCTTTCTGTCATCTCCCTTCAAAAAGCCTAAGATTTAAAACACTAACAGTACCTCTTCCTGTTATTCCCAAAGCGCACTGAAAGTGTTTGAACATTTACATGTCTGAAAGTGTCAACCATGAAACAAACACTTATGACTACATCAGAGCTTGTAATTATATTGTGATATATTATAATGCCATTCAAACAATCGTAAGGTTGAACCTGCATTTATGAAGTCAGTATAAATACAAATGTATTATTGTATATATGCACTATACTAAATCACACTCTCTACATAGGTAGAACTTTCATCAGCAACATTCTGCCAGTTCAAGGAAAAAAACCTCAATGAGCAGTCAGAAAGCACTTCTCTATACCACTGGCAGATCTAACTATGCTAACGAAGTCCAAAACTGAGTATTAAGCCCAAGAAGGACTTCTGTAGCACAAAGATGACATCAGAAAAGAGAAAATTAAAAAACACACAAACAAAAAAAGGCAAGATGAGAGAAGGAGAAAGAGTGTCAACAAAAGAGCAATAATATGTAGGAGAAGTTACAACAGGGAATGGAGAAGAATGTGGGGAAAAAAATGGTACTGATTGGCCAATACCGGGTGAAAGCAAGAAAAAGAAACAGTTTCAGACGAAAGCAGTATTACACAACAAAGTATCTTAATCACCACCTAGAATCAAACCCAAAGGTTCATTTTATCTAGCATCTCACCTCCACTTTCACAGTGAACTAAGAATATGAAATGGGTCGGGCTGATCTCAAGCAAGCAGCAGGCTATGAACAGTAATCATGATTCCAATCCCCCAACTGGTGCCACTGGGTATTCCAAGAGGAGGGACATGTTTTCCAATAGATAAATCACACGTGCAGGAGAGCAACAACTCCCTAGCTGATATTTTCAGCTCACTACACTAAGAAAATAAGTTTATTTCCTTTAGAAACACATTATGGTTTAACTTCATCCTAGTGCCTGGTCCTTCCCTTCCTCACAACGAGGAGTGAGAGCCCAGGCACTAATAAATTCATTGTAGCAAAACCACGTGAAGCCCACATCTACAGAATTTTTACTTAGTTTGCCTTGTCTTCTCATTCTCCTCTGAAGATCTTCCAGTTTCTCAAAAATCTACAAAAGCAAACAGATTTTACTGCCAAGTTCTGAGGCTTTTTTCTGCCTCTTTGATTTAAGCATTTAATATTGTCATAACCATAAAAATTCAGCAAGTCTATTGTGTCATAGCCCAAACGGGGACTGTGGTGACAGAACGCCTGGATGCCTGTTTCGGCAAAAATCACAGAACTCTTATGCAGGCTACATAGCAGCAGCAGTACACTGAGACAAGCCAACATCCTTCTCCAGGATTCAGTTTTCCTACTGCACTTGCGAGCGTTTAAGGATTACCTGATGCTTACACCTCTCTCACTCTCAACAGACCCGCGCAGGAGAGGACGATGAAGCTATTACAACAAAGCTTGTACCAAAAGCTATCTCCAAATAGCTACATCTGTACCTTCAAATGCGCCTGAAGGCATCTTCGTGATACCTGGTGCGTTTCCATACGGCCTGCAGAAAGCGGCCTACCTGTGACGGCTGTAGCCATTCTGCCAGAGGCTACCAGGTAAAAAGGTATCCCTAAAGGAAACCCAAGCCTCCCACCCCAGTCTTCCACACGGCTGCCAGTCCCGATGGCTGTGCCGCATCTCCACCCTGACGCCCGGCCTGTAACTTGGGAGACAGAAGACGGTCCCGGCTTCTTCCCTAGCGTGCCTTACAGGAAGGGAAAACAAAGCCCCGGTTTTCTGTACCATTTTTACAGGAATTTCTGCCTCCCCACATCCCCATTCCTCACCGCGCAGAGCCGCATCACCGATGCGGGCTGGCGTTAGACAAAGCGATCCCCCCCGAAAGCATCCCCCGCGACCCCTCGGCGAGCGCGGGGAGCTTACCCAGGTGGGACATGGAGACGGTGCTGTTGCCGAAGCGGGCCTCGTTGTAGATGACCACAGCGGCCGCCCGCTTCCGAGCCGCGTTGGTGACCTTGTCCTTGAAGGTGCAGCCGCCGCGGGCCACCAGGGCGATCCAGGTCGGTGGGTCGCCCTCGCGGGCCCCGCGGCCACCGGGAGGCAGCGGCACGTCGTAGTCGGTGTCGGCGGCGCAGCCCTCCATGTGGCGGGGCGAGGCGCCGCGGGGAATGCCCACATGGCCCTTAGCGCTCTCCTTGGGCGAGCTGTCCCCGTAGCGGCCGCTCTCCGTGTGGCCGCTCACGGTGCGGTTGCTAAGCGGCTCCACGTAGGACGTGCTCACCCACGCCGTGTACCACTCCAGCGCCCGGGCGCCCGCGCACGGCGGCGGCGGCGCCCCCAGCGCCACCAGCGCCGCCGCCACCAGCGCCAGCCGGGCGCGACGCACCATGGCCCGGCCGACCCCGCCGCGGACAGGAGAAGCGTGCGCAGGTCACTCCGCCGACACCGCTGCCGGCGCGCTCTGCCCCGCGGCCGCGCCGCGCCGCGCAGGTACCCGCGGTGCCGCCCGGGGCGGAGCCCGCCCGCCGCGGCTGAGGGCGAGCAGGGGGCCGGGCCAGGCCGCCCCGCCCCGCGGCATGCCGGGAGAGGGGGGGCCGGCACGCAAGGTAGGGGGCGGGGCGAATGGCGGCGTGGGGCTTGGGGGAGATCCGGCGCCTTTGCGGTGCGGCAGCTACAGGGTCTCAAAATCAATTAGGTTGGAAAAGACCTTCGAGATCATCGAATTCAACCTGTGATCGAACATCGCCATGTCAGCTAGACCGTGGCGCTCAGTCCCACGTCTAGTCTTTCCTTAAAACACACCTGGACCCGGTGACTCCACCGCTTCCCTGGGCAGCTCACTTCAATGTCTTACATCCTTTCTGTGAAGAAATTCCTCCTAGTATCCAACCTAAACCCACTCTGGCGCAGCTTGAGGCTGTGTCTTCCTGTACTGTCGCTGATTGCCCGGGAGAAGAAGCCGACCCCCACCTGGCTGCAACCTCCTTTCATGTGGTAGTAGAGCGGCACGGTCTCCTCTGAGCTTCCTTTTCTTCAGGCTAAGCAAACCCAGCTCCCTCAGCTGCTTCTCACAGGACGTGTGCTCCAGCCCCCTCACCAGCTCCACTGCCCTTCTCTGGGCCGATTCCAGCAGCTCCATATCCTTGAATGGAGGGGCCCAGAACTGGACACAGCACTCGACGTGTAGCCTCACCAGTGCCGAAGACGAGGAAAATTACTTTTCTAGCCCTGCTGGCCAGTCTGTTTCTAATACAGGCCAGGATGCCATTGCCCCCGGTCTGCCGGGGCTGTTCAGGGAGCACAGCTCCAGCCCCGGCCCCCTGCACCAAGTGCCCACAGGGATGAAATTGAAGCGCCTCCTGCACCGAGTGGCCGCCGCTGCTGCCTGACACCCGCCTTGCCCTGCCAGCCAGCCCTCGGGGACTGCTCGGCCTTGGACCCCGCCATGGGGGGCGGTCCCGAGTCCTGCACGCCAGCCCCGGCAGTGACACACGCGTCGAGGCAAATGAGTCACCACCGCACCCTCCGGGGCACACCTCGCCCTCATTCGAGGGTGTAGCATGGCTTCCTGAGGAGTGGAGGGAGGCTGGAGCACCAGAAGCAAGGACTCAAGGAAACAAGAGGTGGCCAGGAGCCAGCAGAGAACAGAACGGTACACAGACGTGCAGGAAAAAGGGAACGGAGCTACGGGCGGTCAGATACACACGGTGCCTGTGCTGTTGTGCTGAGGGGAGCTCATTCCAGAAGGATGAAAAATGGTGACAGTACTGTACTAGAGGAAATCTGTACTGTATCTGGAGTAAAAAGTATATAAATACTAGATTCAGATACTGAATAGAGATGATCATTCTATAGACTTGTTTTCCATTAAATAGAAGTATTTGACATACACCTCTTCTTGAATAAACAGAGTCTTCCCTATTTTTTTCATGGACCTTTTCCCAGCTTTTAAAATTAATCACTTGTTTTCACCAGCTACCAGCCTTTTTTGAATAGTTGTTTTCCTTCAGAAGACAACAGTTGTGTATTCCTGCACTGTTACCTATGTTGTCGAACAACATTGTCAAACTTTGTTGATGTCCTTCCTTATCGTGATTATATGTTGTGAGTGCTTGCACAGGCAGGGCCTAATAGAGCCTGGAACAGTTTGTGCAGAAGATGTCATTGGAAAAAGCCATGAGCTCGATGACCTGCCCTATTCTGTGTCAGCATCAAGCCAATATGTTCCCATTTCTGTTCCAGAGGCAGTGTACAAACAAACAAACAAACAAACAACCTTCAAACCCAAAGTATTCCTTAAAGCAACTCTCTAGTATTCTCCCAAAATAAGACTTGGCAGTGTTAGGACTCTTTCCAAAGGCACTGAGGATAGTGACAAGAAGATTAAAGTGGCAATATCAAGAAGACAGGACTGAGCAGACAAAGTAATGTGGAAATGGCTGTGGAGAACTTGGAAGCTGAGGGAAGAACATAGAAAAATTAGAGTAAATGAAAAATACATAGAGAAAAGAGGATAAGGAAACAGGAGTATCTAGCGAAATGTTAGATGGGAGAGGGCATGTGGAGGTGGTGGCAGAGAAAAGGCAGCTAAAAGGTGAGCTTTATTGAAGGGTGACAAGAAACACAATTTGGAAGAAGCACAAATTCAGTAGTTAGCAAAAAGCAGATTGAAAAATGAAAGTACTTCAGTGATTCAAAGAATGTTCAAATTAGGGTTTGGTGGTGGGGTTTTTTTGTTTGTTTGTTTTTGTAAATAAATGGAAGACCCTTGGTGTAATCAGAATACACATCACTCCAGAAATGGGATAAAAGTAAAAACAGTAAGTAAAAAGGAAGAAACCAGCTGCAGGAAATGTTCTTTTAAAAATACAGATTACTGGAAATAAGAAGCTTGTGTTGACTGAGATTTGTAGAGGTTAGGGAACTGTTGACACAGTTCTTACAGTGAATGCAGTCCAACCAGTGGCAAGAGAAAGATTTAAAGTGAAAATAGCAAACACAGGCTGTTATTCTATTCTATTCTAGTCTAGTCTAGTCTAGTCTAGTCTAGTCTATTCTTTATTGGATATGAAATGGGAATTTTAGTATGAGAGCTTGAATTTTATTGAAAGGAGGTGATGTGGGAAAACAAGATGAGAAGGTAAATTGTCAGACTTGGCTTAAGAAAATGCATCAGAGGAAAGTGGACAGAAGAGAACAAGCTGTAACAAGAACTTGTAAGAGCAAGGCTGGCAATGGAAGCAATAGAACTGAGGAAACTTCCAAAATACTATTAATGCACACCTAAGAGGTGAGTGCTCAGTTCCTACATGCAGAAAAGAAGGGTGAACTTTAACAGTGACATTTAACTGCCACAGTGAAAGCAAAGAACACAATAATGAGAAGATGAAGGAATGATAAAAGGGGCTTGGCTAGGCTTTTCTCCCCAGAGAAAAAGCAGATTGGAGTCTCAATTTCCACAAGTATTTTGAAAGAAATTAACTTGGTCCGGGAAAACTCAGGGAGAAAAAAAACAAAACAGATGTCCAGATGAGACAGAAATTGTAATGATTGTTAACACAATGTGGGTTACTCTGGCAAATGCTGTACTGAAGAATATCCTTATACAGTTTCTGCTTTGCAATTTGTTTTATTTGCATTTCTTCTTCATGGACATTTTGTTAACAACTTTCAGTATTTCTAGAAATCAAAATACATTGCAAATTGCAATACACATCCAGAAATGAGACAGGTTGCATTTCAACCACTGAAGTGATGAAAATTTCATCAGAAACAGAGCATTCTTTGGTTAAATAAGAACAGCAGTTCAAAATAGCTGTGCCTAAATCCTGTACATGCATTTCTTTTGCCCAAATTAGCAAGAAATGAGAACCCAACTTTTCAACTTGATTTTTCTTTTTTCAACAAGTATACAGAAATTACTAAATACATCTTTTAAATATTGCAAGACCACAGTTAAAATTTTAAATGTGTTGCACAACAAACTTTTTTGGGAAGCTACAGAATAACAAAAATACAGAACACATGGAAATTACACATCAGCTAGTTGAAATGCTTAATAAATACATAAGAGCTTATAAAGACTTATGAAAATGCTTGTTTGATCCAGTAATTAAAGCTGAACAAATAAATGGGATTTTTGCTATTGACTTGAACTGAAGCAAGATCAGACTTTACAGTCTTAAGGAACTATGGTTTTGTTGTGGTATTTCAGATAAAACCCTGGGTTAAAAACTTCAATATGTATCACTTACCGTGTGATGACCAATATTATTTAAGACATTTGTCTGTTTAAAGAAAAATTAGAACAAGCCTATAAATAATAATATAAAGCCCAAATAAGCAAACTACTATCACCTTCCCTTTTCTTAAATTCCTTTCAAAATATGCAGGTTGTGTTTTTTTTTTAATTTCTACAGACTTTCAAGGACTCTTATAGTAGTTATTCCTTGGATGAAGGAAGCATGAAATGAGAACAGGTGATATAAGACAGCATTTCTTCATGAGGCCCCTTTTGTCACTTTACATGTCGCCAGCATTTCATGTTTTGACGTTCTGTCAAGAGCCACATGGCAGGTCCATACAGAAAAGCTTCTTGATGAATGTGTCATTTTACAAAACAGAAGCTACTCCAATTAATCTGTGTGTGCAGGGAGGCAACCTGTAACAAGTAGGGTGTTGTAAATTCAAAACCTTTCTTAGTACACACTGACTTCTTAAACCATTAAAGCTCTTCTGAACCTTCTTGACACAATCCCTTACTGCTTCAAGGCTTGTTAATAAGGTAAGGGATAGGACATAGGACCATGTCACTGTTGCCAGGGGATGTGAATGAAATCGAGATATAGTAACAGTAGCACTTCTAAAATTATTCCTCTCTTCTTTAGCTTGTTTAAACATTAAGATTGTACTCTGGATTTGCTTAATCTGTGTGTATTTAGGAGTGGGGGACAGAATGGGGGTTTCAGGTTTCTCTGGGAATAGTAGTGAACTGGGATAAGGAAATATGTAATTATACTTTCACAGAAATGTTATATCTGTGAAATTATCTTACAAGGACTAGTATTCTTCCTGTTGAACTCAGATTTGAAAGTCCTATAAATCCTAATGGACAAAGTCATCAAATCCATAGTGAACAAAGATTGTAGAAAATCAAGGAGGATTTCACTTGATAGTATTCTATAACTCTGTATAGGACCGGCCATCTTGCTTCAGTATTACACAATGCAAGATTCAGGGGCAAACTCAAATGTGAAAATGCAGCTCATCTGCCAAGAAAAAAAAAAAATAAAAAAAGAAGGAAATAGATTCAGGCAAGACACTTCCTCCTTTTGTGTAATTACCTCTGCAAAAGATCTGGACAGCTAACAGTCTCTGGCAATGACACAAGAATAAAAAAAAGGTTAGTGAGTGTCTAAAAGTTTTCCCCCCTCATTTGCCTCAGCTTCTTACAGAATATCAGGAATAGTAGTGATGCCTGGGGCCCAGGACTCACCCTAGGGCTAAATTGGGCACCCTGGGGCCCCCTTGTAGTTAAACCAGCATGGTGCCCAGCTGTTCTGGGAATGACTCTCTCTCTCCATGCCTGAGCCAAAATAAGCTCAGCTACACTTAATTGGCTTCCAGCTGATCATAGCTCATGCAGCTGCCTCTGAGCTCTGCCCAGGGATTAACCTGTACAAGCTCAAAGTAGTCACCCAGGCTCCTCCCCAGCCCAGACGTGGTGCAGGCTGATGTCCAGAGCTCAAGTGCACTCCCAAGGATGCTGGAAGACCTTCCCCACAGGCACATAAACCCTGTCTCAATGTGTCTCCTTCTTAATGTAACAGGGAGAGCAGCCATATAATTTTCAAACTGTGTGGTGACTTGGCTCGTTAGCCATGTGAATTTTCTTTCTGTGAAATCCTTAAGAATTGCAGGATAAATTTACCAGGAGGACATCTAGAGAAAGAGCTGACGGCAATTAAAATACCTTTGAACTTTTTTGGTGTTACCACATGAGAAGCCTATACATAATGTGTTTGCAACAAAGTTTGCACTTTCCACACTGGGAAAAGCAGTTTTTCATGGCCTGAAATACCTACCATCTTTAGGCTTCTTTAAAAAATAAATGCAGGAACAAGCCCTTTAAATCTTGGGGAGGAATCAGAGTTAAGGGACAGGCTCCACCCCTCAGTGAGTTAGTGAGGGCTTACGAAAAATCAGTTGCACAAGCCAGTTAAAAATAAAGCAGTGGCTGGAGCAGGGAGGCAAAAAAAATTGGGACTACAGGCTATTAAAAATACTTTTCCTGTCTCAACAGGAACAGGCTAGCTGAGAACATTTACTTAAATTCTTCTTATGAGAATGTTTATACTTGTATTGAGATAATCCTTGTGGGGCTGATTTGATTTTGGCCTTTAATGTGTTTAACCAGCTTTGTGTCAGAGACAAGTTATATTGGAGCTGTGTTGTTTGAACTGATTGCATTTTTTCTGCTAGAGAGAGAAGTTTTGCTCAATTTCCAAGCGAAATACCAAATTATCTTATTAGGGAAAAGCACACATAGGAAAGAGAAGTTGGCAAATGAGGACAGTTTTAGCAAATAATTTGGTTTTTTACTTAAATACCTAAATTTGCAGCTATTAAGTTTCTCTTAAAGTACTTACAAATCAAGGGAGACCAAGCAGTAGTAATGCCTCCACAATGCATAGGGGGTTCTGAGTAGGCAATTTGCATTTTCTGCAAATTAGAACATTATATTTAGCACATAGTGTAGTTTCCCTGTGGGTGCACAGCAATAGAAGTCAAAACAAACAGACACAAAGCATTTTAAAAACAGCATTTCAGATGACGCATTGCCTGCTTGAAATGACAAGTCTGTACATTTCAGGGTAGGGCTAATATCCACCTCTCCTTTATAATTTGAAAGTCTGTGTTGATTTATTTTCACTCCGCTCCATGTGGGACAGGGCTATTTTGAAGCCTTTTGGGGGAAGAAGAAAAATATCACTGTAAAGAAACCATCTACCATGAAATTTTAAAAGTGTCTGGAAAGGGAACTCAGGAGATTTCTATCTCAAAGCCCATTCAATCATCCTTTACTTGGAACCGCTTTTAAATACTCTTCTACTGCAATGGGAGAAACTTCTCCATACCAGCTTTGAAGCCAGATATGTTCAATGTTCATTTTCATGAAGAACCACTCATAGCTACGAGGCCACTTTCTTACCACTGGGTGCCTGGAAAGACAAAGAAAAGCAAAAGAAATATTAGATGACGTGCCAAAGCTTATGCATAGTCTGCTTTTTTCTTCAGCATAGTGTGCTCAGCCAGAGTGAAACCTGAAATATGAGAACACCACCATTCATCTTTTTGGCCCTTCCTTGCTGTAAGTTTTATGATCTTCCATACCCCAGTCTGGGGAGAACTGCAGCATAGGCAGCCAGTGATCACCACCTTCCCCCACTGCAGAACCCTGTCTCTAAGGGCAGATGGTTTTGGTCTCTGAGTAAGTGAAAAATAGTTAGAGAAGACTCTTTGAATGTATGTTAGGGTTGTGCTTGTATCTGTTTAAAAGAAACAATGTCCTGAAAATACTTAATCTTTGGTAGCACTTGTGGTACAGAGGGAGGGCTGGTAAAACTGGGTAGCAGGTAGAGCATAGCCTCTGCAAGCTGTCACCTCTGACAGCCTTCTCATCCTGTATTTATCATTTCTCTGGTCTCCCTTTCAGCTAGGTCAGACGGATTCTCCCTGACTGGGTGCAGATGTCAGGTCCCTAGGCTCCAGCAAGTGTAGCTGTGGAAAGCTCAGCAGAGATGCACAGAGTGGATACCACAGTTCAAGACACAGTGTTCACAGGAACATGGGCGGGGAGTGGTATAAGTCTGGGCAGGGTTGGCTCAGTGCTCCTCTGCTCCTGCAGAGGACACTGCAGCAGAAGTGCTTGGTTTGACAACCTCTTGGTTTCCCTCTCATTGGGAAAATGGTGTTTCCTACCATTTTCTGAGTTGTCCCTTTGAGCACCTGTGACTCTGGGGTTGGTAAGTGGCGTCAGATGCTGCTAGCACTGGATGTGCCCCAGCAGCCCTCACTTTATCCTTCTGGCTCTTGCACCCTGACAGCAGAGCATCCTCTGCTGAGGTGCTGGTGGACTCTGGATCACATGGAATCTCATTTCTGTGAAGTTTGTAAAAAAAGGCTTGTGTGTCAATATGGCCCCATCTGTTCATGGTCCCATTTTTGCTATTGATGGCACACACTGACAGTGTCCCACCCTGGCTCCATCCTGTAGGTCAGAAAGAATACAATCTCTGGGCTGTTTTGGATCCACGCTCATCCCAGTTTCCCAGCAGTACTGACCTGGCAGTATTGACCTAATTGACCAGGCAAGGTGCACCTGGAGGACAATCCCCTGGAAGCCCGAGTGGGGAGTCTGTGCCTCAGCTAAGGTTCAGGCTTTTCACGCCTGTAATTCTGGAGTCCCAATGAAGGGCATGGGGGCACACCCTATGTGTGTGCTACACATCTGGGTTGTGCTTGCAGCTGTTCAAAGGAGACTGTTCAGTAAGTACTACGGCTTTGAAGCAGCTGGGATATTAGGAGATGTAATTAAATTTGTAAACTCCACCCTGAAAATGTTTGCAAGCCCAAAGGCAGCAGACTTCTGCTCTGTCTCTGAGTCCACTACCTGTCATAAGATGGGGTAGAATCATTAAAGACAACAAATACACCATGGAATTATGGAATCTCTCCTTAGAACCAGGTGACATTTCTTCATAGTGCCCAGATTATAAACCATGTACCTTACCAGAGCCCAACACTAACTAACTGCATTTCCATATTTCATTTCCTCAAGAGTCAAAAGGTCTGTCATTCCAAGCCACACAGATGCCAACATGCTTCATGGCCCCAAAGTAAAGGTCAGGCTTGATACTTCCCAGATTTTCTGTGCCAAATGGCTATGTTTGTGTATTTGTCTCAAACCTGTGGGTTGCACTCTACTACGTGCCTGTTAGATACAGACCTGGAAAACATTGCTTGCTTGGCAAATTCTACTTCCTCCGGAGGCACCGTGACCATCTGTCCCGTGAGAGTCAGCCTGGCACACCTTGGATCCTCTGGATCAATTAAGTTTTTTCTGTGCATAGAGAAAAACGCTCATGAGTAATAGCTTGCTTGCTTTCTTAAGGGTTTTTGGAGAAGTGTGGACTCCTGCTCACATATAAAAAGCTTTGACAAACCTTGTGGGTCTTCTCTAGTCCCAATTATACTGTTTGGTGGAGGGGGCAAGTCTGGAAGGAACACTCAACTGTCACATAGCTCTGCTATAGTTGCTTAATCTTAATTTATGCTCACAAAAATCAGATAAGTATATATTGGATTGTAAAAAAAAAGTGAAAATGGCAGTATTCCCGGACAGAATACAGATATTCCATACATCTGAGAAATAGTAAGATGGTTATTCTGTGCCTATGCCTACAGAAAAGAGTATGAATATGTGTACCTGTATGTAAAACATAAGGTCTTTTCATTGTGCTTATCCTAGAAAATCAATCCTTGTTCATTTTTTTACCCATTTTTCAACTGCTTTACACCAAATAGAAAAGTCTCCAATTGCCTTCAGACCAAGACAGAGTAGGTACTTGTTATGTTCTTTGTATATAGTAATAATAAATAACTCATTAGTAACTGCAGGGCAATTGCTGAGTCTGACATATACATTACAAGGATATAAATCATAAGTAAATCTACCAATTGGAAAAAAAAAAGCATATGAAATGACTGCAAAGGTTTGATCCTAGAAAATACTGAGCAGCCCAAAGTCCTATTGTGAGCAGTTTGAGACTGCTTAGTGTCTCAGGGAACCACGGTTCCCATGTCAGCCCAAGAAACTACATTAGGAAATGAAAGCTGCATTTCTTCTTCTTTTGATCACAGCAAACTACATCTCATCCATGTACAATTTTATTTAAAGATCTTGGCTTGAGCCCTTTAACCTTAACTGTGTGCAATCTGCAATGGCTTCATTTTTGGTTATATTTCTCAATGTGTGTCTAGTATATGCAGGAAACATATGGGCATCCTCTCACAGCTAATTTAACACCTGCAGATTCTCCACAGATGGTTATGAGAAACTGTGTAACTCATAGATAAAATATCTGCTTTTCTAAAGAGGCTCATGAACAGAGATAGGTAAGGAAGTACAGGAGGCTGATTGATACTTGACTATGTCTGGTAGGCACTTGCTACTGTCTGCAGCCTGACCTCCATATGCAGTCATTTCATCTCAGGTATACTTTTTCGGTGTCCTGTTCAGTTTGGAGCAGTAGTTGTCTGAAGGCAATGTTCAGTTTAACAACTTTTGTACAAATTCCACTTGTATTTGTTTTCCTCTCACATGCTTACTGATGGGAGGAAGAGTTGAGGCCAAAGATCAAGCTCAAACTTTCTGTCCACATCAACTTATAATGGTCTAATTTTCTCTAGTACAATTTTTAATAAAAGTGGTGTTCTGAGTACATGAAAATCTGCATTCCCTACCCAGGCACTGGGTTTATTTCTATCAGTGTATATACAGAGTACAAACTTGTCTACACAATCACCTTGGTAAACCATAGATCCTCAGCACTGATTCCTAGTGCCTGATGACATTGTCACTTCATGTCTGGGTTCCAGTGGCCTAAAAGCACTAAGGAACACAGCTCCATGCCCCAGGGACACCCATAGCTCCTGGAGTTTCTTTTGCATAGGCTTTGGGTGTTGTGTGGGTGCCCAGCATCCATGGCCCACTGAGACGCTCACCCACCGAAACACAAATAAATAAATAAATAAATAAATAAAGGTAAATACAATGAATACAGCTGAAGAGAAAGGAGCCAATCCCACATGCAGAGGGTGTCAGCTGAGCGTCTGTGTGTCCAGCAGCCAGGGCCGTGCACATTCACACTCTTGCAGCTGTTGGCCCTGGATGGTGAAGTGTTAATGTCCATTTGAAGCAATCTCCTGCTCTTTTGTTATCTTTTATGCTTAATCTTAATACTGTACCCAAAGCCCTCTGCATATGTTTATATATTCAGTATATATTTAACATTTATATTGATGAAGGAAAGGGACTTCTTGTGAGCAGAAATTCAGTTCAGAAAATTGCTTTAAAACAACTGTGCATCTGAATATATGATACAATTTTCTCCCCAGCCAAACAGTATCATAAAACTACTGAAGAGCCAGGAAAAGAAGGAATATTTGCAAGTGTCTTTCTTGCACACAGCTCTGAGGTACTATGTGGTTAATTATTTTAAGAGAGGATTTTGAAAGGGATGGTTATTAAAAGATGTCTGTGTTTCACAGAGCAGATCAAGGTGATAGATTTTGGATGTGATCAGGAGGAGTGAGAAGTTTTGGTGTGACCGTCTCATATTACAATTATTTGGTATTTTTGTGCAAGTCCATGTTTATTCTGAAAGCAAAGTATTTGATTTTGAATAGGCAATAGAGCTGATGTAGCTGTGGTTGAGCAGTGAACCCTGCCTGCCTTTGCTGAGAAAGTTTTGCCTAACAGGACTAGTGTCTAATGTGACTCTTCCCCAGCTGACATGAAAAGCTACTCTCCACATATTTGGCTGACTACAAAGCCCACACACTGTGCATTCATGGCTTGAATAGGTTTTTCTATGTTTTGGGGTTTTTTTCCCCTGGCTTCTTCTGTTTACTGTTTTCTGTACATTCTCGTGAGCCAGGGTGCTACACTGATTGACACACATAATTCTGTCTTCCCAGTAAAAATTATTCAAACTGAATTTTGCATATTGGAATAATATTCTAAAGGGTCAGTTTGTTTTCCTGGGAAATGACTCAAACAAATTATTTGTTGAGATTGTGCTAGGTGAAGTTTTGGAAGAGTTGAACAGGGCAATGATAAATTTGAGTTCAGCACACTGTTATCACTTTGTTGGTTTTGCTTTCAGGTCTGCCTCTTATCATAGGTTTTTTGTTTCAGATTAGGAACCGTGCATTCTAATCTGACATTAGCACTAATATTTTCTTTTTCAAAGGAACCCTTCATATTCTGAAGTAAATCTGTTTCTGCATTTCTTTTTTTTTTTGGCATAGTATTTCCCCAGTGATGTTAGACTACTTTTATACTTCTTAAACCATCAAAACCCACTAAACTTACAGCTACCATTTCTAAATGTTGTGAATGGGTCTTGAGTTTTCAGTGTTGTTGCCAGTTCTACTAAATCCAATGCAGGATTTGCTTCCTTGGAGCAAGGTGATATAGTCAGGGATTTATGTAATATTTTTATTAAAGATAATAAAGGGATATTTACTAAAATGTTCCTCATTTGCATCTGTAGAGGTCTATTCATGCATTCACTAGACATTTCTTGCCTCTGTATAAATACATATTCAGCTCTCAGTTGCTGAGTTCTTTTCATCTTTGCTGGAACAAGAACAGGTAGATGCAGAGGAGCTTTATGTAACATTTGTGTGCTGCTGACTGGGCGTGAGGGGGAGGCAGGGTCAGGGGTAGAGATGGTGACACTGTTGCTCTGTTGAGTAAACCCAAGGTGGTTTCTCAGGTGGCTGATCTTAACCAGAATCAAGCCCTCTGTCTACATGGAGAGGACTTCATGAATGCTATAGTAAAATATGAGCTGAGGGGAAGAGAAAGAAGGTAACTGTGAAAGAAGACCAAGCAATAGGGAACACATTATTTTTTTTTCTTGCTTATTTCAAATACATATACTTTGTTGCAGAAAATTAGGAAGGCCAGATTGAAATGTAAGAAGATTCAGTTTATGGATTTTATAAGAAAAGAGTGCATTAACAGAGATCACCTTAATTATTTATCTGATCTGTGAAGAGAGAAGAATTGATTGTTCCTGTTCCTCTGCTTACAGAGAGCAAAGTAGGTATGCAGATTCTGACCCAGTCCAGGCAGTTTTCTTCTAAGAGTGTGAGATGACATCACCTACAAAGGTGCCAGCTTTACTGAGCTTAAGGAGAGGCCTGCATCCAAGTGAAAAGTATTTCCCAACAGAAATGCAATGCTGCAAAGCACACTGCTAATGAACGTGTCCCACTTATTTTACTGTGTGAGACTTCCGCAATTTCTGGGTCCTGGTTCAAGAGTGGTTCAGGGTAAAGACTGCCATCTACTCATTAAATTGTTTACTACACCAGTGATCTCTTGGAGTTTAATTAGAAGGTTCTTACACAGCAACTATCCAGGTCCAGGTGTTATGACCCGAAACTTCAGGTTGCTGTGGTTCTATTGGCATGTAAGGTGATGGCATGATGTTGGGACTTGGCTAGTGTTCCCTTTCACAGTTGAGATCTCTGCTTTGACTGATGATGCTCTCTGTCTCCTGGTTTCTGACCAAAGTATCCCTGAGTATTATCTTCATTCTCAGCCTCTGCAATCCATTAGTGAGGTGACACTGACATGCCACAGATCAACAGGAAAAGCAAATTAAGGGTCTGGAAGGCACTTAGGAAGGAAAGCTTGGTACTTCCATGAAGGAAGTGGTAGGAGAAGGGCAGGAGGGTTCAGTATTGTTCCAGTCTAGGTGTAGAAGCAGGAGTCTATGCAGAGGAATCCCTCTCTTTTTCTTCTTCCTCAGCCTCCTTTTCCCACAAAGGAGCTGACATCCTTCTCCTCCACCCCCTGAGGAAACAAGACCTTCCATCCACCCTGGGAGGATACACAAATGTCCTCTGAACACATTTCTCACTGCTGTGTGAGAAAGCACTGCTCTTATCCCTCTGCTTCTTCAGAGTTGAAGAGAAGTTGGGAAAGAGCTTTCTCCTACTGCAGAAAAGAAGAGACAAAGAGCCAAGAAGAAAGCCCCTGAGAACAGTTTCCTTACATTTTTTTTTCTACTTTAAAGCACAAAGCTCATGAGAAGCATAAGGGCTTCCACACATTCTAAGCTCTCCTATAATTGTAGCAGTCCTGAAAAACAATGTAATTAGGAGGTGGGGATTGGCTGCTGACACAGCTCATCCCTGTCACCTCCCATGGATGCAAGGTAGGTGACTCTGTCACACCCTGCACAGGGCTCCTCTTCACATAGCCCCAAAATGGGCACAAGTTGAAAAGGCAGAGTTATTTTCTACTATATAAAATGCATCATAGGATTTTTGTCCTCTAAAATCTGCAGAAAGGAAGGGAGGGAAAGCTCTGTTCTTAGAGAATTATGGTAAAGTGCATATGATTTTGATTCATAAATGTGATTAATTTTGAAAAGTAAGTTACTCTCCTCATTCATTTCATTTTTTCACCACTAACTACCAGAGTCTCTGAAGCAGAAATAATGTATTGGTGCTGCTAATCTGCATGGCATGAACGTCAAACAAAATCTCCACTGAAAGCAATTTCATAATCTGAAAAGCTGTTGCTGGCCTTCAACCGGATGTGGCTAGGCAGTTCTGCCCTGCTCTGATTTTGGCAAGAATTTCTTTATCAGCCATGTTTGGGAGCCAGCAAATTTAGTTAGAACATCTTTGCTTTTGGAAGAGGTCTTCTGAATCTGAAGTCAAGTCAGGGAGGTGAAGTGTATTGGTGCAGTGGCTATTCTATTCATCTAAGTGAGCTTGTGCTCCTAGTATATGTGTTTTAATGTTTTAAATAATTTCATTCTTTCTAGAAGATAATCCTTCCTAAAATGTTTTGATTACAAAGTGTTATGTGAAGCCAGTCTGTCTGCCTCTCTCCATTTACTATAACAATGCATTTCTTCAGCTGAACTCTGTGTTTCAGACAGGAAGCTCTTATATCGTTTAACCATAGACAAAAAAAACAATTCATAGAGAAAAAAAACAATCACAGCATCAACTATTTCTGTAAACAGAGTCAGAGAAACATTATTTCACTAGAAAAGGATTTTAGGAAGTTGGTTATTTAAGAATACAGGAAAAATAGTAATTTAGAACTGTATTGTGTGTATTGGGTCATGATGATGATAGTAGGTTTCATGTTTGACTTTCTAATTTGGTACCTTCATTTTTAGTTTTTTTTTAAACACAGATTTTTCAGGAACAGCTACTGACATAATTATTTGCACATGACTAAAAAGAGGCAATATAAATACCAGAACTAGAATTGTGTCTGTGCCACAGAATCAGGAGGTGGATCTCAGAAATTGATGGTGGTCTGAATTCAGCCTTTGACTTCTGCATGTGTAATTTCTCTTGTTGTCAAGGTACAGTACCAGATTTTTTTGTTATAATAATCCTCGTATTAACAACAGTGACTCTACAAACCCAGCAGAAGTTATATGTTGAGCAGCCATATGACATCTCAAAGGTTGTGCCTTCCACCCATGGCAGGCTTATTGTCCCTCAGGATCGCCTAGGGAATGAAGTTGGATGTTTGTGCATGCTGCTGATTGACCACACAGCAGGAACCCAGACCCAAAAAATTCTTCTTCTCTTCCCATGGCTTGGTGGCTCAGCACTTCCTGTCAACATTTTCCATGCAGCATTTAGGAAACCTACAGAGTCAGCTTATGTCCACTGAAGACATCTGCCTGATCATGCCAATCTGCTACCTGAAGCACCGGATGAGCATCCTGGGTAAAACGGCTCTGATGGAGTCACTCCTGATGGAGACCACAAATTAGAAGGGGAATCTGAATTCATGAAAATCACTCATGGTCTGCAGTGTGGATTTGAACACCATCCTCAACCAACAGTAGAAAAAAAAAAAAAAAAAAAAAAAAAGGTGGACTGACCCCAAAGCTTGCTGCTTTTCTCTTGTGTGAAAACCAGTTCATGGCAGCCATGTAACTGCTCCTTCTCTAAGAAAGCTCCAGTGTGTCCCTGTGAATGTGCTGAACCTGATGTCAAGGAGTTGACACATGTTTAAAATTAATTGCCTGTTTTCCAGGCTGCAGCTGTAATGAGGCAGACTTAGGAGCTTACTTGGAAAGAGGAATCCTCTGAGCAGCTTGTGTGTTGTGAAATGTGTTTAGAACAATAGTTGCTCTATTCTTTAATGTCGGGCTTGGTCTTGCTCCCTCTGAAAGCTGCAAGAATGGAACTCAATCTTTTCAGCTTGTCAGTGGCATAGACATAGCAGCTTAGTCTATTTATAGCCCTGAACCATTTAATTTTTCTTGCCTCTATTATCCATTTATCAGTCTTTAGATAAAATGCTGTGTAGTTGCTAACAAATGCTGTCTCTATCCTGGCCATCAGAGTCTTCTCAGAGAGGGGCAGCCCGTCTCCCTCTGGGAAATGGCAATCTCTAGGTCAGAGAGGAAGAATCCAAACTGCAGCTGCAATACTAAAATATCTTGCTATTAATGCCTAGTCAGATGAGTTGCAGCTCTCTTTCTTTCAATATTAAATGTTATTTTTCTTATTAGTTCAGGGTTTTCAAATTTTCTCTTCAGCTGATTAAATATTGAGGCTGGAACACCATAAAGGCCAGCCTGTATTTCTCACATCCTTGAAAGGGAAAATATTTATTGTCAAGGTTTGGAACTTGAGTGTGTTCTGAAACAAAACAAATGAAATTTGCTACTAAATAAATTTAATATCAAATTGGTGTACACAAGTCACTTGAAACTCATTAGGTACATAAAGACATTGAAATGTCAGCTATGTTTTCCTTCTAAAGGCCAGAGATTTCTTTTGCATGCAATAGGTCAGAAGCATTTTTCAGGAGAGTGCCAAATACTCCCAGGAGCATTGGCTACGGGCACCGATCAGCTTTCACATTTATTTCGATTCTTGCAACTCAGAGTAGATTAATAATGGAATTCTAATAAAGTTCCACATGAAAACAAGCTACAACTGCATTGCCGGCATACAAGGACCTGAACTTTCTCACCTAGAATATTATTCATTTAGCTATATTACATAATTATTTTGAAACCAAAACAATTAATGATGCACTTGAAAAGAATGTCTGACAAGAATGACACTTTTCTTTGCAAAGAAAACCTCACAGATACCATTTTAATGCTAGCAGGACCTGAGGTCTCACAGAGTGAAAGGTCTTCCCTCTCATATCGTGCTTGTAAAGAAGATTTTTGCTATACCAAACTTGACCCACCACATAAAGCTCTGCACTGAGGATGCTGTGTGCTGCTTGCATGGCACAGCCTGTCTATCTCAGCAGGTCAAGTGCACCCTGAAGCTGGGGACAGGCCACCCCAAGCACTGGCAGCAGGGCCTGGACACCTTGTTGTTTTCTTCAGTGTCACACTGCCCACAGAGGCCCTTTCTGTGGGGTAACAGTGGGGTGATGTGCCAGGCTGCAATTTTAGATGTTGCTGCTTTTAAATGTAAAAATCACTTATGGATTCCTAATTAATGTTTTAAAACAAACATTAATTTATGACTCTGGTTATAGGGAAAGGGAAGAGAAGAAAGGTAAAGTCCAGTGTCTATACCCTTCCTTGCTGAGAGACAGCCTCAAAGCTTGCTCCCATTTTCATATCATCAAAAACAAAAATTATAGCTCAAGTTAAGATATTTTCCTTGTCCATATTGCTTCTCCTTTGCACTAATGCCAGCCAGCATCTGTTCCAGATGAGAACTTCAGAGACAATGAAAAAGAAACTAAAGGTAAAACCAAAATAAATAATGCATGGGGCACTGATCAAACTCTGAACCTGTGTACTCAATTCAGTAGTAAGCTCAATATTTGGAGTATGGTTACATGTTAAAATGAGAATATTCTATTTTCCACTACCTTGTCTTTTCCTTTTCCCTCTCCTTTGCTCTTCTCTGGCCCTTGAGGAGCTGATTCAAGTTACTAAGCCAGTAGAAATCTCATCCAGAAAAAAAAAAAGCAAACCCAAGAGGTTTCTGCTGGGTTACTGAGCTAAAATAGGCCCACCATATGGTCAGCTGGAGGGAGGGGGTGGGATTGCGTGGCCAGGAGCAGTACCGGCCACAGGATGAGAAGAGGAAGGATCGGCAGAAAAACTTATTCTTGCTGTCAGGATAATTTTCTTCACATTTATGTTTCAGCCCTGGCTGAGGCAAAGCCCAGAACTGATGGGGGGCAGGGTAGCACATGACTGGTGGTAGGGAGGGAGAGTAGGGATGTGGCAAATGGTAATTAGTTTGGACTAAGCTGTTTTGGAAATCCAGGTTTAGCTTCTTGGCGGTGCCCAGAGAGCTCTTTTCACCAGAGAGCACAGTCTCAGGCTGCAGAGGGGACTGTAGAGTCAGGTGACAGAATTCAGGTTGCCCCGGCTGCAAAACAAGCAGCAGCAAATATCTGGCATACTGATCAAAAGGGTAGGGATTTGAAAATTAATAGTGATGCAATAAAAAGAGATTGAATAAACAAAGGTTTGTGGCATATATGGATTCCATATTTCTATAAATCATGCAGCGTTTCTCTTTTGTGGGTGGGTTGGCACTTCCCAAACAGGTAAATCGGGCAGTGATGCTGCTAAGCCATAAGAGGCAAAGACTTTCAAGAGTGGCTGTTTAAAGTCAGGGATCAAAGGCCACACTTAAGTGCCTCAGTGAGTATGAGGTTTTCAGAAGTGCTCAACACTACCACTTATCATCAATGGAAGCTGCTCTGAGTCTTGAGCCTCTGAAAACAGGGCATTAGTAGTAGGACATAGGACTTAAAATACATTTTTAAGCACTTGGTCTGGATAGTAAGTGTACTATTAGACTGAATGGAAAAGCTCAGAAAGCAGGAATAAATGCCATTAAGTCCACAATGAAAGAATGGATATATTTATTTTCTAAATTATTAATCCAAAATATTTAATGAAAATATTTAAGCAAAAAGCAGAACCATTCCACTGTTAACTTCCCTACTTCACTGATCTCCTCAAGTGTTCAATACCGAATTACCTTAGCAAATGTTGGTGATAGAAGTTTCCCATTAGGTGTTTGACATTGTAAGAGGAAGCCATGATTTCCATTCCTTGGGAATAGGATGTCAGCCTGAAATTACTTGTACTGCTTCAGACTAAGAAACATTGTGTTTTTCCACCATATAATTCTCTAGAAAACAATATATTCTGAAGACAAATACAGACAAGTGTAACAGTAATGTTTTATTTTCGCCATTCCCTGCTTTTCCCAGGGTTCTTCATAGCTGTTAGGCTTGAGAAGTGGAATGATACTCAAGGCAATCCTCAGCTGGGGAAATCTGGTCTTAAGACAAAACCTCTCCTTCCCCAAAGAGGACCTTAAGTTGGAATAAAAACTGTTAATGCCATTTCTTTCTGAAAGAGTCTGTTCTTACCAGTTCTCTCTGTCTCCCCTTGCAATGTCAGCTAAGACCTGCTTTGGTAACAGAGTCCTGTCTGACACAATTTCGGTGTCATGTACCTTGTCACGTAAAGAGGCCTTTGTAAATAACACTTCACACAAGGCTGACCCAGCCAAGTTTGCCACATGATTGACTGTAAACAAACATATGGTAGAGATATGTCTTCTTCAAGGAGACAAGAATGGAGGGGGAAATTGAATAATCTTTGAGGTTACACACATACATTTTACACACGTAAAGCTTTGGGGATCTGAAGTTATTCATTATATGCAAAAAACCAAAATGAACCTGTTGGAGCAAGTCCAGAGGAGGCCGTGAGGATGATCATAGGGTTGGAGCACCTCTCCTACAAAGACAGGCTGAGCAGTTAGGGTTGTTCAGTCTGGAGAAGGCTCCAGGGCTACCTTACAAGAAGACTTCCAGGACCTAAAGGGAGCCTGGAAGGGAGCTGGGGAGGGACTTCTCACAAGGGCATGTAGTGACACTACAATGGGATAATGGATTTGAACTGAAAGAGAGTAGGCTTTGATTAGATGTTAGGAAGAAATTCTTTGTCATGAGGGTGGTGAGACCCTATAACAGGTTGTCCAGAGAAGTTGTGGATGCTCCAACCCTGGCAGTGTTCAAGGCCAGGCTGGATGTAGCTTTGACAACCTGGTCTAGTGGAAGATGTCCCTGTCTGTGGCAGGGGGTTGGACTTAGATGGCCCTCAAAGTTTCTTCCAACACAAACCATCCTGTGATTCTAAGATTCTATGACATGATTAAAAAGTCAACTCACTGCTGTCTCTGAATGTAGATAGATAAACCTCAGACCTGGATTTCTCTATTTGGGGCTTATTTACTGACTGTTTGTGATATACAAGGCATAAAAAATTTGCAAAATATCATATTCAATCATATTCTCTGAAGAAGTGGAAATCAGATGGAGTGTCACAGGCCTGAGCATATAACTTGTGAACTGAGAGCCTGAAATCCTCTTACAGAACCCAGAGAGCTAGAGCCCTGTCAAGGCATTCAGCAGGGCCTCCAGAGTTTTCAGCAGAGCAAGGATGCCTGCTCTACTGTGAATAGCCTCTGAAACTCCATGGATTTTATTGGCTAGATCACTATAAACTATTATAGGATCTTGAACACCTAGATTTCATGTAGGCACCTCCAAGAAGAGATTAAAATTTAGGTATGTTAGTGTTCGAGCTGAAAGCCACTCAGCTGTTGATGCTACAATATACTTCAGAGACACTTCCAATTTTCTCTACTGTGCTTCACCAGGGGAATTCACTGAAAACAAAATACAAAAAAACCAAAACAAAACAAAAACCCCCAAACCAAACGAAACCAACCAAACAAACCATGTAGGAAGGAGCATGTAGCTGATCATGGGAGTCAAAAATAAGTGCAGGACATTGAAGGTGAGGGACCCAGCATTCTGTTCTGAGGTCTCTGTTCTCACTGATGGTGGTAGGAGGCAGATAAAACTGTTACCTGCAGAAATTTCCATCTGCTTCTGGAAGGGTCAGAGAAGCCATGGGATTCTTCAGAAGATCTGTCACAGTGTTATCCTTTGGTGTCACGTAAAAGAAAGGGATTCCAGTGCTGTTATTGACAGGACCATCACTGAGAAGTAAACAGTTCCCATAGGGCATACCTTGGATCTGCAAAATCCAAATAAGCAACTGGTTACATCTTTGCA
The DNA here is from genome assembly GCA_013398615.1 of Brachypodius melanocephalos. Taxonomy (NCBI): domain Eukaryota; kingdom Metazoa; phylum Chordata; class Aves; order Passeriformes; family Pycnonotidae; genus Brachypodius; species Brachypodius melanocephalos. The sequence continues at coordinate 54,569,317 of VZSR01003803.1, forward strand.
CAGTTTTCAATGTGGGAGATTCCCTCAAGGGCTCTAGCAGAGAGAACAGCCAGCCCCCTTGCTCCCACTTTCTGTTGTCGTCATGAGACAGCATTTCTTCTAAATTAGATCTATCTCCTCTAAATTAGATCTATCATGCTTCTTTGAAAACAGATCTCTCCTCCATTTCTTCTCTCTAATCCTCTCCATGACACTATAGAGAACATTTTCTCTTCCAATAAGCTTAAAGGAACTACCAAATTAAAAATGTTTAAGTGCATGAGTATCTTTTTTTCCTGCCATTGATGTCAGGAAATGTTTACTCTAAACTGCTGCTGTATCTTTCCTCAAACCCAAAAGAATATAGAGCCTAATTTAGCCTTGATCCAGCCTGCTTTTTACTCTAATATTGCCTCCTCTTTTGGTTTTGACTTGAAATGTGATTGCATTGGTTTGCAAAAACAAGAAAGCATTTGAGCTAGAATTGTGTTTGAAGTCAAACTGGACATCAGCTCAGCTTTCTGCGCAGGAACATCAGATTCCTGATGGGGGAGTGTCTCAACTACCAAGTCAGGCAAAGTAAAACCTCCTCCCATGGCAGAGAAAGGACACTAAGGAGCCAAGTTTTCAAAAAGATATTCTGCCATACACTGACCTGTGTACACACAGTGGTTATAATGCATGCAAAATGTCCTTGCCCAGTACTGACACTCACTGATAGGCTTCAGAATAATGTATACTCCTACTATGCTTTTTGTCCCCGTTATAAATAGAAATGACAGATATTCAGTTAATTACTCCTTTTTTTCATGTCTTCAGGTATTTTTTCCTCATGGTCTATTAGATGTTAAACAGTAAAATTATCCGTCAATGCATTAAATCTTTTACAACAAAGTCAAATTAAATATGAATAGTTTATAAAAAACCTCTGGATGATGTTGTTACTGAGTAGCATGCTTTCTGATTTTTAATGTTGATATGCCTTTAAAATTTTAATGCTTATAGTACTTATAAATGGTCTTTGTTGGCTTTCCTTAGAAGTAATGCTTTAATGATATTACATAACTTAGAAAATAAAAATACTTGTTTATTATTAAGAGTTACAATTTTTTTTTAAAAGGTTTCAGTAATACTACTGGACATGTTCCCATTGCTTAAAATAGTCTGTTGTGCAAGGTTAATATTACTCTGGATTCTTAAAAATAATTGGGATCACAGGCAGCATAGTTCAGCATTCAAAGCAGCAAACACAACCCCTTGAATTTCAGATTTTATTATGAACCAGATTTTTCTGTACTACTTCTGTGTTCTGTCTGGAAGCAGATAACTGCAGACTATATTATGGCTGTAATTCCACTGAGGGTTTCTGGCAAGAGCATAAACCAAAAGCGTTATGATCATATGGTTTGATAGGATTTCCAAAAGCTGATGTAGAATTACAGGACTCTTCTCTTTACATAAAAATTCATTTAATAGTATCTTTTTTCAATCTGTTACTTTGTATTTCACAATAACATTAGCTGACACTAACTTAGTGTCAAGCTTCCTGATGATTTAGGGGCTTCTAAATCTAATTTAATATTGTAAACTAGATTTAATCTGTGGATACTTTCAACAGAACGTTAAGAATGTATCTTTTAAAATTATTACTCTTTTTATTTTCTTTCTTTTTTTTTCTTTCTTTTGTGTGAGTGGTACTGGATGCTGTGTCTCATCCCAACGGTTCACTTTAAAAAAGGAAATATTTTAAACCTGGAAAAAATAATGACTCCAATTCTCTGGTACAGCCCAGCTATTTTGTTTAACGTTCCTGACAGAGGTCCTTTAAGCTGGACGGATGGGCAGATTTTGTGGTAGCCCAGCAGGCTCTCCTCCTTCTCATCCTGAAACAGCCCTCTCCAAACCCTGCGATGCAGCTCTGCCTACTGGCCTAGACATTTTGCTTTCCTTGGTGTCTCTCTGGTGCTGTTTTTAGCGTGCATGCTCCCTCCCCGTGCTCCGAGCACGATTTCTCCTCCAGAGTTCGCGCTGCTCCCTGCTCGGCACGGGCGCTCGTCCGGAGGGTAACGCGTGGCGTGGGCACCGTGGGCACCGTACCTTTCCTCGGGCGGCCCGCGTCGCCACGAAGCCCCAGGTGTTGTGCTGGGCGAGGAAGCGGGCTGTCCCGGCGCGTCCCGGCGCCCCGCCGCCCTCCCGCCGGTAGGAGAACATCCTGGAGGGGGCGGCCCCCTGCCCCGGCCGCCGCGCCGCCGGCCCGGAGCCCAGCGCCGCATCCTCGCGGTACGCCGAGGCCGGGTAGCTCTGCTTCCAGAGGCCGCCCGCCTCCTCCAGCAGCGCGGGCAGCGCCTCCTCGGTGGAGGAGCTGTGCAGCTCGTCCGCCGCCGCCCCCGCCTCGGGCAGCGGCCACGACACGGAGCTGACCACCACGTACCCCGCCGCGCCGCCGCACAGCAGCGCCGGCAGCAGCCACCACGGCCACGGCCGCCGCGCCGACATCTTCTGCGGCAGCGCCCGCGCCGCTCCCGCCGCGCCCTCCCGCGGCCGCCGCCCGCTCCGCACCGCCCCCTCCCCACCGCGCCGCGCTCACCGCGGCTCCCATCGCCCCGGGCCGCGTCCCGCCTCGCTGTCCTGCCCCAGCCCGGGCCGTGCGGGAGCCTCCGCCCGCACCTGCCACGGACACCCCCGGCACAGCCTCCCGCCCCGGGGGCTCGCCGGGCGCGCAGCTCTGGGGCCCCTCGAGGTTCCCAGCCCGCGCGGAGCGCACTGTGGGGGTTCCCTGCCTTCGCCTGTCGCTTGCGGGGCACCTGGGAGACTGCTGGAGCGCCTGGCTCGGGTGCGCGGTCCGGCAGGTATCTCACGGATTAAGTTCTCTACACGCACACAAAACCAAAAAAGATGGGGCTGTCCGGGCGGAGGCGGTGCCACCTCTCCGTTTATTAAAAAAAAAAGACAATCCACGAGGGAGAGTGTCCGTGTGAACGCTCCCATTGCCGGGAAAGCTTCGTTTGGGCACTGGGGTCAAGTCACAGCAAGACCCCAAGTCTGAGGTGGCAGGCAGCATTAGTTTGGTGCTTGCAAGGATAAGGTTTTGATATGCAAATACGTGGAGCTGCTATTAAACGTTTTCCAGGCGAGGTTTTAATTAGGCAAAGATTTGCATGTATATGAGTTTTTATCAATAACCCAATTTAATAAAGGCACATATGCATGCAGTTCCTTTCTTGGCAGTAGGCCTCTTCAATATGGCAATGCAAAGTTGTAATTCTTTAAAACATATGCTTCTAAACTGTCATTGCATTCATGCAAATTATTCAAGGAACACAGGTTCAATAGGAGACAGGGAAGAATGAATCTCACAGAAGCCTTTGCCTGTCAGAAGGTTCTCAGGTACATTTAAAAGATATTCTCAGGTACATCTTACTGTTTCATATCTGCGAAAAACAGATTCCAAGATCAGTCTACTGATACAACTGTTTAATTGTGCCATGAGAACAGGTATATCTAATCTAGAATCTAGACTTATAAATACAAGTGGACTTGAGAACACTGAGTATTTTTAGTTTATGTTTTTTTCTTATACTCCTTGTTCCATTTTTTCCTGCACCATAAAAACCTGAGGAAGAGTGGAAATGGGTATAATGGGCCTTAAGATCCTAATCAATTTTTCTGATTGTGAAGATACTTCCCAAGAAAATGTAATTTTGGCACCAAAGTCTTAACCTTATGTGCAAATTTGAATACGTTACTACCTTTTCCTTTAGCACATGGTCCTGTCTACATCTGCTGCAATACCACACACTTTTGAAAATTGATTCCCACTTCAGTGCTTGAGCTGAGACAGAAGAATGGAGATGTAAGTGGAAAATCAATGCAGATTTTCAAACCCAAAACGAGTGAAAGTTTCCCAAGCTCCTGCCAAGTGTTTTTCTCTGATTCAGGATATGTCCCTTCTTAAAATATTGAAGCAGTTATCCCTTCTTGAAATAGCAACCAGACACAGAGAACTCACTGCAGGCATGCTCTTCAAAAATAGTTAAACCCCCCTTTTCCCTTGGTGTTTCAGGGAATTTCCACACACAATCTGATGCATGCAAGATACAAATCTCATCATTTGTATTTACCATTTTCTATGAATTTATGCCAGGGTTTCTCTTTATAAACGTCTTTGCTTGTATCTTACTTACAGAACAAGCCCAAACAACCTAGTTATGAGCATAATAAAATAATAACATTATATACAGCCTATTTTATTTCAGTTAATAGAATTATATGTGAGATACTGACTTTCATATCCTGCTGAAATGGGAAACAAAGAAGGAATTTCTTAAAACAGGAATTAGTGCTAGGATTTATAGTCAATAAATATATTTTTTAAATTAAACATTCTAGACATAAAGCAGCATTAACGCATGGTCATTCATTTATGCTGTAGCTTCCAGATAAATTTACCATTATTACCTCAGGTAGGTTTTCAGCTTTACTGACAATAGGAAAACACAAGAATACATCAAGAAATACTTAAAGCCAAAAGTACTTCACCTTTATCTTCTGAAGGTTTATTCAAATAATCTAAATCAAATCACATGACAACTTAACATTGCATTTAGTATTTTTGTTAAAAAAGGTCTGAAGTTTAAGAGAATGAAAACAGTATTTCTTAAAGTTCTATCAAAAAGTAAGAATGGCACAGCATATAGAATGCTATAGTCAGGATGCTTTTCCGTGAAGATCTGCTGTTCATTGGAGGCAAAAAAATATCAGTTCATCTTTTTGAGTATGAAATGTTTCCTTTCCAACTTGAAGATCCAACTTAGTACATGATATAGAGATTTTCTCTTCCTAAATTATCTGGATGTGCTGAAAATTAGAAAAGAAACATGGAAATGTTTTGACTGGAGGAATTGTAAATAATTTGTTTCTCCTTTCATTGAACAAAAAAATTTCTCTATTCTTAATTGCTGAACCTGAGGCATTTTATAGATACCCAGCCTTATTTTATGTCAAATAAATCCAACAAGAGGAAATCCATATTGGGGTTCATCATAGGGCGGGAAAGGTCTGACAGAAGGGCATATCCACTTTGAATATGTCATTCACACTTCTCACACTTTGTGTGTCAGCTGTAAGCCCTTCTATTCATTTTCAAAACAAATAGTCTCAGCCTGTCTCTCTCCTGATAGGGGCTGCTTTTTCATGCTGAAAATTCTGGCTTTCTTAAAATCAGCAGAAGTTTTGACACTGAATTCAATCAGGATCATGATTTTGCCCTCATTTTTTGGTCATTTTAGTTAACGATTTCACTTGATCTCTGTATCCTAGTTTATACAGACCACTCAGATGAACACTTACGGTTCCTGTAAGTCAAGTAGTTAACTATGTCCTTTTTTTTCTCACCTTTTAACAAATCAAAGTGTTTGATTTGCTCTCTGCCAACAGAGCTAGGAATAGCACACCCTCAGTCTCTTCGTGCCCTGATTTGCAGTGTATTGTATGTTACGAAGGTGTGGAATTGGATTAAAAGCTTCAGCACAGTGCTTTGCAGATAAACCCACTGCAGGTGTGCAGTTTAATAGGATTTTAATTTGGTAACAAGTGAACAAAAAGCAGAAGCCTAGAATGGGATTTTCTAGATGAAAAAAATGCTATTCATGCTGAGAGAAAGCAACTGCAAACTCCGTGATAAGGAATAAAGATCTGGCCAATGCTCTCTGAGCTGCACATTTATAGATTACAGCTTGTTCTGAGCATTTCTGTCACTGCCACTGGTTTCATAGATTCTGAGTTTATATTATGTTTGTTTGGCTCTGTAGCATTTCATCTGCCACAATTCCCTCCTAAGCCAGTGTACAAATCTTCTACTGTCTCGCTCCCTGCCCTCTACATTTGTTCATATAAAACCAATATTTTCCACCCACTTGGAATATAGTCTGTCTTCAGCAGTATTAACTCTGTTTATTAACTCTTATGTATTAATTATTTAAACTATATTTAAAGGTAAGATTCATAAATTTACTGCGCTGTTCAAAATAAATGGGAAAAAATGGTCTCTCTGCTGAGGAGTCTAATTTATATTCAGCATCAGCTAGGAATGGAAGACCAGAAACAGATGGAGAAGGAAGAGGAAGAATGAAGGTGACAACTAAAAGATCATGAAGGGATCTCCTAAGCCACACATATTGGTGCTGCTGATATCGGGGTAAGGTTGGGAGATTCTTTTCTGATTTCTGTTACCAGTCCTCCCTCATATTTTCCCAGGGTTTTGTAGCAAGACTAAGTGGTTAGCACTAATTTCAGTGAGCTGAGTGTGGAGGTGCGATGAACAGATTTTTTTTTCCCACAGCATAACAGGCTGTAGAGAAGGCATAGAAATGCCTTGTGGAAGAAGATTAAAAACTACGGAGGTTGGGTGGTGCTGGCAATGGATGGAGTGGAGGATGGGAACTGATGAAAAGCTCTGGGTTGCAGAAAGCTGCCAAGCCTGCCTAAGGTGAAGGAATTAAAAGCAAAAATTATGAAATAAACCTGAGCAACATGTCAGGCAGCAGCAATGTGGTCCAGGAAACAGCAGTGTGGCTGGTGGATGCTGCTATGGCTGCTGAGGGTTTAGATACCCAACAGAACAGGCTGTGACCAAAAGGGGATTAGATTATTTCTTGGAAGCAAGATGATGATTTTTGGTGGTCAAAAGTCACAGAACAAAAATCCTCATGCAATAGAAATCTTGTCAGAGGATCTACAGAAATGACAATACAAAGCAGTGGGTAATAGAAATGCTTTTGGAGACTGTGTTTTTCAGCAACCTGTGGCATCAGTGCTGATACACAAAAGAAAGAATCTGCAATGATCAAGGTGGGAGCTATCACCCATCTGAAGAATGTGAGTGGGCAGAAGTGCTCCCCCACTCTCTCACAGCTCCTGAAGCCCTTTTGAGCTACAGGTTCAACTTTTTTGAAGCCATCATAAACTGTAAACACTTGAACCACAACATAACAGGTGCTTATTAGAATCTCTTTTTCATCCCAGTTATTAGCATCTTGCACATGGACTGGTAGAACCCATCATCTGTTGGGTTCTTTGGTCTCTAAATTTCTACACTTTCTCACTTACACGTTCACTGTGTCCTTCCCTCATCCACACCTTTTCTCAAGCCCTCATACTCCTCATTTCACATTTTACACCTTCCTCTCTGAAAGAGATGATTCCTCATCCCTCACTCTAATCAGCCTTGCTCTGTTCTTGTGATCAGGTACAAAAAAATTCAAACCTGGTACATGTTTATAAGCACATCACTTTACACAGACCAAACCTGGGTCAAGGCCTTGTCGATGACCTTTGCAAAAATCATTGCAATGGGCATTGGACATACAAAAGGCAGCACTGTGAAGAGTACAGGAAATGGGCAGATATTGAATAAAAATTCTAGCAGTTCATTTTCTCATTTCTGGCCATCAGTGATTTAGAGCTCTCTTGCAAATTGTCAGCACCCAGCACAGTTTATGATTTGACATAAAGGTGGTATGGCAGGATGGGTCATTATTTTACATTTGAAAAATAACAAATGCTGTCAAACATGCCCATCACATGTATAAATCATTCTTGATTTGTCCTCTGTGTGCCTACTTTCTCCCCTCCAATCTTCTTTGCTGAACTAGTCTTAGCATGCCTTATATTTCAAAAAATTAGGGTCCCCCAAAGTTCTTTATAATTAATAAAGATGTTTTTAAAATACTCAATTACCACTCCTTTGTTAGTGTATGGAAACTGAATACCTCTTGGGAATAAAATAACTATAGCAGTGTCACTCCAAAACCATAATTTTCTCTGTGAGTCTTAGTGCCATTAACATTTATCTTTCACAGTTTTCTGGAAAACACAATGTTCTCTGAGACATAAGACAAGTGCTCTTACTGCCTGGAAGAGAAATATGAAAACAGCTGAATGTCTAATTCAATACTTGCATTAACCACAGAAGCTTGATCCATATTCCCATGTGTTTTTGTATTTTAGAAGACTTAGAGTCTATCTTGTTTTCTACCTGTATGTCACACCTTCTGCTAGTAAGTTTGGAGCAGTGGACTGACTGCAAGAAATCTGGTAGAGCAGAAGGGTCTCAAGGATTTCATATTTCTGAAGATATTTCATATCTTTTGATAAAAGTAACAGATAAGCAGAGGGAAGAGAGCCTCTCAGTGCTTCCAAAAGTGAGGAAAGACCAGAGTGTGCCCTCTTTTTTTTGACCAATAAATACATGCAATGTGTTTGTCAGCTAGCCCATGGCCCACTCCCAGCCCACCAGCACAGCACTGCTCTTCCTTAGACAACACTTGGGGAATCAGAAGGAGCTCCAGAGGTCTGCTGGAAACCTATGGAAAGAATCAGGAACCTGTGGTGCTGAGGAGGTGGGTGATGTTGAGATCACAATCCCTTGATATCATTGTGGGGTGGGGGCAGGATGTGGAGGATGCTTTGTGAGTGGAGGTTTCAGGGACATTGCACACAGCTCCATGCAAACCTGGATTTTGTTAGTTCTACTTTACATGCATCAAAACCCCCCATCAGCCACACACCTCTCAATCTGTCCTAATTTGCCCAAATTATAACCTTTTTCCCCATAATATTCTTTTAAGTTAATGTTAATTTCACCTTGCTGACTGTGTTCACCAAACAACTCAGAACCCTGGAAAGCATTGCTTAATCCAAAGTTATTCTGGTTCTGCATCACAAGAGCTGTCTGTGGAGCATTGGCCTGAGCTTCCTCCTCAGCAAAACAGGCTGAGAGATGGCTGGGCTCGTAAACACACAGAACAGGGACCTCATTTTGCTTTGCAACCAAGGCATTTCCTTCTTCCTTCTCCTCTTCTATATAGGACTGGAAAATGTGAGCCGCAAAATCAACAAGTAGCATATTCAACAAAAGCCAGGATCCTAGATTTAAAGAAAAACAAAAAATAATTATGACAACCTCTTCATTTGCTTATCTTTATGATGTGCTCCTTTTTGAAGGTCTTCATTATAGTAATAGGATAGACAAAGTAATGGACCAGCAGTCACCAGTACTTACAAAATTATGTATTTCCAGATATCCCAGAAAAATAGGCACCAGTACAAATTTTAAACATAAGCAAACTTTCCCCTTATTTAACTAGAGAGGAAAGTTGTGTTCATTCACTTTCCTTTTCAACTTTCTCCTCCACATTCACTTCTACTACAAGGCTTATCAATAACCACATATTATCACCATTCTCCCCTCAGGCAGATAAATCATCCCACCTCTTCCCAAGCAAAACTTCCTACAGAGATCTGTGTGTGTTGTATCTATGACACTAAATGGCATACCTTACAGTTTGGACCATAAGTGACAAAAGCCAAGAGAGACTCACTGAGCCCATTGACTTTTGAATCACACCATGGCTGAAAGCCCTTACAGTAAAAAGTAGATCTTCTTCCATGCCATAAATCTGCATAGGATTCATCAAGCAATTTATAACCTCTGCATCCCACAAACTAGTTTATATGGACATCAACAAGAAGATATCACAATTTATATTAATGACCACAGTTTACAGAGCTTTAAAAATGAAAAATAGTCTCTTTTGATGTTATATATGTCTGAGAAGCTGCTGCTTCTGCTGTTCATCCTTTTGAGGATCTTTAAACTATAGGAAAGTAGGAGGAAGTACTTGTTTATCTATGGAACTAGGAAAGGGATTTCTATAGTTGGAGTTGAAACTATAAAAATTTGTTACTAGTAGTCCAAGAATGTTTCTTATAGTCTTACAGTTGTTTTCAATATATTCTCTAAGAGTAAGCATGAAACCAAAGCTAACACTCCTGTTGTCTTTTGGGATAATACAAAGGAACACAGTTCTCAAGAGTAACCGGGTTGAAGCAACTTGCTTGCAGAAGAGGAATGCACAGCTCACTGCTCAGTCCCCATGGCTTGGCAGAGCATCCCTGAATGCCTTGGAAGGCAACGGAGGAGTGTGACATGACACTCCATGAGGGAGGTGTGTAGAGACAGATTTTCTGGAAAGGAGATGGAGCTAAAGGAACTGTAGAGCTCCCATTAGCCCTGAATGTTCTAGCACACTTGCTCCCTGCTGCCTTACAGGAGGGGTAACTGCAGGATTCCTCTGATCTCACTTGGGCATCACCCAGGTGGGGGCTGGGCTGGAAAAGGGTGAAAGTCAATCCTAAATGGAGAGGTGTGAGTATGCCAGCATATTATGTCTGCTGGATGTGCCGAGCTAGAAGGCAAGAGCTCAAGTTAGAACTAAGACTAGTTTTGGTTACTGTATTAACATGATACTCATTTCCCCAAGTAATTTTGTTTCTTCAATGTGGATGTTACATAGTTCATATTTTGAAGAAATGCTGAGATTTAAGACATTTCTGGAAAGCGATGTACAGAACTTTTACACCAGATGGCTTGTTAACAGAACTGCTTCAGCCTGTCTGCTAAAACTCAGTATCCTAAAGGAATAGAAACATTAAAAAAAAAAAAAAGAAAAAAGAAAAAAAGGACATTGATAGACCAAATATAACATCTTCAAGAGTAAAGAAAGAATAACATAATGATCACATTATTGAAGCATCACAGCAAAATATTAAAAATATTTTAACTCTCTCAAGTTTGAAATAAATTCAATTTCAGTATCATTGAAGTATAGTAGGAAGACTATCACAAAATGGGTGAAAATGTAATTTGTAATTAGTTTAATGAAGTCTCAGCAGACCAAGAGATGTGCTCCATCCATTGTATCCCATTCATCAACACAACCGCTGAACAGGGAGGCAATTCATTAAACTCTTCTTGTGGTGGGAAAGAGGGAAGAGGATTTCATCACCATGGGGTATTTCAATAAATATTATGCTTCCAGTGCAGTTCTTGGAATGTATTCTCAATTTATTCATTGCCAAAAATATTGCATGTAACATTGGAGAGTTTTGTGCAGAACTCCTCTGGAGAGAGAGAAAGGGCTGATTATTTTACTGTTACTGTAATGCAGCAGCTGATGGACAAGGAACCCTACAGGGTTATGTTCCCTGCAGACACAGAACAACACTCTGATCCTGCTCCAGACAGTTTACAAGTAAACAGAAGGCAAAAGGGAGCAACTTGATGCAGAAGAAGGGTTCATACATGCACAAGCACAGACATGAATGGGGTAAGAATACTGAAGAACACAAAATGCAGCAACCCTGACATACCCCTTTGTCATGTATTTATAGCAAACACATGAAAGTGTGGTTTTGAAGGGGCATTTCGAAGAAAATAATGAGGTTTTCTTTGGCTATTTGTATGAAGTTGCATCCAACAGAAGAGTTAAAAATATGAAAGTGCTCCTTGGAAAATCTAAAAGGCATTTCATACAGTTTGGGATTAGATGCATCTCAGAGGAGACAGTACATTTCTGCAGAAATGGCACCTCTGCAAGGTGTTACAAGTGAAGAGAAAGGCAGTTAGGGTAGAGATTTGACTGATTTAAGACATATTTGTATCACTTCAAGCCTTTTTGAGTGAACACAACTGCACAGCTCCTTCCTTTCTGCCTCCTTGCACTGGTGTAGGATGGATCTGATGTTTGACAGCTCAGAGCCCTGAAGTGGAGAGAAAAATAACCCAGCTAAAGAAGTGACTATTTTTTAGTCAGTTTAATACCTTCAACAGGTTTGCTGCTGGCTAGGCAAGCACTTAGGTCAGTGTAAGAGATAGGTAAGAGGAGCATATATCTTTTGTCAGAGGAACTAACTGCCTTTTCGGCAACTAGTTACTGCAGTGGCTCTGCTCTGGCTGTCTTATACAGAAAAACCTGGGGGAGTCAGAGCTATCACTTCAGATGTCTGGAATACTTACAGTTTGGAGTATTATTGGCTCTAGATCTCCATCAAACCATTCTGCTGTGGTGTGCAGCTCTTGTATGGAGGGAGTGCAGAGGCTCTCACCTCAGGCTGCTGTTACCTGTTTCCTCACAAAATACAACTTCTGCCAAAAGAGGGAGTCCTGGCTTTCCTGCCATCTACAGCTGCATGCTCCTACTCTCCTCTCTTCCACTCATCCTAGAGTTTTGCTCAGAGAACTTGTTTGGTCAAGAACTAATAATTTAATTTTCCTGACCTGTCTAGCCACATCACCAGGAGAATGGTGATAAAAGGAAAGGAATAGGGAGAAGAGATTCTTCTATTAAATGTTGCATGAATTTAAGTCAGGTAAAATCACAGAATCACAGAAACACAGGGTGGTTTGGATTGGAAGGGACCTTAAAGACCACCTAGTACCAACTCCCTGCCTTGCACTTTCCTGAGGTTGCTCAGAGCCCCATCCAACATAGCCTTGAACACTTCCAGGGATGGGGCAGCCACAGCTTCCCTGGCCAACCTGTTCCAATGCCTCACCACCCTCATAGTAAAAAATTTCTTCCTAATATCTAGTCTAAACCTGCTGGAAGAGGTATATAACAAAGAGATTTCAGTTTAAAGCCATTCGCTATTGTCCTGCCACTACATTGCCAGCTCTCGTTGGCCCCTTTAGGTACTTTTGGATCTGTTGCCTCTGCTATCTCAGGTCAAAATGGGGCATATCAAATTAGAGTCACAAAGATTCTATTTACCAAAACTGTCTGTCCTGTTGATGGTCAGGATCTTGCCTACATTGCTCAGTAGGAGGTTCCATTTCAACATGAAATCTGATGCCCGCTCTTTAAATGCCTCTTTACTCTTGCTTGGCTGCAGATAAAGAAAAAAATGGTTTATGATAAAGTTGGTTAAAAGAATTCCTTATTGTGTGGCTATTTCCCTGTACAAACTGCATACAAAGGTGAAAAAAGCAACAAGCTTTTTTTTTTTTCTATTAGAATCCTAAAATATCTTAGGATGAAAGAGATCTTTGGCTATTACCTATTCTGATCTCTTGTCCAAAGCATGGCCAGCTTAGTTCAGGCCTTGTCCAGCCAAGTTCTGAATATCTCCTGGATAAAGATTCTACAGCCTTTCCAGGTAAGCTCTTCCTATGCTTAATTATTCAATGGTAGTTTTTTTTTCTTTGTTGGAAATTTCTGGAAATTTTCTTTGTTGCAACTTGTGTCTATTGCCTTATGGCATATAACTGTGCCAGGAAATATAACAGTAAAAGTCCCACTCTATCCTCTCTATACCATCCCACAAGGTAGCTGAGGGTTATGTGAGATGGAGACACCACAGAATTGCAAAGTACTATCCTTCATTTAAAAAGAAAAGAAAAAAATAGAATAAATAATTAAGCCAAGTAAACACAGTTTACTCTGCTTCTTCAGAAAGGAGAAAAAAACCCCAAACTCTAAGTACCACCCAAACCCAAGTTAATTGTTATGGTAACCAACCAAATGCAGCAGGACCAACACGGTGACACAAACTGAGTCAGTGAAGGTAGAGAGTGGTAGAGTTGGTAATCTACTGAAAGGTGCATATGTGAGGATGGCCACACTAGAATCTTTCACAAGAGCTAGAGACTTTCTACTAGAAGTTCTTAGTACTTGATAAAAGTCAACAGTTTGGTGAATCAAGGATGTAAGGAACCATGAAGTGTTCTCTTCGTTTATACCAACATATTACTTCTGAATTTTGGTTTATTAGGGGCTATGATAATATATGTCTGTGAAATAAGAGCAGATACTGAAATCACTAGAGTGGATATGTGCACAGAAATATGCTTGTAGCTGTTTGCACAGATGGAATTTTTGTATGCCAATTAATTCTCCCTTTTTCCACAGCATGCTTAAATTGTATTTATGCAAATCTGCAGTCTGGTCAGGTTGCTAATGTGCAATGTAGCTCTTGCAGACTAGTGACAGTCAGCATGTAGCAGGAAAAATGATGTGATCACTCTTTCTATTCTGAAATTACTAATTTTATACCTTAATAACGAAAGTCTGCAGATCTGAAGACAAACAGCTGAGGAGATCCCGAATATCCGTGGAAGATGTCAGTAAAGAAATGAAGTTTTTCAAACCTATGAAATACAGAAGAGTGACCATTACTTGAAGTGATTGTTTTGCCTTTTGGTTTGTTTCTTCAGTTTTAAGCTTTTTTTTTTTTTTTTTTTTTTTTTTTTTTTTTTTTTTTTTTTTTTTTTTTTTTTTTAACTTTACCTTAAAATAGATTAAGATATCTGTGTCTAGCATTTTGATTAATATACCATTTCTTTAGGGAGGAATAGTACCCTACATTGAAATCAATCAGAATTCATGTTTATGTCCACTTCCAGCATAACTGCACTGACCAAGTCATCATGGCAAAGGTGGCAAGAAAAAGCAGTTCCAATGAGAAAGCTGGAATTTGGTTAGAGGCAATGCTAACTTACTTATCTGAGATTTTATATGGTTGAGAAAAATGAAATAATCTTGGTCTGGCTGTTGAAGAGAGAAATATAATAACAGAAAATGCAGAATATTCTGTAGACAAACAGAAATATATGCATAATGTTGCCACATATCAGAGCAATTGTTCCCCCAAAAGTTTGGCACCTACTATGCAATGCCAAAAGGTAAATTGCAACTCCCTGAATTTATACCCTTCTAATTGAGACCTCTTCCTTCATGAAAGCATATGGATAAGTTCAGTGAAACCTTGCTTATTATAAATGACAGTTTGGAAAAGCAATGAAAACAGAGAATGCAATAAAACCACTTTGGGAAGATTAAGAACATGGATAATATAACAGAAAAATGTAATAAGTGTTCTTCTATGCAGTGGTTTTGGGTTTAGTATGTATATGTATATTATTAAAATGGTTCTCCTGATGGTTCTGTGAAGCAAGCAAGTTATTATTCCTACTGAAAGCAGTCACAGAAAGTCTGTGATAAAACCCTTGTCAGTGCCTGAGTCGGTGATGGACCAGGAACAAAGACCTGAGGCTCCCCTGGTTAGTTGTGTGCACAGCTTAGTCCAACTTGCTGTGGACTTCCTAATATTTTAAATGGCAGATCACTAATCTAAAAATTAAGTTGCCATTCTATTCCTTTTCATTAAGCTGTCAAATCATTATGTCACAGCTGCATACAAACTGTGTATATTATTGTTTTACAGCACAACATTGATCCCACAGGCTGCAATACAGCAAAAGGACACAAAAACTAAAAGGCTTTGTCCAGTTCAGCATACAGTATTTTAAAATCTGGTCACAAGAAATGATTTTGTGTGCTTCAGCTAATAACAGAGGAAAATGCAATGATTGAAAACATCTTTCCTGTCAAAATAAACCATGAAAAAGTACCCCTGCTTGTGAACCTTCTAGGAGATACATAATTCAGTAACACAAATCCCGCTCCTGCTGTCACAAAAAGCTTTAAGAGAGTCAGAACCAAAAGCCTTTAATCCTTAACTTTTCAACTTAGGAAGATATTATCTCATGCTCCATTCTCAATTTCATTGGCTCTTTTCTAGCCCTCTAGGTTATAGGAAGGCTGTAATTCCCAGTAAGGCAGATGTCATGAATAAACAAGAGGAAACGCTGGACCTTTAACAATGACAAGCTAGTGCTTAAGAGGAAAGACAATAAATAGCAAAAATTAATTACATTTTAATTGTATGTTTTTCTGCCTCTTCTTTGAATTCCTAAACTTCTCGTGAAAGAGGTCTTTAGTCACATCCAGAGATTTCTCATTGAAGATGGCATGCAAGCCTGATCTCAGAACAGTGACTGTGCTGTTGTTGTTCAAGAGTGCTCTTACTGTCTGTAGAGAACAAAAAAACAGTAAATGCCTTTCATTTTCTCAAGCCCTTAACTCAGCCAAATAAAGGAATTGAAAAAGGAAGGCTTCCCTTATTCAGTACTAGACTTCATATGACCAGTCTCCAAACTGGGGGTGTGGGGGTATGGGATCAAAGGAGGTAAATCTGAAGTTGTCTTCAAGAGAGTTTTGTTCTGGGAGATGCTCTTTTCAATGATGCTCTATGTTGTCTGTGAAGGAGCAGACAAGGCTAACATACTTGAATTATCTGGGCAATTGCCTGGGCAATTTGCTTTGCCTAGAGTTATTATAATTACACTAAATAATGATATTTTGTCTAAAGCATGGAATGATGTATCAGGGATGACTTTCCTTCAGTGTTATCTGTCCGTAATTCATGCTACAATTTAATTCAAAGACAAGCTTTCTCAAGTTGCTCAGCCTTTGAGAGAGTAAAAATAACATTAGAAATACAGTATTAGTGGTAACAATATTAGTTATATTTTATCCCATTTATCTGCTTATGAGTCATTTGTGAATGAATCTGTCTTCATGTTTATCCCAAAATGTATTACTCACATAGATACTGCAAACAATTTTCAAACTAACATTTATCATCATCTCTTCACTTTTTCAATTAGTTGCTAGTATCACGCAATATTCCTTAAGATTCTTGATGAAACGATGAAAAGAGTCAAGGAAAATAAATCTGAATCCATTAAATTTTGTTAACAATTTAGTGTCTCACTTCCATACTGAAATCAGTAAGATCTTAAAGCCTTTTTTTTACACTTCAGGCTTTTCTGTGAACAACCCTTGTCCAGCTGGGCTATTCAGAGGAAAATATGATTTGTAAAATTCCAGAAAACTTCTGGATTCTTACACATTCTAACAAATCCCATTCATCAGTTGCTTAACATGTTCCCACAAGTAGCAACAATTGCAACTGACCACTTCTTCACAAAAATCACCAATACAGCTTTTTTCATCACTCTGCCAACTTTTTTGAAGTACCAAACCCAATCTGATTCCCACTCAGCAATCTCCTTAATGTAAGTTAAAGACAAAAGCATTCCTCTTATTTGACTTGGAGTTTCTGGTGACAGAAAAAGAGCCTGCAAAAAGAATGTATGACCCAAAGGCTGGGAACTACTGGGGCAGCATCTTCAGTAGGCTGCTGCTACCTGACTCCATGCCCCAACACTTTAGGCTGGTCCCTTTAGGCATTGGATTTTACTATACTAAACATGATTCTCTAAAATGACTGAGACCCAGCCCTCTCAACACTCCAAAACAACTTACCAGAGCCAGGAATCAGCTCCGGAAAGTGACAAGCATCATATTCACATTCTTTTCTCACAGGGAATTTGCACCTTTTTATGCTTTAATTATTTCTACATGTCCGGGTAGTAGCAGCTGTCAGCCTGCTTTATCTACACATGCTGGGAAATTTACCTTTTTCCTTTTGAATGCTGACCCTGCCAAAATTGTTCCTACTCTCTCACCAGATGGCTGAATTATTTTGAAATACTCTACAAGGGATGGTGTGCTTACAGTGCTCAGAGGTTGCAGCTGCACAAAGCCTCTGTAGCACTTCTCATCAGGAGCACTCTTGCCTGCTGTGACCATCAGTCTTTAGTTGAAATTCCAGATGCATTTTAGACAGAAAACTGAGAAGGTTGATTAGAAATATCAAATGATTCCTGTGTGAGAAGATGAGATACACTTCACCTTCAGAGAGAAATAACTGAGGAAGGATGTGATGGAGGTTTGCAGGAAGAATTGCTTGAAGAAGGGTAGAAATTTTAAAATAATGAAAGAAAATATTTTTTCATATGACAAATAATTAAGCTTTGGAACTCACTACCCCAAAATGTCAAGTACAGTAAAACTCTTTTACTTTTCCCTTGTGTTTTGAAGAGGCTCTAGAGAAGGTACAAACAACATTTACTTATGAGAGCTCTAAGTATAAATTCGACCCTGATTCTCAGGTCTGCTGTGTTCAATTTGTGTGGGTTGAACAGTGTAAAAGGGATGTAGAGAACCCAGAGGCTTCTTCTAGAGAATTCCCCCCAGTTGCTGCAATTCTCTTGCCCTAAATCTTGAGGGTGTAAATCCAGTTTTGACTCTGCAGCTTTTCCACACATTAAGAATAGGGAAGGAAGACTGAAAGAGCTACAACCAGCCCGTTGACATCGTGGCTTGAACACAAGAAGGATGATTTGAAGTCTGAGTATGCAAATCAAATGCAAATGTCTGGGAAAAGGTGACACAGATACAGATGATTCTTGCTGGATCATGCTCTTCAATGCATAAGACCTGTTTAGAAGCACATAAAGTTGAGATTTTCAGGTATTAGTATCTCCAAAGGCTGCTGCAGTAGATGGAAACTGTGAGAGCTCAGTACTTCATGGAGGTCAATTTTTTGCCTGGGTAGGCACCCTTATGCATGTACCCTTTCTTTTTCTAACTTTCTAAAGTAAGAGGAAGGTGTGTTTTGTGTGGTGCTGGTGATGAAGTTTTCCCATAAAGAAAAGTTACATTTAGTGGTCCAAGAAGCTGCAGTTTCTCCCTCCTTTGTTTTCTCCCGACTTCCCTTCTTCCATCTGAGTAACAATTCAAATCAGATGGCATGTTGGGAAAATCTTGTATATGTTTGAAGGAGAGAATTTACCTCCTGTTCTCTTTTGCTTTCTTCCCTATTTGTGACCTTCTCTTTTCTGCTATAGCCCACACCACCTCAAAACCCAAGGGCTGGGAAGGATCCAAGGACACCAATGGAAGGAATGCTCCAGCATGTGCTCTCGAGTGACTTTGGCATAGATAGCAAAGATACTGGAAACTGCCACCTGACCCTTCCAACTGCTGTGTTCTCCTCTCCATGGGGTACCATCAACTACATCTCAGAGGCTTTCAGAAGTATCCAGAGGGAGGAAAATGTCCCCTCAGCATGCTTAACAGTGTGGGAAGAGATGGTAGGAGTGTGAGCATGACATGGCCAGTGTACATGCTGCTGCACTTGTTCTACAATGGGGCATTTCAAAAATAGTGCAAATTTCTGGCAGGAATGAAATTAACAGCTTTTTTTTTTCTTTCTTTCTTTCTTTTTTTTTTTTTTTTCCCATGAATTCTGGAACATACCTTGACCATGTTGCAAAGGTCAGTCTGTCTCCTGAGCCTTTTTACAAACTCTTTAGCTTCTGTTAAAGAAGAGGCAGATGTTTCACATCATTAATATTTTACAGTCTAAAACACATTAATGAAGACATCTTTTAAGTTAGTAAGTAGTTCCCTAGGAGAGGTTTGGAGGGTAGTGGAGGGCACAGCAGGGGCTCTGAGCCAGCACTATGGGATGGGCTGGGGACTCTTGCAGTGAAAGCTTGTAAGGAAAAGCTGCCCAGCTCACCACCCTTCCTTCACTGTGAATCTATTAATACATGATGTACAAGAAAAAAACCTTTCAATATTTTCTTACATTTAATACTTCCTAATTAAGACTAATGCCCTTTTACTTGTATGGCTTCAGGTGAATGAAAGCAATGTTTAATCTACACCTGCTGTATTTTGTTTAGATAGTTTACATTTTGACCTTTATGCATCTATAATTCTGCAGCACTGTTGATAGGAGTTGTAATTATGAAAAGCATGGTCTGAGAATACCCTTCCTCAGAGTAAAATATATAA
This sequence comes from Brachypodius melanocephalos, assembly GCA_013398615.1. Classification (NCBI taxonomy): domain Eukaryota; kingdom Metazoa; phylum Chordata; class Aves; order Passeriformes; family Pycnonotidae; genus Brachypodius; species Brachypodius melanocephalos. The sequence continues at coordinate 54,588,687 of VZSR01003803.1, forward strand.
CTGTTTCTCAGTTGCAGGAAAATCAAGTATAAAGCAACTTCTGTAGACAGGCAACGATTTTCAAGTGAAAATTTGTGTTTCTATGATGTTTGTACAAATCAGAAAGACCAGGATGTAAATACAAAGGGTCACAACTGATTCGTTACATACACTTCTACGCACACACATGTTAAAAACACATTACTGTGTTTGCCCTGTCAAGCATTCAAATGTAAGAAATATCAAAATTAAGCCTGTATGAAATATTGAGCATATGAATCCTAACACAAACTTTTGCCTTCATAGGAGCTCTGCTTTACCACTGTGGAGCTGGTCTTCAGTCAAAGAGCAACTGAGCAACATGACATTTTAGTCAGAATCGTCGGCTTAATAGGTATATATGTGTGTGTACCTATTTACAAACACACACATATACCACAGCTTTGTAGAGAACAGATTTTTTCCAAATGCCTTCTAATATCAGTCATATTTTCCCTATGGGATTATGGCTTTTTCCCTTTTATATTGGACTGCTACAGCCATTAATTAATTTATCAGCATAAAGCCACCTGTAAGAGAAAGAGACATAATAATATCTGAGTTTCAGAGGGCATGCTGCATATTATTGGTCATCTACATGGCCAAAGCAATCATGGCAAGAGACAGATCTGTAAAAAGATTTAAGTACATTTCAATGAATTGGGAATATTTTTGGCTTAATTTTTTTCTCACACATTATGCAAGACCATTTATTTTTAACTGTATCCCAACTAACTCTGGTTGTTGCTACTATCACTGTTATATCAGCTAATTTTTTAAAAAATAATTTAAGAGTTTTGTAATACAATCTTCTCTACAGCTTAATCAAAGACTATTTTTGAAAATATCTCTCTTGCTCAAACCTACCATTAGACTTGGATGTTTGGAGCAGCAATGGAAAACCTTCCAATGGATTAAGCATCCAACATTTAACATTTTCACTGAAAGATCTGATTAAGTCTATGTGTTGTGCAGACACCTCCTCCAGGAAATCAGGAAGTAGGATGTTCTCCAATTCCTAGAACACAAATTCATGCTGCTGCACTTGACTGGTGTACCACAGATATCTACAGCAGCATGAAATAAAATTATATTGATAATTTAAATGTAAGTGTAAAGAAACCCATTTTTTTTCTTCCAGTTAAGTGAGAGCTAAGCTACTTTTTTTTTAGCAGGACAAAGATCCTAAGAGTAAATGTTGCTTCCTGAATAGATTTCTAGACAATACTTAATGACCTCTGGAAATAAGAAGCAAATTATTTTCATCAGAAAACTGCATATTCCCATTTGGAAGGTCACTGAGAAATGCAGTAGTGTTCTCAAATGAAAAGTAACTCTCATAATCTGGAAAATCATCATCAGTTGAAATTTCAGTTACATAACCTCATGCCAGAACCACAGACCACATTTGTAACAGCACACTCCATTGATATTAGGAACTTTCAAATCACTATATAGGAGCAAAATGGAAGCTATCCCAAATTCCACTGGCTTCTTTCAAAACCAAAACCCATTCTGGGCTGTCCCAGAAGCAGCCAAAAGATAAGAGTTGAGGGATAAATGAAAATCCCATTGTACAGCGCAAAAGAAAGAGAGGGCCCTTCTCCTTAGAACTACCAAAAAGACACAAACACGTAATAACATCATTACAACAAGCAAATGTGTGTGCAGTACCTTGAATAGATACCTATCATAGCTTTTTAACAGCTGGCACACATCTGGCAGGCACATCAGTTCTATTCTTTCAGGCTGTAGAGTTGTCCAGAATGACATGATACAATCTTCCACCTGTCACACAAAGCCCTTTATGAATTTTCACTGATTTTACACTTGTGGAATGTGAAGTATAATTCAGTAAGACAATACACAAACACAGAAGCAAAGGAATGGCCATGGAGATGGGCTCTTTGCCTGGGCCCATCCTGGCTGGGCTCCAGTGTAAGTGGAAGAGTGCTGGGGAAGGCACAGCAAGCTGAACCTCACCAGGCAGTGCACAAAAGAGCAAAGAAACAAAGAAATGTGCCATGGATATGAGGTTGTAATTAAAGATATGTATCCATGGCTATGTGTTATGTGCTCAACTCAGACTTATTGATGTGCCAGGAGGGCTTAGGATATGGATACAAACTCAGATTAGCACATTTTGTTAATTCAGAATTTTAAAATAACTTGACTGAACGCTCCTTTTGTCCATAAATCATCCCCTACCTTGGCTCAAACCATCAAGTAAATAAGTTACACAGACACTGTTTTGCCCTTGCAGTTGTTTGCTGTTGTCAAGAGTAAATGATATTAAAGAAAAGGCATACCTTGTCAAGCTTGGTCTCTCTCACCATTTGTAAAATAACTTGACAATAGTTGTAGTAGTCATTGGCAAGCAGTGCAATCTGTTACCAAAAAGAGGGTACAAAATGATCTCACAGGAAAAGAGATAACTTGTTTTATGGCCATGTACTTTGGACGTACCAGTTCATAGGGGTATGATTCACTTTGTGCTTGGTCTCCAAAGAAGAACTGGTTGAAATCAGGAGAAAGGTAATGAAATGTCTCCTGTTCAGTCTTCAGATAAATGACAGATGGATAATACTGCAAATTCTTACTCTGGATGCATCAGAATTTATGTTGGACAATAATAAAAAAAAGAGATTGCAATTACTTTGTCAGTTTGGTTAAAGGTATTAAGTATTTTCTTGAAATTGTAGGACATGATTTTATATTAAGATGTATTTCTTTAGAGAAATGCTTGTCTCTTTTAGAAAATAGGGGTGGGTCAAAGAAACAAGAAGGGCTGCCTAAATATTGAAATCCTAAACTGTACATGAATTTCTTTTCAAAACCAGTAAATATTTAATGCTATACACATCATCCGTATATATTTTCTATAGCAACTCATGTCACACTTGTAACCCACTGGATAAGGCTGCAGATAGCTGGATGTGCTGTGGGGGTGACAGGACATTTCCCACGGGCTGTCTTTGTCACAGCAGTCATTATTCCACCTGAGCACTCAGTAGAAGTAAGACAGACACCCAGCCTCTCATTTTTTCCTCACTTTGGTCCACATAAGTTTGTGGCTCGTGCTCTGCTGGCTGACATCCGACAAGCTTGGTGTCAGGCCATCCTGTGACAGCTTGCTGAGGGGAGAACTGCCACAGGTTGGTTTTGTATCTGCCCTTTTCGGTGGGCAGGGATTGTGCTCTTTTTTCTTAATCATTTTCTAGTATTTAAATACTTCTCATGACAATAAACTCTGAGCATGTTGAAAAGACACTGTCTCAACAGCATGAGGGTCTGTTAACGTGGGCAAGGAAGGTTGGTCCCCTCTAACTCCCCTAATATTCAAAACCTGATCCATCAGCCCCAATTCCCACTCTCAGTACAGACAAAATTATTTGAGCTGATGTTAAGACAACAAAAATATTTAGCTAATGGGGGAAATAGGAGTGGGGAAAGTAAGCATGTAGTGAGCTTACACAGACCAAGATTATTTTGAAGAAGATGGGCTAGCTGTATTTCATCAGAACATATTAGATAGCAGTTATAATTAAACATAGATAGACATTTTGTTATGTCTAATGTATCTGAAACTCACTGTTCCTTTCTTTTGTTTATTCTTCTTGTAATCAGCTGCATTTTCAGAACTCCAGGAACTTCTACTGTGATAAAATATGTAACAGAAAAAAACCAAACAAACATTCAAGAGGTCACTGATTTATTCTGTATTTAGTAAGAAAATAAGCTCAAACTGGATAGATTACACTAGGTTGGAGAATTGTATTTGGGAAACAAACCCTGCTCTCTCTCCTGTCATTTGGCAATCCTGTGATTTTCTAACAAATCTGGGACCAATTTCTGAATTTTAAGATGAAAATGAAACAATAATCTTAATGACTATTGAGCATTTAACAGTGCAACGGTTTTGACCTTCTTGCACCGGAACCGTGGGTTTGCATTTATAGTTGCAGTTTGTTTGGAATGGTAATAACTATAACAAACATGAAAATAACAAAAGCATTATAATCCTTTTGCTTTGGTTTCACAGTTATTACATTTTCTGCATCACACATAAGTTTAGATGACATTTTGTTTCTGGCTGCTACCCATTTACTTTGCAAGTTGGCCGTGGTGTTCCACACAGTCAGAATTTACCTGGACTTGCAAAATCTTGTTGCTGAAAGCAGGCACAACAGGCTGCTTTCTTGCTGTACTTTCTCCTAGCTCTCTCCCTGCCTGTTTTGTTGAGGCTCATGGTAGTAGAGGGAGAGGCAATGCTGCTAGTAAAAAGGATAGCTGCAAAAATTGGATGTCTCCAGTCAAGCCTACATCTGCTGCTGACACCTGCTCACTGTGAAGGCATTTCAAACTCAAGGGTCCTGTTGGACTCAGCTGTTTGGAAGGGTGGCAGGCTATCAGATCAGATCAGATGAGATCCTGCTACTGGGTTTCACTGCTGTGATGCATTACAAACCAGGGCATCATCATACATCCTGAAGGGACAGAGGACAAAATGTAACAACTTATCTGCCTGTAAACTCCAGCCACTAAAAATGCTTCCTCTCCACTCTCTGCCATCCACAGGACTGGCCCTTGCTACCTTTCCCTCTGCCCTACTCTGTGCCATGAAGGCTGTGTTCCAGCAAAACAACCAATCTGGCTGCCCAAGACAGGGCACAACATTCATGCTGAGTGTGTTTGCTGGTGCTGGCCACTCTTTCCTCTGAACATTTTAGAAGTGGTGACTGGACAAAGCAAACACGTGTAAGTAGAAACCTTTCATAACACTTCTTTCAAATAGGTCCTTCCTGCAGACTTCTAAAGCCTTTGAAATAAATTTAATGAATATTTTCCAGCTCCTGCTCTCCCAGAGAAGGCGGCCAGCTGTATCTTCTGCTGCTGCTACTATGGCAACACGGAGCAGCCTCCAGTGTGCCAGTTCCCTCGGCAGCCCAGCCTGGCTCCCCACTGCCCTGACACAGGCACGTCGAGGAGAGACAAGGAGCCCTCTGTGCCCCAGCAGCCAGCCAGGAGCTCAGTGTGGGTTAAGTGCAAATACCTACAGAACACTTACAAACAGTTCTGTGTGCTCTCACTGAGTTCTGTGTTAGCAAAGGGGGCTGGGGCTCACCTGGTGCTGGGCTGCACATCAGAGATGCTCACTTCCTCTGCAGAGCAGTGCCTGGGTAAAGACAGAACACACAAAAGAGGAGGTGGGTGGCACAAGGGGAAAATGGGTGACAAAAAAATCACAAGGAGTTTCACTATCTCTCTTGCGGAGTTTGGGCGATGCTACAGGGTGAGAACTAAAGCTAAAATGGGAAACACAACAATGGGGGTGAAATAAAGCATAACAGAGACACAAATGGGAAGGACAAAAGAAAAATGAAAGGAGGGAAAGTGGTGAATGTGTGTGCTGTTGACTGTCAGATTACACAGAGATTAGAAAAGTTAATTTGCTAGAAGCAAAATCAATTTATTTTTAATGAAAAAATAATAGGTTTGCTTCACTAGCCAGTCAGGAGCCTAAACCTTGCCTATTACTAGAATCAAAAAAGCAATTTTTATAGAACCAAAATTCAATGACATTTTTTAAACACAGCTGTACTCTGAGCCAGACCACGTACCATTTTAGGGAGAGCTTGCCCTCAAAGCTCCCATTCTGAGAGGGAACACATTCTATTGTAATACAGATCAGTAAATACCATATTCCCTGATGTCTGTAATACATTTGGAGACCTCACTGACGACAGTTGCATATATTTACACCACTTTCATTGCACCATCATCAGAGCTGTGGTACACATATCTTCAAAGAATTGAAGATTTCTAAATGAACCAATTCACAGGTGCTGTGTAAGACCATTCTCATCACTCCTTGTGTGGATATGTTCCAACCCCGACACATCTGGGGTCCCACTGATCATCCACACGCAAACACCTTTGTATTTAAAGGCAAACCATTATAATCTCACTGCCATTTCTGTGACTCCAACAAGCACAGCTCCCAAGCTGCCAGAAGCCTAGTTCCTCACTACCAGCACCATGTCAGTTGCTGGCTATCATGGTCATGAAATATCCTTTTCAGTATTTTCAGTAATTAGAGTGCTTCATAGTTTCGAAACCATTCTTTTCTTTGCCAACCCAGAGGCTGGATGGATGCTGTGATCTCTCAGCTGGGCTCAGGGATCCACTTTCTTCTCTGGTAGGTGTGACATAAAAGCATCTGCATGTTGGACTTTATTCAGGCATGGGAGGGCGCAGTAGTTATTTAGGACACTTTCACCACTGAAACAAATATCCCCAGCCTCTGCCTGAGGGAATGGCAACAAGCCAGACAAGTTATCCCATTAGAGGGGTCTGGTCAACAGACTGGCACTGGACAGCACTGAAATGGTACATTAAAAATCTTCTTCACTCTGATTTGGAAATTTCCATACAAATACACTTTCAAAAATTGAGATTATATGTCAAATACCGTGCTGTGTTTATATATATGATTACTTATATGGGAACACAATTCCTTCTTGCAGGTAAAAAAGTCTTTAAGTTTTAATTACTTTTTCAAAATTTCAAATTTATATGTAAAAGACTAGACTTTTCCATTGCTGATTTTATCAGTTGTATTGGATCATGAAAAACTAACAGTGATTTCAGAAAGTACTGAACCTTACTGATAGGACAGTAAAGATGAGTTATTTCTTTCATGACTTAATTGCAAAGAATTTACAAAACTCCACACAAATGGCAACTAACTCACTTATTTGGTTGAAGCAGATTCTACTTTGGTATGTGACCTAATTATTTAATTCAGAGTTGTGCTGCTCATCCTTCTCTGGCTGTGTTTTGTGATTTTCTACTGCTTTCTCCTTATTTTCTCCTGCTGTGCTATATGAGATGCTAAGAAGTAGTTGTGACACCCATCTGCCCAGGTGTTGTGGGCCTGCATGTTGGCTTGGGACAGAGACATGTAGCTGCATTTGGACTGGAAGCTGTTCTAATTTCAGCTATCTGGCTTCACTCAAAATCTTAGTGTCTTCTTAAAGTTGTCTTCAATGAAGGAAACATCAGACAAGACAATTTTGTAGTTAAGGGACTTTTCTACTGCAGCTAGAAGGATGATCTTTGTCTGAATATGATCTTCATATCTTGATTTTTTAAAATCTGAAAAGTTTTAGAATCAGAATCATAGAATAGTTTGGTTTGTAAGCAACCGCCAGAGGTTATCCAGTCCAACTCCACTGCCATGGACAGTGACACCTTCCACTAGGGCAGGTTGCTCAGAGCTCCATCCAACCTAGCCTTGAACAATTCCAAGGATGGGGATCCGTAACTTCTCAGGGCAACCTGCTCCAGTGCCTCATCACCCTCCCTATAAAGAATTTGTTCCTAATATCCAGTCAAGGCCTACCCTCTTTCAGTTCAGTGCCTTTCCCCAGCTCTCCTGTTGGCTCCCTTTAGGTACTGGAAGGTGCTGATAAGGTCTCCCTGGAACCTTCTCTTCTCCAGGCTGAAGAACACCAACTCCCTCATCATTTCTCAACAGGACATGTGTTTATCTTAAGAACCAATATCCAGATCAGTAGGTGGCTGGTTGATGTCAGTCCTTTCCCTGGAATGCACATCCTATTCCTTGGCTTGGCCAAATTAAACACAGTTTTTTAGGAGTAGGTGTCTGGGCAGGCTGGTGGAGAAGGAGGATGCCTGCAGCAGCCAGGGCAGCAGCTCCCCTATGGTTGAGCATGACCTACAGGGTGTTCCCCAGCCCATGGAGGAGATGGCTCATTCCCATGAGGACAGCCAAAGACAGAAGCTATGCTGGCATATGTGGTGTGTCTGTCTCCCAGCAGTGGCTAAAGTCCTTCTTTCTGCACCTGCCCCAAACTCAGCTGACACTGCTTCATTAGTTCCTCTTACTTCATGATTTTTTTCCTCATGTTTCTACACTGGGAGGAAAAAAGAGCAACAATTCAAATAAATCATTCTGTTTTCTCTCAACTCTGAGATGACCAGAATCATCAGCTTTCCTTTTATGCCCATCAAGATTGCTATTTTTAAGTGATGCTGCAGGGAAACAACTTTCTTTCCCTGAAAAGGAAAGACCAGCAGAGACTTAGCCAGAGACCTGCAATATCCATCAAACAGTGGACAAGATCTTTTCTAATTGTGCATGTCAAACCTTAGGCCTGTTCTGGGTATGCTGGGTACAGAGGAAGTGAAGGATATCACTTCAGTAAGTGTGACATGGGAAACCAGCTTCAAATTTCCTATTAATAATTTGTTTAGTCTCACAACAACAGACTGCCCGTCGATCATCTACAGAACCTGATCCTCTGTCCTGTCTCAACATTCACCCTTGTCCCTCTATGGACTTCTGCAACATTACCTGCCACAAAACCTATCAAGAAAGGCAACAAACCTATGGGTGTAATTTTTCTGTATTCTTCCAAAGCATGCACTCAATTAAATAAACATTATAAAAAATATCACTGAAACAGTTTCTAGGTCTTTATAGGCTGACTTGTATGCCCCTAGCATTCATGCCATAGAATAATCCTGTATCTCCATATCAAAGAATGAGAACCTAATTACAGAATTTACCCATATACATACTAAAGTAATGTACAAGACTGTAAGAGAATGAGGATACAAGCCTGGTCTTCAAAGTCGAAGGCATATTCTGCATCTAATTTTTTTCTTCAGTGTAAAGGAGTGTAAAACTGTTGCAGAATGGCAGCATTTCCCTTTTTTTCTTTTTCTTTTTTTTCTTTTTCCCTCCCCAGGAAGAAATTCAAGCCTGTGGTTTGTTTATCTGAACCATGAGTTCAACCATGAGAATTCTTCCTCTCCTGCCCACAACATGCTCCTATCTACCCTTTAACCTACCAGTATCTTACATTCATTTTAGGCTTTTAGGCTTTTGAGTTTTGTAATCCATTTTCACTTGTCTTACGCATTTTCTTATTGATGTTCTCTTACAAGAGGTGATTTTAAATTCTGATATTTTAAAATCAAGTGAATTAAGTATTTTTGAAGTGCTGCTTCAAGTAGTAAAAACCCCAGATAACATAATTGTGTGTAGGACTCTTCAAAACAGCACAGTCATTTATACTTTAATACATTTCTTCAGCCTACTGTTTAATGAGGAAGGTGACAGAATGTCAAGAAGCCATTTCAAGATGGTTTTTTTGAGCTCCCATTTAGTCTCAACATATTAAACTCTTCTTTTAAGTTCAGCATGAGTTCCTGCTCTTAAGATCTACACAGCTAAAATGCCCAATTTTAAGCAGTCTAATTAGGCAGTGTCTGTTTCCAAAATGTAGCTTGTCTATCAGGGCACAGCACTTAATGGCACAGCACTTTTATAGTGTTTATAATGAGAAGAAAAATATAATGCTATGGTCAGTGTTCAACAGATCATTTACAGATTTTCATGGACAGAAAATATATAGACTGTCGTGTGGTATTTTTTGATTAAACACTTTAAAAAACAAACCTGAGATAATTTTGTTCATACAGAAGACAGCAAAAATGTGCATAAAAGGAAGACTCCTTCTTGATAGCTATTCCATCATAATGGTATCTAGAAATTAAAAAATATGAACTGTATGATTTTCAACAAGTCAGCAAATAAATCATAACCTTTTTTTCAAAGCAGATGATCATTCTATTTAACCAAGATCAAGTAGAAAAAGATATATTTGTTTTTTAAATTCTGTTGCATGCTTATTTTCCCGAATAGAAAATAATTACACAAACTTTTTACAAACTCCTTTTAACAGTTTTTGTCCTACAATGATACCTTCTTCTAAATGAAATAAACCTCAAACCAGCGAATGAAGTGCCTCAGATTTTTACAGGACAGTTTGTGAAGTCAAGAACCAGGCTCTTAGCAGACAGAGGTCCCCATATCCCCACAGAAGTTGAAGGCCTTAATGCAGCTGTTCCTCAGTTACATTAGCTCAGTGACTGGATGGCCATCGGTGTCATGGCAAGCTAAAACTCAAGAAAACTGCCAGACCTTCTCTAAGATTTATCTGAGCTCAGTGAGCAGCACAGCTTCCACCTCTGCTACCAAGGTGCCACCAGCTGGCTCCTCCAGGCTGGGCCACCAGGAGCCAGGGGAGCAGTGCCCTGGTTTGGGGCCACCTGCAGCCAGGAGTAGGTAAACATCTGCTGATGGGAAGAGAGGGCATGGAGGCTACCAAACACCATCCCAAATCCTGTCTGCTGTGAGGAGCAGCCTAGGAGTGTTTGAGGGGAGGCACTCCCAAAATAAAGGATTTCCTGGCTCAAGCTGATAGGGAGTCCAGACAAGTGGAGAGAAGTCACAGACCAAGTAAGGGCATGTTGTTCTCAAAGCCCATACTTCCCAGCTACACAAAATGCTTGTAAAATTATTGTCTCAATGATCTTAAAATATCCCTTTTCCTAGCCTGGATGTTTAGCATGTGAGTATAATTTTGGATATGGAAAGGCATCAAACTCTCTGTGCTCTAGAACAGAGGGAAGAGAAAAGAAAGGACATTTAGGAGGAGAACCTGAAGTTGTCTGATTTAAATGGTTTGAAACTGTACAGCATTCCCACAGACAATCAGTATATGCTAGGTCACTCCATGGATGTGTGCAAGGACAAAAAGCACAATATAGATATTATTCATGGCTGCCACCCTGTGCATCCCAAAGCCAATTTTTCCTGGCCTAGAGGGGCAGTGTCTGAAGAGCTCTCAGTAAGGCTGTGATGTCTGGCAGATGCTTCATGCAAACCATGCTGTTAATAGCCAACAGAAATTGGAGAAATAAGGCCTTTTTAAAAGCAGTCCAATCTAGAATTCATGCCTTACCAAAGCAGATCTGATGTGGTGGTTTTCATGGAATTAACTCTATTTTAATGTCCTTGGTTACACCATTAATGACTCTGGATCTTGTGTTGTGTTAAGGACTTGCAACCAACAATTCAGCTGCCATATTACAGTGCTGGGGCTGAAAAGTCAGCCACTTTAAAATTTCATTAGAATAGTTATAAATAACACTTTTAAAGAAAGGACACAAACCCAATACCTGATACTCCCTGCTGTGGTCCGTTTTCTTGTCACCAGGCCTGGGAAAACTAACTGAATAAGCTGTGTAAACAAACAGAAAATTAGAGATACTTGGCAAATTCATTCTAAGATGCAAAAATGTATCTGGGACACTTTTTTGTCTCTAATCACTTTGTTTGCTTTTCATCATTTCCAGGCTAATACCTATTCTTACATACCTCTCAAATGGTAACTGTTGAACTAAACTCAATCAGGCATTTGTGGATCCAAGGCTAAGTAATTTAAGGAATTACCTCTCTCAGGTAGAATTTTTTTAATACTTTGCTTTAGAAAACAGTGCTCACACCAAGAGACTCCCTGCAGCCAGGGCAGGATCAATCAGATGGGGGAACTTAAAGGTGCCCTGATGGTCTCATACTCTGCCAGACCTTCAAGCCTTACTCATTTAAGAAGGACTTACACATGGGGTTTCACCTACCCACTTGGTCTTGGAAGGTGTACTGACAAGATAGTGCCAACACTTATCTGTCTTAAAGGGAGCTGAATCATCAAGCTGCAAAGCAGCCTTTTGACCACTGTGGTGGTGTGAACCGGGGTCATGCAGCATCTGTCAAGGCTGGGCTCTACAGAGTAATTAGATACTCAGGGTAATAATCCACTTCACTACAATTACACTGCATGAGTTGCTCTGTGAAGACAGAGACTAACTCAGGACACCTGGATCCAGGGCTAACCCAGGACACTCTGATATTCTCAACATAGTAGGAACAGAGGGCTTACTCCCTTTAGTGAGGAGTGAAGAGAGTCTCCACACAGCAGCACAAAGCTTGGACTCTGCACAGTGTGTTGGTGGTCCAAAGACCTGATAAAGGACTCATCAATGAGCACCTCTAGTTTTTATGATGGACCTGTTCATTGCACATTTCTGCACGCACCCACCCCAGCTGCTCCCGTTCTCAAATTGATAGTTTAGTATAATGCCATTCTTCTAAAAGGATATCCTATGAAACTGGGGCTTTTGTGCCACAAGACATACCCTTCCTCCTGCTGCCATTTCTTACAGAGACAGTGATGTATTTGGGCAGAGACATAGAGCAGATGAGATTAGAAGAGTCTTCAATCACCACAGTTTGATCCACATAGGGCTGGACTGCAAAAGTCCTTGCAGCCCATACACATGGCACACAGTCAGGTTATTACAGCTTTGTAAATTATTAATAGCTCAGCCCATTCTAGGCTGTGGTAACTGATTACACACGCACGCAGGTTAAACCAGGATTGCTGCACTTTCTTGGCTTCTTGCTACAAGGTCCATTCTCTTGCTGCAGAAGGACAGACCATTCCAAGGCACTGGGGAACTGCACCCCTGCTTCCTGCCTTGGGATGTGTTAACTTGCACTGCAAAGCACTGTGAGAAAATAGTTGCAAGCACCAGCCCATGGCAGCTCTGGCTCATCAGCTCTACTATATGACCAGATTCACGCTTCATCTGTGCCTATCCCAGCTTAAAAGTAAAACACATTAAAGTAGACCACACAAAGGCTTAGCTCACGGACGGTAACTCAGCCAGGCTGGAGCACTGGAAGGGTACAGGCAGGGTAGGATTAATCTCATCTACATGGCTACAAGGCAGAGAAGTCTAAGATAGTCACTGCAGACTACATAGTCAATGGTAAAAAAACTAATGGCAGTTCTGAGGCCCCTTTCATCAGAGCTGTCTGAGGTGATTCATTTAGTGTGAGGAAATGTGTAACTGCTTATTTCTCTCCAGTGGCTACCAAGAGATTTTTAATGTGGCAAGCTTCCTGGCCAATGTCTATGCTGAGCCAGGCAAATTCTACCCATGGTCTTAGCTGATGGGTGATGATCCATTAAGCTGTGGTAATAAATCACACTGGATCACTCACTCAAATATTAATTTTCAGCAGAAGTGATTTAACTTACCCAAGTAAAAAAATTAGATTCAACTGAATTGTGATAAATGATTCCTAGAATGGGGTTAGCCACCTAAATGAAACTGACTTTAGGTAAAACTTGTACTTAAATTATTTTGGGCTTCTGTTAAAACAGCGTTTAATAGCTCTTACTATGGAAAATAATAGAAAGTTAACTATAAAAGTAGGAAGTTCTGAAGTCTGAATAAGAAGTCTTAACCAGAAATAATCACAAGGCTTTCTATCTTCCTTAATTTGTTAAAAAAGGTTGAATAGCTATGGTTGTTGATTGCAATTGGGATTTCTAAGTGTTAATTTTTTCATGGGTTGTATCAACCTGTATGGAATAGAAAAGTGGGACTGTTAGAAGGATATTCTGTTCTATATCTGCATTTGTTTTGCTTGGATGATTCTATAACAACCTTTTAAGGTATGTTTAGAGCAAAATCTCCTCAAGTATACTGAAAAGGGAAAGTATAAAATTATTTAACAACTGAAGATATCTTTTAGAGACAGAAGAGTCATGTCCTTGGAATGAGCTGTGTAACTTTCTGCTGCTAAAAAAAAGAAAACTGTAAAACTTTCAGAAAATATATTGGCAAAAGAAATCTTTGCTAGTGTATCATACACCAGTTCCCGGAAGAAGATAAACTCCATCCCAAACAATACTCTTTCCTCTGGTACAAGTGCATCTACATGAAGGCTTAGTAGAAATACATTAGAAAACGCACAAGCATAATTCATTACATATTCGTTCTTTGTTATTTAATGTCTTTTAATATGCAGTGTGTGTAGCTGATGATTAGGCTTTCTCTTTAGGCATCCCTACTTCTTATCTTGTATATCCTATCTAGTCTGTACCTTTCCGAAGGTGGATGGATGTACTTGAATCTTGAAATCTGGATTGCAGGTTTCAATATACAGCTCATATAGTAGCCGACAGGGTACAGTGCGTCCTCCACACAAATAGAAATTATCAGCTAGCCTTTAAAACAAAAATCATCAATTGGTTTATGTCAGAGTTAGAAGAAAAAATTGTTAGATTTTTATACTTCATCAGATTTATAGTGGAGTCTGTAATAGTCACTTTGATTTTACAGAAGCATAGAATCAAAAAGAGCTACATCCTTTATGTTAATCTGTATCTAGAGAAAAATATATTTTTTCATATAAATATATATATACATATACTCTGCTTATTTTTAATTTTTAAAGCCCATTTTTCTTGTTTTCAACATGTAAGAGAGGTTATGTGAGATTCTGCTAAGAAATCAACTAGTTCTCATAATTTTTTAATTAAAACAATACAACCCAGAAATATCATTATAACATTAACACCAATATAGACAGTATTAGAATTTCTTACATGCAAAATGTTGTTATATCAAAGGATCTAACTTTGGTCTTCTAAATAGAAATGTATCCACTATACCAAGAATAATAATATGAGCATTTTTCCACCTAAAATGTGTGATATGGTATTTTGGGACAGAGTGCACAAACTAAAAAGGAGCACATTCTGTTTTCATATAATCTCACTGATTTTAGGACAAGTTTAATAGAAGAACAGAATTTGAATTTACAGTTACTATATAACTATATACTATATAACAGAACTACCAGGACTGAAACAGGCTTAGGTGTTTAAATATCTGTCCTTTCATCAAATCTCTGATTCATCCTACTAATCAGAATGGTCATAGTCAAGTAAATGCTACTACTTGTGTGAATAAGGTGAGGAAAATGTATACTTGGTTACTTATTAACCTAAGACATTACCTTCACCAGGAAAAAAATATCTTTAATTATAAAATAATGCCAATGATTTTGATGTCAGAAGATAACAGGTTACAGTACAAATATGGGAGCAAAGCTGAAGCAAAGGAGCAGAGAGATTAATTTTCAAAGAATGACACATTGCTTGTATCACTGCAGTTTCTTGCTCTGACTCTGTTTCCATTCTATCAAATTATTTATGCATATTTAATTAATTTATCAGCTGAATGCAAGTGCAGCACAGTGCCAGTTACTCACTGTGTCTTTACTGACAATTGAGCTGGTTGGGAAGGCAGAGTTTTCACATTTACCAGGTGTGATAAGTCAGTTGGATTTTAAATCAGCATCCTCTGGTTTAGTACCCTGATTTCAGGCAACCCAGTTGTTTATCTTAGTTGCTCTGGCAGTAGACAGTGGATAAGGTCTACAGCAAATTGCCTTGCTAGAACAAGAATGTGGTCTCCATGCAGCTTGATGATGTTTACCTCACCTGTTATTTGTGCCTCTTCCCCTTTTTCCATTGAAGAATGCTATCTGCTTCCCCCATCTTTCCTTCTCCACAGCAAAAGACCCCCAAATGCCTCACTTATACCTCATTGGAGACCATTCCTGAGCAGGAACCTGTACCCAAAGACAGGGGATCTGCTGCTCTAATTCTGGCATATTTCCCATCATCATGATAAAAGGTAAATTAAATTTAGTCTACATAAGAGTCCTAATGAGCTCTGCCTCCCAGCAGGAAGAAATGCTTTTTCTTCTAGAGCATCTCAAAACCCTTCACGATCGAGCAGTCTCAGAGGAGATTCATTTTAAGTTTAAATTCATCCTTAATACAACACCACAAGAGTCATTGGAAGTGCATCAGAAATTAATTCATGCTCCAGTAGCTGGTTTCTGCCAATAGTTTTTCCTCAGCATTTAACTACTTAGTGACAAAGTATTTGGGAATTCCATTTTGTGAATTTTTTGTCTATTAAGCTGCCAGTTTTTATCAAATAGTGAGTTAAACATCTCTTTAGTGCTGACATGTTATACAAAAATATTTCTATCAGGAAAACAATCCACACAGAAAAGAGCACAGCATTCATCTTCTTGCTTATTAGCCCCAAGTTTTCAAAACCTGAGTTTTTATGGCATATATCAAAATAGAGCTGTGAATAAAGACAAAAAAACCAAAAGGAAAGCATGGTAAAGGAGAAGGGTAGAAGTTAAAGAAAAAGCACAGGGGGAAAGACCTCCTCCATTTATCTACTGTCTCCACAAACTGTATAGGCATTTTTATCTGATTGATTTTAGAACCTCACATAGACTCCAAGTGTTTAGGGTTTGCCGCCTATTCTGTGTGAATCCTTAGTAGCCAGGTCACTGTACAGGTTGGCAGGTCTGCTGTTAAAGCATTTCTGGACCAAAATCTGGTTTGCTCTTGGAAATGCCCCAACTGTAAAATTAAGCTGAACATTTAAATGTTTTCAAAACATGAAAAGAAGGTTGTCATGATGAAAAAAATCATGAGTTCATCCTTTCAAGGATTGGTTATGATTCAGTTTTATTGTGTGTCTCAGACTTGTTGGATGAATGACCTTGTATGTATGTCTTCCTTCAGTCCTTTTAAAATGGGAGCAAGTGATATCTATATCACAGTGAAAACACAGACTAACTCCCACTGCTCAAGTACGACTGACATGGGGAGTAAAATTATTTAAGATTACTTGCTGAGGAGTTAAAAGTTTGTATGTGTTGTTACTATTTCACAAAAGCTTCAACATTATTCACTAGCAGGACTCATCTGTGCTTGGGGAGGGAAGTAAAGTAACCCTGGTTTCTCTTTGGGTGTCAGATGATGCTCTTCTCAAAGCCCAAGAAAACAATGGCGAAAACCTTCCTCCACTATGGTCTCATTAAGGAGTTTGACCTTCAGCACATGAAAAAATAACCTTGGAGAATGTCAAACGCCCAGCACCACCCCGAGTACCAGTGTGCCACTGCTCACAGCCACCTGCGTGCTGTAAGAGCCCACCAGGCACGAGTGGTCGAGCCAGGGAGCTCCTTGACAGCTGTCCGGCACCATCACACCAAGTGGATGGCTGCCAGGGACCTGATCCCAGTCAGTAGGCAGGCTGAGACAAAATCCCGTTTCCCCCATGTCAAACCACCTCCGTATCACTAAGGCTTGTGGCAGGAGATGGTCTTTCAGGAAAATGTCCCTGCTTTCTTGGTATCACCATGATGACGGGGCCTTTGCAGCAAACCACACTCTTGCCCTACGAAATTGCGAGAAGAGTTAAAAGCAGGTCTCCTACACTCTCTGCGGCAAGGCAGATCCTGCGAGCCCCCCGGCACAGGAGAGACGGCGGCGCCACCTCCCCGCGCTCCATCCTCAGCCACGGCCCGTCCCCGGCAGCGGGCAAGGGGACAGCACCCACCATTGCAGGACGGGCAGGTAGGTGAGGGAGGTGGGGCCGAAATAAGCCATCTCGGCCGGCTCCGGGACGGGCTGCTGTTCCGTGTCGTCCATTGGGACCGGGATGGTGGGGCCGGGGCCGGTGGCTGCCGGGGCCGTCGAGTAACGGACGGCGGGTAACGCCCGCTCCGCGCAGCCCCGCGCAGCCCCGCGCCCGCCCCGCGCCTCTCCCGCGCCCGCTCCGCCCCTGCCTCGCGCAGCTCCCAAGGGCTCGGGCGCTCTTCGGAGCATCCCGCAGAGTGTTCTGCGCCCTGCGGAGAGCTCGGGGGAGCCGCGGCCCCGGTGCAAGAGCCACGCAGCATTCCTGGCATCCACTGCTCGGCCGTCAGATGGGATTTTTTTTTTTTTTTTAAAATTTTTTTTTTTAGGAACTGCTGACGAGAAAAGGAATTCTGTCCAAATCGGAAAGCGGTGTGAATGGCCGATCGTGCGGCGGTACTTCTGAGTATCATGTAGTAGCAGGAGAAGAGGGAATATCTTCAAACTAAGCGGAGATTTAGATTACTTGTTAGGAAAAGATTCTTTACTGTGAGGGTGGTGAGGCACTGACCCAGGTGCTGTGGATTCTCCGTTCCTGGAAGTGTTCCAGGCCCGGTTAGATGGGACTTTGAGCAGCCTGGTCCGGTGGAAGGTGTCACTGCCGATGACAGGGGAGGTTGGAACTCGGTGGTCTTTATGGTCCCTTCCAACCAGGCCATTCTATGATTCCATGATTCTGTGATCACAAGTGCCATCTTAGAAGGTTCTGCACATGTTTAAAGCCTTACTTTCAGAGTTTTCAACAGGAATGCCGCAAACTCCCATAATTGTTTAATTTCTCTTTGATACAGATAGATGAAAGGTCTCTCTGCTCTGCTGAAACCCTGTAAGCACTTTTCCATCACAAGTATCCATTATGCAAAATGAGCTTTGCTGTCATGTGACTGACAAACATAAATTATGTATGGCTGGAGCATCTAAAAGCTTACTAGTTCATGGCTTTGGGTTACATCAGAGCTGAGCTTCTCAGAAACTCCCACAGCTCCCTCCTGTTAATTAGCTTCCTGAAATCCCCATGTATGACACAGACTGGCTTGCTTCCTTCGTTATGGCAATGTGACCAAAGCCAACACGTTGGTAGACAGCAGTATTAAAGCGGGGGTAGGGAATATGACGCCAGGAAAGGGAATGTAAGGTGGCAGGCTACTGGATTTCTGGTCCCTTGATGTACCTTGTTTTTGAGGAGCAGTGCACGCAGATGTCATGTATGGTACAGGTTGCTTTGAATCCGTGAAGCCTCATGCTGTGTTGAGAAGCCCATGGGAAGATGACGTTCACTCGAGGGCCCCTGAACCAAAGCCTTGAAAATGCTGTCTGCCAAAAAATACAGCATAATGTTAATACATGCATTGTAACCAGTGCAGTCTGCCATCAATAACTGTACTTAATGGCTGATTGGGGAAGCTTTCCTCAGTAGCTGCAGTTTTTAGTCTTGATTTTGTATGTCTGCAGTCTACTGACCTCCTCTGTGGGACATTTAACTTAGACAGCGAATAGTCCTGCAAATACTGCAGAGAGAAATCTTTCTTGGGTTGAAGTAGCTGTTTTAAGAACCAACAACAGTGGTATTGCAGCAGCTGTAAGACTTGCGTGGTGTTGCCATGTGAGTACTCCTGGAGCTTCTGCGGTAGGTCTGACAGTAGGTGCTGCCTGGACACTCACTGCCAGTGCAGGTGTGCCTGCCCACTCTGCACTCAGAGTGCTCTCCACTCCATACAGCTAAGGAAGAGGAAACCTCATCTCCAGTTCCCAACAATTGGCTTGCATATGTGTTTGCATGTGCATCTGAGTCCTGGTCATAGTTCTCAATGTTCATCACCAACAACTGGCTTTTTGGGACTATCTGAAATGCCACATGGTGAAGTTCCCTAGGCCCAAAGACATCTTAGCAGGAAAAATACCAAAAACCATTTACAATTTAGCTAAAACTGAAGAATGGTAAATAGAATATTACTGTGGTAACAGACTGAAGTAAGGGAAATGACACAGATCAGAAAGTCCTGACAACACCTAATACTCAGAAAGGTTTTGATGAAAAGAAGCAAATGCTGCACAAAAAAACCTGTCCAGTTACTGTCCATGGCTTGAGAGATACCAATTAGATCACAGCATTTTTCCTGCCCAGTTTGCAGATAATGAGATAGACAGATCTGTGTGCTGTTCCGGTCTTGACATACTTCTTTTTGATTAAGGCTTTCCCATTTTTTTCCAAAAATTACTCTTTACCTTTCAGATAATTCTAACACTTGGGGTTTTTTTGGGGGGGAGGGGGGACTGAGTTGGGGGGGGGGAAGGGGTTCTAACTTTAAATGCCAGGCTGTTAGTAGAACTTGGTTGAAAACCTGAAATCAGTTCCTTCAGCTCGAACCAGTCAGATAGGACTGGTGGATCTATATCAGGTCAAGCTAAAGTAAGTCTTTATTCTTGCATAGGCTGAAAGCGGCAAAGCTCTTTATTGCTGTCATGGACATACTCCTTGCATAAAATTACAGAGTATATAATGAACATCCATTTTGACTGAAAAAAGATTTGGTATAAAATTAGGAGTATGGTTGAACAGATTAAAAGGTGTACTAAAAAAGCTTCCTTCCTCTGACTTTCACCCGTAACTAGGAAAAATTTAAACCAAACTTTGAAGTACTAGACATCTCCAAAACGTTTTAAGGAGTGTCTTTAGCACAAAATTGCCCATTCAGATTACTGTCTGCCCTCAGGCCCCCCATCTGATATTCAGGAGAAGATTTGGATACCTTGGGAGATTTGGATGCCTTGTAAGGTAAACAGATTATGTAAGAGCTCTTGCTGGTGACAGCTGTCTTGTAAAAGCAAGTGCTAACATCTCTCAGATATTTACAGTTTTAAAAATAAGTGCTTTATAAGAGTTTTTAACACTTAAGCAAAAGTATGTATGAAACGATCATTAAAGCAAGTGAATCTACTACAGCTTCCACCATTACCAGCAGCAATGAACATATGTGACTATAGTAAATGGTTTCCTCTAGAGTTGCAAAGGCCTGAGAGGTATTTATTGCATTCATTTTCATGTAGGAATGGGTAAAAGAGCTTGAAAAGGAAAATCAAAAATACAAATCCTTCCCTCACACCCACCAAACCAAGGTCCTGGAGCAACATATCATTAACTTTTCCACATGAAAAGTTAAAAGAATTTTAAGTTTACTTAAAATTAAACTTTTTAAAGTTTACTTAAAAGTTAACTTTTTAACTTTACACTGACAGTGGGTCACTGTCGGTGTAAGAGTCCCGTTGGACAAAGGCAAGTATTCCAATTTGAGAAATGTGTCAGTACATTTTATTGGTTTGGCATTTGTTTGTTTGTTTGTTTGTGTTCTTATCTCTACTAGTTGGCCTACCAGGGACAAAATTACTTCTGTGCAAAGGTTTAATCATTTTCCCTTCCTTTGAGATCTGAATAATGCCAATGATCAGACATTACCTAAATCTGATCAGTTTACTATTAGCAGAGATCTTCAGTCTTAGTTATCTTTCAAACTTTAGTTTGAAATAGATCACTTGAATGAATCAAACAAATGCAAAATTTATTTCTGGTGGTGTCATGACATTTGATGCAGCAGCAAAAACAAAACAGGATTGCAACCACCTTCTCCTTAAGTATAATGCTTTAACACTATAGAACCTATATATGTCCTTCACAAGCCACACACTTGGACGTGAATGCACATGAGGAAGAGGAAGGCTTCAAGTGCCCATGGCATGTGAACTCTTTCATGCAGGAAAATCCAATTCAGCAAAGCATGTCAGCGTGTTTGTAAGACTGCTTCATTTCAGCAAAGCATTTAAGAATGTGCTTAAATTTAAATATGTACTTAGCTGAATCGTTCTGCTGAGTGGGGATTGATGGTTGAATTGAGGCATTAAACAATAATGACTGAGCTGGGAACACAAAACAATATGTAAATTGGGATGTGTCCTGTCATGACTAGAATAAACTGATTCAAACAATGCGATCATTGCATGACTAAGATCTCTTGAAAGATGTGAAGCCATTAGAAATACTGAAGACCTGGTGACTTGAGATGGGACACAATCACTGACAATCACTCAGTCCTTCACTCAGATCACCTGGTTTTGGAGTGTCTAGTGGAGAGGCTGGGTGAAAATCTCTTCCACGCAGTAACTGAAACACTTCACTGCCTGTTGGCACATTGTTAATTCCAGATGCTGCCCAGGGCAGTGTCATCTACTGATCTTTTGGCTAGGATGAAGGAGAAATCCTTTGAGTGCTTTTGGTCCAGCCACAACCGGTAGCAGGGTCTGTCTGAGCAGCTCTGTCCCTCTTGTCTGGAGAGCCTCTGGTGTGAACACTCCCCATGGGAGCCTGCTGGTCACCCTTCATGCTCCTGCACAGGGCAGTGCCTCCAGGAAGGTGACTGCCGAGTTGAGGACTGTGGTTTCCACCGTGTGCTGACACCTGCTCTTTATATTTCTTGCTCTTTAGACCAGCTTAGGGCAGCCAAGCAGTTTATACAGTGACTCATGAAGATGGAGATATGGATAAAAGCCTATCTGTCCAGAAGAGGCTGAGGTAATGCTTGCAGGAGAAAGGAACTGCTTCGTTTCTGCTTGGCAGAAGATGTTGTGCTTGCTCCTCCAAGTAGAAATAGCATTTTATGATGCTTCCCTGATACATTATTTTTGTGGTTTGGTTTTGTTTTCTACATTTTGGATGCACACTGGAGTTAACTTTCTATTTAATAGGACAATCTATTATTAACAGCCATGCTATAAACTCTGAAATATTGATGCTAGGTTTGCATGTTAGAGTAATTTGAACAGGAAAAAAAAAATCTGTGCAATAAAACCAGTGGTGAGTCATGCAGAAAAGCCCCATCTATCTCATCAGAGGCTAGAAACAGCAGCTCTTACATTGGCTCCTGTGTCTGGTTTGCAGACGACATGCAAAATACCCTTGATTGTATTTGTGGGTCAGGAATGTTTACACAGTGAATCAATTAGTTCTGAAGTAAGGAATGGCATTAAGGGCAGCTTTCAAACGTGTTCATGGTAAAGTCCAATTACAAAAGTTCTGAAAAGAGAGAAAAACATCACCGTCTTCCACAAAAATAAATAGACTTTACTGTGAAAAAAGGTGTTTTCTTTCTTTTTTTTTTCTTAATTAAAACAAAAGGTGAAAAGGTTTCACTTAAATAGCTCCATGAGCCAATTATTTTCTTGAAAGTATTTGTTGATAAATTCAGCAGAGTGTTTGACATAATTAAATGACAATGCAGTTAACAGTTAACACCTCTGAAACTGAATTTTATTGTAACAAATACAAATCCTGCCTCGGTAATTTTGAGGGTAAAGCATGCGTTACATGAGTGATATAGTTTTATCTTCTTACCTTTTGAACATCTTGGGCCAAATGGTACATCAGAGAAACATTATATGCATGTAGTGTCAGGGGTGGTATGATTATAACTGCATGCAGTTCTGTATTCCTATTATTCTTTTACAAATCTTGTTTTATCCTTCAGACTAGAGATAGTGTGATTTATGCCTTGCTTACAGTTATATAACTGACATTTTCATATAATATTTTATCTCAGATTACCAATAAAATTGAGAGAGAGAGAAAAAACACTCTAACTGACTTCATAAGCCCAACCATTGTAGGAACACTGAAACCTGAAGTACCACGACCCATCTGTACTGTTCAGATCCACCAGGAACCCTCTTTGATCAGGGAGGTGAATTAGACAACCTCCAGACTTCTCTGATCACCTAATTTATTCCATGATTGCTGCATGGTCTCTTTCTTAATTGCATCTGAAGCATTTGTGACTTGTCTATGCTTGGCTTTTGTTCAAATAAGTAGAACATTCATTTATGTTGCTGGCGGTAGTGTTGCTCTAGCTGCAGCAGTGTAAAATACAGCCAAGGCAAACTTTATAAAGAGAAATCCTTTACTTGGGCCAGTTCACACAGCTAGACTAGATACAAATACTGTATGCCCACACAGATTGTGTTGGATCTGAAGCTAGCAGCAAACACATGGCTGATAAAGGTTGGGAACAATTGCTCTGGTAGAATGAGAGAGTGTTTCTTTTTCCTAATTTAGTGAATTAGATTAGACTGATATGGTTTAGGACGACAAGATGTCTGCTGTACCAATCAACATTCTCTGTTTTCATTGGAATAAATTACAAAATCAATCTTTGTGAAAAATTGGATTTGAAATTCCCCTTTGAGGAGCTTGTCTGTCTATACTCTGGCCCCATAGCTTTGCCCTGACATGAAGGAGCTCTGGCGTGGTTGGATTGTCACCAGCCATGGAGGGGCTCTGGACTGATCAACATTATTCATTTATGGTCCTGATTTGTGATCCTGATCTTGAACTACACTCCATCATTTCTGACCCTTACAAATACTTTCCTTACTGCTAAGTGCTCCTCAGATGGCTTACATAAAATATTTTCACCTCTGCAAACTTCTTATTTTGACTGTGTGCTATTTGTAAGGTGAGACTGGCCCTCTGGTTGGTACTGCTGGAGTTTTGCATGAGCAAGGACTAGAGATGAGTGAATACATACCCTGAATATTCATTTGCATTCAAAAGGGAACTTCCATTTAACTGTGGTTGTAATCCTTTCGTATTTATTTTCTATGAATATGTGATCATGTGAGCTTTACTAGCATAATACTTCTCTGTGAAAATGCCCATGTGACTCACTCATGGGAGGCAAACATTTAATTCAAATGTTGCATTTCCAAAAGGAGGTTCAGAATTTTCAATTGACTTTGTTTCAATTACTTATTCAAACTAAATGTTATGATCCTTGAGGATAAAGCAAAGCAAACCTAGTCAACATTACAGCCAGTGGGACAATCAGCATCCACGCTCAACTTGTTAATTTTAAAAATGGTTTCAATATAGGCCAAAAGATATATGGGGCTTAAATACACTTTTCTCAATATATTGTGGAAGATGCATTCCCAACTGAAAATTTCAATGTGGATTACAATACTCATAAATGGGATGATCTGCAGCCCTACAATTATTCACTGAAGTATTTAATTCATGATTTTGTAACGAGCACATTTCAGACTTGAGCTGCAGATCTACAATTGATTCAATGTAAACTTTGCCAAAGAAAATCCTCTGGTAAGATCAAAATATGTGAGTTAGAGATGCAGGATGTGGTTGCTTAGTTACTAAGCAGAAGTCTACCTGAAAAGCACAGAGAGTATGGAGAGCACCTCAGAGTATGGATAAGGGTTTTGCCCTCTACTTTTGACTGACATTTCTGCTGAATGTTAAAACAGTGACTCCAGTCTGGCAACCCCACTGCTACTGCAGTCAGTGGTAGTGCAACCATCAGGGAAGATAGAATCACTGGGGAAAATTTAGACAAAAATTTGGACAAAATTTAGACAAAATTTAGTTTTAAGAGGCATTTAAGGGGCATTTTAGAGAATGTACCATGGATATTTTTCTCTCATGCCATCCTAGTTGCCCTCAGATAAACAAATCACAGAGATTTCTTATTTGTTTTAATATTTTCAATATATCCTGGGATTATTTTTAATAATTTTTATAACTGTTTAAAATTAGAAAACCTAAAAAGATCATTAACCTATAGTATTTAAAATTAGTTTTCCCTTGAATCTGATTCTTGGTAGAAACAGTATTTAACAAGATTCTGTGATGTTTCTGCAATTTGCCAAAAATATTTTCAAATGTTTATAATCCATTCTCACCATTGTCTTGAAAATAATCAAGAAGACAGTGGATTATTCCCCTTTCAACTGTGCAACAATAAGTTAGAATCAGAAATGTTTTCCATGATTTGAAGCCTTAATGGCCACAAGGAAAAA
The DNA here is from genome assembly GCA_013398615.1 of Brachypodius melanocephalos. Classification (NCBI taxonomy): domain Eukaryota; kingdom Metazoa; phylum Chordata; class Aves; order Passeriformes; family Pycnonotidae; genus Brachypodius; species Brachypodius melanocephalos. Next base: position 54,613,808 of record VZSR01003803.1, read on the forward strand.
TATTTTTAAATCAAATCTTTAATGGTTTTCATAATTGAAAGAAATGCTAACATATTGTTAGCAATGCACAAAGCTTTTGTTTTAGAAGACATACAATTTTGACTATGAGTGAATCTTGGAAAACAGCATGATTTAATTTGCCATCACAGTCAAGTGATCTATATGAATGATATCAGACAATCTTATGACATTTTTTTAATGCTTCTGCAGCTGTCATCTTGTCTTTTTCCAATTTTCTTAGCTACAAAACAGATGTCAAACATTTTTAAAAGTTACCCTGGAATTATTTTATCACTCACACCATTTATAGGCATTAGGGTACCTAAAGATGCAATTAGTTAAGAAATCTCTGCATAAATTGCAGTTAGTATTTTATTAAGCTATGCACAGTCATTTCTTTACAAATTCTAGATAGTGCAGAACATTTTTCTAGAGCTTGCATCTTAATGGCAGGTTACAGTCACAGCTATGGCTACACTCTGTGTAGAAATGTAGCATGACCAAGAAAAAATACATCATTAATATGTAACGCCTACCTTACTGCGACCTATGCAATACCTATTTTTCATACCCTAAATTCAGATGCTGTTTTCCATACAGTTACTCTTTACTCGTGTGGAAATGCACGGGAAGGACCCCCAGCCATGACCTGGATCTCTGCTGGCATGAGAGCTGGAGGGATGAACCTGCATCCCCTTGCTTTCTTCCTCCCAGAGGCCAGGAGTGTGGCACTCCAGCAACTGAACAACTAAGGGACCACAAAGAACCTTGCAGGTGAGCCTCTGCTTCTCCAGTGAGGTGAATATTCACAAGTCTTTCTTCTCTGATCTGGCTCACTCTCATGGGTTCTTTCACTTCAATTTTACTTGGAGGCCTTGGTAAAGGGGCATATTCACCCCACTTTTTCTGAAGGAATCTTGGTCTCTGAAACCCTCAACCACACCTTGCCATCCAAATTACTTCTTCCCCTCTCTCTACTATTTCATATTGTGGCTTCCTTCAGCTGTCCTCCTTCATTAACAGTTCCTGGCACACAAGCAGATTAATACAAAATGAAACCTCCTTGTATGCAGGCTGCTGAACCCTGGCTGGGAATTAACAAGGACCTCCAGTAAGGGTTCTCCTGAGCAAATCCTATTAACAGCAGGCTACCATGGTCAGTCAAAACATTGAAACATTGCATTTAAACACACCAGAAGCCATTGGCAAAGTTTTATAGTGTTATTCCTTGTACATCATCTCCTCAGGTGGGCTGAGAGTGTACAAACAATGATCAGAGCAATGTTGCACTTTAACAGGCAAAACCAAAGCAGCATCTACAGTTCTTACTTCAGGTGAGCAATTTAGCATAGTTTTAGAACTATACATACATAAAAAAGTGGTTTCTTTTGAATGCTGTGATCAATTATTATTGAAATTGTAACTTTCTTTGGGCCAAATTCTACTTCAAAAATGAGATTTAATCAAGAGTTACAGTGCTTAATGTTGTTCTGTGCAGGTTTGATTGATTCAATTTACTTCTGGCTCCTGCAAAAATGCATGCAATAAGGCACCGACTCTTAAATTAAAGAGTGGATTATCACCTTCAGAGCGGAGTCAAAGGATTTAGGAAGAGCCTCAAATAAGGGATGGAGGAACATATTAATGACAAAGGAGTTAGCATTCACTGAGGTTGAAATAAATTAAGACAATTTGAACATGTGTATGACAAAGCTTTTTCAGTTTCCTGAAACCAAATTTGTTAACTATTAACACATGCTAAAAACTCTTAACCCTTTGATAAAAAGTTGGGAAGTAAGATGTGCATGTTAAACATAAAATAATTTTTCATTATTAGTAATACTATTAAACGTGGTTTTTTGTCCTGTTTGTTTTTGTTGGGTAGGTAGTTGCTCATGTTCTGCCACTTAATCCCGTTCTTTTGCCTGTTTTAAAGTACCTAATAATGTAGCAACTGCTTCTAATAAAATAAAAACACCTGGATAAATAGAGCGGTGGTGTTGTCTATCAGGCACAATATCCAGGTTTGGTTAAAACCAGGAAAGTCTGCTTGAGCTTATAAAGTAGCTTCTGCAGCTTGACACAGATATAGAAGACTTGCTCTCAGCTCTAGCAAAAATGCCTGAAGCATAAGGACCTGGGAACTTCTGTTCAAGGACAGAAATAATCAGCACACACGACATCAGATTTTTTTCTGTTCAGCCCTCATAAATATCGTTGCTAATTCTACATGTGACAGTGAAAAGCATTTTGCAGCCTTGTGAGGTTTTTACATTTTCAGCTTAGTGTGGTTTACCCACAGGCTGTGTAACTTGGAGAAGAACAACCTACTTGTGCATTTTCCCAAAAGCAATGGTTCATATGCTTCTGAAACAGAGAGGATAAAATGCCCAGGCTGTGGCCAGTTTCAGTGTTTGCCACATCAGTGGTGCTGCCAGTCACCCTGCAAAGCCAATGCAATGTAGCTTTTAGTCACAGTGCTTACACCAGCCTCTGATGTTCTGAAACAACTGGGACTTGCCATGGGCTCCTAAATCACACCCTTATAGTTCTCCTTTTCTTGGTATACGGCAACTCTTAGAGGCTGCGTTTAGCCAGCATTTTTCGAGTGAGGTCTCAGCAAAATTTGGATTGTTTCATGTATGAGCCCATATAGAAACTGAGTTCTTTGAAAACTCTTGTCATCATTATCTATGTGCAACTTTATCATTCTACAGCAGTAACCTTTCTGGGGACCTCACCATGGGTGAAAGTACTGAGCTGAAGAGAAAAAAGGGATCAGGAGAAAATGTACTGCAGTAACCCCTTATTAGTGAATGAATGCACACTCATGCATACTTCAGCTATCTGCTTTGATATCCAAATACAATAGAGCTATAGAGTAGGCTCAGAATTTGACCTTCAGTATCTTTATGCCAGGGTATTTATTCCTCAACTGGTTTCTTTAGTCTTAGGCTGTTTTTGTGCTAAGTAGTGAAGAAGTCTGGTAACCCCTGCTGTGCCAGAGGAGATTGGCCCTGGACAGTGATCATGGTCTAAGACTGGCAAGCTTGAGCCTGACATTTAATATCTCCTGCCAATCTTTCTTCATTAACAGAACCCAAGCTTTAAGCTGCTTAATGATGACATAATGTTTACTTCCTTTCAATGTAGGTATAGAAGAGATCTGAATAAAGTTTATCCCCTCTTGATCATGAAATATTGTATGTTGTGAAACACAGGTTGTACAGCTGAGAGAATAAGAATTTGAGGATAGAACTACCTCCAGAAAAAAACATTTCTGTTGCTCTGCACATCCCTATCGGGCTTTTATATCACTGTTTATCTTTGTTATTATGAAATACATCTTTCTGCATGGTGGTCATAACTCAAAGATTATTTGAAGGGAATGTCTCTTGACTGTCATTTGACTTGCTCAGGCCTTTGGAGTTCTTGAAATGTAAAGATTTACGGGTGGTTCTTTTTTGCTGTGCTTGTCCCTTACCTATGTGTGTATAGATATATATCTCTTTCTCAGACTGGCTGATTCAAGTAACTAGTGCAGAGGAATCCCCATCCTAGGAACAGTATCTTCTGCTATACCTGTGACTTCAGTCAATGCTTGTCTTTCGAGACCTGGAGGAAAAATACACAGTACAAGCACCAAATCATGGAGCAGGAAGTATTTTCTCTTTTTTTTAGCAAAAATTTTGCTGACCTATGTTCCTTTGCTACAATACAGAAAGCCCATCCACCTACAGAAGATGATACTACAGCTTTGAGTAGGGAAAATCAGTTCAACAAACACAAGACCGTGATGACTCTATGATCAATTATCAGAACTGTTCATTCCCCTTTAATAGTAGGGTTAATATGAAGATGTATTTTGTGAGTCTCTGTAGGACTGGGCCAGATACCCTGAGTTTTAGAAAGAGAAAAGAACATTTCCATTTTAGGTAACAACCTAAATCTGGTTTAGCATCCCTGGAGGGTTTCTCCTTCCTGTGCTAAACAATTTTCAGAGTGTAAGTGGTTATCTTTGCTCATGCCTTTTGGTAACAGCTGCATGGACATGTGCAGGAGCACATGTGAAAAAGGCTTTGTCACCATAACAGCATTACAGGTAGTGTGTTTTATTGAGAGCCATGGGAAAAAAAAAAAAAAAAAAAAAAAGTAGAAAGAAGTGAGGCTCAAAGCAGAGGTCTTGCACTTGGCACAAAAGAAGCAGGTTTGTAATGCCCATAGTTTCCAGGGGAGCTCGTTGCCCCTAAGATGGGGTATGCCATTATGGGAAGTTCTCTGCCCAGTGAGGAGCAAAGCTGGACATCATAGACTTCACACAGAAACTTCAGAAGAATTTGGGACCCAGAGAACTGAGTGCTTTGGAGACAACAGACTTGGGCTGGAGTCAGCATTGTAGGAAAGCACTAAGAGGGTTCTAGTCCTAATCTGTGCAGGTGAGAAGAAGAATTGCAGCCCTCTCCACGGGCTGGAATTTCCTAAGAGCTCATGACTTCTCACTCATGTGCGTGACATTGCTTTGGTCTAGACAAGAGCTGACAAAAGCTTGTATAATGGGGAACAGGTCACCATCTGATGCTGACTCCCACGAGCATTAGATGACATTGTTTTTCCAGACAGTTATCATAAATAGCATTTTCTGTTAAAACACATGACAAAAACTCTATTATGTTTTTTTTGCTCTGCTTTGAAAGAAATCCCCTTCTACAATTCGTGGTCAAATCTGGCTAAAAGATTCTGGAATGGCACTTTTGTGATCAGAATTTTCTGCTGTGAATTGAAAAAGAAAAAAAAAGTATTTTCTTTGTCAAGGGAGTTTAAAGTTGACACAAACCAAAGTACAAACTTCCACATAATCTAAAATCATCAAGAATATTTGTACAATGTAATGTTTGATGACAAAAAACCCTTCAGAAAAATCATATTACCAGACAACAGTAATTCAAAAGTGACCACATAATATTTTTTCTTTTATTCTAGATGTCAGCATCTCTCATAAATAAACAAATATGTAACTTGCCAGATGTATGATCCAAATCCTTCATGTTCTGAAAATAGGCAGTAACCCAATAAAGATTTTTTTTTAAGAAAAGTACAATATTTGACTGACCCTGTGAAATTTACCCCTCTGCTTCAGCCCTCACCTGCACTATCACACTTCAGGCCACTGCCCTCTTGGGTGTGCTATCACATGTGCTTATTGTGATCAGTGCTGCTCAGTGAAATGATCCAATTTAGTCCTCAAATAGTTAAAGCAATTGAGCTGGTGCAGAGGAGAAGGCACTAACCTCTAAGGAAGGGATGAGTACAAGCCCTGTGCACTGTATAACATCCTAGCCCAGTGCACAATTGAGACTAGTATTTCATGGAATCTCCCCTCCTCCTGTATTAATTAATTAGTGACAGGGACTCTCCCAGCTGCCCTGGTGATCAACACACCTCATTTGTTGAAAGGTGCTGGCCTGAGGGTTTGTCCCATGGTGACTAATGCTATTCCAAGGGATTTAGCAACTAGCACAATCAAGGCCTTCTTCCCAGTAGACACCACACTTCAGAAGTTAAGATGGTTGAATACAACAGGCATGGGCTAAACTCCATCTCCACTAGCCCTACAGACTGAGAACGGTCCTGGATGGTGCTTTTTTGGGGATGTCTGCCTACATACTTATCCATCCATCTTGCCCATACCACATGATCTGTAAAGACAAAATTATTACCCACTGTCCCTCTGCAAATTCTCACTGATCACTCTGGAGGGATCACGGAGGCCTTCAGGAGTACTAACAAAATTGTAGAATCACAGAATAGTTTAAGTTGGAAGAGACCTTAAAATGTCTTCTAGTCTAACCCCTTGGAATGAGATGGGACATCTTCAACTAGATCAGGTTGTCCAAAGCCCCATCCAACTTGACCTTGACTATTTCCAATGATAGGGCATCTGCTTCCTCCCTGAACAACCTGTTCCAATGTTTCAGCACCCTCATTGTAAAAATTTTCTTCTTTAAATGTAGTCTAAACATACCCTGTTTTAGTTTAAGATCTTGTCCAATGCAACAAACCTGAAAGGTCTGTCCCCATCTTTCTTACAGGCCCTCTTTAAGTACTGAAAGGCTGTAATAAGGTCTCACTGAAGCTTTCTCTTCTCCAGGCTGCACAACCCCAACTCTCTCATAATTTCTTCATAGGAGAGGTGCTCCAGCCCTCTGATCATCTTGGTGGACTGTAGGGTGCTGTGGGCCCCTTTTCTCCTCTGGCTAGCTTGCCCTGACGCTAGTTGCGGAAGAGAGTCCCTTTCTGGTGGCCACGGTGCCACACGGGGCTCTTAGTGGGCTCTTTTGAGGCTGGAGGCTTTCCCAGAGACGCTGGAGCGAGGTTTAGAAGGAGACGAGTGACCCTGCTGC
>VZSR01003803.1:54620308-54736499 GCA_013398615.1 Brachypodius melanocephalos
ACTAAAAACATATAAAAGCTAAAAACACACCACCACAGTGGACCTTGTTTGGACCTATTTCAACACGTCCATGTCCTTCCTGTGCTGGGGACCCCAGGGCTGGGTGCAGCACTCCTGGTGTGGTCTCACCAGAGCAGAGCAGACGGGCAGAATCCCCTCCCTGGCCCTGCTGCCCACACTGCTTTGGATGCAGCCCAGGACAGGTTTGGCTTTCTGGGCTGTGAGTGCTCATTGCTGAGTCATGTCCAGCCTTTCATCCACCAGCACCCACAGTCCTGCTCTGCAGGGTTGCTCTCAAGCCCTTTTCTCCCCCCAGCCTGTGTTGGTCCCAGGGATTGCCATGACCCAGCTGTGGGACTCTATCAGGGCAAGGGGCTGAGTGCCCTCTCTGTCCCTCTGACCTTGGTGTGTCATCTCATAGCTTGTCATAGGCAAGCCTGGCATTATCCCCCTCCCTCTTCAAGTCCAGTCTAAAGCTCTGTCGACAAGCCCTGCTAGCCTGTGAGCAAAGACCTTATTCCCCCTTAATTATGGGGGAAAATATTTAAGGTTTAAATTTGGCCACTCTTCAACATCAGACTGAATTTGACCCACATACACTGAATGCCATTGAAGGGAAAACTGCAAAATAATCAGTTCTGGGGCTGGAAGAAAGTATCCGGGCAATGTTTCTGAATCCTTTTGCTGTAATACTGTCATCTTTGTTCGTTAATACTTCTTTTAGCCATGAAACCACTTTGATTTGGTTAGAACTCGGAACATCTCTGCCTTCTTAGGAAAACCAAATTATGCTGATTTGTATTTTTTCCTTGTGCAGGCTGCATTTGTTTGCACACAAGATGTGAATAATGAAGGAGTCTACGAAATTCAGCTGGTGAAATTCTATCACAGTTTGTAAGAAACAAAACAAACACAAAAACAGCCCATCAAGTAAAAATGGCTGATTGATGCAAAAGGCAACACAGATGGAGGTAATGGGGTTTCAAAAGAGGAATTAGAGACGATCTGAATGGAAGCTCATAAATCTGCAGCAATTCAGCTTTGCCAAGAATTGCAGTGGGAAATCCTCATTATGGGAGATATTTCCATTCTGTACTCACCCATGAGAGCTTTGCTAGGGCAACCACAGGGAAAGCAGGAGACCCAGCCATCAGCATTCCTGAGCCCTGCCAGCCTGCCCTGCTGACTCACAAGGCGGCCTTGAGTGAGTCACTCATTGCCAGATGGTTCCACCTGACCTTGTCAAGGTGCTGCAAACAAGGAAGCAAAACAGACTCACCTTTGGCAACTATGGCAAACAAGTTTTATCATGTTGTATTCCAGCTTCCCCCACACCACCAGTGAGCAGTGTGGCCAAGAAAGAAGCTTTAGGCCAGGCCAAGCCATTTCTGGGGCTGGGAGCCATTGCCCTGGTGTGGCAGACACGTAAAGGAGCTGTTTGTAATAGAGGAGGACTTGAATGTTGCAAACTGTCGAGAACTGGTAGCAAGTTCTTTCTACACAGAAAGTGGAGAACATGGTTGGTGGAAAGTTCTTTGTACATAGGCAGCAGAGAAGCCAGTGGCTCAGCAGATCCTATGGGAAAGATCGGTGAACAAGGAGGATGCAGAGTCCCAGGGAGGGTGCCACACAAACACATGAAAGAGCCTCCTACCACACAAGCTCAGGTGAAGGACTTAGAGAGAGGCTGGTCTTAAATCTTCCACCAAATGGGAAAAATATCACTGCTTCTAACAGTGGGCTAGTGAATCCAGGAGGGCTGCAAAATCTGGGGTTTTTTCTGTTTTATTCCACCAGTTTCTCACCAGAGGGCATGCCACATTGCTAATCTGGGAAGGGCAGTCCTTGGCGTGACAATCTGTCTCAAGGCAATTGCTGTGACATGCTCTTTCTCTTCTATGGGATCAGATGTGGGCAGCCTGATCTATGTTAGAAAAACATCATCAAATAATTTCTGAAATAATTCACTTGGGACTGAGTTTTCCTGAGGTTTTTTCCTCTGTAGTGCCTCTCTATAATATCTCTTGTACCACCACCTCTGATCACCAGCACTGGCCTGGACTAACATGACTTACAAAGCCTAAAAAAGAGCTGAGACCTGAGTGATGCATGGTCAGACCTGCAAGCTCAGGGGAGAAGGAGACACAATCACTCTTATCCTTGCCTAAGCTTCATCTCCCCTTGCCTCCCAGCACTGGCTCTGGATCAAACTTCCCTGTTTCATGGCAGGAGACAACGCCATTAATCACATTGCTGCATTCAGTATTTGTACATAGAAAAATCAAGCCGTGTTCCAGGTTGTTGAAAATCCTTCCTGAGTGCCAGCAGAGGGTTAGCTTTAGGCTGCATCTGCCCAGATACCATTCCTGGTAAGGATCAGCTATAGGAGGAGATTCTTGAGGGGTGGGGTGGAGAGGGGGAGATGTAAGAGGCTGCCCTGCAGAGCTGTAATCTGGGCTTTAGAATTAGCCCACATCTCCTACAGAGTCATATAAAAGTGCCATTAAAATCAGTACAGGAGCTGTCACTGCAGTAGGCAGCTTAGAGACAAACACAGGCAGCAAGCTGTGTCCCGAGTGCTCCACCCCACTTTGCCCATCTTCCCCCAGGATATGTGAGGACTGTGAAGTGCAGGATGATTTGGGATGGGTCTCAGCTCTGTTGGGCTGACAAAGGTAAACCAGTGTGAGTTATATGGTTTCTGTTCTCTGTTACTGTGACCGTTATGTGACACCTGAAAGCTTCAGGAAATGATTCATAAAAACGCATTTGCAGAGGGTTAGGTGCACAAAGGGAGCTGTAGGAAGAGGTGTCAAGAAATCATCACAGGTGTGGGTAAACCCAACTATGTACCACCAGCAACACAGAAAGCTGTCCTGAGCTGCTGGTACTGACCCAACAAGCCAGGCTGTATTTTAGCAGGTGTGTCTGCACCAGACTGTGGATCCTCCTCAGCGCTCCAGCAATCACCCAGGTAGGGGATGGACGTCCCTCTCTGTCTGAGGTCTCACCCTGACACCACAAAGTACTCCACAAGGGAGCAAGCCTGCAGTGAGAAAAGGAGAACCTCCGTGCAATAAGTGCCTCTCTGTTTCTGCTTTGTGACTGTGTTAGAAAACCAGGCTAGTTAAATACACTTGCCAATTTTAATCCCTGGATAGCACAGTGAAGCCTTATGTCCTTTGTGCTGCTTCCAGCTACAGCATTAACTTTGCTAAACATATTAAGTGTTAGAATTTTTGTACTCTCTTAGTAGAAACAGAGAAAAATAATACTTAGGCTGGAGCTGACCCATTTGAACTAGTGAAACACTGAAAACTCCCAGTTGTCTTTGAATAGAAACATTTCGAAGTATTGCCTAAATATTTTGGAACAATATTCAAACTATGTTTTCTTTGTGAGATATTTTATTTGATGTTTGCAAAATATTTCATGTCTGCAAGCTATTGGATTTGACTCTCAGCTCCTGTTGAGCAGTAAGCAACATGCTTTTTGGCTGCAGGACTAAAGCTTTCCTCCTGACAACTGGTGACTTGCACACCATTGTCTTTCTTTCTTTGCATTTCTGCAGGTAACTTATGCTAAATTAATGAAGCATTTGCAGAATAGCTTCTAATCACCAATAGAAAAACCATTATGCTATCTCAGAAGTTGCTGTTAATGAAATTATGTGGTTTTCCTTGCAGTGCACCTAAATCCTTTACTTGCTCCTTGAAAAGAGCTATAAGCTTATTTTCTCTTTCTGAAACTATTATATTTTCTGTCACAGCCAGGATTGCATAGATTATGCAAACAACTGTCTTGTTAAATTCCTTTAAGCAAATAATCATTTAGTACTGCAGGTGCAAATTCCTCTGCAGCCAGTGGGTGTAGCAAGTACATATCCGAGACCTGCATTTTCCCTGTTGAATCGAACTGCCCAGATCCTCAGAGGACCAAATGGGACAAGGGGAAAAATGGGAGCCATGAATTGTGGTACCCCTAAGGGGCTGGTGTGTCAGAAGGATACAGACACATGTGCGTTTTGGAGACATAACCACTCTCCAGTCATGAGAAAAGCTGGGGAAAGTGGTGACATTGGAGAGGCTGGGAAAGAGATGTAGCAACCAGAGTGGGAGAGCATGACTGTACCCACTGTCAGAGTTTCAGTGCACCAAAGCCAGGGTGCCTCACCCCATAATGACACAGCTAAATGGAAAGATTTTGTTTCTTTTGTGTCTCCACCCAGTTAGATAAAGATATGGCTAATGAAAGCCAGGTCACACCTGTCTACTGGCACCTTTTCCTCTCTCATTACGCGTGTTACCTTCACAGATAGATTTATCTCGGCGTAGAGATAAAGGGGGTTCTTTTTGTTTGTTTTCTGTTTTCTCTTTCATTTTAGAGGAAGTGTTTCATACCTGAAAGGTACAGATTATGGTTGCTTTTACTCTCTCTAAACTTAACTTTGGTGGAAAATTGGGAGCTGCTGAATCTGTTGTGTTTGATCCACTAGAGAATAAATATGTACATAAAAATTTGGGGCTGTACAATTATAGCCCTCTGACAACAGCTGATTAAAAGCCATGAAGTAAAACCAAGAATATCTCGAGCAGTTTCATGAAATGAAAAATATTTATGTTCTTGGCTTTAATATTTTCACATATATTTTTATCTTTTTGCATATTATGACTTGAAGGTATTTTAGTTCACCTGAAAATACTTGTTAATTCAATAGAAACATTTCAATGTCTAGTATAGCTGGTTTTAGATCTGTATCTTTTATCAATACCTTCTCTGAGGAAAGCATCTTTATTTCTAACTGACAACCCAAATCAGGATACCAGAGTTTAATCTACAATGAATTAGGAATGCAGATATGGCTCAGCTGAGAAAGCACAGGTTTCAGGTAATTGTGGAATTACCTGTCTTGAAGCAAAAACCCTCCTTGAATGTACTGTGCGTTCAGGTGAGAGAATATTTTTTCAGCTTCAAGCCTACAGCAGAATAATAAAAGTCCTCATGTTGAAACTACAGGTGCTTCATGCAACACTGAGTAAATTACTCCAGAGTGAGTTTGGCTGGGGAGAAGTGACAGTCTTTTATTCGTTGCACAAGCACCTCAGTCAGTCTGTCTGCTCAGGTTTCTGGAAACCTCTGTGGTCTGATTCACTATTTCCTTACTGTTTGTTTTGGGACTGGGAGTAACTATGCAAACATGATGTTGATGCAATGTTGTAGGGAGTATCTAGGCTAATCCCTGCATTCAACTTCTGAACATGTTTGTGGAGAGCAAGGGGTTGGATTCCTTACTGTCTTCTCTCCTGTGCTAAGCCTATGGAGATATAGGCACCCACAGTTTTTACACTTATTTTCCTACTAAATCACCATAAGTCAGTGAAAGAGAACTTCTAGTGTACAGTGAAACGTTCTGACAGTTGGCATAAGGATATAGCTAGCACAAAAAATGTATTTTCACACAAAACCTTTTTGCAAATTTGCAGCTTCTAAGGAATCGTCGTTGTCTTCAAAAGCATCTGAGGTAGTCAGGCTAACAACTTGATTTTGGTTTTGGCACTGATGGCTTGGTGCTTTCAGGGAAGAATTAGAATTTGCTTCTTTCTAGATTTGTTTAAATATGTCCAAAATTATAGTAGTTCTACCAGGCCTTGTTTGGTGACTCAGAGTTTAGTTGGAGGGCCAGCATGGGGGCCAGAAACACACATTTAGAGACCTATGCCACTTTTTAACATGCATTCCATGCAGCATCCATCTCAACTAACAGTACCTGTGAGAAATATCTGACTTGTTTTAGATGTCTGCCTTATGAAGAAAGGGAAGAAGGCTGCTTCCATAGGTCAGCTGTGAAGGGATCCATTCAGCACCCTCAGAAGTGGAAGCCTGCAGCCAGTTTGGCCACCAGGCATCCTACCCTTTGCTGCTGAGAAATAAGCAGGATTCAATACAATAAGTACGTTGTTTACAGTAGCAGAAAGTGTGAAGGAAGAAAAAACCACCAAACCTTTCAGACCTGCTTTCCAGTTCCTGATTCTCCAGGGAGTGTTGTGTTGGTTTTGGAGACATTTACGAGGGAGGATTTAAAGTTTCCTTTAAGGACTGCAGAGTTTCTAAGGGTGGGGTGGATGGTGTTTGCAAGTCTTTTTAGGAAAGAAAAGCTTGACTTGTATCTCTCTGCAGGCATTGCCACTTTCAGTTGCAAAGCAGTGGTATGGAGACCAGAAAGGTTTCCTGTTTAATCTCCCAGCCAAAACTACAAACACGTGAACAGCTCTCTAGAAAAACACAGCTAAAAGATTGCACTTCCTGGCACTGGCTACGGAACATCAAATTGTAGGTGCTGTGCTTTGGTATTGTAAAACGTACATGGCCTGCAGACAGGCAGGACAGGAGTCCATGGGGCTCGGGATGCATCCAAGGGTGCTAAGAGAGACAGCTATGGCTTTCTGCTGTCTTTGGAAGGCTGTGGTCACCAGGGAAGGCCTCCAAAGACTGGCAAGATGCAAATGTCACATCTGAAGTGTGAGAAAGGATCCAAGGAACTGCAGGCTGGTTGGAAAGGTTACAAACACATCTTTTGGAAGCTGTGGCTGGACACGTGAGGAACAGACAGATAAATGGGAACAGCCACCATGGGCTTAGCAAGGACAAATCATGCCTGCCCACCCTGCCTGCCTTCTGTGCTGCCAAGGCAGATTCTGTGAACAAGGGGAGAGCAATACCCCAGCAATGACCTCTGAGGGAGGCCACTAGAAACCAGCTGCCAGTGGAACTTTGTACCTCTGGCCACAAGTCTTTAAGCTCAGCCATGCAGCCAGCTTTCCACCCACCATGCACTCTCTGCTCATTTGTTTCAGGGGTTTGGCTCTAGGGATACTATGAGAACCTACAGTGAAGGTCAAGATCAAATCAAGAGGCAGCTGGCAGAGGTTGCAACAAAGGCAAGCCCAATCAGATAAAGGGAAAACCAAAGCTCGTGGGGGGGTTTTGATTCTTATTCAGGAACCCCTGTCCTTGGAGATGTTGATAACATAGCTATCCAAGGCCCTGAGTAACATATTCTGAGAGAGCCACATTCCAGTGAAGGGGTGGCCCAGATGGATGGCACCTACACAGGTCCTTTCCAAACTGAATTATTCTATGATCTACACTATATTAGAGTATGTGTTTATACGTGGGTGTGCAGGAGACTTCCAGCACCATCTCTGACCTTGTGTGGGGGGCTGTTTTGTACCTTAATTCAAAACAGTTGTGTCTGGCTTTCTCCGAGAGAAGAGAGAACCTTCTGGGAGCTCATGTTTTTTGTTTCCACTTCTGTTAGGGAGGTGTCAGAATCGTGGAAGTTACCACTGTGTGCAAGACTAATTAGTGCCTGTTTGAGAAAAGGAATATGGGGCTGTATTGCCTTCTTACAAGGTCAGGTGTGGAAGCTGTCTGAGCAATGGGAGGAGGTCTGTGCTCTCCCACAGAGGGAGAGCTGAAGAACAAAGCTGTCAGTCTACTGCTTATCACCCCCAATACACATCTCTGTTTTGTGTGCGAATTGGTATTTGCTCCACACCTGACCCTGCTCTAAAATTAAAGATAATAATATTTCAACATGTTCTTGCCATGCAGAGAATTAAAGAGAATTAACAGCAAGGATAGACCCATGGGGAACAGCAGTGAGGGGAAGTATGTACTTTCTCTGTCCTCCAGACAGGAAAACAGAATAACCTTTAAGGGCTCAGCCAACAAACATTTTTTGTGACATCATCAGTGTTTAATCTAAACAACTCATGTTGATATTACCTCCAATATCATGATAGAGATAATGCCTGTGAACGGATAGGAAGGCTCCACATTGTGGGGCTATATCTGTGTACATTTTGTCTCATATCTGATGACACAAGCACTCGTATCTGTGCTCATTCTGGATCTTAGAGGTACGTCTAGTAGTGCACTTCTGACCCATTTTACAGCAAACCCATCTACACTGAGATTCCCTCTGTGGTCAGAGGAGAGATACAGGTATTTTCAGGGAGTAATTTCTATCTTTTGATAGCAGATCTTCAGAACAGGTTATACAACTTCCTGTTTCTTTCCAGCTAGTGAAAAAGAAGTGTGGGTGACAGGCTCAAATGGAGGTGTCTTCATTATGAACATCAAAAGTGCAGATTCAGCTCACCCTGATTTTTGGGTGTTAGAATAATTGTCTTGGCTAGCCTTCCAGAAGGCCCCCCAGACATGCACCCTGTACCCCCTGTGGCAGGAGCTCTGTGTGAGCTCAGGCCCTGGTGCCCAGCCCTTGCCCCAGCTATGTTGTAGTTGTACCTGTGCCCTCTGCCCCATTCCCTGCTGATCCACACTCACTCCCTGGACCCCCCACACTGATTTCACACCAGACTCCTTGCCTGCTGCTACCTGAAGAGCTTGATCCAATCACCTCAGCTCTAATCCCATTTGATGTTGGTTATCTGCTTAGTTGTGAGCTGATGCTCCAGCAGTCTCCCACAGGTCTGGCACCAGCTCCACAGGGATTTCACAACAACCCAGAGGGGTCTGAAAAGGTGTCAGACATCAGTGGGCAGGCAGCTGGACTACCCTCAGGTGTCTAAAGCCCAAGTGTCTGCATGAGAGCAAGGTGTCTAAGCTCTTGGTACAGGCAGTAAGGATCTAGACAACACAGTTAGTGGAGTCTGGAGAGCAATTTTGCTGACCAATTGTTGGGATCAACCTCAGGAAAAAAGCAGCTTGCTAAGCTCCACCAAATGTATGGGCTTGGTCTTCCTTGTCTACCACTGGAGTTTAAGCTGTATCTCACATTCAGGCACTATAATTTAGGCAAGCTAAATTCCACCCATGGTGACTAAAAGGAGAAGAAATAAATACATTTATGAGAAAAATATTACAATGATCACTCTGTGTTAAAAATTATGATTTTCATCTGAAAGGTATAGAAAAGCAAAAGCTTTGTGAATATTTAAAGTTCAGTCACTGTGTCTGTATGTGCAACCACACACTCCAAGAGTATTACATACAATCTCTCAAAATACATCCTTTGTTTACAGTCATATGGATTTACAAACACTCCGTGGAAGAACAGGGACACACTCATTGTATACAATATATATTTTGCTTCTGTAAACTGTTAATGTGGAATTATAAATAATAATTTGGTATATTTCACATGGTTTTCTGCATTCTGTGATTTTTTTCTCTCCAAGTAAATGAAAAAATTGGTAGCGTAAAATAATTATCTCTTTTTGCCCAGTCTCCTCTGCTCAGTTCTACAGTATTGTTATATCCTCCTCTGTTGCCATAGAAATGATTGGTATGTCCAATCATCACATTCTTGCCATACCCTTGCCTCTATATACTATGTATTTTGCCCTTTAAACCAGACTCTCAGTTGGCTTTTTGATATTTTGGGTTATGTTCTGCAGAGACAACAATAATGAAATATATAAACAAAAGAAAGAAAATAAAAAAGAAAACTTTGGCTTTGAGAAGACTGAAACTAATTCAAAAGACAGTTACCTGTATTAATACTGTGAAGATCCATGACTTTACTGCAAACCTTTGACATTTGTTGTTCTTATTAACTCCTAGCTCTAGCAAGCGATGACTTTGTGAGATTCTTAGCATCTTCTCATGCAAAAGAAGTATTTGCAGTGTTTAAAGCTTCCTAGCTATGGAACATTAAATACAAAAGAAATTTAAAGACACGCCTTTTGGGGGGCCTGCCGATTTTAGGAGGAATGAATTATGGTTTTTGCAGACTTGGGTTTCCCTCTCAAGAAAGCAGAAGAAGAAAAGAACTAGTCAAGATCTTCTTTAACATGAAACAAAGAATAGCAGTCAGAATGATGAATTTAATTTTGCTTCACACGTTTCAGAACTTACTAATGCAAGCTGGCTACTTCCAGACTCAGATGTCCATTCCACAGCACTTTATGACTCTAGGAAATACCCTGGGGCTGCCTGGGCTTCCTTTTCACTGATTTCCACTTCCTCCCCCAGCAGTGCCTGCAGGTATTTGGCACCAGACACGCTCCCCCTTCCCTACCTCTGGATAATAAACCTTTACCCCCGCCCCAGTCCTTTGCTCAGAGCCCCCTGAAGGCCCCTGCACATTCCCCCGTGCATCCTCTACGCAGGAGGGAAGGCTTTCTGTTCATCCAAGGCATTCGCCAACACGAGTGCTTTCAGCCCGGAGCAAAGGAAACCAAGGCAAGCCAGGTCTCAGGAGAGGGGGCTGCGTGGCTTTGCACCCCCTGCTGCCTCCTGCCGAGGAGCTCAGCCTTTGGTCCAGCCCCAAAGGATGGCACAGCCGGCAGCACAAAGCGCTTTTCGGTGCGATCGCGGCAAAGCGTGGTCGGACATCTAAAGCTGCTGCTGAATCTCCTCAATCTCCTGCCTCTTCTGGGGACTTCATATCCCGCAGCGGCCTGTAATACTGATTCCTAGGAAGTGCCACTAGGTGGCCCGAGATTGAACCTCTGCAGGCAACAGCTTTCAGCGGGATGTGCGTGTGTGGGGGGCAGGAATTTGGGAATTATCCTTGGGCGGTGCGCACCACCCTTATCACTTCTGTGATTTTTAGATCTTTGTTGCAGATGCTGGAGGAGGGAAAGGGGCATCCCAGCAAAACCTCTGAAATGGGAACGAGCTCGTTCTTATTTCTCACGTGAAATGAAACACATTTCTCTTGAGAATTGGGACTAGTGATAGCCTGAAGCCTAGTAGTACACCAGCCACGCCACCGCCCCAAATAAAAAAGTGTACTGTTCTTCTTTTTAAACTTTTTCGAAGGCAATTGTTACCATCATCAGGAGCTTATTTTGACACAGGTTAGCTTTGAGAACTCACCATGGATGAGAGGTCTGACTCCAATATACCGGAGGAGAGAAGGGCTTTCACATGCCCAGCAGATAGCAAGGGTGATCCACGGGCATCAGTTTTATGCCTGTTACCCTTCTAACCTTTTTCTCAGAGGTGCCCTGAAGTAACTGATTGCTCCCCATTTCTCCCTTGCCTCCATACCACACCCATTGTGTTTTCTGCCCATTCTTGTTCACTCTCATTCTAGCGTGCTCCGTGTCCCTCTTCCTCACTGATACCTGTCCGGGCATCAGACCTGCGGTTCTGCACACACCCCCCGTGACAGTGGTGGGACACCTCCACCTTCCTCCCACCCAGGGCTGCCCCACAAGCTCGGAGCCGTGTGAGAGGATGCTGTGGGCAAGGGCCGGGAGCAGCAGGGAAGGTGGGATGCACGGCCCAGCGCTGCCTGGAAAACCTCGCCCTGCTCCCTAGGGAGGCCAGGGCTGAGCTTGTCAGGGTGTCAACACTTCAAAGGCAAGGAGGAGGAGGGAGAAGGAGGAGATAGAGACATCGTTGAGCAAGAAGGTGCAAGTGGATGCCATCAGCCGGTTGTTTGAACTATAAACAAGTGCAGAGATGCTGGGAGCTGTAGCTATGCTAAACAGTTGGCCCATCCCCCTCCGGTGTTGTTCCCACTCCTCCCTTTCTGCTCCACAGTAAACAGGGCTTCGGCCAGCGATACCTTCCCTGGCATTTTGGACTTGATTGGAAAGCAATATATATCCTATGACATGCAGGCAGGCGAGCACAGCAACGCTAGCAAGTCAAACATATCCCCCAACTCCCTTACAGGCCTTAAAAATCCCTCATTTAGGCTGGAGACAGCAAAGGTGAGCAACACCAAAGCACTCGCCTGGCTCTTCTAGGGTAACAGAGGGGAAGTTTCACTTGGCCTCTGCAGAGCAGCTGCCAGAACTCCTGCTAACCATCGACAAATTACAGGCTTGCTTTAAAGTGTAAAAATACACTTATTCTCGACTTTGCTTTTATCGAGAGAAAAGGAATAGAAACCTAATTCATAGGCCCCACCTAAAGCCTCTTCCCCAGTGTTGGCTCTGCCTCAGCCTGCCTCCCTCCCCACAAACACAGCCTGCCTTCCCCCCAGAGGGCTCCTCCTGTCTTCCTCGTTTTTAGGGTGGAGGCTAATAAGCTCCCCAACCCTGGTAAGTCAGTATTAATTAACCTGCAGATGCCTGCAGGCTTCCAACACCTGCTAACTGAGAGAGTCCAGCCAGGCTCTCACGGTGGGGTTTTTTTTGCGGGTAGTGGTTGTTTTTTTTTTGTTTTTTTTTTTTTTTTCCACACAGCAAGCTTCCACGCCTGGAATAAGGGAAGGTTATAAGCTCTCACTCTGCCTGGGTGGTTTACAGTGAAGTAGAAAAGAAGGGGGGGGAATATTTCATAGGGTCTGTTTTCTTACCTTTTTTTTTTCCTCCTTTAATTTAGACCAGCAACCTCTTTTGCATGGGAGGGGCATCTGCTAGGAAGCAGCTCTGCTGCATGCTATCACCACCTTTCTGAAGCTGGGGGAGGCACTTTTAGCTGAGTTCTGCCTCTCTGCTAATGGGCACCCCTCTCTGCTGGCTGGTGGCTGCCATCTGTGGCAAATGTTGTAGAGCATGTAGTCAATCACTGCGGGATGCAGTTGTGTGGTGCAACAGCTATCTAGGGACTGATTTAGGGCCACTACAGTGAGGCCAGTTGGAGCTAATTGGATTTTTTTTTCTCCCCAGCCTGGCTTTCCAGATGTGACAGGGCAGCATAGCTTTATTAACCTAACCATGTTCATCCATGCTCCCTGTTACAGAGGAAGAGATTTCTTTTCTTTTTTTCTTGGTGTTGAATCACAGCTTAGTGGGGGTTGTTTCCTGCCAGTTCCTGAACAAGAGCCAAGTGGCCTTCCTTGCCTGCTGGAATTTTACAGCATGCACTGAACAGAGGTGCCACCCTGCTGAACACTGGCAATTTTTATTTCAGTGAGCACTTCTTGTTATCTCCACTAATACATGAGTCATTTTTCAGTGGACTAGAAAAACCAGAAAAAAAAATCCCTGGCAACATTCTTCAGTGACCCATTCAGGTGGCTAAAACTTTTACAAATGTCCCCTCACAGCTAAGGGGACACACTGGTAAATAGCCTGTGTGCACAAGAATGAAGATGGTGTTTTGCTGGGTCACTCCTGCAAGAGTGTGCAGGATGCTGCCAGAGAACTGCCACCATCCAGCTCTTCCCTGCCCAGGCTCCATCTTGGTGCCAACTTTGGTGGTCTCTGGGTCCTCCCTGCAGCCATATCACCATTCCAGCTGGATGGAAACACAGAGCTGTCTCCTGTTAGTGTTTTGGCCCAAGACCAGCTGGGCTGCAAAGGAGAACAAATGGGCCCACCTGGGTGGGAAGATGCTTGATGACCATGCCTTTCTGGAAGAGATGAGAAACAAAGGCCCAAGGAGATCTTAGATGACCTGCTGGAGGTCATAATATAACAAACCCAGCATTTCTCACAAGTTTTGCTAGAGTGTTGTACCAAAATATACAAAAATTACTTGTATGCTATATTAATTTGGATAATTCTGCACTTTAGATAATGGAAGCTTGGCCCCATATGCACTGTGACCCAGTTCTAAGGCAAAGAAGTGTGTTTCAGAGAACAGAAATGGCTGTTGATCCTTTACATTCTGCAGCTGTTCCCTGAGGATCTCCACAAGAATAAGAGTTCCATTTTTATCTGTCTTGCAGACCTTTGAGAGAGGCTGAAGGTTTGCTAGAACTGTGCATAATACAATACAACTCCAGAGCCAGAGTGCAGAACATCCTTCAGATCAGCACAGTAAATGTGTTCTTCACAGTCCGGGCAAGGGCAGTGGTGGCTCCTTCCAATACAAGTAGCTCCAACAGGATCCTTAACAGAATGTTTAAAAGGATACTCCATCCACCTTCAACCATGGCAAAGACATTAGGATATGTGGCTCTGGAGCAAGAAAGATCACATGCAATTCCAACTGCATAAATGTCAGAGGCTTCATTCCCTTGAAGATCCTGGATATATCTGCTAGTGTCTGCTCACTCCTTTCTCCTCAGTTCACACTTAAGCACTTTTCCCCCCACCTGCCAGCAGCAGGGCAAATCTCCTTTTGTATGAAGAGCAGCTGCCCCTTCCCTACCACCAACCCATCACCCACAGTGATGGATCTTTTCCATCCTAAATGAGTCTATGTTATTATATAGCTCTCTTTTCACTAGCAAAGGAAGGCTAGTACTAGAGTAGTGGTTTTCCCCACAAACCTCCTACCTGCCCTTCCAGACAGTTTCCCTGTGAAGCATCATCCCTAGCATCCTGTACTGGGCTTGCCTAAAGGCTGCTGCCCTTTAACTGGAAGACACGCTTCTGGCATTCCTGGGCAGTGCATTACAGTCATGTTGGCAGCTGCCCTCTGCCCCTGTCTATTGCAATACCTCAAGATGATGCCAGCACGCCCTGGGCTGCATTAGGAGGAGGGTCACCAGCAGGTCGAGGGAGGTGATTATTCCCATCAGTTCAGCACTGGTAGACAGACACATCAGGGGTTCTGGGTCCAGGTCTCAGCTTCCCAGTACAATACAGACAGGAACTTGCTGCAGCAAGTCAGTGAAGGGCCATGAAGATGATGAAGGGATGAGACATTGAGAGAGCTGTGATTGCTCAGCCTGGAAAAGACGAGGCTGAGGGGGATCTGACCCTTGTGTATGAATACTGAGTGGGGTGACTAAAGAAGATGAAGTCAGATGCTAAGTGGTGTACCGTTAAAGGACAAGAGGCGATTGGCAGAAATGGAAATACAAGAAATACGATTTCAACGTTAACTGCCCCTCACCCCTCCTCCACTTCTCTACTCAAAGGGTGACCACCCAGACAGGCTGTGGAGTCTCAGTCCTTGGAAACAGTCAAAATCTGACTGTACCCATTCCCAAGGAACTTACGCTAGCTAATTCTGCTCTGACCAGGTGTCAGACTAGACAATTCTCAGAGGCACCTGCCTCCCATCCTTAACTGTTCTGTGATCCCATTTGCTGATTCTTGTGTCTTGCAGTCAATACCACTACTCTTATCTGTAACCATCTTGATGAAGTGTTGTTTGCTGCTCTTGGGGGAAGGAACAAATTAGCACTTCTGCAGCAGATACTCAGAGACACCTGAGCAGCAGTCAAATGCACAGCTGATATGGGGAGTAGATGAGAACAAAGGTATTTCCATAAGGTATTAAGACCAGACAAGGGAATTAATTCCATCTATCTCCGGACATTTGCAGTATAACCATTTATGTTTGAGTAGTGTATCTAGACTCCCTTTGGAGTCAACACAGAGAAATAGGCATTTCTAGAAAGTGACTCATGTGACCTATTTCACATGAGATGAATCATGGCCAAGAGCTGCCCTTCTTTCTTTGCTGACTACTATGGGGAGAGTGAGGAGTGAAAAGGTCAAGTTTGGACTTCTATACTGTAGACATTTTACAACATTTAGGATGAGTCCCACCTCTGATACTTGTGTAGAAGTCTGTTACTGGCTAGAGTAAATTTTTACCTACCATAAAATGCAGTCAAATTTGATGAATGTCTCCTTGTCTACAAAGAGGACTAAATAAAGAGACAACTGAAAAGGACAGCCAAGCCCCAAAGCACTGCAGATTAAAAGTTCATACAAGTAATCCTATTGTTTTATTCCAAGACTGAGTATTTTAGGGGTACAGGTCAAGAGTACTTTGCGTAATGGGACTTCATCTAGTGCATTGGACCAAAGTCAAGGGCCATAAACCAAACCCTGCAGATTCCTTGTGTGGCTGGGCTCCTTAGAGTCCAGGGGAGTCTAGAGAACTGCTTACTTCATCAGTCCATGCTACTGTTTCTGGGGCGGACAGAAGAGGGCTGTGGTCAAGACAGCTCGGTAAGGATATGTCTTAGATCATTCTTTGCAATTTTTGCAGATTTCTTCACATACATCCATCAATAGGATCTTACCAGGGCAGATCTTCACCTCATAACATTGTTGATTGAACTTTCTTAGATATAAACTATCCTTGGCCTGCAACGACAAGCAGCAAGGAGGTAATGTGTGTGCTTCACAGTGACAGGCCCTAGGCTGGGTCCAAAGGTGTAAAGGGCATGGCAAGAAGACACGACCTGTCTTGTTTTTTCTTTTGAAGTATGATGAGGTGACACAGCTCAAAACTGTTTTCCCTTTTGCACTGTCTGGCACACATCTGGACAGCATCTGAACAGAAGACTGATCCGACTTGGCAGAGGTGGTTTGGCTGTGCAGCATGATGCCTCCATGTGCTACAGGAAGCCAGACATTAACACATTGTGGTGGTGCTATGGGTGCTGGGGTGCAGTGTGGTCCTGTGTGCCTGAGACAGTCAAAGAGCTTGACCCTAATGGTGCACCAAGGGCTCTGGAAAAAGGCAGTATAGCTCCAGATCTCATCAGGCAAGTGATCTTTGGGAAAGAGGCTTAGTCTGAGGACTTTTCAAGGGAAGCCACAATTTCTAGGTAGCTGCATCATTTTGGGATGATAACATTGTAGAAAAGAAAGGATTGAGACAGAGTAAATAAAGTCAACTGCTGAGAAAAATAACAGGCAAAGTGTGAATTAAAATAGTTAATCTCAAATTAGGTACCTCAAATCCCAAATTAATTCCTGGTATAAAAGAACTTGTGACCTCAAATTTCTCAGAACTTTGATAAAGACAATAATGTGGGGTTTTTTTCCTGAAGTGCTTAGAAATGTCAGACAATTATATAAGATTTAAGTGTAGATATTAGCTGCTGTCCTGTAAAATGTAGTATGCAAACGTGTTGGAAACTGCTCTGGGATGCAGGGGAAAGGCTGATATTTAAGTATAATTTTACACCTTGACAGTGTAAAATTTCATCATCAAAACATCATAAAGTGTTTCTGCCCTATGTTATTTTTGTGGTGAGAGGAAAGTAACTAACTATAATAAAATGCTTGAAATACCTGGTGCTAAGGTTAGTGGCCCTTATTTAAAAATCATTCACTTTCCTCATTTGATATCACCTTTTCAATAGTATGAAAATACATTTTTTCTTCCAGCTGAGCCCAGTGAACAGCAAGATTTTTTTTCCTCTGCTGCACAGGTGCCCATCTTCGTGGAGATGCATGATCTCCACCTCTTCTTGCAGTGGTGTGATTCCACGTAGGTCAAGAACAGTCCAGTTCCAGAGGTTTTTACCCCCAATCTTGTAAAAATTCATGTGCAAGAGAAAACTATTTTGGTGAGCTTACATCCATCCTCAGTGAGCTGACTTTCAGATCCCATCATAACTGTAAAGACAGGCTTTCTTTCCTGGAGGAAATCAAGGACTTGATCAGGCAGGGAGCTGCAGGCAGGGTTTAAGTGCATCTGGCAGTGGTCCTGGGGAACTCTGCAAAGGCTCTTGCCAAGCACTTAGGATCTGATCTAGGGGAACGCCCTTATTCAGAAGTGCACATTTGCATACCATCCTACCACATTTAGTACTCGAGCTGTCTTCTCAGCTGGGACTTCCTCCTGTGGTGCATGCCTTCAGTTCACTATTTCTCCCCATGTATTTACACCTAGCTCAAATAACGGCTCCAGGATGGGCTGAGAGGAGGGAACAACAACGATCAAAGCAGCAGAAAAAGTTTTCAAAAGTGCTGTTGGGAAATCATGTGTCGTTTTTCTTTTCTTTTCTTTGTATAAGTTTTCCTGCTTTTTCCACTTCATGGCTAATTGAGCCAAGGCCAAACTGCCTATTCACCACTGCCTAACAAGATCCTTGTCTCTGATGATGACTGTGTATAGAAAAAACAGCAGTCTTAAATGGGAGAAGCTGGTCATCAGAGCGTCCATGCAGTTTCAGAAGCAGAGCTACCCTAATTCACAGCAGTTAAATATCTGCCCCCTTGACTTCACTTTTTTAGTCAAATGGGTAAATAGTTTCCAAAGCATGCATGACTGCATTGAAAATCTTAAAAACTGGCACTGCGTGAAGAAGCATTACCTGGCTGCAAGGGATTCATCACACAAGCCTGAGATGTCTTCAGCACAGGTTTCAGCCTCCAAACTAATCATGACGTCATGGTCACTGCTAAGATACCATTCCTCTGTGCCACTTCATTGTTTGTTTCATGATGAGAGGAACCTGGAGGTTCACCCTGGAGGTGCTCACTTCTTCAAATGGACAGGTGAAACCCACATCTTTTATCTGGAGATAACAGCTCTCTGTAGATCCTCTATATTCAGTGATTCTGTTATGACCAGAAGACCCCTAAAATGTCCACATTTCAGAAGAAAAAGTAATAATTGCATTGATTAGGAGTTCTTCACTAACAGTTACACCAAGGGACTTTACCAAACTGCTGTGTCACAGCAGCCCTATTTGGCTTACTTAAAACCAGATCACAGAGGGTAAATGTATCACTCAGAAGAGCCCCCTGCTAAATTAGCAAGATCTAGAAATAGACAGAAAACGCCTCTGAAAGCCAAACTGTAGCTAAAATACTTTGTTTTCTATCAAAACCCAGCAACACCCCATAACATTCAACATTTTACTGTATTTTGACATTTTGTTTAAGAAACAACACATTAGGATGATTATCTTGTGTCAGTCAGCAGCCCTTTCCATTCACCCATCGATAATGACCAGCACGTATCTTTTTTTTCCAGATTATACCCTCTAAGGTGATACCAGTCTAGAGGCTTTGTCACTTCCCTTGGATCTTTCTTTGGTATTTCTATTGACGCGTCAGCAGCAGCCCCATGAGATCCTGGCTTTGCTGTTGGAGGTAACTTAGGAAGTTACCAATGCCATTTCACCGTTTCACTTGTGCCTCTTTGCTGTCTTCTTGGTGATGCCACTGCCAGGCATCAGAACTGATTCACTCTTTCTGGGGAATGCTATTTTTCAGCTGATGTAAGCTTAGCCCTTGTTTGGCAATAGCAGTTGCCCATGGAGAGGTGTGAAACAAGGCACCAGGGAAGGAAGTAGAGGGAACATTTTTAAGTTAGCTTCACTGACAAAGCCAGAGTTTCCTGAAATTATGGCCTCTGTGGACCTCATGCTATAGAAAATGAAAGGGAAACTTGAACCAATTAAGCCGGAGTATTAATTGTGGAAATTCTTACGTGGTTCTAAATTTCCTTCAACAGCACTGGGGTTTTAATTTTTCATTTGAAAGGATAGTTAATTCTCACCTAAGCTTTTTCTTCCCCTTTCTTTTGCATTTTCACGCTAATTTACTCTTCATTTTAAAGTTACTTTCCAAACACAACTCTACTCACTGTAAAATATAACACAAAATGAAAATCCCTTCAACATTCAAATAAAAGTGACTTGGAAACTGAAGAAGAAAGCTTTCAAAGGGCAGACTTCAGTAGCTTTAATGTTTGTTTAAAATATATGCTCTACACTTTAATTTCAACTTCTATAATTTACCTCACTAAGTCACAATTCTCAAAGATTTATTAATTCACAGGGAGTTTGCACAATGCATGAAGTTCAACATGGGGATAAATTTGCAGAGTTAAAGATGGCTGTACTCAGACCAGGGGCACTGCAGGAATTTAGGCTCTCACAGATTTCTTGCAGAAGCCCACTGTTTGTAGAAGTGCATTAGCTTCATTCTGAGGACACAATGACTTCTGTACCAGCTCAGGCCACGTTAAAGGTTGGTTATCACCAGATCTGTAAACGTTTTTGGATCAGCTTGCTCTGCATCAGATGCAGACACATAACATCATCTTTCCATACAGTTAGCCCAAATATAGAGAAGTTTCTGTGCTAACTTTATGCCTCTTTTACCAAGTTTAAGCTGACTTCAGTATCTTCTCCATTAGATGTTCTGTGACAAAATGAATCCCTCAGAATCGTTTGAACACATTTGAATTGACAGAATAAGTTCATAAAGGTTCAGTGATTTGCATCACATAGTCATGGCACTTCTGACTCATTATATGGCACATCAAGACTATGTTCAGGGTCATGCCAAAACCAGGCCCAAGTTCTTGAAAAGGGATCCCCACTGATCTGCTCACGAGCCTGGCAGGCTCGCAGACTTAACTTGAATTCTTTATGTTCATAAATACAGTTTATGTAAGCAGAAGGGCTCTGAAAGAACAACACAACTACCTCCACACTCACTGCCTTTCTGCATTCACCACAGTGTGGACACAACAGACATGGATAAAACAAAATAAAATCTGAAAACAGGTGTTACTTCCAATAATTATCTATTTGCTAACATGGCTCTTGTAAGGACAATGCAGTGACAGGAGCCAAAGAGCAGGAGGAAAAGCATAGGATACATGCCCATGTGCTTTGTTGGGAAGGTCTGGGAGGTCCTTGCACAAGCACTGCCTGTAAGTGCCTGCACAGCCACAGCCACCATCATGTTGGCAAAGCAACTTTTCTTATTCCAGGGCACAAATGCGGCATAAGCACGTTGTCTCTCTCCTGAAGACAGATCCCAGAAACTCTGGGTGAGCATCCCCAGGTGCCCTGGGGTGAGATAAAGCACATAAAGACAAATGTGAGGAGAGACAATACTCCCCGAGGAGTTCTGACTCAGATGGGGAGGAAAAGAGTTTGTTCATAGCCACTACAGATATGGCTCAGGGCCCTGTATAAGAGGTGAAATAAGTGTCACACTTGGGTCATGGGAAGATAGCTACAAGCCAGCTTAGCTACAAGCAGAGATAGCCTGTGACAGCCAGTCACACTCAGTAATTGTGTGCTTTGTGTGACAGATAGCAGACCCAGAAACAGCTAGCTTGTTAAAACCCTAGAGCATGGGCAGTGTACAAAAATATACACGGAATCTTCTCAATTAGCCCAAGCATGCAGCAGTGTTTTTTATGCCAGGTTTGTGCATCGTTGCCTGGTTTAAGTCTAGCTGCAGGACTGACAACTGTCTGATATGAAGTACAAGATTCTGGACTGTACTCTGAGTGCAGTTTGGGTAGATCAGTTAGGGATGTGGAGTTAGCAAAAGACTAACATGAAATCACCCCTTCTTCTGTGCAGAAGCAGCCTCCTTACAGAGGCTATGGCTCTCTGGATGCAAATCCTATGTGGGCATGTTCAGAGTCAGATTCAAAATGCCCCAGCTGGGTGATGCAAATTTCTGGACTTCACTCTGCTGGTTTAAATTTGTTCACAGATTTTTCTGGAAGTATGTTGCCCTGGCAAACTTCATACCATTTCAGCCATCAGCTTCTCATGTCCTACGACTCTAGATGGACCAGATGAACTCTTTCTTCATCACAACTAGCATAAAAAAATTACATAAAAATTGTATTATATTATTTTCATAAGAACATTTTCATATGTTCATTTGTGATCCGGATTAAGTTAGAACTGGAGCAGTACTGGGTGCTCCCAGTACTTTCCCCTTGGGCTATACTGCAGTGCCATTTGAGGTAACTCTCCCCAAAATGACTTTCAGGACATGGTTTTGTGGTACCTAGATCTCTGTACAATAAAAACTTTAGAAATTCCCACTCTCACATAACTGCCTACCACTCCTTTAAAGCAGGGTGTTAATGAGAGGTAAAGCAAAGCTTGCAAAAAAATAAAGATAGTGTATTCTTTTTTGCTAAGATCAGCCTAGTGACCAAACCACAATACAGGGAAGCCATACTAGCACAGCTGAAAAAACAGCACAGATGTGGAGCCTGGCAGGGGATGGAGAAAGGTGGGCACCTTCAAAATGCTGACAGTGCTGACTGTACTGTGCCTTCCCGCATGGTACCGAGCAGCTGTGGAAAGGGCTCTGACTCACTTTGCCACTCTTCCTGCACTAGTGGGATCAATATATTTAGACAGCCCCTGTGTTTCAGGAGTCCTTTCAATCCAGTCCCCAAAATGCTAACAGAGGAAGCCAGCCAGGATGTGGGTACTGATGGCCTCAGAGTACAGCTGGTGGAAAGCTGCTCCTTTTTGGCCCTGTGCAACTTCGTGTCACCTTACATCGACCTGTACATGTCCCCAAGCTGGGGTCCAGCTGTGTGTCTGAGCCTTGGCTGTGTGCTGGAATGAGGGAAACCCATCAGTCTGGGAGGCAGTGCAGTATCTTGAGGAGGGGGAAGCAGCAGGATGTCGTGTGCAACTGGGCAACCAGAGCTGCAGGAACATGTCCACCCCATGTGACATTAAGATGCAGTATGGCAGAACCTGGGTGTGCCAGCAGTGATCACACAGAACAGCTCTCATATGGAGGTGTGAGATAGGGGTGGTGGAAACAGCAGAGGAGGAGAGGAGCCTAAGCTAGAGGAAGGCTGATTGTGTGGCATCCTTCTGTAACTGATCTGCTCCTAGTACATGTTCTAATAAAGAGCCTAAGGAGAACTGTCTCCCAGCCTCCCTCTGCTCTCGTGATCCCACTTGCAGCAAGAGAGCTGGACTACGCAAAGCCTCACTCAGCCCCATTCACTATCCTGTCCTCTGTTACTTATCACCCTAGCTTGAGCCTCCCTCAGGGATTTTTTCAACCAAGGACAGAACCATTTCCCTAGAGTATGACGGGGCACATGTCTAACACTCCACGCTATAAAGGAGGTCAAAATCACTCCCATTTTCCACATAGAGAACGGGAGTGGAAGCAGGAAATGAGATGCCCGAAGGCTATGGGATGAATCAGTAGTAGAACAAAATGAAAATTCAGAACTTCCTGTCTCTTTACTCATCTCCTTGAATACTGTTGATGATTAAGCTCATAAAAAGTTAGTGCAGTTGATGACCTCTGCATCTCTGGTCAGTGATTAGGGCCCCAGCACATTAAAAGCGGAAAATTATAGAACAAAGACAATTTCAAAGAACTCGAAAAAAAATAGAGGGCAAGGAAATTCTTTTGTGGCTACAACTTAAATGTTGGGTTCTCATTACTCCCACAGTGTCTCTTCCAGTAAGGAAGGAAGTTTCACTGGTTTTACCCCTATGGGTCCACTGAGAGTTGAAACTGGCTTAAGCCACAGCCACAACCAAGAGGCAATGCTATGGTCACACTTCCTGCCCTCCACTTGGTTTCTGACCCCTCCACTTCCCTTTTGTTAAACACAACTGCTCAAGGAGGCATGTGATGAACCAGCCCAGGGAACTGATTAATAGTAACATTAAAAGCTGTTTTCTTTTTGTAGGCTAGATTTGCTATGAGTCCTGGCTCACGACACAGCTGTAGGAACGTTCATACCCACACAAGGGATGAGGTGCCATCCAAAAGGAATAAATAGCAGAGAAAGGGAGGCTCAGGACCCGTCTTTCAGGGATGCTGAAACTGCTAGGGGAGCTACTACTCCTCTGTTCCCTTCACTGCTATGAGCCCAGTGAGCAGGAATGGGTGCAATTGTGTCTGAGGGTGATGGAAAGCAGCACACAGGTCTCAGCTTTCTCCTGCTTTGTTCCCAAATTTTTTTGGGAAGAAAGCAGGACTCGGATTTTTTGATGCTTCCACTGAAGTTTTTCATTAGAAATACCATGTGTGCTCTGTGGGGTGACGATCCACAGGGGTGAAAATGCCTTTCTTTGCATTTAGTCTTCATTATGATTTTTGATGGCTGTCTCACTCTGTCTTCTTTAGGATTGCTGGTTTCACTAGGAGGAAGAGTTAAAACAAAATCTTTCCAGTGGTTTTAGGTTTGATCTTTTAACCTTTAGACTTTCAAATTGGGTAAGCACACTGAGATGGTGAAGAGCATGATGAACATGTGAACAGAGTGGTTTTGGCCACAGCCGAAGAGGCTTCCTCCTCAAGAAACAAGCCTTTCATCCCTTCACTTGAGTAGGAAGGAAAAGGAAGGTGAGGCGTCGTGACGCTTCACCCTGGGAACTAGCAGGAAGCTCTCTTGTGGCATTTACTGCTTTATTTACTATTTTTTCCCTAAAGTTAGAGGATGCCTTACTTTTCAAGAATTCACAATCTTGTTGCTAGCACTTTAGCAGTCTTTAGTATAATACTAAAACACACCGAAGAACTGAACTCACTGTAGTAAAACAAAAGCTCAAAGCAGAGGAGACACTGTGGTGGAGCCACATCAGAGGTATGGTGAAATGATGTGTGATGTTGAAAATGTGTATTCGGGCTCAGATCCTCACCTCTAAAAAACCTGGGCTGTACCTTTCAGAGGAACAAGAAAATTGTTACATATTGGGTTTGGAAAACTCACAGTTCAGAGTTTGGGCTTGAAAATCTTTCAGCATCCAGAAACACACAGCAACAGTCTCTGAGGTAGTATTAACATTACAGAAGGGGATTCTGGAGCTATAATAGACATGTTCCACAGAAATGTCATATTCATACTCAACAGCAGTGAAAAAAGGAAGGATCAGGAGGGGACTGGAAATGAGGAAATCACTATGATGCTGCATAGCTGGGAGAGTCCAGCATGAACATGATATGGAAATCCATTTACCCATCTGAAAAAGGAAGGCATTAGAAGCAGAAATGGTTCAATAAAGGGCAAATATGGAATTAATTCCATTCATGGTATCACTAAAAGGACCAGAATTTGCTAGCTGGCAAAAACTGAGGGGAAAGCACACCAGAAGTCTATAAAAAATAAACATAATGAATAGGCAGCAGTTTTTTTTTTTTTTTTTTTTTTTTTTTTTTTTTTAAATCCAGCAAAAGGTGATCTCCACATAACATGCTAGCTCAGCTTTGGAACTCCCTGCCAGAGGACACTGTAAGAGCCAGAAGCATGTATGAATCCACAAAGTAAACAGCTGATCTAACAGAAGGAAAACATCATCAAAAAATATGAAACGCAGTGACACCAAATGCTGCTAAAGAACTCCCTGAGCTGTGGAGAGTGGGTAAAATAAGCCAGGGATGGTAAAGTATCCCTGTGATCTTCTCTCAGCATTTATTACATCTGGCTACATCTGGAGATGGACGCCAGGACAGACGGGCAACGGATCTGACCTACCAAGGCTTCTCTTACACATAAAAAGGCTGAGTTAAATAAGCCATGTAATGCAAACCAGGCTGATGATAATAAATTCTTGTGGAAATCCACTTTTCAAAATCTACTGCTTCTCCAGACTTGACCTTACTCCTGTGCATGCACTCAGGCAGACATAGCACTGAATCCATTTGAAATCATTTGCTTTTTCCTGATTATAGGTTCCTATACAGAGAAAAAAGTTTCCTGGTCTAGGCTGGAGTTTCCTTTCTTTGTATCTACACTAAAAGTGAAAATGAAGTATGCCATTAAACTGTTATGGTAATTTATCCTTACACTTTCTGCTCAACAGGTTTGCTTTGTTTCAAAAGTATGTTTCTGTGATACTTATAGCTATGTATATGTAATTTTGTGGTTAAATTAGCAGAGAGAGGAAAACCCTGGTTCCCACAGGAAACATAACCTCTTGCAAGCAGGTAACATTTTTGCCGTATCAGTGTGATAAAAAACTTCAATGAGAAACAAATCCTGCCAAGGTTTACACCTGTGTGTAACTGCCTGGTGTGTCTTGCTCAAGTGAGGTTAATGAGGTTTTTCCACGATTCAAATTCTGCTGGAGGACTCTTCTGGGCGGGAAGAGGACCTGACACAGCCTCGTCAGTAAAAGAGGTGTTAAAATACGAGAGATAGGTCTGGTTCTGTAGGCCAGGATTTCACTCTTTCTGTAGAGATCTCTTTATGGAACACAAATGTTTTTCCTGTGGGCCTGGGGTCTCCGGTCAGGGCGGAACTGTGACATTTTGCTGGTCCTCTCACCGGGGATGGGAAGAGAAAATATCCCCACCTCACCGTGAATACCAGCCGTGACAGACCCACATTGACCACGCAGGGCTGCAGGGCCCCGTGCTTGCCCCGGGCGCGGGGCAGCGGCAGCGGGGGCCGGTCACGGCAACCGGCGGTGTGGCGGCCGCCCGGCCCTGCCGCGGACACGCGTGGGGCTCCGGCCGGCGGGGCCCAGCGCCGGTGGCGGCGGGGCAGGGCCGCGCTGGGTCGCCGCCCCGCTGTGGGGCTATTGTTGGGCGGCGGGGCGGGCAGGCTGCGCGGCCGGTTCTCTTCCCCGCTCGCGCTCGCTCGCTCGCTCCCTCCCTCCTCCCTCCCTCTCTCTTTCTCTCTCGCCCCGCGAGTTTACCCAGCAGTGCTCTGGTGCAGGCGCGTTTCCGCCGGTTTTTCCTGTTGGAGAAGGGAAGGGGGAGCTGTTCTCTCTCTCTCTCTCCGCTCGCAGTATATTTTCTCCTCCTCCTCCTTCTCCTCCTCCTCCTCCTCCTCCTCCCCGGCTATCTTTGTCTGGCTCGCAGCACTCCGCTCCAGCCCCGCGTCCCTGCCCCGCCGCCGCCGGGACGCGCGGCCCGTGCCCGCCGGTGCCCGGCGCCGTTTGATGCGAGGGCAGCGCCGCGGGAAGGGCTCGGAGGCGGCGGGGGCTCCGCCGCTGCGCTGGGCGTGAGCCGCCCCCCCATGCGAGAGCGGGGCCGCGGCTGCCACTGCCGGCTCCCGGCGTGAGCGCCGCCGGCCGGGCCGAGCCGTGCCGTGCCATGCCCGGGTGCGGGGCGCATCGTGAGGCTGCCAGAGGCTGCCGGCACCGGCGCCGCTCCTGCCGCCGCCGCCGCGACATGGTGTGAGCCCGCTGCCGCCGGGGACGCGCGGGCACCCACCGACTCACCCGCTCACCCACCGACCGGCCGGCCGGGATCCTCGGGGGGATTCAGTCCCGCACTGCAGCGCGGGGAGACGGACGAGGGACAAACCGCAGCACCCCTTCTCCTTCCTCCTTCCATTCCTTCGCTTCCCTTTCCCCCCTCCTTCTCCTCCCACCATCCATCTATCTATCCATCATCCCCCCCCGCCAACCCCTCCCAATGCTGAAGAGTTTCAACCCGGCGGGGCTGGAGTGAAGAAGGGAAGGGCGGAAGGGAGGAGAGGAGCGGAGCTCCGCACAATTACAGCTGCTCCAGGGAGGGGGGAGCGGCCTCGCTATTATTTAACAGAGAAGAAAAAATATTTAAAGGAAAAAAAAAAAGAGACGGGAAAATGGCGAACGATTCTCCTGCAAAAAGTCTGGTGGATATCGACCTTTCCTCCCTGCGGGTGAGTGCCGGTGCTGGGGGCCGGGGCGGGGGCCCCCCGGGGTCGGCGCGCCCCTTGCCGGGGCTGCGGGGCCGATGGGGTGGGAGCGGCCGGGCCCGGGGCTGGAGTCGGTGCCGGGGCTCGGGAGACCGCGGCCGCATGGGGGGAGCCCTCCCGCGGGGGCGGGCGGGGGGGACCGCGGCCCTGGGCTGCTTTTCCTTTGTTTGCATGTATTGGCATGTGCGTGGAAAAACAGGGCGCAACAGCTGCACGCCGCCAGCAGCCGGGTTCGCTGGCTGGGCTCTGCCAGCAGCCATCGCCTGAACAAAAATGTAACCCCGCTTCTCTTCTCCCCTTTCCTCCCCCGTCCCCTCTGCCCCTTCTTCCCCCTAGGACCCCGCTGGGATTTTTGAACTGGTGGAAGTGGTTGGCAATGGCACGTACGGGCAAGTCTACAAGGTTTGTGTCAGAATTTCTTCTCCTGTTATTGTTGCCGATTTTCCAGAGGGTACCCGGTGCCTGCGGCGAGCTGGGCACACGGCTGAAGGCGAGCCACCCACACTAGCAACCGGAACAGTGCGGGGTGGTAGAAGTGTTGCCCTTGTCATTGTTGCTGGCCTTGTCAAGTTTGTCGGCCTCTTGGCTTCTGCTTTTTCAGATGGGTGCAAATTACTCTCCCAAGTAGCCATCCTGTAATGATGAAATACGCCTGTATTGTCCTTTTTCTTCTCTGTGCTCCCTCCAGAGAAATGACCAAACCAAGTGGACGCTGTCAAGAGTCTGGCTGGGTTATACAAACACGTCCACAGTCTTATTCAGCTTTGCTGCTGGAAATCCTTATGGAAGTTGCTGCAGCTGCAGTGACTTTAGACAAAGACATTGGCCTTAATTAAAATTGTCACCCGGTTTCCTTGTTGGAAAACCTTCAGAGTGTTGAAGCTATGGAGTTGGGGGCAAGTGTATCTGATGGGCTGTGCAGAGATGAGGGGTGCAGTGTGACAATAATAAGTGACCGAAGCTGAGCAGCTTATTTTTGTGAAAATCAGAATTCCCAGAATAACCTGTTTGACAAGTGTATGACTTTAAAAAATAGAAATCAGAGAGTGCCCATGTGGGTGTGAAACTAGCCTACTTTTTTTGTTTTTTTTTTTTCTTTTTTTTTCCCATTTAGTGTGCAGTCAGTGGAACAAACAAATCTTGAGCTTGCATGACTTTGCAGTGAGTGCTAGCTACCAGGATGACTAATTATTTGCACAGAATTAATACTTGGCTAAAGATGGAGGGCTCTAGCCTTAAACTGTAGAAATGCAAGATGCATTTGAAAGAGGAGAGAGATGAAGATGCTTAGCTGCTTGTTTGGGTTTTGGGTTGCTTTTTTGTTGTTTTGTTTTTCTTTTTGCTTATAAACAAGGGAATGTAGTTGGTGAGTTTCCCTGATGGCAAGATACTGCTGCTTGCAGCTCCAGTAACTAAATAAAGCGCTTTGGTGGCTCTTCTGCAAATCAAACACATGTCAGTTTGTTTTGAGGGCGTGAACCTCAGCCTTCCTGATGGAGAATTAGTCTGCCTGCGCAGTGTATTAGTTGCATTTTAAGACTTGAGCTGGAATAGCCAGGCTGCTGCTGTTGGTATAAAGCTGGAAAAAAGAATGTGGCTCAAAAGGCCACAGGAGAGGGGGAAGATTAATAAAAAGCTGCACTTTGACACAACCTCGACCATTTAATTTTTTTCTGTAATCATTTGCTCCCAGAGCTTGCATCATCTGAACCCTTATTAAAAAAAATTAATAAGGTGTGAATGTGTGACTTGAAACTCTCCTGTTAATTATTGCAATTCAGTGCATTGCTTCTCAGTGTACTTGTTAATGCTTTTGAGTTAATGAGCAAAGTTCTCCTTAGTTTAACAGTCTTGACAATAGAAATTTTAAATTTTGTTTTCTTTAAGTAAGGTAGAGGTCTCCCAGAATAGTTAGCGTTAAAAATGAAACTGAGCACATGCATTTATTGTCTTGGAAGTGTTGAACGAATACCTTATGTCTAAGGGCATTGCCGTCGCTGTGATAACGGGGAGCAACTGGCAGTCTCCTTCCTTGCTGTAGAGCCTGCTAGACAGTAATGGATTGACAGGTGTTTAAGTTTGGGTTGGCACTGCTTCTTCTTAGGCATTTGCCCACATTTGTGTACATACACTGATAATGTGGACACCGAGCAGGGTTGTATGTAAACAAATAATACCAAACCAAAAAAACTTCCTTGCTGCGATAAACATATTTCTTTATTTTTAAACTAATGAAGTTATGTAAAGAAAAAGACATTGTTGCAATAGTATTTATCTTTTCTTGGGCACTTTTTTTGCTAGAAAAAATGCTCCAGGGACACCCAAAGATGAGACTGTATGTGCATGTGCTGAGGGCTTTCATAGGAACTGCACAACCGAGGGAAAAACGTGTTTACGCTGTGTTTGCTTGTTGCCTTCCGCTTTCCTCCTACCCAGCAACCACTTCTTGAAATCCCTCTTCCTGGATGGTTTTATTTCCCTCCTAAGCGGTTTGTCATCCCAAGGGGCTGGGGGGTGGGGTGTAGGTTGCTTTTGAGGAGCCGTGCTCGGGGATGTAGTTTGATGTACTTCCACATTCGTGTACAGGCATCAGCGATGATGTCACCCGGGAGCGGGATTGGCTGGCTACCTGCCACTGCGGGGAGGACACGGAGGGAGCGGAGAGGGCATGACGTTATCTCTTTGTCTAGCTCATACACCCGCCGGTGATGCCGAAGGTCACTTGCCTGGCTAGGGAGTCAGCCTTTCAGCAGCGGTGGGAAGGGGACTGCAACAACCTGTTGAAAAGCAGAAAATAGTCCTGTTTTTCTCCTCTTTGCCTAAGCTGAGCTAGCTGGAAATAGCTCATCTATCTGGCTAGTGATGTTTCTGTAGCTAGTTCTACCTTAGCTTTTTATTTAGCTATATGTAGGTGTATAGATGTTTATACATATATGAAATGTGAGGACAGCCCTTGGATATTTGGCACCTAAATGCAAGTGGAGTTACTCCCGCATTTTATGCTTTAAGTGGGTTAGCTTAGGTGAAGTGTTACTGTGGGCCTGGGACCTCGGTGGTGAGGTGGTAGAAAGTTTTATGTTGCTGTGCTTGAACTGGGGTAATGGCTTTAAACTGCAAGTAGGTTTAGATTAAATATTGGGAAGAAATCCTTTACTGTGGGGGTGGTGAGGCACAGGGACAAGTTACCCAGAGAACTTGTGGATGCCCCATCCCTGGAAATGTTCAAGGCTTTGAGCCATCCAAAAAAAAATGTGGAAAGTGCATGGCAGGGGCTTGGAACTAGATGGTCTTTAAGGCCTCTTCCAACCCAAACAGTTCTGTGGTTCTATGATTGTGTATTCTATAGAGTTTATATTATTTTCATCTTCATAACCTTGCTTACACCTCTTCTGTGTGAACAAGCCTTATGTGTCAAGAGCAGCTTGTTACACAGTGGTGAATTAATGAGAAAAAAAAAAAAAAAGGGAGGTTCCCCAACCCTGGGTAGGTAAAAGAAAGCGGTGTTAGGGGAAGCCTTTGCCCAGCACAGGGGAAGGGGCAGCAGGGATCGGCTCATTCATCCTGGGACCAAGCAGGGCTTTTTTATTGCTGCTCGGAAATCCTGGGGAATGAGAGGTGTTTTCTCTTTCGTAGCTGGTTCGAAACCCGAGAACGGTGGCGTGGAAGTTGCAGCCCTTAGATTAGAGAGAAAGTAAAGGGTTAAACGCTGCCAAGTACGGCCGGCAGCGTTCCCTCCGAGGCGGGGAAGGACCGGCCGCAGAACCCCCTGGGTCGGTCGTTCTAACACTTTTAAGGAGTCCCAGGCCGGTGCTGGCGTTAGGAGAGAGAAATTTCCCTTGGATAGGTCGGTATCAGCTGGCGGAGCCGGGCGGCGTGTGCGGGCCAGCCCGGGCCGCGCCTGTGCCCGCGGCGGGCGGGGAGCCCCGGGCCGCCCCCCGTGCCCGCTGTGCCCCCGCCGGGCAGGGCGGCAGCGGCAGCGGCACGGAGCGTGGTGCTGTTCGCCCGGCCGGTGCTCTCCGTGCCTGCCGCTGGCTTCTGGTGCGGCTGGGATGGCGCACGGATGTGCTGCCCCTCTCCTTCCCTCTTGAGTTAGCCCGGACCCGCTGCCGTGTAACCTGGGACTTGTAGCAGCTCACCGAATGATCGGCTGCCTTAAGGGCTTTTTTGATCTTTTGCAAGTAGTGGGAGAAGCATTTTTAGCATTGCTGCGGTTAGATTTTAGTTTTTCACGTCCAGCAGTTAAACTTAATATGAAGTTTGGCTTGCACCAAATGAGAACACTCCTGAAATTTGTCTCAAGATAAGGTCTGAACTGGGTGTTTGCTTCCTTCTAGTTTTTTTTCGTTTTTTTTTTTTTTTTTTTTTTTTAATGCAGAAATTACCTGTGACCTAAAGGCAATTGGTTAATACTTTTGAAATTTTAAAATCTTTATCATCTGATCATTCATAGAGGCACAAAACTCTGTAATTTTGCTATTGAGACTGAACTATGTTAACTTGCTCTGTCACTTTCTCTTTTGTTGTGTGTCTGTTGTTAAAGACATCTCACACTTTAACCATTGTGAGTGTGCTGTTATATCTCACAGACATTGTAATTCTCTTGTGGCAGCAATGACTTGGGTGGAAGGATGTATTTGTGGGAGTTCTGAGGCATAACAGGAGTGCACCAGAAAGACGAGAATTAGGGATGATACTCCTAATTGCCCTCAACGGAGGCTGGAGTGACTTTCTAAGAGCCTTGTAATAGTTAATTCATAGTGAAGGCTTCTTTTGTTGATCTATGTTGCAGCCTTCCAAAACTGCATGTAAATGATATGTATTGTCTAACTGCTGGCTCGTAAAAGGAAGTGATGTAAGATGTGATCGTTTAAATGCTGATTTGAAAGTAAATTAAAACTTGGCTAAATGTTTTCCCACGCTAAGGATACCCTATTTTTGTCTTAATGGACTTTCTGTCTTAGAAGGTGGCTGTTTTGGGGGGAGTGAGAAGATAGGACAGTTCTTGGTATTCTCTAGTAACTCAGTTAAGGGTGTTTTTTCTGTTCTCTCTCCCCTTTGTTTCTCTCGCTGCTAAAGGGACATCATTGTGGATTCAAATGATTTTGTTAAACATGAATACAATTCCAGTCTTATCACTATAAAGACAAACTGTACTGGGGATCAGTGAGGTTACTGGCTGTCAGGAACGGGTCCAGACCAGCTCTGTTAAGTATGAATTGCACTTCTTCCCTTGCTCCTGATTTTTTGTGAATTGTGTTGCAAAGTGAGACCTTGCTGTTTTAGAAATCTTTGAAGGACCAGGTGGCA
Organism: Brachypodius melanocephalos; assembly: GCA_013398615.1. Taxonomy (NCBI): domain Eukaryota; kingdom Metazoa; phylum Chordata; class Aves; order Passeriformes; family Pycnonotidae; genus Brachypodius; species Brachypodius melanocephalos. The sequence continues at coordinate 54,652,577 of VZSR01003803.1, forward strand.
GCTGGAATATTGGCATTTTTTTGGGTTCTTCAACTAGATGTTTACTCTTCTGTCCTCCCCTAAACTGGCTGAACTTTTGACCAGTTCTCCATCACCCAAATCCTTCTTAATTAAATATACAAAAGCTAGGCAGGTGGCCAGTGGGGATTACTGATATTTATTTTTATTAAAAAAAAAAAAAAGAAAAAGAGAAAAGAAAGCAATATGCCAGTTGTGGGTAACCACATGTCCCTCTTGTTCTTCCTCCCCCAGTCCCATCTGTCTGTTTGCAAAATGTGGGGTTTTTGCAGACTCCTGGGGCAGAGACTCCTTATTCTGAACTAATTAGAAGAGGATCCAGCACTCTGGGATTTGGGTGTGTGCAGGGCTTCGAGGTGATGGATGTAACAAGATCCAGCCCAGAGTTTTGTGCTTACTCCTAGAATTTTTTTTCAGCTTTCTATAGAAGATATTTCAACTGGTGTGGATAAAATTTCAGATGAAATTGTCTGGTATTCTCTCCACTTTTTGCATGTGTGGGCTTTCTCCCCCTTGGCAATGGTAGGGGTCGTTTCCCTGGGTTTGTATGGGTGGATGGTTTTTCCCATCAAGATCTCTTCTTGCACCGGGCATGAGGAAGGTGAGCTTTATCTGTGAGGCCTGGAGTAGGGGTTTTTAGTCATTTTGGGATAGTGAAGAAAGGAGAAAACCAGGAATGTGGACCTTCTATTCCTTATTTATTTTTTTTTTTTCCTAGCAATGTCATGTAGTTTGGTGACATGTTGTCAACTTCCAAGCACCAGAGCCTTGGCTTGATAGTGTGCAGAAATCCTTCTTTTGGTCTCTCTGATGATGGCAGTTCTGCACCTCCCACCCAAGGGAATGGTGTAGAGGAACGTCCCCTAAGGCAATGCAGCCTTATAAGAGGTGCTCACCCTTTGCATTTCCTTGCCTTCAGCATACACATTTTTTAGTATAAATTTTTGGACTAGAATGCTAGCTAACTTTTCTCATGTGGTCTAGCATGTGTTTGTATATACACATTATGTTCTAGTCATCTTTTCAAGTGGTACTTGCTGTTGCAAGAGCAATTTTGGCCCGGTATGTTGTATACCTACCCTCCTGAGATCTGTTTTCTGTGGAGAAAAGTGGTATTTTTGGTTTTTTTCCATTTTATGTTTCTGACTGTACACTCTGGCTCCACCAGGCTTTGGATGATGTTGATATTTAAGCTCAATAGCATTGACTTGCACAATGTGAGCTTGACTGTAGTCAAAGTTACAGTAAGATTCTTATCTGCATCGGTACTTTGGGTCTCAACCCACAGAAAGTGGTGGAAAGAATTCAGATTGCTTGAATGAGAGGTGGATTTGGGAGGGGATCTCATAGCTTTGCACAAGAGTTCTCTTATCAAATACTTCATGTTTGTGACATTATGGGTCCCTGATTATTTCTCAGGTTAGCACAGGCTCGAGAAATGATACTGTTGGCTCTAAAATCAGACAACGATGGGAAGGAGGAGGAAAAAGGCCACGGTTGTGCATACCTGTTGGTAACCTTAAAGCAGCTTTCATAGTAGAGGGCTTGGGGATTTTGGCATTGCATCTCAGTATGATTTCCAAAGTGTATTTTCTGCCTTGGATGCATTGTGAGACACAGAGGCACAAAAAATATGACCCTAATTACAAGCTGTGAAGTACTGCTGAATGGCCAATATGCTGTTGTGAAGGTCATGATACCTCCACCTGAGCTTCATTCCTGGTCCCCTGTCCTGTCCTGAGCAAGGCTTGATGTATCTCCTCCAAGGTGTCCGTGGGGCCCTGTAGTCCTAACTCGTGTGGTATCTATTTCAGTGTTAGAAAAAGGACAGAGCAGCTTTTTGAAAAAGGAGCAAATACTGATTGGAGACTTGATAGTATTGCCGGCAAAGCACTCCCCTGCTCTCCCAGGCTTTGCTGTCCTGCAGCAGAGTGAAATGTGCTGTTCTGAGTGTAATGAATAATTACAATTTGACCTTAGTGGTGTTGGTTTTAATTTGCTGCTGATTGGGAAATCTGTGAAAAGCACCACTAAAGAAGGATGAAATCACAGAGATTGGGAAGTGGAGATGCTCAGTCTTTCAGAGGATTTGCCCTTTTGAGGCACAGAGAGATCAGACAGAGGTATGGATGGAGTAGACTTCTCTCCATTTTATTTAGAAATTGATGGAACTAAGTCCTATCTTTAATGCCCTGTGCAGCTCAGCTGTGTGGGCAGGAAGGGTGTTGACATCTCCCAAAGGTTCTTCTAGGGCCTCCTGCTTGACCTTGCATCCTAGTTGCAAGTGAAGGATGAAATCTATGGGAAGATTTTGAGTTAGGAAAAGATAGTAGCACAGTTCAGAGTGCTTCTCTTCTACTGAAGGTGAATTTACAGATGAAATCATAAGATGAAGAAGGAGAATATGGCTTAAATGTAGAGAATTAATTAGAGGACTGTTCACAGGTGTGGGAAAGAAAAAGTAGTGTGGAGTCAGGGAAGTGCTTATTATAAGAAAAAGTAAGGGACACCTTAGTTGTTAGTAGAAACATATTAGCACATATAATTTATATTAAAAATGCATATATTGTGAAAGAGATTAGCTTTTAGACATGGCAGCTCACTAGTCAGCCAGGCTTTGGGTTTATGCACACCAGGGGAATGTTCATTGACACGGGTTTTGGTGCTGATTTCAGCATGGCCCAGGCTGAGGACACCCCTCTTAGCCTGCCTAGCTGTGTTGTGACTGTGTGCCAGAATAAGGGATGCCTTTTGGGGTAGATTGCTTCACTCTCCTGGCAAAATGCTTCTTTCCCACTGGAGCCGCACCTCCCCGGGCTGCTCTGGCACTGTGGCTGTCATTATCACTGTACAAATAGGACACTGCAGGTGTCAACATGTCTTGATTGGCCTGTCTAGCAATAAAACAGCTAACGTGGTAAAACTCCTAACATGGATGCAGTTATACTGGTATTGTAAGGCTTATCTAGATATGTCTCTGTCACCTCCCTTTGGAGCTGTCCCATGGCACATTGATAACAGTTGCTCTCCGTGCAGGGATTGCAGTGACTCATGGCTTTGCGCCTGTGGCTGAAGGAGCCACATGAGCTGTAGCCACTCTGATCCTGGAGCAAGGTAGCACTACCCCTGGAGAAGGTCTGCTGTGGGCTGTGGTCAGGATGTGGCTGCTGGGGCTGTTGGTGGTGTGTCACGGATGTTTGTCTGCTTCCTCCCCTGCCCCTGTGTGCCTGGAGCACCCCAATAGCTCCCTGGCTCTGGGGCTCCTGGTAAGGTCCGCTTGCTTTCTGCTCTTCTCACCACCCTGGTTGAGAAAGCCCTAAAAGATCCCTCTGGGCCCCGTAGATTTGCAGCTTTGGAGGCATGGTGCTGCTGCACTCTGTACCTGCTTCTGAAGGTTTTCCTTCTGGTGCCACTCTGCATGTGGAAATGCAGGTCCACGTTTCCATCCGTGACATCCCTCTGCTTCTTCTTTGACTATCACTCTGTGATGTCTTATGGCTTTTCCTTGCAGTTTGTCTGTGGAGTTCCCCTTAGTTTCACTGGACGTTTTAAGGCTTTGAAAGTTGTTCAGGTTTTATGTGTAAATATTTGGACTGTCGTACCAGTCCATGGTATGGACTTGTTGGCTGTAGTTCCTGCACCTAGAAACTTCACCAGAGGACAGAGGTGAAATGGGAAAGTGTTACTTAGGTAGGTAAAAGAATGGCAGCAGCTCAAAATAATCAGTTGCATCAAATCTGTTTTATTAATTTCCTGTGGACTACCAAGGCAGTAGTTTACTCTTGCTGGTTTACCTCAAAGCTGATGCACTCTGGGACTGGCACTGTTAAAAATTTCTTGAAATCTTAATAATGCAACAATTTCAGTTAAGCTCTGGCAGTTTCAAGAGCTTCTTCCCAGGAATGATGGAGAGTAGCTGTAGGGAATGACAGTGGGCAAGAGTTCATGATTCTAATTTAAACTCTTAAGCTCAAAACAAAATAAACCTGTCTCAAAACTTGCTCCATAAGCTTTGAGCTGTCTAATGATATTGAGTTGTTTTGTTTTCAAATGCAGAAAAGGAAAGCTTAATGTCTATGGGTCTTAATGTGTTACCATAAAGTATTCTATGCCCTACTTGGATTTATGTATCTTAGAGTCAGAGACCCCCCAATATTATTTTGGTTCATTATTTTTCTTTATTTTTTTTGTGATTCCTAAAGGAAAACCAGTAGAAAACTTAAAAGGAAGCACAGCTATACCTGTCTTACAAGGCTGTTGTCAAGTGGGAACACTTTTAACTGAGTTATAAACCCTTACAGATAGGGGTACAGAAAGAAAATCAAAATGCTGGTGAACCCTTAGCTGTAGTCCACTACCATGAGTGACTGCAGTAATCAGAGTAATTCTTGAGGGATCTGATGCAGCAGAGTTTGCAAATAATGATGAGGTATTTGCTGACTGGAAGCCCTAATTAAATTTGTTTTGTGCTTCCCAAAAAACTGATAGTGCTGTGCATCCACAGTTATGTTATGGTGGCCTGATGGGTGGAAAATCCATTTTGTAGTAAGAGCTACTTTTACATACACATGCTCAGTAATTTACAGCTTGTTTCTGTGCAGTGGGCTTGGATGGTACTTTTGAAGGTGCTTAAGTCGGTGGGCTGCTTACTGTCCTTTTGTTGTCTGATCTGAGTTCTTGGACTCAGCTGAGAGAAACAGGACAGAGGAATGGCCTCTGGAGATAACTACCACAGGATGAGATAAATTGCTCTTAACCTGAGTCTTTGTCTTTCAGGTAAAATGGGAACTTTTGATGAATGTCTCACTTCTATGTTTTCTGAACTTCTGAGATTGGACAGGTTGACCCCACTCTGTACCATGCATGTAAGGAGCTCTTGCACGCCATGTTCTTTGTGGGATGTGTAGTAGGAGTGAAGATGCCTTTGGAAGTGAATGTATGAAAGTGAGTGACACGTAAACCCCACTTGCCCATCATGGAAAGGAAACGTCCATTTTCTCAAAAGAAAAAACCTCATATGTGAGTGTTTTTGCATGTACCAAGAGGTGAATGTGCTTGCTCTCGGTTAGGGTTCTCTGCACTCTTAAATGAAGTATAGAAACTTGTATGAGACAGCTTTTCTCAATCAAATCTCTCAGAAGTTTCACAGAAATAAATCTATCAGTGAGAAAAGCAGTCAGTGTCTTGTGTCTCCTCTCTGTGCTTCAGCACTAAGCACTGGGGTCTTTCCAGTTCAGATGGATTATACATCTATAGAGAACGCATTTAATCTAGGTTACTGTTTGTCAGATGAGAATTATAGAGGTACTTTAACTTTTTGATGATGTTGATAAGGGTTGTATTAGGTGCCTGATGTTCAAACTGTTTTTTTCAAACGTATGCTTCTCTTTCCCATCAAACCTGGTTGGTTTTTTATTTATTTATTTTTCCCACCTGTGTTGTTGTATTACTTCTTCCTCTCTGTAAGCTCAGCAAGTAGAATTTAGTCTGGTTGTGAATCTTATGTCTAAATCTCAACCTGTTGTAAATCTAAGTATCTTTTCTCTAATTAATGCTTAGATTTTTTTGAGATAATATCCTGGATATTCCTTCAGCAGCTACAGCGGACATTCCTGAAGTACTTGAAGTTTCAGATTCCTCAGCATTTGTTAAACCAAACTTTCAGTTGCATGGTAATCTCCCGGATAAACACAGAAGGAAGTGGAACTTGTGCTTCTCTGATACTCAAGTTATCCTCTATGCTTTACTTCAGGGTGAGGAGGTGGGAGGGAAGTACGGTGGGGAACTGATGTAATTTATTCCCAGCCACCCAGGAAATATGTGACAGAGGTACAATCTAAACCTCTGAACTCAGAGTAGTTATGTGCTTTAATCAAAGAGGGAAGACTTTGCATGCTGACCCTGTGGTCTCTTAAAACCTGCCCAGAGAAAGGGTCTAAATGTCCTCGGGTGACTGGGTGGGTGGATCTCATAGAGCGAGTTTCATGGTACCCCTGCTTGTTTCACTTGTATTTGTGGTGGAATTATGTGCTGGTCTGCAGTTGGTGAGGTTTCTGCTTAACTGTCTTTTGCAGAAAGGCCTTAACTGAATTGCTCACATTTAACTGTACTGCTGTCAGTAATGGAGGTGAGGAAGGTATTAGGTATTTTACCATGACTAAACAGCAGCTTTAATACCTTTAAAATTGGTATATTGACATTTATGAGCAGATATCACATTACAGTGATAGCTTCAGGGGCCTTCTGCTGCATATGAGAGCTCTTGGTTGATTTAGAAAGCAAATAAATAAAATTTAAAAGGTACTCTAACACAGCTAAGCATGTTAAATCGAAAATGCAAGGTGATGCTATATCCTTAGATTATCCTGTCAACCGCTGCTATTTCAGTAGATGAAGTTAATGATGTACTGTCACAGGAGAAGAAACAAAAGGTGCATCACTGAGAACTACGGGGGAGTCTGGGATATGAGAGCTTGTCCTGGGGTCTGTTTGGAGTAGTCCCTGTGCCGCAGAGTTGGGATTTGGCAGAGCTGGCATGGCTCCAGGCTCCCTTTACTTGTCGCCTTCGCCTGTGTTTCTGGTGTGGTCTTGTGGGGGAAGAAAGAATGTCAGCCTATAAATAGTGACAGCACAGGCTTTCTCATCTTCATCTCTTAAAAATCACTGGAATGCTTTGAATAACAAATAAATGAAAAATATTTTCTTTTATTTTTCTTTTTTGTTTTTAATCTGGGTGTTGTGAAAGGTGTACTTTGCTCTTCTTTTCCTCCATGTGGAACACACTGAAATTCTCTGATCTGACTTGTTCTTGGGGGCTATGGAGAGCATTTTGTGCAGCTCTCCCTTTGTGTTTTCACCAAGAGTTAAGTTCTGGGGCGATGACAAGTGAATGTGGAGAAAATGTTTCAAGTCATGTGAAAGAAATGTTACTTGCTAAATAACTTGAGTGTTAAAAGAAGGAATGGGAAAAGCTTTTCCTAGCCTTTTTGCAATCTTATGTGGCAAGGAATGAAAATCTTTAATACTGACCTAATTTTATTTGTATTTAAGATCAAAGAGCCCTTGTGAATGAGTTGCTTGTCTTGTCTGTCAGTGGCTTTATGGTCTTCTGAATGGCTTGAGGCACTAAATCAGTTCTGAGTAATGCTACCTTTCCTTAGGTTTCATCTGAGGTAATGGAAGAGTGCTCTAGTTTCTTCAGAGATAAAGTTATATTCGTTGTTGAGAAGACTTCTTTCGGGCTAATTGCTGAGTTTGGAGGTGCCTTCTCATGGACCAAGTGTTGTGGCAGTGCTTATGCTGGACTTTGCGAAAGGGTGAGGGAAATGGGCAATGAAACCACTGTCATTGACACTGCCACTTTGTTCACTGGTCAAGTCCTTGCTGTGAGTGTCCTCATCTGCTGCTGCTGGGTTTGGAGTGTCCTCATCTGCTGCTGCTCTGCACCTCTAAGCTCTTTGTGAACAGGGTGTGTAGTCAGAGCTTGCTGGTGGTGTAAGAAAGTATGTTTTGTATACATATGCTATGGTTGCACTGGGCTGTATGGGAAAGGGGAAGGTTTTATTTTGTGCTCCCCATCAGAAGGATTTTAGAAAGGATTGCAGAAAGGAGAAGGGAAGGTTAGGCAGACAGATGGAACACCTTGGGTGGTATCTGGTTGCCTTATTCCTGCACGGAGAGGGATCCTGCTGGCTTACATGATTCAGAGCTATGCTGAAGACACGGAGTCTTGGAGATACCTGGGATTGCTGGAGAATCTCTTGATCCAGTAGCACCATAATGCGGATTTTAATCTTTCTCTGTAACTCAGATAGGAGAAGATGGGAAAGACAAATGTGAACAGCATTTTAGATCTATGAAGATGGCATCAAAGTACTTTGTAGATGCTTGTGAGTTTGGAAACAAAGCCATTAGACTTGAGTATTAAAGTGTTTTGTTACTGCTAAAATCTGTTCACCCCATAGGATTCCTATGCTTAGGAAAAGAGGAGATTCTTCTTAAGGGAAGAATCCCAAATCCTCTTCTTTCTTCAAGAATTCTTTTTGTGGGTACCATTGTCTCAGCTTTTGGCTGTTGTGAAATGGCAGATGTAGATGAAGACCCACTTAAGGGGATGTGGGTGGTATGGTACCTCTGGGTAGTTGTGGTAGTTGTGTCTGCTGAGCCTTGACTGCTTGTGGATCTTTGTCAGTGGTGGTGGATGCTGCTGACTTGGCAGTGCCTTTTCTCACCTCCTCTGCTCAGAGATGGTGCTCATTTGTGGGAGTGAGTGGTGCCCAATAAATGGGGAATATCACAAAGCCACTTGTGTTGCTGAAATTTACCAAAACCTTTTTGTCAAGGTTAGCTGAAAAGTTTGGGTTGTGTTTTTCTTGCAGGAGCTCTTGGTTTAAAGCTCCATTAATTGTGTGTCAGTTGCCATATGTGTTATGATAATAACCAAGAGTGGAAAAGACTAGATTTATTTCAGTAAACATTTCACCTAGTAAAAATTTAATAGCTTGTCCATCTTCAGAGGCCATTTCTTTCTCTCCTGTGCAGATTGTGCATCCAGCAGCAGTACCGTGTTTCCCAGTGAGATGTGTTTATAGCCTGACCTTGAGATGCTGCTCTTTCCAAGACGTGGATAGGGTTGTTCCAAAGATGCTCAGTCCTGAGTTTCTTTGCAAGGCAGAGATCAAGTTTACCTCTGCTGTGCTGGATTTTGTGGGTTTCTTTTAATACTGACTATGGACAGCTTTGGAAGATGACAAAAACAACATGCTGAAATGACTAGGGACTTGTGTCTGAATCACAGCCGTCAGCAAAACCACCTCGTTTTGGGAACGGTTCTGTGTGACAGCAGAAAGTCTTGTGAGCACCCGAGCCAAACTTCTCTTCAACAAATATGGGATTTCATGGTTTGAGTGTTTTGAGGGAAATGTTTTGAACATCTCTGCTGTCTTAGGCCTGCAGGAATGCAAACTTTAACAGATTATGAAACCTCCTGTATGCTCTAATTTAAGAGATGTAAATGTCATTTGAGAGATAAAGAAGTGTGGTGGAATAAGAGCATGATAGAAGCCATCCCTGTGCAGAGTTGAGGTGTACATTGGTTTAGCTTACTTTTTTTTTGTAAAGCTGAAAGTACTTTGACTCTCCAGGAACAGACCCTGTCTGCTGAAGTCAAAGGAACTAAACTGAATGTCAGCCTGGCTCTGGAGCTTGTGGTTAGAGTTGTGTGGGCAAAGGATGGCGTGTTTTTGGTTTGAGACAGTGTTCACTTGTCAGACTTGAGAGAAAGAAGTATTCTTTCTAGAAATAATACTTTTCAGAAGTGCTCCAGGTCCTTAACTTCTTTAATTTATTCTTTTCTTGTGTAATGAATTTTGTAATTTTGCCCTTTTTCTTAGTGGTGGCAGGTTTCTCTCCGTTTGTGTGGTTTGTTTTGTCCTTACTGTCTTCCTTCATACTCATCTGATGTGGGTGAATTCCTCTTGCTAGTCTCCCTTCCTCTAAACTCTATACCCATGATCTTTTGCATTTCTTCCTCTAGGCTTGTCTGAGTTTTTTTCGTTTGGCTTTTTATTTTGTCTAAAAGTAACTAAGAAATAGAAAGGATATGGTTAAATCCACATGACCTCTGGTATATTGGCTGTAGCTCTGCCAAGATGAATGAGGTATATTTGTTTTTACATTAATGTGTTGCTCCACATGTGTTCTGTACCTTCTTTAGGTGTGGGCTTTTTTGGTTGGTTGGTTGGTTTTTGTTTAGTTTTTTTTGTTTGTTTGTTTGTTTTAATTTTTTTTTTTTGTGTGGTCTCTTGTTTTTACCCTGGGTTTGTGAAGAAATGAAGCTTTGTCCATTTCATTCTGTCCTCAACAGTTTTTCAAGCTCAGGGCTGACTTCAGCTGTGTTTTGATTTGGGTTATGGGTCTGAAATCGTTAAAAGTTTCATGAAAAATTCTCCTCCCCCTGCCTCTCAGTTAAACCTCCTCATTATTGGTTATTGGAAAGATGTGTGCCCAAGCTTCAGGTTACCTTTGCTTGCAGATCTGTCTTCTGCTCCAGTGGGGTATTTTTTTTTTTTCTAACCTGGTCTTTCAGAGAAAAAGGGTGGTACCATTTTCTGAAGTTCGGGTGTTCCCCATCAGTCAGAGGAGCTCTGAGGATGGGGGGATGCTCTCTCTCAAGGCTTTTGTCTCCACTGGGATTGAAGATGTGAGATTTGGATATGCTCACTAAAGTGCCTTGAAAGTCTTTGTCTAGACAAGGCACGCTGCCCTTGACACATGCTAAAGTGGTGTGGTTTAAAGCCTCGGGTACTTAGCGTGTGCTAACCTCGGGAGGTAAATCCAGGGCTAGACAAGCCCCCTGAGGAGGTGGTGGACAAGGTGGGGATTTCTTTGCATTTGCTGTAACTTCAGCTGGTGCCTGAATGCAAAACTAGTAGTAAACAGTCATAAACCCTGGATGCTTTTTCTCTTGTCGGCTCCTGTCTGAATAGGGGCTTTTTCATGACGCATGCTTGTTTGCTCATGTTTCTCTTTTAAGGAAAGCAGTTAAACTAGGCAATAACCACCAGTAATTCAGTGCTCTGTTAAGCGTGTAATAAACCAAGCCCCAGATCTCTCGGTCTGGAGGCATTAGAGACTGCCACCCTTTGTTTCTCTCTTGGTGGGGAGGAGGGAAGAAATGGGGCACGACCAGCTTGTGGTGTGGGAAGGACAAAAGGGCACCAAACAGGGGAGAGGTGTGATGGTGCAGGGCACCACCATCCTGCCTGGAGATCGCAGGGTCAAACCCCAGCCTTTGCTCTCTGTGATGGCAAAACATTGTGAAGTCTGCTTCAAATTTGTTCAAAAAGGAGTTGTAGCGCTTGTGATTGGTGCCAATTCAAGTATGGGTCTCAGCTCGTCTTTCTGATGCAGTCACCTCTCCTTGACTTGGCTTGCTATCGTATTCTGACCTTTGTTTAGAGAGCAGCTCACTTGGGCTAGCCAGTAGCTGATACTATTCTACTCTGCTTGCAGTCATTGCTAAAACACAGCCTTCTACTAAGGGATCAAGTGGACTTCGTTAGAATTTTTTTTGTTTTGTTTTGTTTTTAAATAAAACTACTCCATGTAAGTGTTGGTACCGTGTAGAAACAAAGCAAAGGCTTTAACCATTGTGTGTATGAATACATATTTAGGACACGTGTATTATAGCGTTCTGGGAAACTCTATAAGCTCTGTAAAAATAAAATAGAAGTGCCATCTTATCTCTGAACTGTCCCTTTAAGTCTAAAACACAGCCTCTGAAAATCAGTTTGCTCTTTAACAAAGAGAATGGCTTCATAATCTTTCTCTTTGTGATCCTTTAAAAAGCATTTCCAGAGGGTACCTTTCTTATACTTATGTAGAACAAATTTTAGCAAAGCGTTTCACTTTCTTCTCTCTTCAGATTTATGAAAATGAACTCCATCATGACTTTTCAAAGTGTGGGTTTAAGCAGAAACTCTCAAGGCATTTTAGTGCTGTTTCTGATGCAGCTGTTAGTTTAAGAAATCTTTTTTAAACTGGAGGTGGCTGTTAATTTTATTCGGGAGAGGAAAATGCAGTGTTGAGCTGGATAAACTGTAGTTTAGCTGATACTTATTTTGAGATTGGGTGTGGCAGGTAAAAAGACATTCTATCAGAAACATGAAAGAAGAAAGACTGGTTTAAATTTTGTTACAATGCATTTTTAACAACCTTTTCTAAAATTTCTTCCTTCTGCAATGTAAATTACCAGGACTGCCATCTGGGAGAGCACCCCCTGACATCCTGCTTTGACTTCTTTATTGCAACACTTCTGCCTTTTCAAAATGTATTGCGAATTTTAGATGCTCAGCGCAGTCCACTGTAGGACATGTAATACACATGAACTTTTGTTTCTTGGTCCTCTAGGTGTAAGGAGATGCCTAGTGGCTCTGTAAATGCTGAATGGCAGTGTATAAGACAATAGGTGCTGGGCAACTGTTAAAGAGGAAGTGGGGGAATGGAGGGAGGAGAGCAGGTTGTCTCTGTGGGTCTGCCTTCATTAGCTTGGCTTGAAGCTTCTATGTGGACCGTCACCACATCCCATCTCTGGCTCTGTGGGTTAGCCAATGCAATTGTCCCCCTGAGACTGTGTGGGCATCATGGCCTTAAGAAATGGTCCATTTAATTTGTCTAGATGATAATAGCTTTTGATGGGGGAAGCTTTAAATGTGGAGTTACTGCCTTTGGAGCCTGGAGCTTAGTCACAGTTTTTCTTGCTGGTTGTGCTTCTCTTCTGCAGATGTGTTTGGGGTGATCCTCTCCATGCACAGGAGCAATGTTCACCCCTTTGCTTTGATTCACACTCTGCTGCCCAGGAGCTGCTTTTCCTGTCATTCCTGGGTGCAGAGTGGATGGGAGAGCAGGGACACACAGGAGGCTTATTACACTCAGTTTCCCAGCCTGCCAGGTTTACCCGATGACGTAAAATTAGTTGTCTCTTCAGAGTTTTTTCACCTCATGGATGAATTGAGAAGTGTCTAAGGGCGTCTGTGGCCTTGTGCCATACAGTGAGCAGTGCAGGAAGAAGAAACTGCTATAGGTCTCCTCTCCAGCCTTCCACATACTGATTGCCCCTGTATCCTGGATTCAGTCTTTCAGGTGCCGGATAGCAATGCAGTGGTCTCTCGGGTAGCAGCAGGCAACAAATTATAAAGATCAATACTCTCTAACTTGGATATCTGCTTTTGAATGTACTCACATAGCCTTAGTTTGGAATGTATTCACTTAGCCTTTTTTTTCCCCCAATAAAACCATAATTGCATCTATTTTTTAAGATTCCCTCCTCTCTGTGACCCCCACCCCCCTCCATCTCCCTTTGATCTCCAAGGAGGTGACAGTTGTGGAAGGATTGAAGGATTGTGCCAAGTCTGTTTTTTTAGGTATTAGCAGGTACTTAGAGCAGTTTCTGCTGAGACCACCATCTGGACAAAGATTCGTTTGCTGAGGAGCTGCAGTGGTTCCGGGGAAGATTGTTCACATGGGGTGTGTGTGGTACCAGCAGGCTGAAAACACACTAAGGGAAGATACAGGCTGCTCTGTGGTTACTTTAGGATCCTGTCTCTTGAATTTTTTACTGGATGAAAAAAAGCAAGTAGTTGTTGCGGATGGGCTTGGTGATGACCTCTGTAATGTACTGGGTAGGTGGAGGACTCTAATCATTGTTAATTGCTCCTATATGGCAAATGCACTAATAATACAGGTGCTCAAGTACTTGGGATTCACTTTTTCATTCCAATGATCTGGTCCTGTACCCATCCCATACAGGAACTGCTGAAAGGTTGCAACTTAGGTTCTTGGGAAGAGTTTAAATTGCAGTGTATTTTCAACTTGACCCCTTGAAGTGTTTGGTTCCTGCCCTCGGACACGGATCTTGTTAGTCCTGCTCTGCTGAGTTTAGCTGGCTGTGTTTCATGCTCTCTGTGCTGGAATTGATTGAAGATTAGACATGTGTGGACACGTCACACATGTCCCACTCTGGGGGCATTGTACTGGTGGGGCTTCGCATTTAGGCACCAGAAGGATTAAAGGGCATGCTTTGGAAAGATACTGCTTCATCTTGCTGATAAGCAGCACTGAGCACACAGGAAGGAGAGGGGGTTAATGCCCCTTTTACCCAGGGTCTGTTTAAAGAAAGGCAGTAATTTAACTAAAATATACATCTCCACTTTTCATTTCTGTTTAAACTGAAATTACTGAGTCAAGAAATGCATCCTGGGAACAGATTAGGCTGTATGCTGGGAAAGGAGCACATTTCTCTCTAGCTCACTTGACAGCAATACGCTTCAGGGTTTTCTGTATTAAATATTTGATAAATCTCTAGTAGACTTGAATTCTGCGTGGTTTTAATTACGTTTGATTTTCTAGGTCTGCAGGATTCTGGTGTCTTTTTTTTTTTTTTTTATCGTGATCCTTTTTCATCATGAAATGAGCACTTGGTTAAAATCACAGCCACATCCTGGTGATGGGCAGAGCGATCCCTGTGGAGCTGGCCATAAGGCTGTATTTTCAACTCTGGGAGGTCCAGAAAGCTCTGGTCGTGAAATTTGTTGCTTCAGAATTATTTGGTTAACTTTGTTGTATTATCATAAAGTCGGTTTTATTGCTATTTCCTATACTTTATTAAAAATCTATTATTAAAAGTGCAAACATATGTATTTCCTTGTAATGAACCCTTTGTTTTTTTGCTGTTGGCAGCAGTTTGCCATAGGATTGTTAGCAGCCAGTACTTCCAGGCATGTTGGGATGGCCGTGAGGAGTGGTGGGGAAGCATTTGCTCCTCCTATTTTTTCTTTTTAAAAAATATTTTATCAGAAAATATTTAGAGTTTTTTGTCTGGTTGGTTTGGTTTTGTTTGGTTGGGTTTTTTTTTATGAGCTGGAGAGAGGTTATTTCTCCCTGTGCATTCTAGAGCAAGAGTCTGGACCTTCCTCTCTTGTTGAGTTATATTTGGAGCATATTTGCCCATCTGTGTGTTGTAAATATGTAGGTGCCACTGGCCTCTGTGCCTGTTTGCTTTCTTCCCCCCCACTCCCAGCTGGGCACATCCCAGACTTTTCACCTGACCCCTGCATTGCGTTTCCAGCCTTTGGATAAACTTATTTTGTCAGTTTTTTGGGAGCCATGGGCACAGGTGATTTCTGCTGAGTAGATGCACGTGCATTTTGTCCCTCTGTAATTTATATCGGCCAGTGCAGTGGAGATCTCAGAACTGAATGGAGAGGAAGGAGGTCAAGGGGAAAAGAACCCAACCAACCAGCCTTAAGCAGTTGCTTGTAGCTGTTTCAGGCAGCCTGTTCTTGCTGCTTCTTTGTCACTCATGTGCTTGGGGCTTGCAGACCCTGGACTGCAGAGGATAAGAGAAAAAAAAATCCAGTCCAGAGAGAACTTGATTTGCTTATTCACAGTACAGATATCTTTCCTAGCAAGAACACAGTTTTTTTTTTTTTTAAGGGAGAAGTTCTGATTCCATGTGAGCAATCATGTTATTTTGTTGTGAGTAATGAATACATTCCTGGGCAAAGCAGGACTTTAAAAATTCTTTCACCCAGATAAGGGTGCGGGCTGGTGTTTGGTGGTCTTTCCCCATTTCTCCTTATTTTGACCAGCTGTTTGTAGCTGGTCAAAATACGTTATCAATATACATTTTGCAGCTATTTTTCTTTCGAGAGACTCTTTCTGGAGATGTTTTCTGGGACTGGTGTTTTTTTCTCCCCCTCCCTTAATGGTATTTTCTTGGTCTCTCAGATTGCATTTTCCATCCTTCAGAATATTTAATACTTGAGACGTTAATCTTTCTTCAGTCTGTTTTCCATAAGGTTATAGGTATGTAAGAAATGCTGGAGACAGCTAAAACAAAAGACCTTCCCAGACAAGAAATATAATACAAGCCACCTGACTAGCTTGGTCTTGTCCAGCTGCCCGCTAGCAGCCCTCCTTTTCCCTCAGCCTCAGGGCCTCCGCGGAGTCTCTCCCTTCCAGATTTGCCAAGCGCTCGGTTGCCTGTTAATCACCGGTAATAAAAAGCATGTTTAAGATCAGGTGGGTGTCTGGGGATACTTGTCAAGACTCTGTCTCCCCAGTCTCTGCAGCTTTTTCCAGCGATGAGTGTGGATGGAGTGACTCAGACCCCCAAAGTGCAGCGGAGCGAGCAGACTGGCTCTGGGTGCAGGCCTGGCCATTTCCCTCGTACCTCTGCTTTGTGCAGGGCAGATCCTCATTTTTCAGGAGACATCAGGGAGGTTGTGTTGTGTGTGGTTAGGCACAGCACTAGTGAAACTCCTGCTGAAGGGCTGCAGCTCACCCTGCTCCTTACTCTGAGACCAGATGTATTTTGAGGGGGTTTTACTACTATGGACAGCCATGGAAAGCTGCTGTCATCATGGATGTGGGTCATGGGGTCACGGTCACATAGCTGATGAGGGTTGATCTGTCAGGGCTCGTGTTAGCCATGGATGACCCTCTGGCTGACTGCAGGTTTGAAAGCTTAAGCTCAGGTGGGAGAGCCTGTCGGTGCTGTCTTTGTCCATCACCTGCCTCGGCCGATGCTCGTCAGCACCTTGGTGTTGCCCAATGCCGGTTCAACTCCTTGTCAATTCCTCTCTGTTATACAAGTCATTTGCTGACAAAACAAAGATCTGGGTCACTGCTCTTAAAATAGATTCAGCATTAGGCAAATTGCTCAAGCAAGCTCTCCTTTCCTCTGAGAAGGCAATGTCAACTCAACCTCATAAGGCTACCCCTAAGAAGCACAGCATCCTACCGCAGAGGCCCTGTCAATTTAGCACACTTGCCTAATACACTTTCAAAATACAATGCCCAGCTGTTTGCTCAACATTTGGCTTGTGCCTTTGGGAGTAAGGGTTTTTTCTTTATATTAATGCAGGTATATGCATCAATATTAATTGTTTGGGGGCTTTTTTGTTGCTGTTTTTGTGTGTTGTTTTTTTTTTTGTGGTGGTCCTTGCAAATCGTTTCTTTCTTTGTGTTTCATGCCTGGAAGTGTGATTGGCACGTTTAACTTTAATCTGTAACAGCCATAATAAATGATAACTGTATAAGGTGAGTGCTGCCTTTGCTTATAGGCAAAGTCTGGTGGTGCCACTTTCATCTTGGTAACAGTCATCCTGTAACTGCTTTGAACACGCTGTGCCAAGTTCACGTGTGCGTGCACAACTGGTCAAGGTTGAATTACTCATGAAATTAACTTATAAGGTCACAGTCAGGCTTCTGTGGACTGTGATCCTGAGTTTATAGGACAATTTGCTGTACCACATGCCCTGCTCCCAGAGTTCTGTGGGCTTCCTGGGCCTGGGCTGCAAAACGTGCTGCCTGGCAGTTTCTTCTGCTTGTGCAGGAGATTTCTTCCACTTTGAAGAGGACTACTGTTGCTGGGAGTGGGACTGGAAAACACTGATCAGAAAAGGGGAACTGGAGAGCAGGATCTTGGTTCTTCTTGCTCATCGGAGTTCACCTCTCTGTGTCAATTGACGTTAATGTGGGCATGGGAAGCATAGTAGCCATGGGTTTGATGAACTGTGAAGTCTGGGTGGAAATTCCCAACTGAAGAGCAGTGGTGTGAGTGCTCACCAAATACAGGGAATGCTAACAATTCAGTAATTTCTTAGCAAGAGCATTTGGCTAGTAGGGAGTTGGGATGCAAGCTCTTCCTTTAGGATGTGATGTCTTTTCTTCTTCTCCCTACTCCAGCTACTGTGATGTAGGAAAGTCTTGACAGATTTGATCCTGCTCTCTTTCTGAAACTTTAATGCTTGCGTGAATAAAGTCTGATTGGTTTGGGAAGGAAGTTTTAACCAATGCATATGGCTTTGTGTGATACATCATCATGTGGAGTGTCTCCTAAGAAGTTCTGTGTCTGCACATCTAAGAATGTTGAAATACTGTTCAGGTGAAGAGGGGATGGTGGGTTGGTTGTTACTGACAGTTCTTCCACTTGGAAGAGGAGAGGTGAGGGTGCTATTACCTATTTCAGCCGCCTCTCAACAGTGTACTTTTAGGAAAAGCAGGGTGCCTCAGTTCTGCTGAGGGTTGGGAGGGGAGGCAGGCTGACACAAGGTGTGGCTGTTGGTAGGTACCAGTTTTACCCCCAACGATGGACTGAGGAGCAGAAGGAGTCAAATACTCCTGTAGAAGCTGTCCTTGATGGGAGCAGAAAGCTCCCTCCCTTATCTGGCCTGTAGAGCCCGGTGGTTTGTAAATCCAAACGGTCTTTGTGTCAGCTAAGAAAAGAACATTTCTTCTCACAGACTAGGGGAAAAATCAAGGATCACCCTGGTAACTCTTAATGAGGTTTCTCTACTTTCCCTGTGTTGAAATGTTACTTTGTTTCTTTTTTCCTTTATGAGGAAGCTGAAATACCAGTCAGTGATTTTGAACAGCCTGCTCCAGAGGACATTGTTACTTCAGAAACTAACTTCCTTTATTTTGCTGTGCTGCATTGAGGTTAATCCTGACCTGGAGCCTAGCATTTGCCTTTTCATTTTGGATTCTTCCCACTCCCAAATCACAGATCTAATCAACTTAAACAGAAATGAAAGATGGCAAACTGGGAGAAGGCTTTGTAACTGTTTTCCTAAAGAGGCTGGTGCTCGTCCTGGTGGAGCCTTTTTTCAGTGATGCTGTGGGAGCAGAAAATACTTGTTTGCCCCAAATCATTAAGTCAGGAAGATGAACTGAAAGGAGGGTCAAAAATTGTTTCAGGTGGTTGTCACTCTTTTTGTTTCATCTATTCTGAAGTTTTGCTGTACTGTGTCCAGCGCTAAAGCTGAGTGACCTTCAGCTGCTGTTACATCTTCATTTGGGAGCTGAGCTCTGGGCTTGATTTTATGCTTACACGTTTTATTCAGAAAGATGAGGATTGGGACAGAGAACTGTTTGCTGGCACATGGCTGTGCTTATGAGATCAGGCCCAGAGTCATTCATGTGATAGTAGTGTGATGCACAGAGTGGAATTTTTCAGCAAAGTGATGCTGTGCTGCTGTACACTTCAGATTCTTGCTGTTTCTTTAAAAAATAGTTACCTCTCTCTCTTCAGCAATTTTTTTTTACAAAATCACAGAAATTACCCCAGAAATTGTTGTGTTGTTTTTTATTTTCTTTTTTTTCCTAGGGGTGGCATATTCGCATAGGCTGGAAGAATAGCAAAAAGCAAATAGAAACTTGCTGGAAGCTCTGCTTTTATTCTCTTTGCTGAAAATGTTGAGCTAAATCTTAGCCAGGGTTTGAATGTGGAAATCACATGAGGTGCTAATTTTGACTCAAGAGGTAAGACAACAAAATGAAGATGAAGACGGGGTGGACATAATGCAGAGATGTTGAATTAGTGTGTTAAAGCCACATGCAGAATATTCCTATTCAGGCACTTCATGCAGCTTCTAAGAGCTCTCACTACCATGTTGTTGCTTGGTCTCCTCTGTGTCATTACCATGAATTTTTCAGTGTATGAGAGAACTGTGTGTGTACTGCACATCAGAATAATATAAATCATGCATGTTAACATACAAAAGGGATAATGCTAGCTGCTCTGTCAGGCTGGTAGTGTCTTTATAATCAGGACTTTTAAGGTGATGTCCTCCCCTCAAAGAATGGAGCTATGACAGCTGTCCCTTGGACATTCATCTGTGTGTATTCATTTTTTGTTCCTGTATCAGCCACTAGCTCTGTCAAGGCTTGATCAGGTTGATAAAAGACAAAAAAGGATCCATCTAATACTGCTTACAGTGAAAGTGGCACAGTAAGTTCCTCCTGCCTGAACAGCAGTCCCCTGATATATCAAGGAGACCTGATTATACAACAGGACTAATCAGCTCTGGATGCTGCCATGAATTATGGGTTGGCTTAAGTGCTGTGGTACACATTTCTGCCTTAAATTGTGTTAGAATCAAAACAGAAAACCAGAGCAGAAAGCCCAAATGTCGACAAGGCTTATCTTCTTTAGGTCTCTATCAGGGTTAAGGAAGAGGTTTCTTAATGTAATTATAACCTGTCTCTTCTATCCAGGCTAGCAAAAATAAACCAGGTTATATTAGAGCTTCACTGCATAATGTTACACAACCATGCTTATTTAAATGTAGCTATTTTTGTAATATGCATTGTCCCTTAATGGGAGTCATGGATAAAGTGCGTTGACCCACTGAAACAGCTTAATATAGAGGTACAACATTTATGGGAAGTTACAGTTAATGTAGAAGTACAACATTTATGAAAGTTGTAGTGAACCCAGCATATTCGAACTTAGGGCAGAAAAAAAGGTGGAAGATAATGAATGTGTTAAAAAATAATATCTGTCTGGTGTAACTATATGCCTTTTTCATCCTATGGCAAGCAAATGAGTTGTGTCCCCCTCCTTCTTTCTTTGTATTTTTTCCATTTTTATTTTGCTATTTACAATGGTGCAATTTTGGCACCTTATGCACACAGCATCTGCAGGGTTTTTTTTTGTTTTGTTTTGTTTTGTTTTTTTTTTTTTTCATTTTGGACACCTACAATTAATAAGGTCTAAGGCTTACCTATTTACTCAGACTTAGTTGCATCTGTGGTTGAGAGATGAATAGGTGTTTCCGGGTGATTCATCTGACCTGTCTTAGACCCTGATGAAAAGGTGACTAGCTGAAACTAGCAGTTAGGTGCCCTGGATTGGGACAGATGTATTCCCTCTCTCCACCTGCATAGTATCCTCAGCTCAGGTCACTTTGTGAAGAGGATGAGGAGGGTGGCATTGATCTATTCCTGGTAATTTCCAAACCAGGTCCACAGCTGTTAGGTGAGTTTTGGGGTTAAGTGTCCTTGGGAGGGGGTGATTCAGACGAAGGTGCTTTCAGCACCATGCTGGCTATGGAGAACTCAGCTGTTTCTTAGATATGCAAATCCACTCCCTCTGATTTGGCTGGGAGAACTGGGTGTCTGTGTCTCCTCATGATGAGATTGTTTGTTTGTTTATCTGTATGGGATTTTCAACATTATAAATTCTGAGTATAATTATAATATTAGATGGCATGGTTATTTCACAAACGTGCCCTCTGCTGTGATCAGCTACTGCATTCAGGAGCCTATGTCCCCATCTATAGCTTCATACCCTCTTGCTATGTCTGTATTCTGGTTGTTCCAGGTTTCCCATCCTCAAGAGCGTTTTCCAAGTGTTTTCCAAGCATTAAGAAAAAAAAAAAATAAAGGAATGCTGTGAACGTTTTTGGGGTTGTCCTGTCCAGAGGCAGGAGCTGGACTCACTGGTTCTTGTGGGTCATATCCAACTCAGAATATTCTATTTCTGTGATTCTAACATGATATAGGAAGGAGGAAATTATTAATGGATTGGTAAGAAGCAGCACTCTGTTCCCTTATTTTTGTGCAGGCTGGGAGTAGTGAGTGACACAGCCCCTGTGACGTGCAAGGTGCGTCTGTGGAGGAAAGCTGGCATCTACCTTGCAAATAATTACAGTCTAAGCAAGCTTGGAAAAGGGGTGGAGTGCAGGGGATAATTCAATCTGTGAGGGATTTGTTGTACAATGAGGTCAGCTTCTCTTGGTTCTCATTCAATTTTTCTTCTAGGGTTTTACCCTTGGAGGGTTCAAGTGACAGAGTTGAGGGGATGCTGCTACTCATATGCTTCTCTTTGGAGGGGACTCAAACTTTGATTCCCTAAATTTAAACCTGGGTGTTTCTCCAGCTTTTCTTTCAGCAGACATGTCAGCTGGGAGAGCTCGGCCATTCCCCACCACCATCACTTTGGCTGGGCTGGTACAGCCCTGGCAGCAGCTGAATTTCAATCCCTGTCCAGCTACACAAAGTGGCTCTAGGTGCCAGAGCAGTGGGGAGGGAGGAGGAAGAGGAGGAGGAGGTATGCTTGGCTGTGCTGTCGAAACAAGAGCTTGTGGTTGGAGGCTGTCTGTTTGTGTAAGCTGGTTTTAGGGCTTTTTAATACTGGATCAGAAGCATTCTCATCAGATCTGAATCTTTGCTGTGCAAACTCAGCTAGTTCAAATCTGGTAACATTTATTTTTTTACTTTGTTTACGCAGGTTAGCTTCCCGCTGATGGGGCTTTGTGCTGGTTTGGGTATTCTCCTCCTGCAGCCAGTGGAAAGCTGGCAGGGTGTCCAAGCTTTGGCTAGCACAAGAGTAATGTGGCTGGCTGGCTGCTGGCTTCTTGCTGGCGTTTTGGGGTGGGGCTGCAGCCAGCTTTGCTTGCCCCACGGGTACCTGCTGGCTGTCTGGCGGGCGCTGGCAGCTCGTGGGGAAGGGTCCGGACGGTCCCCAGCTGGCACCAGCGTGCTGGCAGAGCTGTGGCAGCGTGGCGGTTCTTGCTTGGCTTGCCTGGCCCAGGGACAGCCACCGTGGCATGTACCCAGACGAAAGAGCTTTCCACCCACCTCTGTGAGCATGTGGGGGACACAGTGTGCTGGGCAGGAGGCCCTGGCAAGGTGACCCCTCTGCAGATGAGGTCCCCACCACCCTCGCTGGGGTGCCGTGTCAGCTGGAAACTGTTAGCTTGGCAGTTGGAGCACATGCATGAACATAAAATGTATTGAAAATGTCAGGCTGGAGCACTGACGGGAGATCCCTCAAGTCTCACCTGCTCTGTGAAGACAGCCATCCAGGCTCCTTTCCCTGGAGTACAGCACAGCCTGAGTAAATGGTTCTTAACAGTGCTGAAGAGGAACACCCCACAGCTTGTCTCCTTGGAAGGGGGCTTGTTAGGTGCTTTCAGCTTATGCTGCTGATTCTGAGTGAACATCACACGGGGCATGTTGAAATGAAGCAAAATCCTATTTAGTTGATATCTTCTCCTGCCCCAAAGAGAGGTAAAAAAACCTGTACGTCTTCTCTTTCCTCCTCCTCATGGTCCCTGTGTCTGTGGGACAGGGGATGTACTGGCCAGTGCGATACCGAATCCATTCTTCTTACTTTATTGTTGTTTCTTGATGGGAGATTAAATCAAGATGCAAACACCACATTTAGTTTTATCTGGAAGCTGTAGTAAGGATAAGTAACTTCTTGCTAAGTTTTTCCCTGAAATTGTATTTTGGCTGTGCAGCCCTTTTATTTGTTTGAACCAAGGGTGCTCCCTCCTTATGTTTACTGTTTTTTCCTTTTACAAGTCAAACATCCCTCAGGTGTGCAGCTGAGCCAGCTTGGGTGGGTGGGACTGAAGGCAAGAGGAGGACAAGCATATGCAGGAAGAGACATATTCTGGATTCCTGCTGTGGAGATGAGTAATCGCTGGTGGTTAAGGCAAAACAGGCAAATTACAAATAGAGTTTTGTCTGTTCCTTACATCTCTTTTTCCCACTGGAGAGATATGTACCTTTTTGTGATTAAGGTCTAAACACCTGAGCCCCAGGGTTGCAGAAAAATATACAAGCTATGTTTTTTGTTGGTATTGGACAAAACTTGCGAATTACCTTACTATTTTTTCTTTTTACTGTGAACTTTGAAAAGATGATCTATAGCCAAATGATCTATGTCGCATACCAGATAATCTGTGATAGGGATTGTTACACAGGAGGCGCTTGTGTACTGTCTGGGTATGAGGGTATAAACAAATCCTAATTTACTTTTTTAGGACTATGTTTGACTATATAGTTCATTGGGGAAGACAAGACAGAGCTGGAGCCTACGGACATAGTTGCCCAGCCTGGCAGTTGTAAAGGTTTTGTGTATGAGACCATGAACAATGGCTTGGAATGTGATGCTATTGATTTTTTTTCTCTGCAGTATTTCATAAACGCTGTGCAGTTTAACTCAGCTTTTAACCTTGTACGCAGTTTGGAGCGTGAGGCTTCTCACCCGGTGTCAGATGGCTCACTCAGTGGAATAAAAGCCACCCGCCCTACAGCTCAAATCCCATCAGCACGTGGAAACGTGCCCGTTCTGCTGTCCCATTCCCAGCAAAAGCGCCTGGGTGGTGGCAGCCCTCCAGGGTGGTCCCTGGGAGGTCTTGCACAGCTCAGGAGAGAAGCATGAGCACTGTAGGCTCCATACTGCCTGGAGCCTCAGGCTTCAGTCTTAGATGCCTTTGTTTCCTGCCTGGATTGCTATAGCATGTGTTTGGGCCTAACAGAGCTGTGTAGTACAGTGTAAGTCTGCTTGCAGAGTTTTATACTGCACGTGGTACTCAGCACTTGCTGTAGAGCATTCTGAAAAGAAATCTCACAGCTAACTGGAACTTGTTTTTAACCAGTTACCATTTCACTGAATATTGCATTGCATGTTAATTAAAAGACCCCTGAAACATAATCCCCTCCAGTGGGGGAGCTTTCTACTTTCTCCATGTTTTTATAACACGTCCATTTTCCTGGATGTGCAGGTGTCTCATTTACATTCCTAGAAACACAGCCTTCGTGTTTCCTTTAAAGTCAAGGTTTCTGATCTGTTGTACTTAGTTAGCTTAAGGCATCCTTGGCATTGCTCAGGAGCACCTTTGAGAGGGGATTGTTTCATAATGCAGTACCTGCAGGTGGTGATGTTATGGCAACACGAGCAAAAGAAAAATGATTAGAAGCATTGCAGTGTGAGTTGGGTTCCTCCTGTGCTGTGTCACCCAAGGGTGTGTCTTCTTGTGTGTTGAGTTTCTGTCACAGCATTTGTGCCTTTGTGTTGTGGTGTGCCTCTTGTACAGCCAAGCCTTTGTACAGGTTATTGTTCAGTTTTGGCTCCCAGTTGCACAGATCTGGGTTTAGGTAGTGTTACACTTGCCTATCTGACTTATTTATTGCTGTTTCACACTGTGGATCAGTAAATACTGTTGAAAGACATGCTTGATATAGCAGTATTAGGAGAAAAGCCAAAGCTGATCTTGTCTGTAGGTGGAGTGACTGACTACCCCTCATAAATAAGATGATTAACACACATGCACACACCAGGAAAAAAGCCCAAGAAACAAAAAAGGCCTTGAAATGTTCACTTTTTCCTTTAGATACCACTCTTGACTTGCTCAGGGCCATGACCCTGTGTCGTGAGTCTCAGATGGGTGACTCAGAAGGAGTGCTGATGACAAAACATATGTTTGGAGTTTCTGGTTATGAGAGGAGATCCCATTTCTGCTTCTCTGTGCCTTGCCTGCTTAGCCATGAGGCAGCTCGAGACATTGTATGTGTCTGCACTAGTAAATGCTCAGAGGTCACCCCAGAAATGAATTATATGCTGGACAAACACTGGAAATGTAAACATAGTTTTTATTTCCTGGAGTAGCCCTCTTCAAACTTTGGTGAAACAGAAAAGGGACTGGAGGCTCTTGCAGAGTTTGTGCAGGGAAGGCCTTGCTGGTAGGATCAGCTAAAGGTGAAAAGGTCTGACTCGTAGCTGGTTGAAATAAATGTGAATAAATGTTGAAATAAATAATGGCTGGAAGTTTCCTTTGCTGTTTTTGTTAATAACTTCTCCCAGTGAGGCTCTGGAAGGCTTTTAAAAGAAAAGTTTTGGGTTGCTGAATCCTCAACAAGTCTTAAACTAGAGGTATCTCCAAATAGTACAGCTCAAAGCGCTGTGTGTGTGTGGGAAGTTGAGACATGGGACCTGTGTGCTCTGCCACTGGACCCCACATAAAACAAAACTAAAAGAAACCTCAGTGTGCAATTTTGTATTTTTGTGTTTTACACCTTTAAGTTTATACCTCTGCTTAAACTCAAGTTATCAATGAAAGTGTATAATTGCAAGATTTGCTAAAATATTTTGATATTGAATGCATCTTTTAATATTGAACACCGTTGGAAACCAAATTGTGTTATTTTATGATGGAATGTTTTTAAACAAGGGCAAATGCTAGGTATCTGTCTTCTTTTTTTTTTTTTTTTTTTTTGCAAAGGGGGTACTGTTTAAAAAAAATTAGCACTGTGGTAAGCTGATTGCAGCTGTTAGGATCCTGGTATGTCACTCCTGTGCTTCCAGACAGTGTAGCCATGATGTAGCCATTGCACTTGAATTCTTTTCATTCTGACAGCACTTGCATTTTAGCTGTTGGGATCTGTTGGAGTGCAGAAATCCCCACGGTGGGAAGGCATGCGCATGGACTGTCTGCTGAGAAATCATTCGGTTGACACCCCCCTCCCCCCATGGAAAAGTACAAGCATGTGCATGTACTTTTGGAAGCTATTTATTTGCCTTGCAGAGGGTCAACTGGAAAACCCTTTCTGAAAATATGCTCCTTGAAAGCCTCCTGAAGAATGGTGGGCTCAAGCCAGAAAGGTCTTGTTTTACAGCCCCGATGTCATGAAAGAAATCTAAGTGTAGAAAAAAAATACAGCTTAAATACCTCAGATATTTATTTTGTCCTTGCTTTACACAAGCCTTCTCTCCCACCCTGGGCTGGGAGGTCGGGGCATGTGTGTGTGCTTTCAGGGGGAACCCTGCTGCACAGGCACTTGTGGGTCTGCTCCAGGCCCCTTACTGTTTTAACAACTAATCTTTCACACATTTATAATTCAGAACACTAATAAATGCACCCTTCTGTCCTCAAATTCTCAGGAATTTCTGCAATCTCCTGCTTTATTACATATCTCCAAGCTTGTGCAAATAAGTCCTTTGGTGTTATCCTGCCAAATGAAACCTCGAAGGGTTGTGTTTGACCTTGGTTTATGCAGTGACTGTATGTTACCCACTTGTCCCGAAGACAGAAAAGAATGTTGACATTCACGATGTGAAAATAAGTGTTTGAAGATAGGTTTTGGTCTGTCAGCACCTCTTATTTGTGTGTTAAGGGTCTGTGTTGTAGCCTTCACAATACTACTCTGTATAATCTAAAAGCCCTTAATAGGAGGCATTTTGAATTGGAAGTTAAAACCACAAAACACACCAGAAGTGAAACTCCTGCAATCCTATTACTTATATTCCTTTCCTCTTCTTAAATTCAGTGTGGATTCTTTTTCTTTTATGTTTTTGCATATCCTCACAGCAAATGGTATGTTTGCTACCCCACTAGGAAGCTCAAACTGCTGCCTAGCCCTTGCTTTCATGGGAGGCCTTAATTTGAAAGAAAATTTGACCATTTCTATAGGCTGCCAAGAAAAATTGGAAGAGCTTGTTTCATATTAGAGCTCCCACCTTCATTCTTAGCTGTGGAAATAAATGAAAAACTTGTTTTGTCGACCCGGTGTATTCGCCTGAATGCCTTTTGTGTCAGTGATGGATGGAGGGGCAGGCTTGTAGTTCTGGGTAACGATGGGCCAGGGAACACTGCTTCCCAGAACAGGACATCTAATGACAGGACAGGAATGAAGGCCTATATACCTACTTTCAATTCCATGTGTGTGCATCTGCTCCAGGAAACTTCAGCATGGAAATAGTGTAAAATTCAAGAATACCTGATTGGTAGCTTTGTTCGTACATGATCCTGTGTGTGGATCCTCTCCTTTCATTCTCTGTATTGTTGAAAAAGTGTAAGCCCTTATTTTAGGCTTTTCCCCTTCTATTAGGACCTCCTAAGGAAGTAAGGAGTGATGTGTTGAGTTTGGAGTGGGCCAGGTTTGTTTGCCTGAGGCCAAGTAGGAAACTGTGCAGTGGGCTCTAGAGAAGTAATTTCTTGTAAAGAAAATGGTTCTTCAAAGGGTGGTGGTGCCGTTTTCCCGAAGAGGAGCTTGCATGAGACGAGGATGTCCATACCACTGAGGTGGTGCATTGTCTCTCTGGTGTCCTGAGTGAGGTGTGGCTGTGGGAATGGGCTCCTGCTGACGGAGATGTCTGTCACAGAATTCTCCACCTACTGCTGCAAAATTTCTCCTGGAGTTTTGCCATAAAGACTAACAGAACCAGGAGCATTTGGCATTGGGTCAAAATGCTGAGGTTGTTATTCTTCTAATAGCTGTGCTTTTGTATTTTTAAAGCCAAGGTGAGATTGGTAGCAATCTCTAGTATGTGTTCACTTCATTTTGAGGTACTTTCAATGCTACTGCTAGGACTGTTTCAGGCCATCAGGATTTTGTTAGTTCCAGAGAAGTCTATAGAAGAGCAATTCTCAGTATCAGTTTCTACACTGAGAGTTCACTGATGGTCTGTGATGCATGCAAGGACTAGATCTGGTTTTGATCTGATTAGCTTGTTTATAGCTTGAGGTAGAAGAGCTGAAAGCTGAAAGTCACTTTGCCATCCTTTGTTTTCCCTGACTTGCTTTTTCTTGGAGTTTTTCTCCTCCTTGGGTAGTCTTTCCCACCCAGTTTGAAAAGGACTGCCGTGTTTAGTATTTGTAGAAAATCTAATGTTGACAGGCAGTAATATATTTAAACAACTTTCCTTGAAACCTCTTTGTCATGGTTGGACTGTCTGGCAGGCTGATTGTATTGTGCAGAGCAGGGGCATGGAGTCAGGTTTCATGTTTTGGTTAATTTGCAGGTCATTTAGAGCTCAGGGTATTGCAGGGAGAAGGCAGCAGAGCTGTGTGAATAACATGGGGTTTATCACTTGCCTCTGTTTTTTTTTTTTTAATAAACAAAAAACAACAACAAAAAAACCCCAAAAAACCCCAACTTGTTCAGAGGAATTAGTTTTCCTGCCTTTCCTGCTTTTCCAGTTCATGCCCTAAAAATCACTGAACTTTCAATGAAGAGGTAAACTCGAAGTCAACCAATTGGCTTTCTTGTTTGTGTTGGTTTGGTTTGAAGGAAAGTTTTTTAGGGGTTAAGAGGGGAAAGTCTAACCAGTCCTCAGCAGTGGTACTCTAGCTCTTCGCTAGTGGCTTTTGCCTGGTCGTGTCCTCCTTGAAGGTGGTGTCCTGATGGGACTGAGGCCTTGGCAGTGCTCCTTAAGAGGAAGAAAACTCCTTGTAGGGCTGCATCTGTCCTATGGTTTTTAGTCTCTGCCCGAGCTCTGTTCTGCCAATAGTAAATAGTAAATGAGGAATGTGATTCTTGATGGTGTGAGAGGTCAAAGATGGCACCAGCTACTTTCTTTTCAGAATACAGATCACCCAGTTCCTGAGGCATATACACCTTCAGTCACCTTGTGTTTTTGCTTATTCTTCTTTTCACTATGGAGGGGAAAGTAAGGCACAAAAAGTAAAAATAATGTAAAATTAGAGTTAGGAGAGGTTCTCTGTTCCTTCCCATGCAATATTAACCTTGTAATTGTCTTAGGGATAAACAAGTGCTGGGGACAGTTCAGGAGTCTGAAGTCTGATCACTTTGGACAAATCTGTGTGGTTGGAAACAGTGACAGACAAGAGGACAGAGTTGGGGCTTGCTGAATTGTTCCAGTGTGACGGGGTGTGCAGGGGCTGCAGGTGGATGTCTACTCCACCATGGCCCTCCAAGGACTGCAGGGGCACAGCTGCCTCACTAGGGTCTTCACCATGGTCGGCAGGGGCATCCTTCCCAGAACCTGGGGCACTTTCTCCCTTTCCTTCACTGACTTGTTGGTGTCTGCAGAGTTGTTTCTCTCACACATTCCTCCTCATTAACTCTCCGGCCACAATTATTTCCATGCAATAATTTTTTTCCCATTAAATATGTTTTCTTGGAGTCATTACTAACATTTCTGCTGGACTCAGCCTTGGCCAGGTCCGTTTTTGAGCTGACTGGTGTTGGCCATGTTGGACAGGGGAAGCTTCTGGCAGCTTCTCAGAGAATAAACTCCTATAACCCTCCTAGCTATCAGTACCTTGCCACCCAAACCCAATACTTTGGCTGTGAGTTCTTTCTGGTGCCATTTGTGCTGGGGGCTTCCATTTGCATGAGTTCTGGGTCTTGAATTAGGCCTGGGGAAAACAAATTACCCTGTGGATCATTTCAAGCACTTTTGTGTGTGCTTCTAATTTGCTTTACTGGAAGAATAAGCATTTTACTTTTTTTTTTTCTTTCCTGCTTTAGAATAGTGATGGCATGAGTTTTTCAGGACTAGTTCACTGAAGGAGGAAAAAAAGAGGAGGAAAAAAAGGAGAAAGATATGTTTAGGCAAATGAAGGCTTCAGCAGCTTAGTGCTTGTCTACATGGGGAAGTTAGTGCGCAGTAAGCTAGGGTGTGAATTTACAGCACGCTAGCTGCTCTACACTAACTCCCCCTGTGGATGCTGAGTGTGCACTAAGAGCGCCTGTTGGGCAGGTTTAATTTAGTCTGCTGAAAGAAAGTGTGCTGAAAATTCACACTGCTGCTTCCTTTGTCCTGACTTTCCCATGTAGACAAGCCCCTAGTAAGGCTAGAGTAAAAAGTCCTTGTTCAGAGGTCTGGTTTAAGTTCTTTCTGCCTTGTTATTCCTTCATTGTTCTTTCCTCTTCTCTCCCAGGTCTCCCTCTGGTTTTTCTTCTTTGTCTCTCCTCTTCATTTTCTCTCCTTCTTTTCTCTTGTCAGTGCAGATTAAATGTAATTGGAGCTTTGTCATCCTGATGAAGACTCTCTGTACACATAAACTTGGGGGCAGTGAGGGAATGACTTCAGAGGGAGGCCTGAAGGTGTATCATGTGCAAGTGTAAAATGCAGTTTTACCAGATGCTGAAGGGGGCATGTCCTCCATAGCGCATGGTGTGCTTGACTCAGCTTAAACAGTATAACCAAAAGCTAGAAGAGCATAGTCATTTGGAGGAAAGTACTTCCCCTTGCTTAGAAGGTGAGAAGCTATTTATACATGTAACTGTATATTTTGTAGACACAGCATGAGGTTTGTTTAATTTTCAACAATTAGGGGCCCCATAAAAAGCCCCTCTTCTAACAAGTACAGACAGTAATTCTCTTACTGATTCCTGAGGTATCAGGGCAGATTAGTATTGTAGAAATTATAGAAACAAATTAATTTTTTAATAGGTTATACTCGCTAATGGTTATTACTCTCAGCACATTTCACTGCCTATTATCTCCGTTTATTTCCTCTTGGGAGGTAGGAAATGTGGGAAGAAAAAATGTATGTTCTGGTACAAAGTGCAGAGCCATCAGTCCTTTTCATTTTTGAGATGATTTAGCATATGAAATTTTGGCTATCTCATTCTGATATTTTCTATCTAGGTTTCTGAGAAATAGGTTGTTTTGGTGACTTAAATAATGGAAGGAAAAGTTGCATTTCTTCTTAATTGGGAGAGTGAGAAGGTGTGGTTACATACATGTGTGAAAACAAACTCTTCTACAGCTCATCTCACTGTGCTAAAATAAGCCCAGTCAAATGGGTGAAATAGGTCAGGTACAATGTTGCGCCATACTGCCTTTTCACATACCCTGGTTCGTGGTGGAGTTTCACAGAGAGTTTTCCAACATGACTGCCCCAGCCCTGATGAGCAGGGAGATACAGGCACTTCTCTCCACCCTCTCTCCAGTGTGCATGTGCTCACGCATGTGTTCGTGTTTGTGGGGTTATTCTGGATGGAGTCCATTTCATCCAGTGTTTCCACATGCAGAGGAGAGTGAGTGATTTGGAGTAGAAATTCTAGGGCTGTCTTTGATGTAGATATCTTGTTTTAAGGATTTGCACTCATTGAAGTATTGAAGATAGGCTATGGTCAGAGCTTACTTTGGTTTTATAGATCCTCCCCATCCATGGTGTCATAATGGTCCACTCTTGACTTAGAGGTACTTAGTACCACAGGGATTGGAAGCAGTTTTACCATCCTCCTCTTTTCAACAGAAAGTGTATTTTTGTTATATAGTTTGTCTTTAAAGTACAGAGATTATGGTGGTGGCATCTGCTTGGTGTCCTGGCTCATGTGGCAGTGAGTTAGTCCAGTGGACTTGGGCCTCCTCTGGGAGAGGTCATGAGCAGTAAACACGGATGTGCCACTGTGTTGGGATGTGTTGACTTAATTCTTCCTTATCGCAGTTTCTTGTCTGCTGCAGTATATCAGCTGGTACTTTCTCAGCCTGTAAACATATATTTATTTTATAGAGAGTTTATAAAACACAGGAATAAGTTCCTGTAGTGTTTGAGAAGAATAAATAAACCCCCAATGTATATCTGCAAAGGAGCAGGAGTTGTTGCTTGTATTATAATTGTAACATATTGTTGATGGATGTCTTTTATATAAACAAGCCTTAAAAAAAATAGCTATGTGGTAGGTGCTCTTGCTGCAGTTTCCCTTCTAAATTAAACTGATCTATGCCCTTTTTCTCTTGCCTGGTGTAACCTCGCATAAATTGCTTTGAGCAATTTTTTTTTTTTTTAAAAAATCTGTCTGGTCATTTCCTTTTTATTTCTGGCATCCGTGGTGGGAATATGTCTCTGTTTAGCCGCTCCTCCCCTTCTTTCCATTTTTGGGAGACCCTTCTCCTATAAATGCTCGCAGTGCCAGCTTTCCTGGGCCGCTGCTCTGGACCATGCCAAGCAGCAAACAAAGCTAAACTTCAGCAGTCTCTTGGCTCTCCAGGCGCCTGCCTGCTTCTGAATAGCAGCTGGGGAGACTGATGAGGCTCTGTTCGCCTCCTGCTTTGCTGTACTTAGCAAGGCAAGGCTGGCTGCTGGGACTGTGCCCTTGCAGGCTTATGAAGACATACTGACCTTCTCTTTGCCCAAGTTTGGGTTTGAGTGACTCCCTTCATAGCTAGCGAGGCACAGAGGTGGGATTGTGCCATGCCTGAAAGCTTGGGCTCTGCTGAACTTGGGGAGCTTGCACTGGAGTTCTTCCTGTTTTCTATGGGTGAGAAGAGTCATTCAGAGCATTACTTTTGCTGTTTGAGCATCAAACTCCTGAACGCATTTAAGCAGGGCAAGAGGAAAAAGGGAAAAGGGACTCTCTACATCCCCAGTTTTCCTCCCTGGAGCTGGGAAGTGCAGGGCACACCCTTGGCAGCGGGAGCCAAGGCCAAGCCTCATTGTATGGGGGGCAGCTAGCTCTGCACACCGGCTGGCAGCCCGGGAGGGACTTGAAGGTGACAGAGATAAAGCTTGGATCCTAGTAACCCGACTAATAAAAGACTTATTCCAGCCTTAATAAGCTGCTTGGACAGATGGATTCTGTTGGACAGATGGATTTAATCTGGGAAAATGATTACACGGCTTTTGTACTCATTAGTATTTTTGGTCTTGGTATTTATGCGTTAATATTCTTGTGGTAGGTTGGTGAAAATATGTCTCTGTAAACCTGCACTGCTTCTGCTCATAGCAGTGGGGCAAGATGCCTTTGTGCTTCCCTTCCCAGCCACGTATGTGATGTAGATGTGTGCCTCTATATTTTATAGACACACGTCTATGTGTGTACATACAGGTATGTAGATATGTATAAAGACATATGTCCATGTGTCTGTAACATACATGTAGACTGTGTGTTCCCACTATTTATGCGTGACTGAGCTACAAACTTCCATTTTGATAGAGCTGTGCAGCCCTGTGTTTCCTGAAGGTGCAGCTCAGAATGATTTTCTAAGCTCGAATATTCTCTCCCCAGCTTGTGCACTGCCACATTTTTGAAGGAGACTTGGCGCCTCATCAAGATAATGAGGGAGATCAAAGTTTAGGCTTTGGGTTGTCCTCATGTCCCCAGTAACATATTAGACAGCAGGGTGGACCAGAGTAACTAAACAGATTCACAGTCTTTATATAACAGAGGAAAGCTCTTGAAGTGGAGTGGGTGCATATTCAGGTGATGGTTTGGGAATAATTGTTAGAGCAGAGGACACTAATAAGCACGATTTCTCCCCAAGGTTCATTCAAAGCAAGAAGCTGTAGAAACCTAGAGTGAGAAAGAACATGCCAAACATTTTGTGATTGGACTTCATATTTTCATTGCCTTAAGTGAGAGGTACTTAATTTTAAGCACTTAATTTTCCCATTATGGATGGGTGTCATTTGCAGCTCTGGACTGGCTGGGGATTTTTGAAATAGCTGGAGCATGATGAAGTTTAAATGAAGTAAGAAACCGAAACTTACAGTGGAAACTTTCTTAATATTTAATTTACTGCCTCCAGAGCTAGTGGAAAAGGGCTGGGGGCAGAGGGAAAGGGAAGAATGATATTCATGAATTGTTCCATGAATGTGTGAGTGGGTGTTTTAACGGAACAAAAAAACCAAAGCTAATTTCATGAGATTTATCAATTTACTTTGCTATAAACTGCAACAGTGTTTGCCAATTTTTCTTCCTTGGTACTTCATTTTCCTATAGGTGCTTTACCAATGCTACCTGTCATGGAGGATTACCTTGGTAGTTTTGCAGGCTTTGAAGGAATGGCCATTTGCAGTGGAGGATGGCAAGTTTTGTGACCTGCCCTGGAAGTCTGGGCTACCTTGCTGACACTGTGAGCATGCAGGGTCAGGTGACTCCCACCCTGTCACCTCCCTGATGCTGGGTTACCCTGCAGGATAGGCAGCCTCCCATTCCTGCCAGAAGGAATCATCTTGGAAATACCTTTTACTCTGTAGGCCCCTGCACTTTGGGTTTTCAGAGGGAGTGTACTAAGGTGAAAGTACTAGTGTTTAAAATGTTTCAGTGTTTTCTCAGATACAGTGTGTGCCTTTTCTTCTCCCACAGGTAGGCATGCATAGGTTTTCTGTTTCTGTAGGGGTCTGAAAACCTCAGGTAGGGGGGTCATAGGTCCCTCATCAAGCCCTTTCCTTGTGCTCCCTGTAAGCCACAAGGTGCACAGACGGAGCCCTGGTAGTACCAAGTGTGTGACCCAGCAGAACCAGGTGCTCTGGAACTGAAGCACACAGTGCAGGTTGGGCTGTTGTTGTGAGACTTCTCTGCCCCTCTAATTGCCATACTAATGTGGATTAGTATTGAAATGTTTGGATGGATAGTGTTTATATTTATGTTCTGATTTTTAAAAAAAAAATGTGTGTGTGTCTCTGATGACTTACTCAGTCCTTATATGTCTAGACTTCCTGGATTCCAGAAAAAAAGAGTAAAAGACTCCAGAAATTATGTGCTTGTGTTTCAGGGACCTCAGTGCTGTTATGGTGAGGTGCTCAAGACCTGGTTGCTGTGAAAGGGGGGTGAGGTTGTCAAGCAAAGAGCAATTAAAGAGTTCTTCAGGGAACAGATGATCCCAGCTTTGTAATTAAGAATAGTGGTCTGCTGTTGTCATTGCTGTTTGGGTTTGCAGGTAGAAGCAGAGCCAAGAAGGGCAGCAGGCAGCTGCCGCTCCCACAGCCTGGCTGCAGGATGCAAAGGCCTGTCTGCTCAGCCATTCTTCTCCCTGATACTTTCTTTGTCCCTGCTTTTCAAGCACACCAACAGGAAGCCCCACCGCAGTCAAGGGAGTGAAGCCTGTGCATGCTCTGGGGTGCTTGTTACTGTGCAGCCTGCTTCAAAGCACCAGGCATCCCTGTACACAGAAAAACCTCTCACTGTGTTCAGCTAGGTGCTTCATGGGTTTCTCTGAAAAAAGTGCTAACACAAGTCTTTAGTTACAAGCAAAAAACAGCAGAACAACTGCTCTGAAGCAGCATTATTTATAGTGGTTGGCAGTGAGTCTTAGAAATTGATTTCCCCCCAAGTTGCACAGTTTACTGTTCTTTTTTGCCTTTTTTGTTTTCCAGTTAGGTGTTCTGCACTATGTATTGTATCAATAAAGCACCTCCTAGATGAATCCCTTTATTTAAGGGAATATCCCCTCAGCTTCTCTCCTTTATCTCTCTTAATGATGGCTTTGCTCTGCTTTCTGACTGGTGCCACGAATCATGTGTGTGTGAATAGATCTCTGTCAAAGTCTGCTTGCTCACAGAATTCAGAAGGGGCGTAAATGATGAGATGTCTTGGAGATGAAGAACTGCTGTAGCCATATTGCAGGTTGAAAAACAAAGAAACCCCAAACCTGCTAGCATGAGGTAATTTTTCTGAGAGGAAAGGTGATTGAAAAGACACAAGAAAAGCAAGTTTGGCATAACTGTGACCCTCCAATTCTTTCAAGTCTTGTCCAGCTGTGTAAAGGAGTGCAGATGGCATTGGATTTTTGACCAATCTTTTCTTTCCTTGCTTGTTATGGTTCTTCATGGATATTTGCATACTTTGCCTGCAGCAAACCAGAATTTGCTTTTATGGTGAGATTTGAGTGACTCAAGGGAATTTCTGCTGCAGTTTTATTTAAATTCAAAACATGCTTTGATTAATCACATGAAGAGGGGTCATGTGGTCAGTATGCTCTGTTTTGCTAGGAAAATTATTATGCTTCCCATATTCAGCTTGCAAAGAGTAGTTGCTGGTGTGTTCAGTTGCTAGTACTCAGCTGTGATAGATGATTCAGGGTTCTAGGACAAAGACCTTTGGACTCCCGACTAAATTCCTGCGTTCAACTTTCTGGCAAAGCAACTAACTGAGCTAGCATTCGTGATTGCCTTTTCATTTCACTTATTTTACACAAGCAAACTGAAAAATGGGGGGTGGCCCGGCACCTCCTTGAGTACTTGCAGGTGAGCCATGGGGGTGGATGGTGTGCTGCTGGAAGGGCATCCTTGGTGGCAGCCAGAAAGAGGAGGAGGAGTGCCTGGCCCAGAGTTTTAGTATCACACAGCCATGGACAGAGGTAGCTGGAGCTCTGATGCCACTCTAATTTAAAGCAGGCAAAAAAGCATGTAGGTGTATTTCAGTGGGTGAATATAGCTGCAGAGGCAGGGATGGGTGGTGGACACCTGGAGTGAGGAGGACCTTCAGCAAGCACCGTCTCACCAGCCAGAGCTCTTATGCCTGTGATTAAGTGTGTTTTAGTAACATCGATGGAAATGAGAAGTTATCTTCCACCCCACAAAAATATGCAAACCCCAAGTTAGTATGTTGGATTTCTTTGCTCAGAAGTTGGGAATCAGTAGATGCACAGTTATTCTTGCTACAGCTCTCTTTTTGCGCCCTTTCTCTTTGTAGCCTAAAACATGGGCAAGTGGAGTGTGGTGCCACTTTATTGTAATGTCAGTTTGTAAGAAAACTGAATGGGAGCTTGTGTGGATAAAAGAATAGTCTCAGCTGGTCCAAAATTGGGGTCCCAGAATTGGATAACTTCAGCACAAAGAGGAAGGTTTCTGCTGTAGGCTTAGGTAGAGAATGGTAGGGGCTTTTCATTTTTCTGTGATTAAAAGGGATTGTTTTTTGACAGCGTAGCAGTCACACTTTTTTTTTTTTAATGTTTTAGAAATAATGATTCCTTAGGCTTATCTTGCTCTGAAGGGTAGGTATGCATTTGCTGTTCAACTTTTCTCTGGACTGTGCTGGCCGAATACCAAATAATCCCTGCATTTAGTGAGATGAGAATTCCAGCTCTGGGGTTGAGCAGAGTGTTACAGGTCATGTGTCCGTGTATATTGGATGGAGTGGGAAACTGCTCTTTTGGAGATGCCTGTTTTTAACATTGGTAGTCTTTGTCCCCTGAACCCTGTTCACAGTTCTTGAGATGGATGTATGTTATCACTCTCCTTGGAGATTATTTACTGTGCTTTAAGCTGTAAGGTTGAGGCTGTCAGTATTATTTGGGTTGCCTTTGTAGCCTAAAAGTAAATATTTTTATCACAGCCTGTATTCTTGGGAATTGCATGCACATGTTAACCAATCCTTGGAAACACCTTACTGTGGAAAGCACTACTGAGCAAATGCTATAATCTTTGTTAAAAAGTGGCAATTTTGGTCTCTTATTCCTTCTCACTTAGATTTCTCCTCTTGATGCTTGTTCACCTTGATTGCTTGGGAACATGCCTTTTTCTGGTATATGTAGGAGGCTGCTGTATGAGGAATTATCTTTAGTTTTGGATGGATGTTGTAGGGCATTGATACTGACGAAAATACAGATGTGCTCTCAGATTTACATTCACAAATAATTCCATTGATTAGAGGCCTAAAGGGGAAAATTACTTAAATTCATTAATTACATTTTTGTAACCCTAGATTTGAAGACTTTCCTGTTTTAATTAGATGCATGTTAGAGGCCTGTATCCTAGTTTATTCTGTGTACTGAAGAACTAGAAACAGTTGCGTTTGGATTAATTAGAGCTAACAGTAATAATTTTTTTACCCATAGCTCTCAGATTTTGTCTTGAAGAGCAGATTCATCACTGTGATTGAAGGTGACATGAGGACTGAGTCATATAGTCAGCCCCATCCAACACTTGCATATAATAAGTTTTAATTAATTTTAAATTTGGAATAAAACCCCATCTCTTGATGGTCTTTATTTTTATGCTAAGAGCATGCCTTGTGTTTTTATAGTAAGATTGCATTTTGAGTGATTGCTGCATGGCATTTTAAGATAGCTTTTAATGGGGATTTTTTTTTTCTGTAGAAGCTTTGCTTTGTGTTTTTTATTAAAAAATATACTATCTTTTACTTGGAGACGTTAAGGAATATTAAACTGAGAGATAATTTACTTTGCCTTTTTTCTGCAATGTTGTTGTGCCCTATGGTGGTTTTGAGCAATGTTACCTTTGGGTACACGATGAAGGTGATGACAAGTCGATGAAGTATGATGACAAAGTGAGGCTTAATTTTAGTATATTTTGTACCTGGAAAGTTCACTAAGTTCTTTTACAGTCTGATTTAAATGCATCTGTTCGTTGCTTTAACCCATGATTGAAGTGGAAGGACAAACTTCTGAGCACAAAGAATGTGTAATGTGTTTAAAAAAGGACTGGATGCGGTACTCGGTGCCGGGGTCTAATTGAGGTGTTATGGCTGGGTTGAACTCGATGATCTTGAAGGTCTTTTCCAACCTAGTCGTTCAGTGTGATTCTGTGTAATCATGAAAAGTGAATAACAGCCTGTGATTATGGAATTGAAACTACTGGTGAGAATTTTTATAGTGGCATGTAGTTTATATAACTAACCAAATTAAAATTTAACCATATGTGAATATCTTTCCTCTTACAGAATACGCTTACTTAAAAAAAAAAAAAAAGAAAACAAACCCCAAAGGAATTCAGCAATTACAGGGAGTGCATTGCATTTGATCTCTTACCAGTCTTTCACTAATAGTCTTTTAAAGTATGAATTTAATCTTAATGCATACATAATTCTCTCCTATTTCCACTTGTTTGATTTGGACTGAGAGAATAGAGCAACAGCTAATATCTGTGTTTATCAATATCTGCTTCCACATCACCACCTCCTTGGGGGAGAGCTTTTGCTTTCAGAGCAACGTTTCAAAAGCACTTTTCTAAGCTCAGAGTTGAGCTCTCCTCCCAGAAGCTGGCAGTCTGGCAGGTCCTGAGGGGCATGGAAGGCTGTTTTGATTTACCTGCTGCTTCTTCATAAGGAAGAAAATGTCTGAAAAGAAGAGAGGAGTAGGCATAAAAAACCTTGCTTTTTCCGTAGAGCTGTGCAACTCCACTTAGCCAACTTGATATTAAATCCTGATAAAGAGAGAACAGGAACTTTCTCCTTCGTTTAATTCCTTTATTGTCAGCATTACACCTTCTCAACTGCACTTAAGGCTGAGTCCTACTTTTTAAGATGCCAGTGAGCTGCCAGTGTTGATGTAAAAGCATGTTTCCAAGAACTTAAGCTTTTTCTACACAAAAAATGTAAGTGTACTTAGGAAGGCCTAAGAGCTTCCATGTGGGATCAGGCTGCAGATCTGTACTGCCTAGGCTGCTGTCTTTTGTACTTGTCAGTGATTGAGAAGAGGATTAAAAATACATACACAGACAAAAAGAGGGACTTCCCATATTACCAACCCTTGGTAGCTAATGCTGGGGGGTTTGCTGTGGATGCTTGGTTTTTGTTTGTTTGGTTTTTTCCTTTTTTTTTCTTTTTCCTTTTTTTTTTTTTTGTTTTTGTTTTTGACTGAGGTTGCATCCAGTTCATCCATACTTAATAACCCTTATGACATAAACCATGTTTCCACATTTGGCTTCTGTGGCATTCAGTGGGAAGGAGTCTGGCTGTGTGAAAAAGTACTGGTTGAACTTGCTGCTCAGTAAGCAGTGGTAGCACCATGGTGTGTCTCTTCAGGGTGGAGGAGCACTCAAGAGCCATCTGCAGCTGGCACAGCCTCATCTTTCCTGCCATTCTTCTCCCCTCGTTTCAAGATAGCAAAGTTACACCTACACCTCGGCAGCTTGATGACCTGTGGGTTGTGTTTTATGGATTTGCAGCCCACTTCCATCTGCTGGATGTAATTAATGATCTCTGTGTGTCCATCTATTAAAATACCAGGCTAGTGTAAACAGTCATTTTTCCTTTGGAAGCACGGCTGCTCAAAAGCATGCTATCACCAAATTGGTATTTGTTTTAATCTACAAGTTGGAAAAATAAGTTTTTCTGATTTATTAGGCTGTCATAAGGGCTTCCTAAGTCAGGCCTGAATCTTGCTGTCTCCTGCAATCCCAACTGGGACTCCCTTCCAGAGCTGCTGTGAGTCCATTTTTGATGAAACACATTCATATTTTCTACTGTTAGAAGAAGAACACTTGAGATGAAAATTAGTTTGTTAACAGTAAATTTAGGTCTTAAGACTAAGGTTATTTTTAAGATGGAAGAGCTCTTCTCCCTGAATTTCTGCATTTCCTTTCATGCTTCTCAACGAAGCACAGGAGGAGTTTTATGAAGAATCTAAGCAAGTTTTAGGTGTTGCTTGCCACATGGTGTTTGTTGGATATAGTTTCTCAGCTGTAGGATTATCTGATGTAATTTTCTAATTTGGCTCTCCAGCCTGTATTTTAAGTGTATGGATTTCCTTGTTGGTCTCCTTTCAAATTTTTGTGTATGGAACTTGGTGCTTCAAACTGTTTTTACCCTTTGTGGAAGGAGGGAGGAAGAAAGCAAAAAAGGCACATGTAAATGCTGCATGGTATATTCTTATGTATGCATGGTATATTCTCATGAACTTAGGTGTTCATAGATAAGTAGGGAGCAGAGTTTTTTCTAGAATTGGTGTCTGCTAAGAAGTAGCAAATTTGGATAGCCCAGGAAGACAGGAACAAAAGGATATGACTCATGCTGCGTATGTCTTTCAGGGAGACCAATGAAACTGTAAAGAAAGACTGCGAATTTTTGTGTGTATTGTTTTTGGCATCTGGTTGGTGTGCAAAAGGCTTCAGTTTTTATTAGGAAGAATGCTTTTGGCTATTTGCTTCTATCTTCTGAATATTTTCAGTGGCTTCAGAAACCAACATTTTGCAGAAAAAAGGTTTTGGTTATTATTTCTTTGCTCATTGTTAGTAAAGAGTGAGAATTATGATTTACTCAAATATTTCCAGAATATAGTAATCTACAGTGAAATATGGCATGCACTGAAGGTTTCCCAAGATATGGAATACGTTTTTCGTATTTTTCAGAGAGTGCGTAATCTTACTTTTTTTCCAGGATGGATTTGATTAAAAAAAGGGTTGGTTGTTTTTTTTGTTTTCCACACCAGCAGTTGGTGACATAGTTTGCCGAGCATGCAGTATATAAACAGATGAAAGCTATTTTTGATGTGTCATTGTCTCAGCAAGATGGGAATTGGCAGCACCGATGAAATGACAAGTACTTGGCGCTGTCGACTTTACCACATGGCTGTCAGTCTAGCGATTAAAAAGAACTGGCAGGCGAGGGTTGCTGTGGTTTTAAGCAGAGGAGCTGGTTTTCGGCTGTAGAGCCTGATTCTGCACATTTTGACTAATTTTGAGGTGCTGAAATTGGGTGACTTGGCTCAAGGTAGGGGTTGCTGGAACATCCTGCAGGGTTGAGTGCTCAGGAGCAGGTCTGGTGCTCTGCAGTCCCCCCCAGTGTGGCACAGAGCACACAAGGATGCACAGACACATGGGCGTGCATGGACACACGGACACACAGTGTGCACACGCGCTCACTCAGGTCGCTGCCTTCTGAGCCAGAAGGATTCGAGCCTTGAACTGATCCTTGGGCACAAATCCTCTGGGTCTTTATCAAGTCTGAAATCTGGGCTGAAGTTGCATTTGCTTTTTACAGCATTGCTTCTAGTATGAGTTGGAAATGAGGAGGATAAGTTGTTTTATACTGCTTCCTCTGAAATGGGGATTTAAAATAACTGTCCTCTTCAAGGTCCTGTGCAGGAGTGATTTCATGCTTTAAATTAGCCAGTTAGATGAACACCATTAATGAAGAGCTTGATCTGTTGATGGATACAAGGGGGACAGAAAACAGGCCTAAAATTAGGCGTTTTCTCTCCCTGTGGGTGGGGGATGTATGTGCCCCAGCAATACCACTTTCGGTGGTGAAGGGGTAACATTGTTGCATAAAAGGGTTGCCTTTATTTATTTTAGTGGCACAGTTTAAAGGCTAATTGGAAGGATTCTCTTGGGCTGTGCTGGAGTGCTTAAAGGGCTCCTTGTGGCTGGTTGAGCAAAGGGCCTTTGTTCCGTGTGCAGGCTCACGTGATGGCAGTGGAGGATAAATAGCGACAAGACATGTGCACAGCAAAGCGCTGACTTATCTCTGCAGCCCCCCCTCCCTGCCATCTCCACCCTCCCACCCTGCTGCAGCCCTTCGGATGACTTTTTTTTTAAATATGATCCTGTTTTCTCTGCTGTAGTTAAATTCGGGGTGAGCGGAGGAAGGAGGGGAGTGCAGAGGGAAATCTCCATCCCGGTTAAGACGAACTTGCCAATGACTTTCTAATGCTGTAGAAAGGGCAGTTCTCCAGGCGTCTTTAGGATTTTAATGAGTGTAGCTGATGCTTCGGTTAGGGCTTTTCTTTCCTTTTATGACAGATTGCTGATACTCGT
This sequence comes from Brachypodius melanocephalos, assembly GCA_013398615.1. NCBI lineage: Eukaryota > Metazoa > Chordata > Aves > Passeriformes > Pycnonotidae > Brachypodius > Brachypodius melanocephalos. The sequence goes on from VZSR01003803.1 coordinate 54,694,651, forward strand.
CCAGGAAACCTAAATGCAAAAGTCATTTGTGGCTGCACCGTTGTTCTCCTTCTCGTCCATCTCCCCAGGTCCAGACGTGCTCTCTGTGGCAGCAGCCGTGGGTGGGAGGATAGTGAGAGCTGGGTGTTCTGTGCTGGCGAGGTGCTGCTTATCTGTCCTGGTCACAGCCCCTCTGTTTTGTCAATGGGCATCTTCCTCTGCCAGCAGATATGTGGGTGATGGGTGCTGGTGCCCGAGTCTGAGGAGCATGCTCCTACCAACCCTCCAAATGAACCGTCTTTAATGACCTCTCTAGCAGGGATTGGACAGTTTTGGGGTTTTTAAAATTATTTTTTCCCCTCTCCCTCTCAGTCAGGACATTTTTCCAGTATTGTGCCTGGTGGTTTCATGTTACAAATCCTCTCAGCTGGCTTCTCATTTTATTGGCCATTTTTCTGACCACCTTGTACTGGCTGTAGTGAAGGGGGAGAAAGCCACCCTCAGGATCTGAGGCTCAACTGCTGCCCCTGTATTTTCACCTTTTCCTACTGCTTCTATTTTTCAGGCTCAGTTTTAGGTCTCAGTTGCCAAATGTTTGAAATGAGATGGCTAGGCTTGTTCAACCCTGAACTCACCTGAACATTTTAAACTTATCAGAAGTGTGTTAAGGGATTTAAAGTTGCATGGCCATCTCAGAAGTGCAGGAGGTATTAATTCCCTGAGCTCCATCATTTATCTTTATGGAGAGAGCTGGACCATTGCACATTTTTGACCTACATTTATCTGATGAGAGGAAGAGGGCATGAAATACAACGCCTCAGTTGTTTAGTTCTGGCCCTTTTTTTTTTCTTCCCTTTGTTTTGTGAGGGCACCAGGAACGAAATGTGAGGGTGGGTGTCTCAGAGTTACCTGAAGCTCTTGAACTCTTGGAGTCCAGGAGCAGTACAAATGAGAAGGGAAGGCGGATTCTTGCCAACACCGGTCTCAAGCTGGTAATCCACAGAGCTTACAGCAGCTTCAAAAAGCTGTGAAAATACCTTCTTTAGGTTATGCATGGGCTTTTGGGTTTTGGTTTTTGTTTTAAATTCTTAATTTGGGAGTTTAGGACACAAGGTTTCTTTGTTTTAAGGGAGAAACCAGTAGCCGTCAGTGATTAGCCTTTCCTGTGTTGCATACTTAACCCGATATTATGTAAAGCTTCTAGTTACTGGCTTTTTATTCAAACGCAAAATCCAGCCACTGGCTTGCAAGTTTTCCAGACCCTTGAAATTTAGCACTATTTCAGGTAGCAGTGTGACTGACAGCTCTGCTCCTTCATGGAGTATTATTGTTGTTTTGTTCAGCATATCCATTTTCTCTGGGTGGCTGGGCTTTAGGGAGGTCCTGAGCTTGCAGCTCTGCAGATTATCACAAAAGGTTAGGCCTGCCACGAGTTATGAAGATAACAGGCTCTTTTCACAGCTTATAATACTAAAGTTTAGTCAGAACTTCTTGCAACTTAGGCTTTCGGCACTCTTGGTTCTTATGGGAACGTTTATGTTTGGGGAAAAAACCCAGGCTATTGACCCTGGATCTTTTATAAAGGTGGTATCAGAAGAGAAAATTACCTATTCATTAGCATTGACATTGTCATCTGTTACAAGTATAATATTACATGTAATTGCCCCTTGGTGATCGGTAGTTGTTACTGAAACCATACTGTTGTATGGTTCGTGGCTCTCTGTGGAAGGCTCGAAGTAGCTCCTGGTGATCATTTCTTACCCCCATCCTCCGTCTATTGCCCTTTCTTTTGATGCAGCACTGTGGAGCTGTTGGCATTTTACCTGTGTCCAGAGGAGCCCTGGAGAGGAGACTCTGTTTAGGGCTGAACCCAGATGGGTAGGAGTAACCTGTGGCTTCTCTTCTTCTGGCTGCCCCAAGCTGGCATTAGGGAGGCCTTAGCTTTCATTATGGCTAGATTGCATTAAATGTGCCCTTTTGATTGCTGCCCTTGTGTTGTTAGAGCACATTTATGCCAGATAAAATACCTGAGTTTGGAGGGGTGTTGAGGACACAGGCTGAAGGAATGGGTTTTGTTTTGTGTATGTGGCTTGGACAAGAAGTCTTTGAATCTCTCCTGTAGTTTCTAATTTAACTTCCAGGGAGTGTGGGGCCTGCAGCTCAAACTCTTAGATGTGACAAGTGTGACTATTCACATGCCTTCAGTTTTTGGGAAGGCTTAAAGAAACTTGTCTTTTTGGAATGTCATGTGAAAATCACTGACTACTTCTTTTTCCTCTTTTTTAAAAATCACCTTTGAAGTAACGTCGAGTGTTACTATTTAATCTTTCTTACTGCTGATGCTGAAAAAATGCCATTGCTAGTGTGATACCATTTCAGAGGCAGTAAGGTTTTGGGGACTGCCTGGGTAGACAGCAGGAGGTTCTTTTGGTTTCCTTCCCTTCCTGCTGTGCTCTTGATGGAGAACATGACTTGTTCCCTCCTGCCATGGAGAAGCCTCTTTGATCCCTTGGGGATGAAGCTGGTGGAGATTTTGGGGTGCCCTGGAGGCAGCAGAAGCCCTGGAAGGTGGTCAGCTCAAAGCAGGCACACACAGTTTGTGTCAGGGTACCAACCTGGTAGTCCCTTGGCCCTTGTGTGCTGTGTTGTGCTGGCATCGCTGCTGACAAGGTTGCTGATGGTCCTGTGGTATCAGCACATCTCCCATTGCTCTCCCAGTCACTGCTCTGGAAAATACCAGACTTCTTCTCCTGACTTAAGCAAATGTCAGGTCTTGTTACTAATCAGTTTTTTCCCTTCTTTTCCCCACTGATCTTCCTGTGAGAAGTCCTGTGCTAGCCTTAAGAAGTGGATCAGCACTTGAATTTTCATCCCTGTAAACATGGTACTCCTGTGTGCTGACTTACAGATCACATTGAAATGTCTTATGCTGCTGTTTGGTTTTGAAGTATTTCAGATAGGCTCTCATTGTCTGTGACTGCATGCTTGTTTATTTACTTACTTATCCGGGTGCCCTTTGGTCGGCTGGAGGGCTTCAGTGGTTTTTGGCTGCACTTTGGTAGATCTTTTAAGTGTGGTTACCAAGCATGCTTAAGCACGGTTTAAAATTCTTACGGCTGAGCAAAATTACAACACGCTTCTGCCAGCATTGTGGTAGAAGCCAAATGGTGTCAGAACTGTCTGAAAAAGCTTGCTTTGAGATGATGGAGAGCTGCAGCAGTCAGGGACACTCAGCCAGGCTGACCTGTGTTACAGCCTGAGATGGCCACGGCCACAGCTGAGCCCTGCCCTGCTCCAGCCTGCCAGCCTTCTGTGCCGTCGGTAACTGCCCTGCCTCCCTTTAGGAACAAGGAGGCTTTGGAGATGAGACAGGACTTGGTACATGTTGATGGAAAAGAAACAGGAGGAAGGAGCAGAGGGGCTTTGGCATTGAAGAGCCAAGATCGATTCACTAGCATTGGATTTTAGTCGGGACAATAATCTGTATTCAGCTGTGTCATCCTGGGCTTTCAGTAGGCACTTTCCGTAGCTGTTTTTATAATAGTAGGCTAACCTTTCTGAGGGAAAAAATTGCCAAAAGAATAAAAGCCTGGCTATTGTAAAGGAAAATATGTTCTTAACACAAGTGGGTAATTATCTCCCAGAGCTTGGTCTTATCTATTCTCTATTCTCGAAGTATCTGATGATACCATCTCAGTGGCATTTCCTCAGGAAAGTTTGTAGCTCAGATCCCCTACGCCACCCTGGGCCTGCTCAAGCCCAGGGAAGTGGAGGGGTGGGGGGAGAGGAAGGACCAAATGGACAGGTTTTCTGAGGGAGATAGGGAGCAAAACAGGATTCATTGCCCCCTTCACCTCCACTTTGCTCCACTGAGTGCCCCATTGAGAGCACGTTTGGCATGACAAGGTGTAAGCAGAGGTTTGGGCACACGTCCCCCTGGGAGCCTTTGCGTGGGCCATTGTGTTCATGTCTGCAGTGTGCTAATCTCCTGCATGTGATCGCTCTCCTTTCCGTGTCTGGCCTAAGTTACTTAACAACCAGCAGATTAACCTTAGGAAGATTTCCTCTGATTTGAGGGGGAAGCCTGTTCTTTTCTTACTGAATGCAGGACTCCAACCTTATGTAAGGGACCAAAGGTGTTAACTGCAGTCCTTGGATATGGGATGCATGGCAATGTCTTGTGTTACTGGGACTTTTTTATAGTGTAGGTCGTTTGAAGGGGGTTTGGACTTCCATTCTCCTCCCAGCCAAGATCCAGGTGAGCTGGAAACTGTATTAAGGAAATTACATATGCCATCTTTTCTTGCCCCAGAATTGATAATTTATGTGTACGTGTTTGCATATATATGTGTGTGTATGTACATGTATGCATGTACAGATAAACAATCCATTCATGTAGAAGAATCCCAGGAGATCATCCACTTGCATGCCCCAAGACTGGAGAGCTTTGGTCTGTTATGCTCTTTCTGAGCTCTAATTAGTGTGGTCTCATGGTACTGCATCCTTGGCGATCTCCTTCTGCAGGTAACCATCATCGATAAGGAGGACCCTGTAGTTTTTAGCAGCATGCCCCCTGATTTCCAGCTGATAAATGAAAATCATCAGGAGTTTGTTTCTTACCCTCAAGAGACATGCTGGTTTTGGTAGGAATGCTGCAACCTTCACTGCGTCTGCTCCTCCTTGTCAGGAATCCCTGACCCTGTCTACTTGTTTGCTCGCTGCAGGTGCTCAGCCTCCTAGCTCAGCAGCACTAATTTTGTCTCTGAACTGTGGATGTTCTTTTTCCTTTTCTTCCTCCTCCCCTCGACAGGGAAGCGATTGGAATCTGGCTCTCTGGCAGTGGCTGCTGCTGCTGTGCCTGAGAGCGGGGGCTGGAGGCGTGGGGAGGGGATGTCAAGGGCCTGCTCCTGGTGGCAGTAGCTCACCCTTAGATCCCTTAGATGGGTTGTTAGCTGAATCCCCAAATCACACCCATAGACATCTGCTCAGGTCTGGTCTGAGTGAGGCGTGAACTGCTGGTGCCCTGGGCATGGGGCAAAATGTGTGTCTAAGCTGTGACTCGCAGCAGTATGGTCTGCTCAGGATAGATGGGCTTAATTTGATGGTGAAGGGCTCAGGAGGAGTTGTTGCACAGGGACAGCAGCTTCCTGTCCCTGCTGCTTTGACACCCTGCTTTCTGCTTACGTTCTCAGATGCTTTCTTACCCTTGGCTTTTGCCCATTTTTTGCCTGTTCCATCTTGCATGTAGCAGCTTTCCTGCTTTGCCTCCTTGTCTCCAGACAAGGACAGGAGATAACCTCTTGCAGTTTGGCTGAAGCTGAAAACAAAACAGCCTTCTCTTAAACACCCACTTTGTTTTGGTGGGCAAGGTGGTAAATCTCTTTGAAAGAACATTTGCACCACTCTTGCTTCCCTCTTTTGAGATCAATACTTCTTTTTTCAAATATGATAATTACTGAAAGTGATCAAGTCACCCATGAATACAAGTGATCCTGTACTTGAGAAATAACTTGTGGCAAAACTAGAGCTTTTCATTTCCTCTGGCTTCAAACAAGGTGACTTACTCTACCCATAAACACCATCTGCCTTACTGTTTCCCTGGCTTTAGCTGAGCGTCCTGAATAGGCCTGCATTCATCTGGCTGGTGTGAGAGAACCTGCTTTCATGGAGGCATGTTTTGAAAAGGCTTAAGTTGCAGTTATGTTGTCCTCAAAAAAACAGAATTTGTTTTCATAGCAGAGGACAGAATAAATGGATTTCTTTAAATGACAGTAGTTTTAGTAAATTTGTGGGGAGTAGAGTAGTAAAAAAATTATCTGCAGCTGAGATAACATTTTATTTTATTTACTTATTTGTTTTTTTTTTCCTGATTGAGAGCTAGCACAAGGCATTGTCTCCACATGAGCACAGCAGAATGGTCAGGTGCTAATTTCTGTTCTTCAGGAAAGGAACAAGAGCTGAAAAAATCTCCCTCCGCTCTGCTGTTGAGCTCTTGATCTTTATTAGCAGCCTGTGATCTAATCTGCTTGTTCTTCTTCTTAATGTGGTTTTCTTCCTCCTCACTATGTTCCAAGTAGCTGGACAGCCATCCATCCATCCATCCATCCATCCATCCATCCATCCATCCATCCATCCATCCATCCATCCATCCATCCAGTCTTTGAAGGCTATCTTTGAAGTCCATACTTTTGGTAAAAACAGCTAAGGTCATGGGACCAGGAGACTGTCTTAGCCTTTCCAAATTACTTCTCAGTTCCTTGGCACCTCACTGAATACCCACCTGAAAAGGGGAAAGGTAGATATTTTTCTCCTTCTGACAGGGTTCATCACAGTTCCAGTCACACAGCACAGTGGTAGTTAATTGTGAAGCAATGCTGAAAGTGATGTCCTTGGCAGCAGTAAGTTTTTCTTGTTGAACTTTTTGGCATGGAAGTGGCTTTTAGCAACCCAGTACTCATGAACCTACTTCCTTAATTTATAAATATTAAATCAGAAGAATTAAATGTCTTCTGATTTTAGACTTTAAGCTAATGAAAGTGAAGTAAATCATGGTTATGGATGAACTGCTTTGTAAACTTGCTGCTGTAAAATACTCTGCCAAGTGGAATACTATAACAAAGTAAATCCTGTAAGCCTAAAGCTTAATTACTGATTTGATTTAAGTATAGATACAAATGCTAAGAAAATACTAAAACTTTGGGTTCTAGTGTAAGTTGTAATTCAAGTTGTAAAACAGTTTCTGTTATGAGCCTCAAATTGGAGATTTTTTTTTTTTTTTTTTTTTTTTTTTTTTTTTTTTTTTTTTTTTTCCCTTCCTGTTTTGGCTGACAGTTTGCATCTGGCTTGTTCTCTCTAGAGGTCACTTTGAGTGTTTGTGCTTTGTATTTTAGTTCTGGCCTTGGAAATCAGGAGGGTGATAGGAATTAGTACCCTCCATCTGAGTGAATTCTATCCTTTCTTTTGTAGTGGGTTATAGCAAACATTCTAAACTAGAGGAGAAACTGGCGTTAGGGAAAGCTTGATAGCTCTTGAGATATGGAAATATTTTGGTATAAATAAAGCAGTGCTTTGGTGGAAGAGGACCCTGAGAAACTGTCTCCATCAGAACTTCACAATATTTTCTTAGAACAAGGAGTGTAAATAGTATCTCAAACCCAATAGGTTAAAGCTGTGGCAATTCCAACAAAATCATGTTATTTGGGAGACATAGTGTATTTGATAAACATTGTCAAAATCCATGGAATACCTCCTTTGAGCCCTGAAACAGGAGGAGCAAGCTTCAAGAAGTAATGTTTTTTTGTGTTTGGTGTATTTTTGGGGGTGTTTGTGGGTTTTTTTATTGGATTTTAATGCTTTTCTTGTCTGAATGGTTTCCTTTTGAATACCACAACTGCATTTTGATCACTTTAGAGAACATTTTACTAATCCTAAGGCTCTTCCATCTGGGTTACCAAGTGGTAGGGCACTTGCGGGACCTGAGTGTTGGACATAAGGCAGCCAGAGGAAAGATCTGAATTTGAAGCAATGTTTGTTCAGGCCAGGCATTTTCCAGACGGGCATTTCTACCCTAACTGGGACAGGATTAAACTCTTGGAGTATTTGCTGTCTAGGATAACTTGAGTGCACATGCTTTCCTGAGCAAGGGCACCAGGCCATAAGCGCTTTGGACTAAGCAGTTCGCCTGTGTGGGTGGCTGGACGGTGTGTGTTTAACACAGTGCTGATTTGGTCATGATTCGAGGCCTCTAAGTGGTACTGCAATGTAAATAAGAACTAAATTGATGCTGTGCCGCACTCTCATGCTGAGCCTGTGTAAATCCATTCAGTCCCAACAGCCTGTTGTCCCAACTTTAATTAGTGTTCCGTGCGAGCTTCCCCCGGTACCCAGACCACATTGGTAGCTGGTGGAAAGGCTGCAGCCTTATCTTTCCCCTTCCTCTGCAGACTTGGCACTCTGGATCCCTTGTGCTCCTAATTGAAGAATTCATATTGAGTTCCCATTGGCCACGCATGAATTTGTGTATCTCTGAGCTCTGGGGATGCCCCAGACTTCTCTAATCTATCTGCCTGGAGTGCAATTCCATAGGGAAGGGCTTCCTTGGCTTCCTGTGCTACATGCTGGGTTGGATCCTCAGGACGTGGCTGGTGGGGAAGTTGTGTGAGCTGCAAGCTTCCTTCTCACCCCGTGTGAGGCATATCTGTCCCTGAGTGGTTTGTTCAACGGTTTCCCTTTGGGAGCTGGTGACATCATGTGTATTTTCAGTGATTCAGAAAAACTGCCTGGCAAATCCAGCCTTGTTCATTTGTTCTTGTGGACATCTTGTACCTTGAAAAATAACCTGCAGAACATCTGTGTGCAGGGGTGTATTTATTCATGCTATAGATACCCACTATGAAGTTTCTCCCATCTGTGCTTCTGCCTAGATGGATTAATTTAATTTATAGCTTGCTGCAGCTGCAGATGTGGGAGTCTGTTCTACCCGCAGACCCAGGGCAGGCTCTCGCTCAACCTCTGCTCCTTTTTCTAGCATTTTTCTGAGGTTTAGGATCCTCTTTGATCTTTGGCTCGCCTAGGAAGGAGTGAACTATGTAAACCTGAAGGTAACTGGTTGTTCTACTCAATAAAAAAGGATCTCTGTCTTTTTTTTCCTGCAGTAGCTTAATTTTTGCCATGATTTTCCCCCTTGCTTTGCTTTAACTGTTAGTGTTTGGGCATAGTAATATAAAACACATAACATTGGGAGTATAAAATAGTTATTTATAAATACTGCACATGTAATCTTACACAACTTCTTACTGTAAGCTTGGTCTTCTTTTAAAATGCAGGAAACCTGATAGCTTAAGAGGATGGGATAAAGCAGGTTGTTGGTATCAAACCCAGCACTGGAAAGAGACAGAGAAGGGGCTCAGGGAGGAATTGCACTTGACATTTGCATGTGATGTGAGGTCAGATATGCATTTGTGCTGAGTGGTGCTTTGGTGACCTCTGTCATTCTGTTGAATGACTAATCAAATAGATAGTTAAATGTCTTCCAATCCAAATTGTTAGTCCTCCTTTCTCAACAAAGAGAAGAATAACACAATTTTAGCCCACTGTGCTGTTCCCTACTGTGCTATAGTGTGGGCCTCACAGAGGGCTTTATCTGAAACTTGGCATAGGGAGAAGATAATTGGACTGTTGCTCTTTTTTCTTACTGTTCTATTAAATTCATGATGCACTTTCCTCTAACCAGTGCTCATTATATGTAATCTTATAAACTGCTCTGCTAACGTACCTTAGTAATATTCTAATGATTCAGAGATGCACAAAAGCACCAGGCAGAGGGTGATCTTAGGACCTGATTGATGATGTCTGCTGCTCCTAGGGGAGGAGGGTGACAAATCCTCCCTGTTGGGTGCATGGTGCAGTTTCTTTAAATAGCTGTAACTCTTGCAGCTGAGCTAGGAAGGAGGATGATACTGTGTGCCCACACTGGAGGAGTGGGCTACACCTAAGTTCTTGGTGGTCCTCCATCACAGTGTTGAATGAATCATGGCCTGGGGAGCTGAGGATCTTTTGCTTCAGTGCAGTTCCTCAGGGGTCCCAGCTTGCTTGACAAAAATTGTCATTTGAGAGTAGGATGTAAACCTGCAGCAAAAGCTATGTGGATTTTGGAGTACAGAAGAGGGTCCCTGCGGGTGGAGGGCGCTGCACAACCCCAGGCTGCTCCTTGTTTCTGGAAGCTTCTTTTTTGGGTTTGCAAAATTTTAAAATTATTTGGCATAGAGTGAGCCATCAGTTGAGAAGTGTGGGAGGAGTTGGCCTGCATTAAAGGCAGTCTTTTCTCACCACCCCTGAAATACAGAGCCTTTGGAGGATCTAGTGACTTTTAATTTTAGAAACAAGAACACCTTAGATCTGAAAGTACACCAGCAGCTCCAGCTCCGAGCCAGGCGAGGTGTAGAAGTGACAGTGCTGGAGCAGTGGAGTTTTGTCTTGAAGGACAAAATGTCTCTGCAGAGAGGGAATTCAGAAATTTATTTCATTTTGCTTTGCTTTCAGGCTTATAGATAAAGATCTGAATTTCATTTACATCAGCAAATCTTGGATTTACAGCCTCTTGAAGACATCCACATGATGCTGTTAATATTTGTTTGACAGAGCTTCCATTTACTAAAGCTACTTTTTTTGGAGACTTTCTTAACCTGCTCATTCCCTTTTGCTGTACTGAACAGAAGTGCAAGAATTAAGAACAACCCTTCCTGTAACCCCTTTCTCCCTTTCCATATTTAACGTGGAAAACATTAATACTCAGAAGCTCAAAGTCAGAATGCATGTACTCTTTGAAAAACCATACCACCGTTTCAGGAATAGGAGTCGCGTAGTGGGTTGTTTTGTTGTTGTTATTATTTTTAAAAATATTTGTTTTGTTTTTTTATTATATGGGATCAAGAGTGAAAAATTAAAAGGTAGCAGGATCTTATCTGATGTGAAGTAGTAGTACTCAGTAGTGCCTTTTTGAATAGGCACTCCTCTTTTCATCCTGTCTGCCAGACTGCAGCGTTATTTGCAGCACGCCTTTTTATGGAGGCTGGGAGGCCACGCCTGCCGTGGGCTCTTTGTTCCAGCCATGTTGAGGCACTTCCTTAAAGTCAGAGGGATTGATCCCACTTTCAGGGGCCACTGCAGCCCAGTTGCCTTCAAAACCAAGGTGCACCCAGCTGGGACACTGCCTTTGAGCTGTTGTACCGGGGTATTGCTGATGGTGCCACTGTACCTCAGGGGCAGTGGGATGGGACCCATGTCCTGCTCTCTTCCCCTCCACCCTCTCCCCTCTGCTTCTGTCCAGTAAGGACAGGTGTGCTGGAGCATCCTGTCCTGCCTGGACCCCAACATCTGCTCCAAAAGGACACAGACCTCTACCAGGACTTAGGTTCTTTTCTGCTCGCCCTGGGACATCCCACAAGGCATCAGTAACCCATATTTAGGCTACAGAAATTGAACTGCAGGATGCTGGCAGTCTGGTCTCAGCCTCTTGCTGAAGGAAGAGGAAGTCTGACTCAGCTTCCTTGGTTTTCCCTCAGCACCCATGATTTTGTCTTTTTGCTTCTGTGGTGTTGTCTGCTCTCCTCCGGATCTGGCATGGCACTGAATGTGCCTGATGCTTCTGATGGATGTGTCCGCTGCTGTTTCCTGGTCTCAGATGGCCACTCAGTACAGAGAAATTGCAGATACTCTTGTAAGGCATTAGTCCTGGTAATATTTAGCTGTTCTTTAATGTGTGATCTATCTGTAGCAGCTTTCACTGAGGAACATCAAAGCACTTTTTTTTTTACTAAATATTAATGAATTACATCTGACAACTCAACCATGGAGGTAGTATTTTTATGGATTAAAAGAAAACAATGGAAACAAAACAGAAATTTGAGTTGCATGTTCAAAATTGCACAGGAAATCTATGGCTGAAGTGGAAATGTGTCATCTCCTTCCAGACCTCTCTTCTTGACATGCATTCTCCCATCTCCCACTGTCTTGCAGTGACAGACACCCCAGATTTGTGTGTGTGTTTATGTGTCTCTCTGAAGACAGTAATCCCCTTCTGAATTTGGGTTTTGAAGTTTCTGCTAGTGTTTGTGGCAAAGCTGGAAAACTGGAGTTGGGAGGGGGGGTAGGGTGGGAGGATCAAGGTCTGGAGTTTATCCTGGGAACTGTCTCGCTCTATAGGATCCTGGCAATGTGCACATCTCCATGTTGTGTTCCAGCCCCAAGCCCATTGTTCTTGGGAGGTGCTTCTGTGTTCTCTTGTAAGCCATGTTTGAGCTACCTGCTGGGTTTAAGAGGAAAAAGAAATGGTTGGCATGTTTTTCTCTTTCAATGCAAAGGCAAGATGCAAGTGTGTGTTCTTTATCTGCTGGATGCTTCACAACTGAGGAAGTGAAAGATGGTACAAGAAAATTATTTTTTAACGTAGCAGATTTGTCAGGATAAGGCCTAAAAAGAGTAGAAAGAAACATTTGCAAACTGAGAAGATTTAGAGGAGTGGTCACAAGGGTAGAAATGCAGATTTTGTTTGGGTCAGACTGTCACTGCATGCATGAGCTGCATGAAAAATGGTAGCAATGCTAAGATCTAAATGTGTATAGAAGTTTCTCCAAAGTAATTTTGTATGTGCAGAGGTCCTGTGGTACAGCTCTTGGTTTCAGAAGTAATTTGGCTGAGAGCTTATGGTCTGCTAGAGGGTTTTGCAAAAACATTTAATGGATATTTGTTACTTAAGTTTTAAGATTTTTGTTACTAGTACTTTTTCATAGGCTTTAACTATCTCAGTTTTGCAGACTGGAGAAGCAAGTTTTGGATATTGCAGCAGACAACATAGAAATTTGTTTCTTCCAGTCTTTGAACATCAGGCCCTATTTTCACAAAGACCTTCCATCACAGCCAAAGTGGTTGGGAAGGACAAGTAGAATCCAGTCCTGGAAGTGTCTGTGTCTAGCTGTGGTGGAGAGAATCATAGTTAACTTTCATTAATGGCATCATTAAATGGATAAGCCTTCTTTAAATCTAGCTTTGAGGAACCAAATTATCTTAATCTTATACTGGCAATAAGTCACCAACACTCTGGAGGCAATGTTTTTTTTTCCCCATTAGGAATGAAACTTGGCACTCTGTAGGGAGACTCCCCTGTGCAAAAGGCACATAGGCAGGTTGTGATGGTAAATGGGATTACTAAATGCTGGTCTTTGCTCATCCTTATAATCTCTTGTATGCACACTTGTTTCCTGGACTTGTCTGATGTAAGGGCCTGCTGTCATGTGTTGACTTCCTAGTAGTGACTAGGCAGGGACCTTTTGTGAGGATTAATGGTGCTGGAAGCAGTCCTCTTTTTCTTCCTCCCTCCTTGCTTTTCCTTTGACTGTTCCTTCTAGCTGTGTGGTGGGGGGTGACACCTCCCTTATCATGATATATCCATGGCAAAGATTTCTTTGTCTGAGTTTGGATGTTCAAAGTGAGCAGAAATGTTAGGAAAGAAGTTCCATTGGGTGTTGCCACTCTCCTGTCGCTGGGGTGATTTTTAGAATGCTCTGCTAAGAGTGAGTGTCACATGGGATCCACTATCAGGTAATCTTGATTGAAGAAAGGGAGGCTTTGCTCACCATTCACGAGATGATTCTAGCTGGGGGAAATGAAATCCTAGTGATACTTTAATTTATTGGGTGTTCTCTCTTGAGATACTCTTTTCTGAGATGAAGGGAGTCCTCATGGCTGGGAGTACTGAAGATCTGATGTGGAGGAAGAGATGAAAGATAAGGCTGTACTTGCACCTACATGCCATAAACTCAGCTCCCTTGCCATTGACCCATCCAGCAGTAAAAATACAGTCTCTTGTTTGTTTACAGTTGTTACCTCCTATCTCCCAGAGCTCTGCCGAAGCCATGTGGCATGGCTCCCCAGGGTAGCTGTGCCAAGCCACACTTGCAGACCTCCATCTTGGTTCCTCCCTGGGGCTTGTCTGTCCTCTCTGCTGTTTTTGACCCACTCTTTCTCTCAGGGCAGCCTGGAGAAATGTAGTACAAAGACTACATTTTTAAGTTCATTTCCTTGAAGGAATCAGACTTCATTTAAGTATATCGTGTATCTCTCTAGTTTGTTTGCTTGGAAGGTATTGGCACAGACTTGCCTATGCATTGAATGACTTCTATCCTGAGAGCTAAAATTTGTAGTTAGTAAAGGTGTACTTTTTGCTAAGTGTGTGACACATTCACAGGAATCATAAAACAAATTAATTTCTGCCTGCAATGAACATGAAAATGAGGACTGGAAAGATAGACTGATTGACTTTGAATTCCCACTGGTTGGTTTTTCTGTTAATTTTCGATTGCTTGTACTGTACCTAAGGACGGTTCTTGAAGACTTTCATGCCGCAGTCAACTAGACTTCGCTTTTCTTGTTTGCCACCTCTTGCTGAATTTCACCCACTGATTTCAATGCTAACTATAAATGCAAGTGGCAAACAGTATAATTAGGTAGATTAAACCTCTCCTAGCTATGGACTTATTCACATAGTGGAGAAGTGTTTGGTTTCTTCTATTTTTTTCCTTTTGCTCTGGAATAGTGTCTCCTGAAATTCTTGAACTAATGAACAGGCTAAATGGAAATGGAGCATTATCATTTTTTAAGTATGTATAGAAGATAGTTTGTAAGCTACTAAAGTGGAAGTAAAAATGAAAATAAAAAGCAGATTCATCAAAATCCATTAAAGTAAAGCCAAGAACGTGCTATTTTTTTCTTAAATGGAGTGCTGGTGTTTGCCAGTAACTTGTATCTTTTTACTTTCTTTGTCCCAACCATTTGGTTTCACACTGAGGAACCCTTGCTCTATGCTTCTTGCAGATATTTGGATGTTACGGCTCCTCAGTTTTAATTCTTTGGATCTTGGATTATTCCACCTCTGATCTCTTAGCTTTGCCTCTTTCTTAGTTGCACTTTGGGTTTGTGGCAAAAATCAGAAAAGGAAGTCCTTCTACCTTTCTGCTGGTGGAAGGTACTAGCTCCTTCCCTTCTTTCTGCCAGATGGACATCTTAAATGCTTCCAGCTTTGAATTCTGATGTTTATTTGAACTCAAGCCCACAGTAACATCCAGTTAAGCTTTGGGGGTTTACTTAATGTTTTAGATGGAAATTCATTGGCAGCTTTGAGCTTTGTTTTGTTTATTTTATTTCCAGGCATCTTGGTTTGGGATGTGCTCTAGCTAGATTATGAGAGAGGGCACAAGATCCTTTTTTTTTTTTTTTTTTTTTTTTACTAAAACAGCCTCTCAGGCCCTGATCTAGCTAGAATAAGACCTTTGGGACAGACCTGTGTACCTATGGGACCTACCTCTGCCCTCCTTCTGATTGTGTGTAGCTGAAATGGGTGCCCCATGGGTGCCCTTGGGACGGTAAGAAAGCCCCTGGCTTTCCCTTGAAAAGACGTGGTTGTGGCAGCTGCCTCCCTGCCACAGACAGTCAGGCAGAGGTGAGTGATGATGGTAAATGTGTTTTGGCATGTACATGTATGACTCTTTGTATGTTTTTCACCTTCAGTGATGTGGAGCAGCATTCCAGTCAGAGTTTAACAACTTTGCCAGAGATGGGTCTCCCAGGGCAGTGCTTTGCTGGCTGCGTCCAACACCTTTCTTTGTTCCCTGTAGTTCCTGAATGTTGGTAGTTTCCCTGTGTGGTGAAGCAACCTCACCTACTGGGCTGGTGGGTGGGATTCTGACTTCTATCAGGGCCTTCTCACTCAGAGTAGGTGATGTGGGTGGTGAAATGGTCATTGATGCTCAGGTTTAGAGCATGGTACCATAGTCAGCCCTTGCTCTGTGTGTTTGATGGGGCTGCCCCACACTTGGCAGAAATATGCATATGTGTGTCCATAACTGATGGCACTTTTGGCTAAATTTTGTCTTGCATGTGCTTCTCCTGGTGATCCATGGTTCAGTGAAATTGCTTTAAGTGTTAACTGTTGCTTGTGCTTGTGTTTTGCAAAACAAGCACTTGGACTTGTTCTGAATTCTACTTTGACAGCAGTTGCAATAGCTGTGCACTGTATAATTGAGCAATCTACTCCAGCATTCCAACTTCATGTTTTCAGTGCAAACACATGACTGTAATAAACTGTAATGCTCTTTCAATAATTAGACAAGTGGCTGTAAATTTATAAGGTGAACTTTAAAACCATTGGGACTTCTGAAAATCCAGTTTTATTAAAATTTTAAAAATAATTACTTTGTTTTAGCTGTCCTCATAGTGGTGTAATTTGGGACAGGCACACCTGGGGTGTGTAGACCCCTCCCCAGCATCTTGGAAATCCAGTCCTGCTGGTGATACAACATTCAGATTGGTGGTAAGGACTTTGTTTTCTTTCCCTAATGGGAGAAGGGAGTAGAAGTAGTAGGGCAGCATCACAACTGATTTAATTTTGTTTTCAGTGCATGACACTTAATTGGAAGATTGCTTAATTCTAGGAACTGCTGTTCTGCACCACCATACCACATAATGTAATTAGGTCATGGCTGCAGTGTTTGGTCGGAGTACCTGGTTGTGATTAACACAACTGTTTTCCAGATTCAAGTGGTGATTTGTTTAAATGGTGGGTAGCTTTTCAGGCAGTGTTGCTCAAACTTTGTAGGTAGGTTTCCATATGTCCTAGGAAGGTGACTGAGCATAAACCTTAAAACAAGTGGAAGGCTTCTCCTCTTAAAAAAAGTTATTTATTTGCAGTCCCCCCTCTTCAATCCTTTTTGTAAGGTTGGAAGTGGTGGAACAAATGGTGAAAGATAAAGTTTGGCTACAGCTTTGGCATTATGTATGTCTGTGTTTTAAGGATTAAAGTTTTTTGAAGTTTAAATTCTGAGTGGGATTAAGCAGTATTTTCACTTGTGACTTCTAACCAATAACTTACTGGAGGTTTCCAGGCTGTTCCCCTAATCTCTGAGCTGCAGTAGCTGAGATGATCAGTTATTTTGCCAAGAGCCATGTGGCAGGAGGCAGTGTGCTGGCTCCAGCTGTGCTGCAATCCAGAATGGTCTGGGTGCATCCTTCACAGTCAGCTGCATCTGCTCTTGGAGACACCAATGTATTGGCAGATACATGGGATCTTTCATGACTGCCTTTTTGGAAACTACCCAACTGGGGATGGAAACTTTGTGTGTGTAGGGCACTCCTGAATCAGGGCTGAATGATTGCTGAAGAATTTTTTTTTTTTTTTCAGGGGGCTGGGACTTTCCATCTGAACTGATTATAGGTTCCCAATTCTGTATTTAGGGGAGATGAAGTGATGGGCCCAGAGATGATCAGCCTGCTGTAGTCATCAGCAGGGCTGGTCCACTGTCTGCTTCCTTTATGTTGTGCCCTGGCCCTCAGCGAGATGTGTCCCTGCTGCCTCGCCTATTTATGTGTGCGTGGCTGCCAAGATGTTTGCAGGGCCAGAGAGACAACTTTGTTACCCATGTGGGTGGAGTGTTCTTTCTTTTTTCCCTTTGCCACCTGAGAAGTGGTGCAGTGTTGCAGGGGTTTCATGGATAGTAATGCTGGGCTAAACTGCCTGGCTATAACTGGCTACAAAGTGTATGAGTCACTCTCCTCAGCTGAATTTTGATCATTGATCCTCTTTTGCAGTCTGGGTCAATAGTAAGTTGTCTTATTTGTTTCAGTTTACTGAATGATTTACAACCAAAAGCTTGGCCTTTCTTACTAGCAATTTTTTTTTGTTACATCTAATGGCAGTTGTGGTCCAGAGTGTAGTGACTTGTGGTTTGCAGGAATGGCTGATGTTGGATCATGAGCTGAGTAATAGTTTTGTGTGTGTTGTGGTGTCATGAGAAAAGAGATTTTTGTTTTTCCCAAAGTGCAATTGTTACTAGAAATACTAAAAATGTCTTCAGTGGATATCCTACCTACAGCTACAGAAAGTGTGTGTATGTTGGGGACTAAACCCCTAGAATCATAGAATTGTTTAGGTTGAAAAAGATGTTTAAGATCAAGTCCAACCATTAACAAAGCACTGCCAAGTCCACCATAAATTGGGTCCCCAAGTGCCACATCTGGCTCTCTTTTGAATACCTCCACAGATGGTGACTCCACCAATTCCCCAGGCATCCTGTTCCAATGCCTAACCACTCTTTCTGTGATGGAATTATTCCTAATATCCAATCTGAACATCCCTTGGCACAATTGAAGTCCATTTCCTTTGCTTCTGTCACTTGTTTGCTTAGGAGAAGGGACTGACCTGCACCTTACTACAGCCTCTTTTCAGGTGGTTGTAGAGAACAATAAGATCTCCCCTGAACCTTATCCCAGGCCAAACACCCCCAGCTCCCTCAGCTGCTTCTCATGGGACCTGTGCTCCAGACCCTTCACCAGCTCTTTTGCCCTTCTCTGGGCACACTTCAGCACCTGAATGTCCTTCTTGCAGTGAGGGGCCCATAACAGAGCACAGGATTTGGGATGTGAACCGCTCTGTTGCTGATACAGGCCAGGATGCTTTTGGCTCTCTTGGCACATTCCTGTGTTTCCTGCCCCTTCTTCCAAAGGTCATAAACTCTCCTTTTTTCTCTTAAGTTCCACCCAAAGGGCTTTAGTCAACCAGGCTGGCCTTTTTTTCCTGCCAGCTTGTCTTTCATCACATGGGGTTGGGCTGCTCCTGTGCTTTTAAGATTTCCTTCTTGTAGAATGCCCAACCTTTCTGGACTGCTTTGCCCCTCAGGGCTACCTTGCAATGGACTTTGTCAACCAGTTTTCCGGGAAGACCAAAGTGGCAGTTCTGCTGCCCTCCCCCTTACTTGTTTAAAAACTGAATACTCTTTACCATTTCATGATTGTTTTGCTCAAGTCTCCTCCAACCGTCACATCACCCACCAGTCCTTCTCTGTTCACAAACAGCAGTCCTAACAGGGCAGAGCTCATAGCTGTCCGCATTTGACCAGCTGTATCAGGAAGTTACAATCTCCCACACTCTCTGAGACCCACCCGGACTGTTCCCTCTCTGCTGTGTTGTATTTCCAGCAGACGTCTGGTAAGTTAAAGTTCCCAATGAGAATAAGGGCCAGTGATAACGAGATGACTTCCAGCTGCTTGTAGAATATTTCATCTGCCTCTTCATCGTGGTTGGGTGGTCTGTAACAGGCTCCTACCAGGATATCTGCCTAGGCCTTCCCTCTGATTCTTATCCATAAACACTCCACCCTGTCATCACCATCATTAAACTTTAGGCAGTCAAAACACTCCCTAACACACAGGGCTACCCCACCACCTCTCCTTCCTTGCCTGTCTCTTCTGAAAAGTTTATAGCCATCCATTGCAGCTCTCTAATTGTATGAGTTATGGCACTGTGTTTCTGTGATGGCAACTGTATAATAGTTTTCCTGCTGTGCCACGACTTTCAGTTCCTCCTGTTTGCTGCCCATGCTGTGTGCATTGATGTAGATGTGCTTCAGTTGGTCTGTTGATTCCACCAACTTTTCATGGGAAAAAGCCCTGATTTTTGTGTGACTATTCTCAGATACTTCTGTGGTTTCCAAAACACCACTAACCCATTTTATCTTTGCTGTCATATGAATCTCCATCTCCAGCCTTCACTAGGACTGCTTCTTTAAGCAGACTAAAGGACTTTAGTAGCACAGTGCCCCTCAAACACTGGCATGGTTCTCCCAGGCTTATCTTTAGTGACTATGGTTTTATCCCTTTCCACTTTCAAACCTAGTTCAAGACTCTTTCAATGAGCCAGTTCTGTTAGCTGCTATCCAGACATCCTTTTCTCCCTTTGAGACAGGTGTACCCTGTCTGTTGCCAGCAGGCCTGCTGTCCTGTAGACTAATAAATGACAAAACCCCCTAAAATTCTGCTGGAGACACCAGGCTCAGAGCCAGGTATTGATCTGCTGACTGTTCTTGTAGAAAGAAACCTAACAAAGCTTTTTGCATCAAAATAACTTTTGCTTAATCTGTGTTTTATTTGTACTCTGAGTTCACAGCAAGGCAGGTAAGGACCAGCTGCAGAGGCAGCAGTACTGCAGCCTTGCTTTGCAAGTTCTCCCAAGGCATTTCTCTCCTTTTTTGTTTGCCACAACTTGGTCTGTGAAAGCCTGTAGTGCGTTATTGAAGAGTGGTGAACGTGTTTTGACTAGTTTTTGCCAGGCACTTGGTGTGTTCTTGAGTACTTGGTAAAAAGTCATTATTGGAGAACACACAGCCTCCATTTCCTTGATGCCGTTCTTTTCCGTGGATTAACCTATGAGCTGAATGTGTTGCATAATGGCTTTTCTGTCGCCTGGCCCTTTCACATAATAAACATGTTGGCCACAGGCTTTGGGAATGTAACTTACATACTACCCAGGTAGCAACAGAGAGGAAATTACATTTATTTTAGTCCTTCTTTTGCTAAATAAACAAATAAATGAGTCTGTAACCGCTGAGACTGGGGAGTTGTTGTTACTGACTCTGGTATAAAAAGGGTAGTTAGTACAGGCTTGAATTTCTGAGTCAAACTCCTGCTGACAAAGCAGAAATAGTTTGAGGTCTGAAAATACTGCCTGAGTATTTGAAAATAGTCATGTAGACACAAAGCTGTTTACAGATCACTCGCTGGCCACCAGCCAGTTTCTCAAGGACAAGGTGGTTTGGATTTTTTTTTTTTCCCTTTAGAATCACAGATGTACTTGGCAGGTTATCAGAAGATAAAAATGCTGGAAATAGTCTCCTAGTGCGAGTCTTCATTTAATTAAAAGACATTCAACTTTAGGCTAAATGTTGCTTGAAAGCAACTTGGTAAAATATTTCTGAATTTGTTGTTATGTATGGGGTTCCAGTATAAGGCATGATCCCTATTGTTTTCAAGAATGCTTCTTACTGTAGTCCTTCTGCAGCATACCTTGTGCTGTACAGGATGTATTTTAGTTTCAGCAGTTTCTGCCTGGCAAATTCTGGCTTCCTAGTCCATAGTGGCAAAGAGATATGGTTAACTGAAACTGGCACGGATGGTGTTTGTAAATGGCTAAAGGAAAGAGGATTGAAGAACAGAATATCCTGAGTTGGAAGGGACCCACAACTCTTGATGGAGTGTCTCCTCTCAGAAGGAGAAGTGAAAAAGCTCAAAACCATGCAATTCCAGCCCTTTTTGTTGTGTGGGGTAGCACTGGAGAAGTATTAACAGTTGGACTGGAACTTATTTTTTATATGTATACACATATGTGTATAAATAAATGTACATTTAAGAGTTCATTAACTTTTCTTCTTTAATGCTAATGTTCTGGATTTTTTTTAAGGCTGCCAATGTGAAATCTCTCATTTCAACCATGTTGCAATAAAATTAATTAAATAGCTTGATTTCCTTGCTCTGCTCAGCTGTATTGTTCTGCTGAGAAGATACACATGGAAATAGTTCCCCTTCCCCTTGCTCCTCATTAATATTAAGCTAGCAGCTCCTCCCCATGTTGTGCGTTTCTTAGCATCTTGTGATGCAGCTAGAGGGAAGGTGGGAGTCTTGATGGGGGCAGCTGTACAGAGCAGTGTGTGTTGGGCTCCTCTGTGCTGCAGCAACCCCAAAAACATACTAAAAAGTGAAATGAAAAGCAGGAAAGGGAATTGTTCCCCCTTTCCCCTTCCCACTATGTCTTTTGCATTTACAATGAGGTTTTGTGACTTCCAAAACAGTTGCCCCATCCATTTACCATTCTTGAAATAAAAGAAAAAGTTGATTCCCACTTACTACCCCTCCTTGATGCTCTCCAGGAGGCTGCTGGCTGTTTCATTATGGTGCCTCAGGCAGCCAGGACCTGAAGCAGCATAGCTGGACACTTGCTGTCTGTGACTGCTGGGTGCTGCCCAGGGAGGGACACTGACCTCTTGCCTGCCTGGCGATGGCTGTCACCCATTTCTCCCAGCAGGTCTCTTTTCACAGTAGATGGAATGCAGCAAGGCTGCTGCAAGGGTGTGCGTGGGCTTATTTTTCCTTCTGTCATGGTGTACGACCTCTGACAATGCCCCATATAAGAATGCAGGCTGCTTACAACAGTGGTGGTGCATAGAGGGGCAGGGACTAACTAGGGTTTGATTATTATTTTTTCTTCCCCCAAAGAAAAGTATGTATTTTGTGGCACTTCTGTGTACTCAGTGCCTAAGTACTTAAATTTGTGAGGGACATCTCAGCCCCTTTTTCTGAAGGGATGTGCCCAGCACTGAGGTGGTTTCCTCTGCAAGTTGGTGGTGACTGTGAGCAAAGTGAAATGGGTGCAGACTTGCCTGGGTATGCAGAGGGCCTTGGTCACAAGGTGTCACTTGCTCCTTTCGGTTGGAAAGCTCTGCTCATCCAGGGTCATGATTAGATGTCAATATGAATTCATTTAAAAAGCAGTCAAACAAAGAGAAGCAGCCCCAGGCTTTTTTCATCCAGGCTTATTTTGATGTCGCTCTGCAGAAGGGATGGAGAGACTGCCCTTTATCTGCCATCTCTCTCAGCTGCAGAAAGACCTGCATTGTTTTAAAGACCCTGTCCACTGATGTTGGGACCTTGGTAGGTCAGTTTGGGCCATGCTTGGTCTGAGGTAGGAACCTTGTGTGGTGCATGATGTCTGTGAAGTGACGCTGGGTGGTTGTGATGCCATGGAGCAGCCGCAGGGCTTGCTCTGGTCACTTGTGGTGGCTCCCAGCAACCTGAGTCACACAGCCCCTGTTTTGGGGGCTTGCTGGGGCCATGACACCAAACTGGGCCTGCCGCTCCTTCAGGCAGTGGCCAAGACTCTGTGGAAAGTTTTGTAGTGAAAGTGCCTGTCAAGGTGTAAGATGAGAAATCAGTAGCAGTCTGATTCAACGGACCATGTAATTTTGTATCTACAAGTACATATTTTATAATTTTGATCTAAATTCTTTTCTTGATGTTTCTCCATCTGGCTCATTTTTAATTATAGTTGCCAGAAAGAAATTGTTCTGTATAGAAGAGATCATTGCAGGGCATCCAGAGAGACAAATTGGAGGGGTGTATTTAGTGACTGGTAAAGCCATTAAGGTAGGGTGAAGAACTGGTTTGAATGAGGGCCAGCTGATTTTAGCTGATGTTTCCATAGGAAGCCAAATGTGCTCTAAGCCAACTGTGTCCACGTGGGAGGTATGCCTCTGTTCTGATTTAATTATTTTCTTTTGCTTTAGTTTGCTTTTTTTTTTCTTTTTTTTTTTTTTTTTTTTAATTTTTTTTGGGGCGGGGGGTGTGTGTGTGTGCGTGTCTTTCAGTAGTGCGCTAACCAAATAATCTAGGAAAGCTTAAAACCAGAAAAAAAAGTGCAAGTATTAATAAAGTCCTTCTCTTTTTGGACAGCTGAGGGTGCAGACTCTATTATAAGAGAAAATGAGTGATAGTGGTTTCAGTAAAGGTAACTGAATCTGGACACAGCATGTTGGTGACTGGAAGAATGGGATGATGACTCCAAGGATGGCTCTTGAAGAGGGTATCTTCCAGGCTGGGGTGTCAAGCTAGTTAGCACAAGTTTCCCTTAGAATAAATATGTAGTCTGGTGCAGGAAGCTGTGGCAGTCACCCGCAGAGCAGCAAAGCTTGATCCAGCACACAGCTAATGACTGGGGTGTCTGGCAGAGGGGCAGCACTCAGCACAGTGGATCTTTCAAAGATTTTTCTACGGCTTTGTGTGAAAATGCACAGTGGCCTTGCTGCCAGTGTTGCCCGGGGGCCCCTGTTCATCAGCCTTTCCTGCTCGGTATTTGAGCAATGAAAAACAGGGAAATCTGTAGCCTTCACCCTTCACTTGGTGAGGGAATGTTTTGTGCCATTTGAGCCAGGAAATGTGTAGTCTTGAAGGGATCCCGGTTGGCTGGATGGGCTGCAGTTGACATGACTGGGTTAACAAAGGACCATCCATAGTCTTAAACTGCACAGCAGCACTCCTCTTAGCCTCCCCCTTCCCCTGCATCCCCTTCTTTTGCTATCTTTTTTAATCTATTGCCAGGTGAAATATTTCAGTAGCTGTGAACTGAAACCAGCATGAACATCAGGCCTCAGGCAAATCTTTCAAAGTTCCTTGGGGAATTGGTGTTGTTTTGCAGGTGAATTGTCAAGAGAACTATCTGCCTTTGCAGTTCTCTTTCTGTCTCCTCCCATCAGACCAAAACATCTCCTGCTGATGGGTGCACACTGCTGAGGAGTGTCCTGGCAGTCAGCAGAGATGCCTCCTAACTGAGCTCTGCAACTGACTTGTTGTTATCCTGGGAAAGTTAGATTGTGGCTTTCTGCCATGCTTTTCCCACCATCCTTTCTCCCCCCTCCCCTTTCTTTTCTTCCTATTTAGGCAATGAACTGTTTGGGAGAAGGAAATGCCTCTGATAATGTATATCCAGCATCTCTCACAGTGGGAAAGCTACCACAAAACTAGGAATCAAAGTGAAAAAAATCAGTGAATAGAACTCTCTTTTTTCCTTCCTAGTGGGAAACATCTTTTCACTCTGTCCCCAGAAGAACAAACCCAATAATAACTGTGTATCTTTCTGTGCATTATTTCACAGAATGCAGTACTATGCATGAGTAAATTGTCATTATTATTTCTTCAATAGGCAGCTAGTGAGCCTGTGGATATCAGAAGCAGGATAGAGTATGTTGTTTTCTGTTTTGCTTTCCAGGCATTTGATGTCAAGAGTTAGAAGGAAAACACAAGAGCTCTGTCCTGTCTTTGACTTAAATGGTGACAGTCTTTAATAGCTTTGGTTGGTTTGGGTTTAGAAATCATCTAACAGGATGAGTTCTTCTTGTGTATTTCTGCAGCAATTTTCCAGGTTTTGTCCTGAGGTTTTTTTGCTAATTTTTATTCTAGAAGTAGTTTTCATGCCAGATACACATTATCCTTTTTGTTTACAAATTCATCTGCATTGCTGGAGCCTATGGTTATTTAGCTTACAGAATGCTGTATTAGTAGAAACAGCATCATTTTGGCAACAAATGCAGTTAGGTAGACTTTTTGGTTAAGAACACTTTATATTTAAGTTTTGGGTTTTGACTGAGGAGGTTGTTTTCACTTCATGCCATTCTGTCTTTTTGCCTGTCAAAAATATGTTCTGTTTCCTCCAAAAGCCCTATTCCCATTGCTTTTCATAGGGTAGACCTGGTCTTTTCAGGGAGTGGAAGGAAATGCCATGTAGAGTCCAAGTTTTCACAATGCAGAGTTGGTTGGTCTACAACTTTCTATGCTGGCGAGTGACAAAAAGAGCTGATGGTAAACATGACTTGGAATAATAAGTTATCATTTATCGCCCTTGGGCGTGCAACGCAGTAACAGAGTATTGCTTCATGGCCTGTTGCCTCAGGCTGGTAGGAATTAAGAGCCAACTGAATGAGAAGCAAAATAGAAAGTTAGGTTTGGCATGGGGTCATTGTGCAGCATTCACTACTAAGAGGTGGTACTGTGGTGAATTGTCACTTGATGGCATGTCTAAATCTGGTCTGCTGCTTCTATGTGCATTGTGGCAACTGAAATTGGATTAGTAGTTTGGGTTTTTTCCCAAATCAATTTATCTTCTTTCTACAGCTGTCAGCAGAGAATACTGGGAGCTGGGAGATGTTTACCAAAGACTTAATTGTGTACAGTGCACAGGATAATCCAAACTTGCAAGTCATGAGTCACAAATGGTGCATTCCTTCCTTAATGTGTGATGTTGCCCCATATGCTACTTCCATGCCATTTAGCTGGGGAGCCAGCTTCCAGGAACAGTCTCCCAGAGACACCTTAATACGCAGGTCTGAAACTGTGTTAGTAGGAGAATTACATTACTGTGACACAAACATCTCAGATAATTGGAGAGAGGGGGAAGAGGTAAATTAGCTGATAGAATCTCTTTTGCATATCATTTGCATAGTTCTTCAATAACATTAAAGCACAAGAGAAAAAAAGCACCATGAAAAACAGCACATGCCTTTGAACCTTTCTAAACTAAAATTTTTACAATAATAATGTGTGCAAAGGAAGAAAGAGGCAAGAAGTAGGTGTATTAACTGACTTGGAGAGTGTGGGAAGGCTTGAAATTTATAATGTTCTACAGATCTTGGCAGTCTACCATGGATTCCCCTTGTCCCCTCTGTTTTTCAACAGGCATAAAGCCCACTGAGATGAGAAATAAACACCATATTTGTTATCAGACGTGACTAGGAATGTGCTTAAGTAGTGGATTCAGTTTTAAGATCCAGTTAAATGCTGCAGTATTGCTGTGTTGATGAGAACTACAGCTCTATGTAAATGAACTTGCAGTCATCTGCATGAGAAGAAACAGGACAAGATTTGAGGTTGGCAGTCTCAATTCCATTGACTTGCTCATCCCAATAGGCCATTTTAAAATGCAGTGGTATAAGTAGCACTCTTAAAAATATTCTTATGCTGCTTCTTTGGGAGGATAAACCAAGTGCTTTAATATGAATAGAACCATGAAATGAGGGAGAGGAAAGTGGGGAGAATGTGTAAAAAACAAGAAGTAGTTCAGAAATTTTGATGAATAAAATCTTAATGTGGTCTAAATGAAGAGAATGTGTTGGTGGGCTCATTTCCATGGGGACAAGCTGACAGTGCTGATGTTTTCTTGTGGTTCCCATGCTGAAACCCAGTAAGAGGCAAACTCTCATTCCCAGGATGATGTAGCCTGTTCTACCTGTTGCTGCCACTATTCGAAGAAACATCTGCAGCTTCCTCAGTTTGTTGGTTCTGGAGACAGTCACCTTATGCTTAGCAAGATGCTTCTAGGTTGCTGTTGTCTTCATTGCACATTTCATTTTGGCTATGGGACAATATCTTGTGATCCTCGGCTTCTGATATTTTGCGTCCAGCAATATTTTAAGAAACTGCTGTTTTCAGTTAGCATGGGTTGCATTTTGCAATATTGCAGAGCTTTTCAGATGTCCAAACGGCAATTGCCAACAGTTTGCCTGGGGAAACAGAGCTTTAAGAAGCTCTGCCTTACCATGGGGATGGGGATCCCTGGGTGCCCTGAGGGGCCTTGTGTCCACACTGCACTAAAGCAGAGGCCTCATTCTGCATGAAAAACGTTATCCCAGTGGAGTGGTGTTGCTGAGATATGGTGTCTGGATGGAGCCTTGATGGTTACTGCATTTGCGAAATGCCCTGTGAGCAGAATTTGAATGGATTTTAATCCCAGGAGATGGAGTTCAGAGGGTTTCTCCCATCTCTGATTTCTGCAGTTCTTTCTTCACATTCAACCAACATTGCAATTTTATTATGACTCTTTTTAACACAGACAAATTTTTCCAAAGCAAAAACTGGCTGTGAAAATCTGACGATTGGTTTCCAAAATGGGAATGCTTAGCCATTTCATGTTGCAAGCGAAATTATACCAACATGTTAATAGTTTGACAGGTCTGTTCTTGAGCAGAACTGTTAAGCAGATAAACAAATAGTCTGCTCATGCTTATATGCTGTGCTTGTGAGGTTTGTTTTTTCCCGCCCTCTGAAAATATTTTTAATGAAAAGAGTGTGGCTTCAAAATGTCTTTTTGCTTCTCTCATCTAAATTTATGTCATGCAGGCCATCCCTCCTCCTCCCCATATGTTGTAGATTTTTAGAATATGAGTGCTCCATACATTATGAAAAGGCTATTTGGAGTAATTTTAAACAGTGTTTTGAAGTGACCAGGGTTTAAATTTGGTCTGGGATACTGAGCAGACCACACTTCCCACACTCTGCAGTTCCCTTGCTTTCAGTCCCTTAGGAGGGTTATGTAGAAGCTTTTCCCCTCCCAGAAGCAGCAAAGTGAAACATGAGCAGTGGCTGTGTTCTGCTGTAGCTGGCCCCAGTTTTCATAGAGACACTCATGGAGGCACCAACAGGATCCCGTAAAGCTGCAGGGGAAGGATGGTAGGGCTGGTGCACATTAGTCATCCCGAGTGGGCCAGTCTTACAGGGAGGAACATTGACTTCAGAAAAGCTGTGAAGTCGAGCACTGGGAAATTTTAGGTATCTCTCTGAAAATAGCAAGCCCACCAGTAGTTAGTAGATTGAAAAAGACGAATAGAACAAAAATTCCATGAAAATGGCATCGTGCTACTTCTCTCTTCTGCATGCCACATTTTCTGCATGAGTATATTCTGCCACCATTTTAGCACCTCCACTTTGCTGCAGAGTGAATGGGGAACTGTATTTCACTGCTTTTTTTAAAAGACTTTCTCTCCTCAGACCTCCTTGGTGTTGTGAGGGTTTTTTTCCTTAGAGATGCATTTGTTTCTCTGTTATCTTTATATTATTTTTGGACCTAAGACTGTACTTCCCATGTCCTTGGGCTTTCAAATTCCTTCAACAAAGCTTTGGAGAATGGGGGCAGAGGTGAGAGTAGGCATTTTTCCACCTCAGTGTAAGCCATTTTCCCCTCCTTCCTTGTGGGATGGTAAGTCTTGAGGAGAAGACCACAGGCTTTTGTCATTAGGCAGAGGTCCAGGGTGGGAAACTGGAGTTGGAAATCTCCTGGCCTTGCTGAAAGACTTTGGTTCAAGAAGTAGTAAGGTCAGGGTGAGGTCAGTGTTGGCTACTGCGCACATTAGGACTCCTAACTTTGTTTCAAAATCAAAACCAGCTTGAGACCAAGCTGTAAAAAGAAATGCCTGCAGTAAAGTGAGTTTACAGAGCAAGCAAAAGCCTGAGCACAGTAATGTATTTATAGAAAGCACATGAATTGGTTAGTAAGGGGGAGAGTGAAGCACAAGAAGAGTTGTGGAAGAAAGCTGAGGCAGTGAATTCTGCATTTCATCCTTCTGAATGCACCAGCAATGCCTGGCCGTTACCTCCATGGGGAACATCATAAGGTGTGAAAGGATCAGGATTTCTCTAAAGAGAGTAGTGGTTTGGGGTGCTTCAGTTCTGGGATGCCAATCTCTAAAGACCCTGTAAAGAGATTAATATGTTAGTCCAGGCAAAAAATATACTATTCATGTCCATCATACAGGTTTCTGCCTGGGAAACTCAGAAATTGATGTGGACAGAAATAAAGGAACTGTGATTTCAGTTAAATGTTCCATTGAGCTCTTATCATTATTTGTGATAAAAGTGAAGAAATTTAATGGGCATACCTGTTGCTAGAGAGCTTGACTGATGCAGATAAGAACCTTTGGAGATGGTGCCTGGGAAAGTGGTTGGGAGACTGGGCTGTTTGACTGGCTTAGGATAGGCTGCTGGGTGTTACACTGCTGAGTGTTAAGTGGAGAGCTGGAAAATACCAATATTAGGACCGTTTCTAAGTGGCTGTTTAGGAAAAAAAACATACACAACAGCAAATTGATATCTCTACCTCATGTAAATATACACTGGAGAGAAAAAGGCTTTTTGTTAGAAGTCAGCTGAGGTGAGTTACAGCCCATCAGGGCTGGAGGGGCCTGCCATGCTGCTTGCCTCCCAGCCCTGTGATCTGCATCCTGCTGGCTCCGGCTCTGTTTCCACTGCAGAACAAACCAGTTTAATTTCCTGGACGGCAATCCCCTGCCCCACCCCGCAGTTTGCTTTTTCTGTGTTAACTTTCTACCGTTTTAGTGATCTCAATCGGCTTATCATATGATACAATGAGTGCCAGAAGGAGCTCAGTGCTCCTGGGAGAAATATGTGACAGGAGGCTGGAAGGAGGCAGAGGAAGGAAGGGTAGGAGCTCCCTGCTGCAGGAGCTGGGATCTATTAACTCAGCTCCAGCTGTACTGAGAAACTGTACCCTTACCGTGATGTAGCTGAAGGGAGATGACATCTTGTTCTTGTCTAGCCATTGTGAGACAAGCAAAGAGAGCTCTTGCAGGTCTGATGCATCCCTTGCAGAAACCTCAGGGTTTTTACTTGGGAAGACCAAACCAGTGAGAAATGTCCTTAAGCCCTAAGCATGGGCTAATCATGCTTGCTGGGTAAAGTATGTAATATATCAAGTAGGTACTAGGCATTGGTTCATAAAAATAAAATATGCAACACATGGAATTTATTCTGACATGTTAGTAAACTGTCATTACTGATGACGAGCTTTGCTAAAGTAAACAAAAGAGAAGCCGTGAATATAACCAGTTTGTACTTGATAATCATCATTTTAATGTGGGGAAAAAGAAACAATGCTAAAATTTGAAGAGGAACACTTTGAATTTGTTATTGTTGTTGTTGTTTTAGCCATCTAGAGTATTTGTAATATTTCCTAGAGTCAGAAGAGTCCAGAATAGCTGGGGAAAACCCAGTGACTGGAACTCTTGTCCAAGTGTTTTGCTCTGGGTAAGCTGAAGGGGTGGGTGAGATGCTGATGCTGACTGTTCTCTCTCTCTGTCTTACTCAGGGTCGCCATGTCAAAACGGGTCAGTTGGCAGCCATCAAAGTCATGGACGTTACTGAGGTGAGTAGAGGAGCCTTCTGCTTTATTAGCAACATGTAAAATTTAGTAATGAGATGATGTAAGGCTTACCTCATATTTCTGGTGAAAGGCATGGTCCTTGCCCTTGTGAGTGTTTGCTCTCTGCTTGCAGGACCTGACTTCTCCAGTCCCTCTGCCTGAGACTTCTGTGTGCCTCTGTGCTGGAGTGTTTGGCCTTCACAAATGGCATTGTCCAGTTCCAGGGCATGTAGCACTCTCCTTGCAGAAATTTCTTAGAAGAGGGGGAAGAAGTTCAGATTGCTTGCTTCCCACTTTTTTCTCTAAAACATACCATCTTGCTTTTACCAAAAGAGTGGTGTCTGCTTGCTGTAGATGACAGTGCTGTCCCTGGTACATCTGCAGCCTACAGAGGATATATGTTTATTCAAAGGAGTGAGTCCAATGTAGTTCCAAGATGCCTAAAAGCAGAAACATCTGCAAGAATAATGTTGCTAACAGAATTCAGTAGTTCTAGTTACTGACCCATGGTGATTTATTGTGGAGCTTTAGATGGGAAAGAGGGGAAATTAACCCAGTCAAAGAAATAAAAAATATATGCCTATATTTGAATCCTTGTGTGTCTTGCAGATTATGCTGTTTGAAAAGCAGTCAGTTTAAATTAAGTCTTCAAAACAGATGAAGAAAAGCATGGGCTTCTCTCTGTTACTCTATTCGTTTTATATAGAGCTCCATTCACAAATTAACAGCTTCAAATTTAAAATCAAATGAGATCCTTCCATGTGATATCTGCAAAGCTTGACTGATTCTGCTCTTCTGTAGAGAGGTTGTGCTTTTTCAAACTGTCATATTCTTCTGTGCTCCTCAGTCTTACACAAGGGGAATAATTACATTAATGCATGTACACTGTACAGAGCTGGTGGGGGGTGGTCTTTGGCTGAGATGGTTATAGCAAGAAAAACTTCTGCAAGGATATTGCTGCAGAATATTTTATAGCTTAGTGTGTATACAGGTGCAACAAGTGAAAATGGCCTTGGACACAAGGTCTCAGATGAGTGGTGGGGTATAATGGGTAAACGGGCAGGAGAGGAGAAAAACAAGAGGCAGGGTTAGGTCAACTGATAGGACTTCAGTCTTATCTCTGAATCTCTAGTGATCGATGGGCAGTGTGACTGCTGCTCTCTAACTTCAGCTGTTGTGTCTGCTAGAAATTCCTTTTTTGTCAGATGGCTTGATAAAGATCAATTTTCAGCTGAAGTGTTTCGAAGGCTGCCTTTGTGAAGAGGCAGTGCTTTTTTTTGCTGCAGTTAACAAGCAGAGAAACCAGAGAAGAATGAAGGTACATTGACACACAGTGAATGTTCTTTGCACAGCAAATGTTTTCATTTGTGCAGCAGTTTTACACAGGGCAGCTTGCTAGACTGTGCATGACAATGGCTTCTTCCATAATACTAAGATTGGCTCTACTGAACACTCCTTCTGTTTTTAATAGCATGTATTAATCACAAACAGCTGTAATAGAGAGGTTGCACAGAAAAAGGAAAACAGTTGAAAAATTCTGTCTATAATATAGCTAAGCACATATTGCAGGAGATAGCTTAAGTTTTGAAACTTACTGTAATTTTTTTCTGGCTTTGAAAAGCAAGTTGTATACTGGCACTGTCTGTTATCTCATAAGTGCAATGCTTTTCTAGGGGATGAAGGCAGAGGGAAGAGTTTTGAGATGTCAGCCCCATGCAGCTTTAAAAGCATTGTCATTCTTACCAGTGGAGCTCATGTGTTTTTGCTTCAAAGTAAAGAGCTCACAGACACTAAAAATGTGTAAATTCTTCCAAGTTGTACTAAGTCAGCTCCACTTTTTAACCCCAGGCATGGGTGATACTGTTGCATTTACCATTTTCTCATTGGCAGATGTGGCTGTAGGATGTTCTAGTCCAGCCTTGCTTGCTGGTTCCTTGCCCATTTCCCAACACTTGTGCCGACACACCTTGGGGCCCGGTGGTGACCTGGATCAGTGAATGGGCTCTGGTTCCAGTTTTAAAATACCCTTACTTCTCTCCCTGGTTATTTATAGACTGGATTGGTTCATTGATTGAGTTCAGCACATGATATTGCAAACTCTTGTGTGGCTGCTATGAAGAAAGTGGTGTGAGACTGGAAAAGGGCCACTGCTGGCCATCAAGGAGAAGGGGCAGTAGCTTAAATTGATGTTTCTGCCGGAGATGGCCATGTCCTTAAGCCATAGCTTCAATTCTTCAAGGGTTTGTTTCATGAACACCTTCTTGGCTGGCAAACAATGCAGGTCTGTCCTGATTCTAGCTCACCACAACTTATGGGGACAGAGAGGGCAGTGACTGCCATCCTTACACTGTTCCAAAAGAAATGCTGAGGGAACCACAGCCACAAACTCACTTTCTTTGCCTGCTTTAAGAGCTATAGTTAGATGAACTGCTAATGGTAATATCCATGCCCATGGAGAAAGAGGCTTGAGTGGAAACTTTCACAAACCTGAAATTGCGGTTTTCTGGTGAGTGGTTCCTTGAAGCTGTAGGTGATTTGTCCCTATGTGCATATTTTATTGGCACTGTTCTGCCTTTCTGCTTAAATTCCAGCAGTGCCATGGGGGATATCTGATTATTCTGACTAACCTGAACTGAGAACAGACACAAGACTTCCTTTCTTCTGGGATTCCTCTGATCCAGTGCTTGCTTTGCCAAATGCTTAACAAATTAGAAAACCTAATATATTGGCATGCTCTGTGGGCACACCCCAGATTTTCGGTTTTCAAGGCCATGATTCCGCAATTCACACATTGCTCAGGATCAGCGCAGTTATGTCAGTTCTGGGCTGTAAAGCTTTGATCACCCAAGCAGGAGGGATGTCAAAGTCAGAGTGAAAGCTTTCCTTAAAAAGTTTTGGTTGGCATGAAGAAAATGAGGTAGTATAACCTCTGTCTGGAGGCATTGGAAGAAGTATTACAGCTCTGTAGTGCACATGGCACTGTGGAAATGCTCTTCATCCTTCTCATCTTTTCTTGTGGTTTTCTCTTTAGATTTTAATTTTGAAAAGAATGGTGGCAAGGATGAGAAAAGAGGAGGTGGGCTGAAGCCTATCAGCTTGATCTTTGAATAAATTATGACTAGCTAGTTCTGCTGCCTGAAATGTTGGGGGATGTTGATGCACATAAAACTTTCCTGCCTCTTCTACTTTCCTCCTTTCTAAACAAATAAAGAAAATATTTAGAAGACTGCATCTTTAGCAAGCACTAATGGAACTGTAAGACCTAAAGATCTATAGGTTTTACTACAGAATGGTGCACAGGTAGGTCTTTTCACTTTTGGAGGGCAAAGCTGCAGTCAGTGCATGTAGGCTGAAAAAAATTCACTGGAGCACAGAACAAATAAAACCAAAAACCCACCAGTTTTCATCAATGGAA
Source organism: Brachypodius melanocephalos (assembly GCA_013398615.1). Classification (NCBI taxonomy): domain Eukaryota; kingdom Metazoa; phylum Chordata; class Aves; order Passeriformes; family Pycnonotidae; genus Brachypodius; species Brachypodius melanocephalos. The sequence continues at coordinate 54,727,902 of VZSR01003803.1, forward strand.
AGCTATTCTTATTCCTTGTTGGAATGAGCCCAATGACCGTAAAAGGGGAACAGTGCAAACTATCGGCGTATGTGCGCTTTAAAAATTGTTTTACAAAATCTACACATGTAGGATGAATCTCATGCTGCATGCTAGTTGTGAGGGAGGCATTATATGTAGTCTGTGGTTAATGTTGCTATTGTAAAGTGTCTTCCTTTTGTGACATTGGTTTGGAGAAGGGGATGTTCAGTCTGTGTTGATCCCTTCCGCTCACTGACCATACTGTTAGGTTTCAATGATTGTAAGATTGCCATTACTCTGAAGATTTGGCAGTCTCTGTTTAGTTGGAAGAATCTGTTTTCTTGTGAAGCAAATAGCATTTAAAATCTTAGCAAAGCTTACTTGGTAAATCTCTTGCATCCAAGCTGTTAACTTGCATTACACCCTGAAGCTTGACTCTGCTTTAACTGCTTTGGAGCCTTTCCTTGCAGCTATGCAGTTGTTTCCAGGGTCTCTCCTGTGTTCTCCTTCCAGTGATGCTTTTCTCTTTGCAAAGTTTAGTAACTGATTTTGAGGGAAAAACACAATTGCTTCTCTTCTGTTTGTTATAACCCCTGACTCTGATGCTTCTTCCTCTTACCTCTTCCCACACACACTCTTGGCATCCCTTGGGAAAGTTTCCCACATGCCTTTTTTAATAGCAGCGTTTCTCAGCTCTTGTGCCCAGTGTTTCATGACTTGTCCAATCTAGTCTGTGTAAAATTATGCTAAGTAAACAACTGGATACTGTATCCTGCTGATTTATGAAAGAAGCTTGATTGCTTTTAGTACTTGTCTGTCTTGCTATTTCTTTGTGTCCTCTGCAGAAAAATTAACAACCTCAGACCAAAGCCTCCAGGCCTGCAGAGAAACATGGCACATCTCCCATAGATAGACAGGAAAGGTTCCCTTTGCCATCTTCTTTACTCTGCTGACTGCTTATTTCTGTTACAATAGGAAAGTCATTTTGATTGTTGTGAGTCTGCATCTTATGGCCTGCATGGTGGTATAAACTACAGTCATGTGGATAATTTGTCCATTTTTCCATAGGACATCTCAAAGCAGTCTGCAGAAAAACTGCAGATAAATAAAAATGTTGGTTCCCACATAAACTAGCAGATAAAATGAGGGGAAAATGAAAAAATAAGCCAAACCAAAAGTTTGCCCTGTTATGTATGTTCTTGTCTTCCCCATAAAAACTCAAAGACAATCTATGGATTTTGATTTGTTTGAAGAGGGGGGGAAAAAGAAAAAGTTGACTCACTCTGGAAAATTGGGAAATACAGATCCTTGTGGCCCTGTGCAACAGAACTGGGTCGAGCCAGCCTGGAGAAGCTGAATCGGGGCCATTCTTTTAGTGTAGAGATATGAATGCAGTGCTTTACCTGGCTTTATCTGGCTTAGTGCAGCTGCCTGATAAAGTACTTGTGTACTAGTCCATGGCTGTACTTACTGTGAAGTTAGCCAAAGCAAACCTAAAGTCACCTGAGTTACCAAAAGCCTTTGCCCTTCCAGTGTTTCATAGGAGTCACTTCTTCTTAATATGAATTGGGGAAAATGGATCAGGGACCTAAAAATCCAGATTGTTCTGTGGAGAGTACTGGCATTCTACTTGCTTGTCTCTGAAATGAGAGATTGCTTGCTACTAGTCTGTACAACATTTTGCAGTCGTTGGTTAAACAGTTACCTGGCAAAATAAAGCATTGTTCTGTGGAAAAGAAATAAACAGGAAAGCTATTTACAGTCTTGATAGCCCTGCTATCCAGTTCTCCTGAAGCTGATTAACCTCTGATCTCTTTTAGGGATTAGGAAAAAAACCCCAAAAACAAAAAACCAAAAGCAGCCAAAAAAGCCCCAAACCAAACAAGAAGCTGCTGGGAACTATATATTACAGTTCAGAGGAAAACAGAGCTGGACAGAGTTGGTCCCTTGAGCTGTAACATCTGGTTTTGGAGGAGGTCAAAAAGAGCTACAGTAGTCTTACAGCCAGCAGGGCAGCCTTTTTTGAGCTGCAAAGTGTTTGTATAATTGACTGTTTCCTTCTTTAATTGAGATACCTCACCTACCTCTGCTGCATGCTCTCTCGCAGCAGCTTGGCACATTTCTTCCCTCTGCTTTACCATGGACCTGGTGCCAGGAGGTTCAGCCCTGGGTGCTGGCTGATGTCTGTGTGGGACCAAGCTCTGCTGCAGCTCCATGCTGCCCTTTTTCTGCGAGACTCTAGATTGGGTCAGGCAGAGGTGGTCCTGTCCATCTTCAGGGCAAGGGCAGTGCATAGAGCCTTGCAGGGGTGTCAGACATGTCACAACACCCCTGCCCTTGGGTGGCTGGGAAATTTCTTGGATTGCCAGCTCACAGTTCTAACAGAGTAGAATGACATTTAACTATAAAGAGCCTTTTGTCCTTAAGAGGAGCGGTGACTTTATCTCCCAGCAAGGCAGATACATCTAACACCTGGTTTAAGTCAGAGCTGCAATTTCTGGACACAATCCAAGAAATTTCCTGGAGCGGTGCTGGCACGGGTTTGGGTAAAGGGCAAACTTCCACTCTCTTCATCTGATTACTCAGGTGGTTAGCAAGAGTGTCAGGCTATTTGGAAAGGGGAGGATGTCTGGTTTGATGCAGTCGCAGGGAGACTGAATAGGGAACTTCACAGGCGGTTTGAAATCAGGGCAAAAAGCTGTGGCTGTTACCAAGCAGCTTGGAGAATGACACTGCTGGAGAGAGCTGATGTTGAGCACTAAGGCTCTGCATTACTGTGTCCCTGTGAAGAGCAACTTTGCACTGATACTGTGTATTTGAGGGAAAAATTAGCAAAGGAGAGAGAAGAAAATAGATGTAAAACATTCATACCTGCTTGTTTCTCTGTCTTCTTATTTCAACATAAGTTTTCTCCTTATGCAAGATTTCCACGTGAAAGGAAGATAGTTTGCATGCACAGCCTGCAGTTGACAGTTGTCCTTGTGGTCATACCTCTCTATATATTTTAACAAGCTTGTTTTGGAAACCTGTCTGTTTCAAGGCTGAAACAAACAGCTGTTTTCCTTTTGCCATGAAGATCCTTGAGGGCACCATTGCAGTATGTCTCTACAGCAATAGAGCTTTAGCTTCGTAGTGCTCATTTAGTAGGATTCTTGTTACATGGCTTTATCAGGTTAGGCTGGGCAATGTCTTCATACTCAAAGTCGATTGTGGAACACAGTGGGAATAAAGTGTAAAGAAAGCAGTGTTGCTTCTGCCTTCTCCTCATCTGTATGCTTATGTCTGATGTGCAGGTTTGTTGTCCCATCTAGCAGAAAATGTTTTACCAGTTCTCTGTAAATTGAAATGTAGTTTAGATGACACAACCTGAAGTTACTATGGCCACAAAGAGGGAACTTTGCTGTAATTTGGAGTGTAAAAGAATCTCCTTTGTTTTAGGGAGATGGCTTTAAACTTTTGTCTACCTGGCTTTAAGAGAAGCAGATAACACTCTGCTATAGCACAACAGACAATGCTCAGGATATAATTCAGCTGTGGCACCGAGATCTGTTATTGCTCATCAGTATGTGAGAGCACATGTTTAGTATTGGAGTGTAATGGAAATGGCTACAGCTGACTTCTATTGGCAGAAGGGCAGGATTGCATATTAACATTTCTCTGCAAGTCTTGAGCTCCTTGGACAAGTCTGGACTTGTTAAAAATTTTCTTTCATTTGGTTTGATGGTGCAGCTGCAGTGACACACTGAGAAAGAAAGAGTAAGTCATCTAGGTGAATTTGTTGACATCTGTTACCATCCTTAGACTCTGTACCTGTTCAGGTGGGGAATACTTATGCATTTAAGCTCTAACACTGTGCCTATTTTCTTCAGTCGTTAGGCTTGGTACCTGCAATCATCTGAAGTCCTGCTGTTAGCATTGACAAAGAGGTCACTAATGACACATGATTTCATACATATACAAATGACTGCTAGCCTCAATCTGTGTCCTGGACCCTAATACTAACAGTGGTGAAGGCTCAATGTGGATAGCATGCAGATGCTTTCACAGATGAGATATTTTACCTACTGGTCATACCTGCTCTAACATGAATTTAAGCAATAATAATCAGTGCACATTCTAGTGATGGAGCATTTCTTCTGAGCTGAGAGGAGTGCTGGTGCAGATGGCCTCAGTGCAGGTGATTTGCCACTGCCTTCGCCAGTGCTGAGCTCTGATTGTCTCAGCTGTCTAAGGAGGTTCGAGTTCTGATGGGAAACAAATGTTTTGTGTGCAGATAATAGCAAAAAGTACGGGGCTGCATTTTATGTAATTTCTATCAGACACAGAGCACAGCTCAATTTACTCCCAGTGAGTCAGACATACTGTCTACTCAAGGATAACAAGGCAACCCTGTTGGAGCATGTGTGCTCTTGCCAGTTTGGGCAGAGTGAAACCAATAAGGATTGTGACAGAGCATTGTGCTTTCATTTTAGTGGGTTTCTAGGCTGAACTTAGGTCTGCTGAGTATTCTTCCTGTCTGCATAGGCAACCAAAAGATCCCAGGTCCAGTATAAGCTGCTGTCTTTTAGAGATACACTTTAAAATCTGGCTTGGGCATTACGATCAAAGTCAGGGGAATTAATTCTCTGTTTATATTAAAGGGGATATATCTGCTTGAAATTTAATCTCTCTTGACTGTGTTTAATTGTATTTTCATAAGCTGCACCTGCCTTGTGGACGCCTCCTGTTTTTGCTGCAGCATTCCATATTTTTATCTTGACTTCCTAAGGAAATGAGGCTTCTTGGTGATACTGAGTGTATCCTGCCTTCTTTTCCACCAAATAGCATTTGGATCTGCTGGTTGACTTCAGCCAAGTTTAATGAGGAGGAGAAATTCCGGAGATACAAAGTCCTGACAAGTTATGTGAAAACTGGCAGGCTGCATGGAGAAGGGAGGGGCTGAAATTTATAGTCTCTGCTTTGAAAATGGTAGGCAGACCTTAGCCACCTTCTATTATCAGTCAGCTGGCCATTGTTTTGCAGTAAATCATGAGGAAAAGGTAGATCACTTCATTTTTGTTTAAGGAAAAAGTTCTGTGCAGTGTAGCACAGGCAAACTACTTTCAAGCATTTTAAAATCTCCTCTGGTTCTTTCTTTAGTTTATGGGTCCACAAATCTAGTACTGTACATTTGAGATTATCCTGTATGATCTCTCTCTCCCCTCCTTTCTTAAAGTGCCTATGTATATATAAAGATAAAATAGCAATGTTATTCTCCAACATTTAATGAGACAAAAATTTTTTTCTAAGTCCCTTGACAGTGCTTCTTTTGCAAGGCACAGTTTGAATTATTGTGTATGAAGCTGTTGGCTAAAATAGTCTTAAAGCCCAGTTCCTGAATCTAGAGATTATGGTAGCAAGTGCTAATGCTCAAGGACCTGGGAATTTATTGTACTCTAAGCTGGTTTCTAACCACAATAAACACAGCCCTTGTGCCTAAAGCGTTCTGCTTCCCCTGTGCCCAATCTCTTAAATATGCAATGGAAAGCACACAGCTGAGCTGGTGTTAAAAGAGCCTTGGAGATGCTGTGCAAACTGGTTCAGTTGATCAGTGTAGAAGATTCTGTTTGTCTCCAGAGCCTGTAAATGTCTCACATCCTTCCCAACAAGACTCCTGTGTACTTACCTCTAGATGGAAAGTAGCGTCTCTGTCAGAAAACAGTAGATAAAGGGCAGACAATACTTCAGATAGAAGTGCAAAGGTGTTGTCATTAAATTGCAAAGATTGGTGCTTCATAATAAGCACTTGGTTTAGTCTTGCTCTCTCTTATTAAGACCCTGCTTCAAGCATGATTAGAGCAATGGGAGTCTGGCCACAGAGGCACATTTTTTGTTGTGATGTTTACCTGTTGATTTGTTTAATGTCAGGCTTTATTTCTTGAACATTTCATCAATGTTCTGTTCTGAAAGATGAATCTGTGAGAAGTGAACAAGCTAGCAGCAGAAGTGCTAATGAACCTCTGTGGACACCAAGCACGTGGGTGTTGTGTTTTGCCTCACAACCACCAGGTAAAATGGTAGTTTCTTCACCTAGCACATCACTGGTGTAAAAGATGGAGGTGGGAATTCCAATAGCCTGCTCTCTTTTGCACCTCATTCTGCAAGATGATGGGTACCTTCACAAGTGTCCCTCTCCCTGCCTAGTGGAGGGGTCAGTTCCAGAAGTGAGCTCAGCTTTTGTGTGTTGGTTGGTATATGAGGAGTTTCTGCAGTGTTTCTCTTCAGTGGGAGTATTTTCCACTGTAGCACCTTCTTCCTGAACCGAGTTTTAGTGTTTGATTCCTAAGAACTAAGTGGAAATCCTAGTGTAAATGCAGCAGCCCACAGACCTTTGGATAACTGTTACTATCCTGGCTAAGTACCATGGCTCTGCCTGCAAGACTAAGAAAGGAGAGCATTCGTGATCCCTGAAAATAATTTTCTCATGTGGAATTTTTTACCGAATGGAAATGTAACTGGGCGGAGAGAGCAGAGGCAGCAGGGAGAGAGAGCATCCTGGTGGCTGCTTGGCTCCCCCTGTGCTAACCTGCCTACAGGCAGCCCTGAGTCACTGTGTAGAAACACTGATGCAAAGGCAGCATTATTACAGAAGGTTTTATTTGTCTCTTGCATATTTTGCCTCAGCTCCCTTTTCACTAGCATTTAACGTAGTTGCCTATCTTTGAGCCTGTGGGACAAAATAATTTTTATAAATGAGTTTGTTGGCTTTCATTCTGAATTTGTCATTCTGCTTCTCATATTACACTCCTTTGCAGCAATTTTTAAAATGTGAAACCTTGCATTGATTATAAAATGATAGAGTTGCACTGATTTATAGATCAGAGGGGGCTGGATGGTCAAACAAGTCTGCACTCAAATTTGAGTCCCTGAGGGAGATGTCTGTTCCTATGTCAGAATTGCTGCTGCTCCCCAATTCTGATTTAAAAGTTTGGGAATGTACCTAGCCTAGTCTTGATTTGCAACACAAATTGTAAGAGCTTGCACTGATCACGTAAAAGTGGATGGATCAGCATGTAAATGCAAACTCAATGCCTACAAATGTAACAAACAAATATGCCTACAAATGTAAACAAAGTCTGTGTAAGTTCAGGAAAAGATTTCTCTCACTGGGAGGAGAAAAAGGAGGAGTTACATTTTCTATTTGTGAATGTTCAGATGGCATCCTGTTGTGTTAACAGTGCTTCCTCCTGACATAGGTGTCTGTGGCCTTCCCCTTCCCCTTCCCCTTCCCCTATCAGGTCCCCTCCTGTGCTCCACTGGCATGGAAATATATATATATATTTAAATATATATATATAGATTAGCTTTCTACTGTTTTTGCTCTTGCTAAAGCTGGCCAGGGGGTGGGTGAGAGGGGCCAGGCAGGATGGGGAGTGGAAGTGGCAGCTTCTGGGAGCTGGCCTATGGCCTGCAAGCAGCATCTCCACAGGGTTACAGTTGTGAGGCTGTGTGAGGAGCCCGGAGCCATCCCTTTGCAGGGCAAATCCAGGAGGAGAGCCGGCTGCAACGCCTTTCCAACATCTTGGCTGCATCTTTCTCAGCCACCTGCAGTGACCGCTGAGGGACTGTTTGTAGTGCTCCAACCTGCAGTTTTAGGAATAAAGAATGGAGCGTAAAGGTCTTCTGCAGGGATTCCCCTACCCTCTGATTCTTTCCACTGTGCAACAGGCTATTTTTAGTCTGCTTGCTTGCCTCAGAAATTACTTCACTTTCTGCTTTGGATGATTTCCATAACATTCATCGTGATTCTGAATTCCAGTGTTCAGGATAATAGCAGAGCAAAGAATCGCTGTGTGGCAAGCTCAATTCCAATGGCAGAGCCAGAAAACCTGGATGAGGTTTTGTGATGTTTTTTGTGATGTGTTGAGGCTGAGGATATGTGATGCCAGCTGTCTCTGACCTGGTGACCTGTGGGATGCTGGCTTAGCTGAGCTGCATTGTGGATCATGCCCCATGTTTGCAGGCAAAGAGCCTCCTTAACCCTCAGTTTAGCGGTGCTTTGGTTAGTGAATGGCAAAAGAAAACAACTCTTTAGTGGACTAATCCAGGTAGCCAAAGTAGATCTACCTCTGAAAGACATCTGTTTGCTTTAAGTGAAGTCCAGGGTCAAAAGCCCAGCCTGCCCCTGCTATGTGTGCTTGGATGGTACCATTGCTAATTCACTAAATGTCACTCATTCTCCTTCCACACAGTAGTTAGATATGATTTAAATTGGCAGTTTCTTTGTCAGTAAAGTGCTCTTAAGCTATATAAGGTGTTAGAGCAGAGCTTGCTGTGGGAAACAGTGCTCATCTTAACGTTGCATATGATGCATCTAATCATTTGCCACTCTGACATACAAGAAATATCACAGAATCAAAGAACCACCAAGATTGGAAGAGACCTACAAGATCATCCAGTCCAACTGCTCACCTGGCACTATCACTGTAACCCCTAAACCACTGACCCACATCACCCTGCACCAGATCCACACACCTGTGAGACACCTCCTGCAATGATGACTCCACCACCTCTCTAGGCAACCAATTCCAATGCCTGACCACCTGAACAGTGAAATTT
>VZSR01003803.1:54736599-54868091 GCA_013398615.1 Brachypodius melanocephalos
AAAGAGCAACGAGGTGTTCCATGAGCCTCCTTATTCCACTCCCTCAGCTGTGTCTCACAGGACATGTTTTCTAGACCCTTCACAAGCCTTGTTGCCCTGCTCTGGACACACTGCAGCACGTCAATGTCCTTTTTATATATTTTATATAGCTAGTTCTGTAATAAATGAATTTCATACAGCTGGTTGATAAAGTGGAAGAATGCAGTTCAGTGGGTTTGGGCAGCACGTTGCAGTTTCATGGGAAAGGCCTGCATACTTAGCATCCCTGAGGCAGTGCTGGGTTCAGAGCATGATGAAGACTGACTGGCAGTTAATAAGAAATTTTTCTTATATAAAAATCAAGATTCTTCTACTGGTTTTCCTTGCAACTTGATAATGCATGGGTTGAATATACTTGTGGGAGCTCATATATTCAGGAGCTGTATATTTGGTGGAGAGCAGAGACTGAGCCTATTGCTATGGGTCAGTATAGATCAAAATCAGTTGGAAATCAGTGTTTTAGATTGGGGGAAAAAAAGGACATTTAGTATCAAGCCTATATTCTTATAAACGTTCCATCTTTTTTTTTAAATTTTTTTTTTTTTAAGTCTTAATTAAGAACCACTCTGGATAGATTGGTTCCTGTTTGGATTAGAGGTCTAATCCATGATGGTTTACAAAAATACCTATATTCATCAGCCTTTGGAGGACAAATGGCTACTTAGGGCATGGATAAACAGTCACACATGGATAAACACTCTTCTTAGCATGGTTCCATGAGCTGGTCTGTGCTCCTTGAGATGTGGCCATCCTCACCTGCTGTGGCAGATGAGCAGTGATATCTTGCGCAGGTGTTTTTCTGAATTTTGCCTCCTGATTGCACTCAAAGTGAATAAATGTGTGACTGCTCTGCTTTTGGCCATCACTAGAGGGCTTCAGAGGGAGAAACCTGCTTGCTTCCCACACTATTTCAGGAGCCCAAAGTTTCTTCTTGAACCTGATACACGGCATTGTAGCAGAGACGCTTGAGTTATGCTACTATGAACTTCTTGGTGTTCAGCAGTTTTTTTGCATCTTTCATTCAGGGAACTTCATAATTTTTTTTTTCCTTTTTAAGCTTCTCTTTTAATTATTTTTACAAGATGAATGGTAAAACAGGTGTGAGGTGAGTAGGGCTGTTGGGCAGCTGACACCACTTAAAGGGTTTTGGAGAGCCCTGCGCTTCCTTGAAGGGAAGCGACTGCAACATGCAGTACATGGGTATGTGCTCCAGGCCAGCACTGTAGAGAGATGCCCAAAACTGGGTTGTCACTGTTGCATGGATGTACGCTCCATGGTTCCTCAGGAAGAGTGTCTGCTCATAGACCAGAAGTGTGAAGTAATAAGGGGTATTGTATCAAAGACAACTTTAGCTGGGTGTCTTGCTTTGGAGAGGCTTGCCAGCAAGTTGGAGAGCTGCCCTCAGCCAAGCTCTCTTTCAGTCAGGAAGTTTTATAGGTCATGAAAACCAGCCATGTCCTTTTTTTTCCATCGTGCCCTGCCTTTTTATACAGCAGCACACATGCACTGCCCTCATCCTTCGTGCTTTGGATCAGTGGCTCAGCATTAGCCCGGGAAGACTCGTGAGTGCCTCCAGTTTCTCTGTGGTGTGGGAACACCGAAGCACATAATGGCTGCGATTCAAAGACAAATGCTAGCTCTTTGCTACTGATCACTTTGGCAGAAAGCCCCAGATGCTCAGAGACTACAGATGGAGCTGTTTTGGGGAGAATTTTGTTTAAAAAAAAAAAAAAAAAAAAAAAAAAAGCACCCACAACCTTAGAATTTTCTATTATTATTATTATCAGTGGTGGTAGTACTAATATTACGTTTTTCTATCTCTACAATAGCCTCCCTATTCTTCCTTTTCTTATTGTGCACCCCCTGAACCTCACTTTTCAATTCATGCAAGCTAGAGCACAGCTAAAAGCTTTTTGTAGTGGTGCATAATTTTTCAGTAAACCAGCAAAGACAAGGTTAACCAATTTAACCATAAATTTCTGTGAGACTTTTCTTTTCGAGTGGGCTTTGGGATTTCTACATGTGCCTTTTGGAGGTACTAGGCTGCAGGAAACTGCAGGAGAGGAGCCTTCAGCCTTGACGGGCTTTGTTCAGATACCTTAATCTGGCAGAAGCTCTGACCTCTGCAACACATGGTCTTTCACTTAGCTGCCTCTCTCCAGCTATAGGAGAGGTCTGATCTGCTGTGTGTGGGATTTCTGCTGCTTCCATGCTGCTTGGTAATGTTTCCAAACCAACCAGCGGATCCTTGCCTTGGTCGTGGAGCTGGAGCTGGCAGTGTTGCTGCAGCTGTCCCTTTGTGCATGCCTTTATTGTCACACAGCTCTGCTCTGAGCAAATCCGGTGCCTTGAACCTTATCCTCCTGAAGTTTGAAACTCTCCAAACAATCTAGGTTTCATCTTTTGGATGTAAATGCCTTCCCTGTCTCCCACACACACTTTGGCTGGGCTAATTGCTCTTAGTTTGGTTTCAAATCAAGTGTGATTTCTTCAGACTGCCACTTAATCATGTTACCAGACTAGCATAGTAAAAAGTTGTAATATCTGTTGGGGTGAATACCCTGAGCACAGAATTACAGGCCCTTTCCTGCTCATGAGTCATCTTCCCCTGAGACTCTGTAGTGATAGCATTACTTTTATTTTAACAGAAAAATCCCTGAGAAGGCGACCAGTTTATTTATCTGAACAAGAGAGGCCGCGTTTCTTGGGTTTTGTTGGGGTTTTTTTAGCTCCAAACTTTTGTGTATATCCTTAAGGCAGGCGCTGCTTTGGGTGTGCTTCCCATGCTGGCTGGGCAGGCTGGGGGGCCATGCTTGGCACAGGAGATAGGGTGGCTGCTGCAGGCTGGGCAAGCCAAACCAATACCTTTTCTGAGGGAGATCAGATTATATTATGTATTGGGGGATTTCAGTAAAACATGTTATGCCTGCATTTATTTTACAGTTGGGTTGCTGAGTTTCACTTTTTAACAGGGCCTTGTGCTACAGGAGTGGGTTGTGCCTGTCTGAACTGCCTGCTTGAGAAAAGATCCTCCAGAGCGGCTCACAGCAGGTTCATAATGCACACACATACCCCTTCTATGTTGCCTTCCTCTCTGAACATGTGTGGTGCCCAGCAAGTAGAATAACCAGAGTAAGCCTCTAACCACAAGCTTGAGGAAGCTGCCTGGGGAGGGTTGCAGCAGCCTGGATGGAGTGGTGGATGTGCTTCCACCTCTTCTTGGACAATTGCAGGGCTTTTTCTTTCAGGGTGAGGTGACTTGGTCTCTCCAGTTTCTCTTACAGGCTTTGTGGTTGATGTAGGGTCTGCCACAGGAGAGTTTGGGCTGAGTAAACCTCATTTTCTTCTCATCAGCATCCGCGTGTTGGTGCCAACTCCTTTCCTGCTTGCTGCCTGCTGTGCATGCACACCTGCAGTCTTGAGCAGCTGTCTGACCGTTCAATATTTTGGTCCCCTCTGCTAGTTGTGGTGCAGTTGTGACAGACAAGGCAATGCTGGCAGGTTAGGGTCTGGCAGAAGCTTTTCAGCATGGAAGGCAGCAGGGCAAAGAGCAGCTGAATCTCACTGGAAGCTGGTGTTGAGTTTGGGAAGTAGACTTCTGTCCCCAAACTCCTGCCCCTGCTCTCAGCATTTCAGGTCAAGAGTGAGAGACTTGTGCTGGGATCTGAGCTGTTTGTTTTTAAACTGGAGAGTGAGAAGCCATAGCAGCTCTGATTTTTGAAGTGAAATACCTTTTAATAAATGCTTCCCTGTTCACAGCCCAGCAGCAAAAACAAACACGTACTGTAGCATTAGGGCTGTTTTATATTTTTCCAGTCCTATTTTCTTGGCTGTTAATCAAGGTCTCTTTGTCACTTTCCTAGCTAAGGGTAAATGCAGCTGGGGTGTAATATTTGCAAGCATTTGTTGCTTTTATTTATCTTGATGGAGGTAGAAAGGCTTTTCTTCTCAGGCAGGTAAATAAATAGCTGCCCATCCACAGCTTCCTTGCTCAGGGAGCAGGAGCAAGGGAGAGAGGGGACTGTGACACCCCATTCAGTAGATGGACATGAGCATCTTGTGGCTCTGTTCATTGTTAATTCACTCCTGCAGCACTGCTCAGCTGTGAGGTTTCCAGGCGTGCTTGGCAGCACCGACAACAAAAACATCTGGTCCAAGAATATAGCTCCCTTCTGCTGGCAGCTGCATGGAAATGATTTTGTACATCGTAGCGTAGTGCCAAATGCACTTAACTTGTACACTAAAGTGCACAGCCTTTATGGAGCTTTGGCAGTGCAGGGAGGTTTTAAATGCTGTGCATAAGTCAGCGTTAATCTACCAAAGAAAATCAAAACCTCAGCAACCAATATTATAAAGAACTCGCTTATCACACTTGCCCAGACGTGGCTATACCTTTGTACCTGTCTAACAGCTGTTCCTGTCTGAACACAAAGGAAAAGCCTTTCGGTTGCAGCCCTGGTTGTCATCTGTCCTCTGGGAGGGTTTGGCACAGACATGAAGGGAAATTTGCCCCTCTCAGACATCCCTGAATTCCACTCGTCAGCAGCTGCATTTGTTACTGATAGAGGTTGTCTGTCTCTCCTCTTGTTTTAGAAAGGACCTGGCAATTGCTGAAGAAAAAATGCTAACTGTGAATCAAATAGTTTGTGTGTCTGCTGGTAAATTGTAATTTGAGTGATTGGACCTGATAATTACAGACATCATCATCTTGTCAGTCAGTTGTAAATCATTTGGTAATGGATTTCCCATTTTTGAAAGATCTGGTTTTTTGAGCAGAAGTGTATTTTAGAGGTAAAATATAATATCCATATTCCTTCTTCCTTTGAAAACCCCTAGGGTTATAAACATGGATCTCATTCATACATGAACAAGCAAGTTGGAGAGGTCTGCTTCAGGAGAGCTGCTCTCAGCATACATATTCCTAGTTATTTATATTTTGTTTATTCCTACAGAGTAGCTGAGCATGGTGTCTTTTCACACTTTTCAAAGCTGCTGTTACATTGTAGGTTTTGCGAATGAATAAAAGCAGAGAGGAGCAGAAATCCCGGGTCTAGTCTGGTATCTCTCGTGGGCCTGAGTTTACCCTGTGCAGAAGGAGCCCATTCCTTCCCAAGAAGTAGCAGGTGGTTTAAGGGCTTGGACAGGTTTCAGTAGGTCTGTGCAGGTCTGATGGTATCACAGCTACTGACCTGATATTAGTTTTCTGCTCTGTCATTGTTATGAAGAGCAGTTCTCACCAAAACAGAAGGAAGATAAGGTGGAGATGGTGACAAAGGGAGTAATAGCAAGCCTCCTCTTTCCAGCTTTTTAAGCAATCTTTGCTTGCAATGTTGGTGTAAGGCACCAAGGGCATTTTCTGGAGTATTTTGAAAACTGAATTTGACAAACCTGTAGGGCTTGGTCCAATCTCCTCCCTTCTCCTCATCCCAGCTACCCATGGTCTGTGCAGACAGTGGTTTGTTTATTCAGCCTGTTTCTCAAACACATGGCAGTGGGCTGGTGTCACAGCTGTTTCTGCAATCTCTTCTGTCCCTTATCAGGTGAGAGGAATGGGCCTTTGAACCTCTTGCGTCCTCCGTGTTGGCACCTGGCATTTTGCATTTGCAGTCCTTTCTCTGAGTAAGGCAGGGGGAAAGGCGGGGATTACTGACAGAGGCTCAGCAGTGACTAATACTGGACCAGAGGAGCTAAAGTGTTTAACCTTTAGGCAAAGATTACCTGAAATTAAAACTTGTAAGGACTTGAGCTCTCACACTGTGTCATTCAATCGTGTTTGTAAGACACATGTACAGATCGGACGATTTCTTTTATTCATGGGCAATTTACATATTTTGGCTGCTTCACAAAAGAAACCTTGTGTTGAATAAGTCAGATCATGATCTCACACCAATCTTTGCTTACGAGAAGATTTTTGGAAGCTGTAGCATAGTGCAGAATTTTGAGTTTCCCTTTTGTGGATGTGAAACAGAGCATGGGTTACTGGCTGCACTAAAAATGGGCATTAAGCATGGGTATTCCTAAGCCAATGTCTTCCTTTCTATGTTTGTGGATGTGATGGCTATCTTAGAAGTAGTTTCACCTGGCAGGTGTACCTTAGACAAAGATACTCAAGAAAAGATGTGTTAAATCTATTTCTTCATAGTAGCAGGCTCAGTGAAGTGTATGTCACTTTATAGAAGTGGATTGGTGGGCTCTGAAGAAAATGCAGTAATTTCGAGTTGGGGGCTTTTCTTAATACTGATTTCCTGGCAAAATGCAGGGCTTTGTTAGTGTTGCAGACCATTTGAAATATTTAGAAGGAAAAATTGCTGTGCTGGCAGCATTTTAATGAGGACAGTTCCCTTAATTAAAGCATTAGAAGACTTAGGGAATGTGGAGAGCTGAGGAATTAGCAATATGTTACAAAGTTCTTCTTCCACCTACTAGTTGATTTGGGGTCAGAAGACCAAGACAATAATAAAAATTGTCTTTTAACATAAAAGAAGTCTTCCAGCAGTTGCTTATCTTAACCATTGATGCTACCAGTGACCAAAATTCATTCTGTCTAATTTTAGGCACACAGTGGTTGTGCCAAAGCCCGGAGTGTAAGTGACCTGGGGATCTGCAATTTAACGTGGGGGAAAGGTGCCTGTGAAGGACAAATGTGTCCACCTGAGGTGGTATTTGTCCTGTAGAGGGGTAAAGGTCACTGATGGGACTGTGTCTCCTGGATGTGTGAGATGCTTCCTTCATGACTACCAGCTGCTCACTGCTGGCAATTGTAGTGGTATTTGTTTGTGCTGCCCTGTGTTGTGGGTTTGGTTTTGGTGGTTTTGTTTGTTTTGTTCTGTGGATTTTGTTTGTTTTGGTTTGAGAATTTTTTTTGTTTGTTTTTAAATTTTGTTTTTAATTTTATTTCTTAATGTATGATTGATTTTGGAGTACCATTGCCGGTTTGCCCCCTCTGCTTTGCAAATCTGTCTCTTTGCTTTTGGCCTAAATAATATCATGCACTGATCAGTCCCAGGCTCTTCAGGAAAGAAATAGTGGCATGTGATAGATTTGCTGTATTTCTCCTGTAAGCTACTTCTTCCATTTCATTTTTGATAAAAGATCTATGTGAAACGCCCCTGAGGAAAGCCCAAGTGGGATTACTTTTCTGTCCTCTCATTTGTTCTGTTCCTGTTTGGGTGTGCATGATTATAGCTTTTGTGTTTGTTGTTATCTCAGACTGTTGGGATATTGTATTTGTCTTGTAGCATTTGGGTTTCCTTCAATGTATGAAATGAAAGAGGGGGATTTATTGTAAATAAATTCCTCTTCCCTGTTTACCTACAAGACTTGTTGGTCAGTGTGGTGTGAGGCTGTATATTGAACACATCTGTCCTGTAAGGAAATTAGTGTCTTTGTGTAATTATAGGTCTTTCACTACATATGTTCTAAAAGAACACCAGTGTTATGCCAGAACTGCTATTTTTAATGTATTTTGGTTTCTCGGCTTATATTTCTGCTAATACAATGTCTGTGTGGCATTTGGTACATAGGAAATCTGCTTTCAGTCATTTCAACCTTTTGTTTCCTCTCTTCCCTCAGATGTTTGCCTCCTGCCTCCCTCTAAGTTTAAAGCTTAGTCTCAAGCCAGAACTTCAGTTTCTTGTTGAATCTCTCCAGCTGCATGAAACCTGCAGGACTCCGGGAGCCTTTTACATCTCCCAGGTCCAAACTGCAGCCTGGCAGCGTCTGGACTGCACATGAGGGGAGGGACTTGTGTGTTGATCCTTTGGGAAGGAGATCTGCCCTCCAGGTGGGAGCAGTGGAGCTTCAACTGCCCAGGGTAGAGCAGGGACCAGGCAGTGGGCAAATGCCTTCCTTGGCTCTGTCTCCCCCTGAGATGCTGCTTTCCTTGGCATCAAATGCATGCTGAGATTGGAAGTAGAAAAGCCATACAACATTTTGGCATTGTGCATTAGCCTGTTTTCTCTGCAGTATCTCCTCTAATTATCTGAGCCCACAGCTTTGCATAAAGGAGATTTCTTTGTTTTACACATAGGCTTAATTTTAATAGCTGCTAGGAAGGGCTTGTTCTGATCACAAGAAACCTGAGACTGGATGTAGAAATTGTGTAGCAACTGGCATTTTAGTGCAAATAATAGTGATGAAAGTAGGGGACTAGTCCTTCCCTCTTTTATGAGAGCTCTGAAGGTGTCAGTCTCAGGCTAGCTTGTTGTGTAACTTGTAAGTAATTTAGGCCTGATGAGGATGGATGGTTGAATTATATAGCTGGGACAAACATGCAATCTGAGCAGGAAACTCTTTTAAGTAATCATGACTAGGATCAAGGAATTAGCCTTGGAAATAGTTGAAGGGATTTGCCCTTAGGAGGTTTCTCTCTTGGTTGTCTTTGGGAAAAGCCTGTAGCATCCCAGGATTTTACTGAGGGAGGTCAGCAGTGGTGTGGTTTCTGTGCCTTCAGAGCAGCTCATTCAGTGACCAGTAAAGGCACCGGAGGCACATCAGGCAAGAAAGACAATATTGTTGTCGAAGTGACTGGCGGAGGAGGTGGTTTGTGGGGGAGACAACAGACAAGTATTGTCTTCACGTAGTTTTTGGCTCCTTTCTGCCTGCACATGATTCCATCTCCTGTGCCTGCACAATGCTGCTACACAGGCTCCTTGGGGAGTGCTGGGACCCTGCTTAGAAGCTAGTCCTTCCTCATGCCTCTTTGTCCAGCTAATTTAACTGTTGCTTTATGGCTGCAGCCTCAGTGATGGCACTGTCGTGAATAGCTTGGCTCATTTGCTTTCTTGTTTCAGACAGTGCCTTTAGCGTGCAGTAGAGAGGGTGTTGTGCCAAGGGAAGACAAAGCAGCTTCTGTGTTGTGTGTGTTTGGAAGTGTTTCTCACCTGCTTGATGAAATGTTGCCACTGAAGGTAACTGAATGTGGTCATAAGGACAGCACTGTTCTGCCAGGCAGTCCTCACAGAAGTAAGGTTTTTTTGACCCTTGAGAAAGCTTCACAGCCATCTTCTGCAATTACCATGCCTGAGCAGCATTGCTGCTTTGCTGTTCGTGGAGCATGGCTCTGTGCCGGCAGCGGCAGCAGCTCACAGGCTGGTGGGTAGCTCACAGTGACAGGATGGCTGGTTTCCAGAAAGCTCACAAGTGGTAAAGCCCATGAAGGCCTTTCTCTGCATGGGCTGTGCATGTATGCGAATGAGGGGCAGAAGCTGAGGCACCCTCCCAGCAGTGGTGGGGGATGCTCACCACCCATGCCACTGCTTGCTGGATGGCTAGAGCTTCATCAGTGTCACTGAGTGTGTGGCATGATGGATGCCTTTCTTAAGAGGCTACAGTCTGAACGTCTTGGAAAAGTTTGTGTTTGGGAAGGACTTGAAGGACAGTACAGAGAAATTAACTGGCTGATGCCGAGGTGGGAAGAGTGTGGGTAAGGGGTCCGTGAAAAAGAGACTTTGCATGTGAAGTGAAACAGGCACAGAGAATGCTGGGAGTGAGAAGGTAACACAGGAGAGAGATGGCAAATAAACTTACATGAGGTCTTTAGCTTGAGGGTAACAAAGCTCAAAGGCTTGTAAAAGGCTCTCAAGAAGGATGGAGTGTAATAAGAAAGTTAAGATTTAGGAGGGATTGTATAAGGACTCGTTAAATGTTTATTGCACCTCTTGATTAAAATCTTTTATTTAAAATGATTTAGACTTTCCCTCCCAAGAAGCCTGTGTTTGGTATTTTTGCTTACGAACCATTTTATGTTGTATTCCCAATTCCAGCACTTCGTTATGGTGTTGGACGGGATCACGTTTTTCCACGTTGCACTCTCTGCACTGCAAGCTGCTCTGCTTTATACAAACTTCCAACCTTGGCAGTCACTGGCAGGGACTTACCCACTCGGTGTATCTCTCTTGTGGTTTGGTTCCTCCTGAAATTACAACCTCCTTCCCGGCTTGGAGGCAGTGCCACAGCTCCCAGTTCAAGTACTGTGCTGTGTGCAATACTGCCCCAACTTTCTTGCCAAAACATCTCCCTCGTGTGAGAACTTTATTAACAAGTGTATATATTATGGATTCCAGCAGGAGAAAAGGTCACCTATTGTGCTAGGCTCTATTCAGACTTTCTCTGTCCTGGACAGATTCTGCTCCAAATGGATGCTGGCCAGGTCTGGGGTGCAAAGAGGACGGAGGTGGTGACACTCAAGCAAAGTTTGCAAAAGTTGGTGTTGTGATTTGATTTATCCAGGAGGATTTTTGTTTATGGCTCTGGTGTCTTTTAGGACTTTTTTCTTTTTTTTTTTTTGTTTTTTTTGTTTTTTTTAAATGTGAGGGGAAAGCAGAAATGAAAAGTGAGAGGAAGCAGAAAGGAAAATAAACTGGATTTCTTTTGGACTTCTGTTTTTCTTCAACTGGTGTGTCAGGGGCAGATGGTAAAAAAAAAAAGGGCAAGTCATTATAATTTTGATGCCTTTGAAGGCAAACTGGTTTCCTCTCCACTGCTCTGGGGATCCATGGGTTAGCAGTGCCTTTTTGCTCCCAGTGCTGGGCTGAGGCTGCTGCCTGCCCCTCTACACAGATGCCAACTCTGCTGTGATCTCAAGATTCCCAAGTTCCAGGAGCTACCACTGGAGCCTGTGATCCTCAGGAACTGAGCTTACTCTGGAACCCCAGGCAGAGAATTGCCAGCTGCCATTCTCCAGGCAGGGCAGCTCCCTGAGTACAGGCAGGCAAAGCTTTCTGAGCAGTCCTGGGAAAGCAAAGAAAAGGAGATTTGAAGGCTTTCCTCACTCCATCCCATTTTGCTGGTGTGTTTGGCCTTCCACTGTTTGGTAGTGATATTAATTCTTAAAATCCTTGGTTGTAGCTTAAAATGACTGGATGCCATTTATGCGGAGAGAGCTGAAATTTGTCACTGTCTCATTTTTTAAATCAAAAAGCAAAGTTACTGAGGAGACCAATTTGTATTCTGCTTCACACTGATTTAGGGCAGCATATAAATCATCTGGTAGGGTAAGTAAACTTACTCTCTCCTTTATTATATATCTTGCTTTATTCTTGCTGGACTGTGTTTTCTCATTCTCATTTCCCTTCATCTTATTACTAGGGTAAATAAAACCTTTTGAAATAGTCCCGAGTTTCTCCTCCTTGAGCTGGCAGAATAAATATCCAGCCAAGGGCAGTGGTCAGACAGATCTTCCACGTGGGGGTGTTTGGATGGAAAGTCACCACTTACATGCCCTGAGACATGTCTTACATGCCACTTATATGCCCTGAGACAGGCGTTTGGAAGGTTTGGGGTTTTTTAAATTATAAAATTCAGCTCCTGAAATAATTTCAGTGTGCTATAGAGTTTTGGAAACAGTGTTATTTCCCCCTTACTGCTCCAGGTGTGTTTCTCAGAGACAGTTTCTCATAGGGGTTTCATACCTGTATTAGTGCTGGAACAGGTCAGGACTGTCGTGCTTGGTCTCCTGAGGCATCTAGACAGTGATGTTTAGGGACAGACTTGAAGTGATTTTTCTTTTTCTCTTGTTATGTCCTCCCTAATTCTGACATATCTAGAGCTTAGTTCTCTTGTTTTCCATACCTCAAAAATGTCCCAGCAAAATGTTTCTGAATTCCTTATCTTCTAAAAATTTGTGTAAATAAGCAGCGTTTTCTTTGAATAATGATGCATCACTATTATTTAAAGAAAATAAGGTGATGTGTTACCTTTGGAAAACAGCTGATAATCTTCCTTACATGGATTACCACTAGTAGCATTTTTTGACTGCGAGTTTCTCCAGTGGCAACCATGGTCAGATACTTAAGTCTTCAGCTACTTAAATCATCAGAATTTTGTAAATGCTGAAGTGATAAGAACAACAAGTCATTGATTTGCCATCTGCATGCAGAAAAACCCACAGTGATGTTTAGTGTGCAATGATGAATGGAAGAACAAGGGATGCTGAGTTTTGTAGTGGAACAGTAAGCAAGCTGATCAGGTGCTGCTGGGTGGTAGGCTGAGGGGTAACACACCTGGGTTTATCTTTAGTGTGCTAATTCAAATGGTTAAAAATTATCTGAATGTATGTAGGTGGATTTCTGTGTGGGAGTCATATGCAGGTTTTAATCTTATGGACAAGATTATTTTGGTAAAAGAGTGTTGCAGTTAGAAAGCCCTAGGGATGCTGGCACGTCCATTTAGTCTCTGAAGGGAAACACATGAAAAGGGAGAGGAGAGCTGCTCCAAGCTTGATTTAACCACGTGAGTCTTGCAAAAGTACAGCTTACTGCAAAAATTACTGGTAATCAGACATGCTGTCACAAACAGACAGCAAATGTATAAGTATAAAACGCTTCCACCAGCTCCATCAGAGGGAAGACAAAGAGAGTTTCAATGGGAGTTTGTATTCACAGATAATGGCTTAAAGTGGTAATTGATGCCAGCTGCATAAAATCACTAGGAAGGGCTCACCAGCTGCCTCTCTCCTTCAAGAAAAAAGGATATACTTTTGTATTACTTCATGAGAATGACAGTCTCTTGCCTCAATCAGTTTTAATTTTCTGCTTTTATGATATCCTTGCCTCTGCAAATGGACGGACTGTTGGTGGTGCTGCAGTGCATGTGTTGTCTGGAGGAGGTGACAGACCTTCCATTTCTGAGACTGGCTCACTTGTCCAAATCCCAGGACAGCTGCCAGGACACCTCGGTCTCCTCAGGAGAATCCCTGCTGCAGGCTGCAGCTTGCTCTCCCTGAGGCACGTGTGTCTGTAAGGAGATCTGTGAGGAAATGGCCTTATCTGGTGAGATTTTTGGGTGGGATTCATCTCACCCTGATGCAAGACATCTGCAAGATTGGTGTCTGATCTTGGCTGATGACCTCACCCTCCTTGTGTAGTTAGTGGAGAGAAGTAAACAATGATAGGGTGCACATTGTTTGGCCTCTTTCAGATGTCCACATTGGGATGAAATGACATGTACCCTGGGAAAAAAAATGCTCCTGAATCTGGAACAGAACAAATTTGGTCTGACCAACTTATTTTTTTTTAAATTTCCTTTTTTTTTTAAAGTCTTCCACCAATTGCTCTACTGCACTGGTGCTTCAGCCTTTTCTGTGCTGATTAATCCTCATAATAGTTCCTGTCTCCACAAAGTCTTCAGGACTCATTGCCAGGGAGTTATCGATCCACACTAAGTAAGTGGAGTCTCCCAAAGCCTGGCAAAATTTACTGAATTATTATTGTAGACTGGATTTTGTACTGGATTGAACTGTAGGTGAGGTGCTGTTTATGTTGTGGACAAGTGCTTGAAGGTGGCTGAAATATGAATGTAGGACCATTGTTAGCTGTAGTTCAGGGAGATATCTGGGGGTATATTGCTGCAGGGAGATATTGCTGCAGGCCTTTGAGCAGGTGCTGTGACAGACTCAGTGGAGAGCTGAAAGAGCTGTCTACAGTCTGCTGGCTTTGTGTTGCCCTTGTTGTTTGTTCTTCAGGACATTTTATTGGGAGGGGGAGGGGGCTGGGATTTTTATTATTTTTCAGAAATAGATCCTATTTAAGTATTGCCATTTTGGCTGCTGTTACAATAAATAAACAAAAACAACCTTTAGGACATCCTGCCCATTGTATTGTAAAAGCTATTGTGTTCATGTGCTAAGGGTAGGAAGTAATTTTTATCTAAAAAGTCAGTTCAAAATAGCAGATTAATCCAATTATACATATTAACCTATCAGCAATTATGTCCCAAAGCATCAAGTTTAACAATGCTTTGCCTGAATACACAGCTCAGAGGTTTGGTGTAATAAAAGCATGTATTCCTGCTCTCTTTTTTTTTTCTTTTTGCATATAGTCTGAGTAAATATAAAATTATTCAACAGCAAGGACAACAGAAGCAGCTGAGGAAGCAGCAAGTTAGCTTTTGGCTCAAAAAGCTTTTCTGACAGTGCTTTCTCCCAGGGCTGCTGTTCACTGGGAACTTTGATTTACAAGATTTTTTTACTGTATTGTTCAGTGTTCCAGAAATACACAGTATTTTACTTCAAAGATGCATCCTGAGAATATATGAGAATAGTTTATCCCTGATGCATTTTGGGAATTCTGTCATCATAATTTACCAGTGAGCATTGCATCCCACTATTAGAGTATTTGAAGTATTAGAGTATTTGTAGCAGAGAGTGGCTGTGTGTACCGGGGTGTATAAACAGTTAACATGTAGCTAGTATTGACAGCTGTGTGTGTCATGAATAGAATATTTGATTGCTAGAGTGGTATAAATTGCAAGGAAGTTTAAGGCTTCAAATTTTATCATATAATCAGCTTTGACATCACAGCATAATCAGAGTATGCGCTACTGTTCCCATCAGCCAGCAACCCTAGGGAGAAGAAGTTTTGGGTTCTTCCTGCAATCAATTTAAGGTAGACAATTTTCTGCTTGGATATCTATAGATATAAAATTGTGGAGCAGAAAGGGATATCCATCTGCCTTTTAATTTGCTGCCTTGATAGGTGCTTGAAGAATATTCCTGCTGTCTAGGTATGGGAAGAGAGAGTTGGGTGTGGGTTGGTGTCTGCTCCTTCTTCTGGTATCTGCTGGCTGCCTGCTCAGACACCGCCTCAAAGCGTGTGTGGATCCTTCCATGCAACACGTCCTACTGTCACTTCAAAAGCAGGTTGTGGGTGTTTTAAGGAGTGGTTTCATTATGTTACCCGTTTCAGCTCTTTGCAGGGATGACCTCCCTTCACCTGAGCTGCTCTTTGCTTGGCACCTTGCAGGAGCGGGGGGAGCCGGGGGGAATCCTTCCTCTGCCTTTGTGTCTCAGCATCCTGTTTACTGCCTGGGCTCCTGGCCCGTTCTTCCTGATGCACTTGCTCTTCCTCCACAGAGGCAGATGGAGGAGGAAAGGAAGCTTGTGCACGAGGCAAACGCCTTTTTCTTGCAGTAAGGGGAATTCCTGATCTCCACCTCTCTTTTCCTGTACCAGTCCCATGCTGGCACCAAGATGGGGACCTGCTTTGGCAGCTGGTTTCACAAAGCCACTGTCCGGCATTTAAATAGAACTGGTTGAAATTTCCAAAATTAAAGGAGAAAAAGGGAGAAAAATGGAAATAATACTCCTCTGTCATAAATTCCCAGCCTGCTGGCTATGGATTTGCCTAAAGTATTACAGGCATAGGGTTTTTGAAACAGATTATGTTCCATCGCTGGATCAAATCCATTGTATCTTTTATTTGGTTTGGGTTTTCGTTTTTTTTTGCACTACTGAAAACTTGGAAAAGACTTGTTTTAGACCATCTTAATAGGCAGGATTTTGATGGCGTGACCATCAGAGGGGTTTACTGAACATTTTGCTGGTATAAATTGAAGTTTAGAAAAAATCTACTTGTGTGAAAGTCAAGAATAAATCAATAGTGTGTGTGGTATATTAAACATATGGGGGTTTGTTTTATTTTTTTCCAAAGGATGAAGAAGAAGAAATCAAACTGGAGATTAATATGCTAAAGAAGTATTCTCATCATAGAAATATTGCAACTTACTATGGTGCTTTCATTAAGAAAAGTCCTCCAGGACATGATGACCAACTGTGGGTAAGCAGATGTTTTTCAAACATGTTCCTAAGTCTTTTCCTATTGGATATGGATTGATGATGAGAGAAATACCACTTTATGGAAAGACAAACTGAAGGAGTGCTTGCCTGAACTGCTAGATAAGTGAATCACACAGGCTAATCACACATCCTTAAGGGGATGTCTGAACCAAGATTTGCTGTAAGCAGTGGATTTGTTCTTTAAGTAATTTTTTCCTTGTTTCCCAGATGGATAGTAACATGTTTCATAGGAACAAGACAGCTTAGCTGAGCAGTAAGAATATGTGACTGTAAGAAGAAAGTTGCATTTGAGATTGTACCCATTACATTTTTCATCCCACCTCATCTACACCCTCTAGAGGACTGAGGTTTGGGGTTGAAATTGCAGGGTACACGTTTTTTCCCATAAATAAATGGAAGTTAAAGGATAAGAAGTGTTTCAGTGATGTGATCAGTTTGATTCCTTCAACATTGGATGTGCTCTTACTGCTAATGCATTTTGCATAGCTGAGCAAATTCAGATTCCCAGCATTAAATTACAGTGATTAAATCAGTCCTTGAAAATGTGGTAACTAATGTGAGACATATTCCATATATGTCTGACACACACTGAAGACATTTGGTTGAATCCATTTTCCAGGGAGAGATGTAAAATATATTCTCTGCTTCACGAGAGCTTCCCAAATCAATGCTGTAACCTGATTATTTTGCTTTGCTGAGCAGCTGAGACCTGTGTTTAATGTTGGTTGTACACTGATACTTGTTTTGCAGCTTGTTATGGAGTTTTGTGGAGCTGGCTCTATCACAGACCTTGTGAAGAACACAAAAGGGAATACCCTGAAAGAAGACTGGATAGCGTATATCTCCAGAGAGATTCTCCGGGTAAGGAAAATAGTCTGACCCACACAGAAACAGTCTTACAGAGATGTAGCCTGACTTGAGGCTCTGCAAGAAGCTGTTTCTGATCAATCCCATTAGCCATGTCATCACTTGGAGAGTGCGTAGGAGCAGATAGATGTCTGCTCCACATCATTTAACTTGGTGTGAGTTGTACTGTATTGTAGCAGAAGCCTTGCAGAAAATTGCAATTTCTAGTCATGAGAAGCCAATAGAGAAGCCAGTGACCTTACCTACTGCAGAAGCTGTGAAACAGTGTCCATAAGACCTGAGGCTGAAACAGTGTTGTAGCACAGTAGCATACAGAATGGGCTTTTCTAAATGTTCTTGCAGCTGCTTTTTCCTCCTCCTAATCAAGTCCATGGAGGAAGAGCTGTTGGCTTAGACCAGCAGTCAGGACTTCAGGGCTGTGCTGTGCTCTCAGTCTTGTGTTATCCCTGCAGTCTGTCTAGAGCAAGCAGCTCTGCCCTGTGTGGCTGTGCCCTGTGCGGTGCTCGCAGGCGGCGCTGCAGAAGTTTTTCAAGAAGAGGGCTGCAGCTTACCAGTTGTTCTAAAATTGCAACTTTAACTAATTACTCCTAATATTTAATTTCCAGTTGGTACCGTTTAAGTGCTTTTTGAATTGGCATTTGTTTTGCTTCACTGAGTAAATCTGGGGTGGTTTTCCTTGTGCTTCTTTGTAAAACAAATTGCCTCCTACCCATACCACTACAGAGTATGTTTGTTCAATTGCTTAATCATAAATGAAATTCTGAAGGGCTTTATGTTAAAGGAAATGAGCACTGGCTCATGCATAAATCAATGCTGCTGTTGTCTGTGTTACAAATTTGCTCTGCCTTGGTGATTTTTGAGATGAGGATGGGGGGAGACACACAGTTCTGATCTCTTGCTCTGATTTCAAATGCTAGAGGAGAGTCCAGCTGCTGGTGTTTGACTGGCACATTATAAGTCGTTTACAAAGTTGTATTTCAAAACAAATGGTTAGCATGCTTTAATATGAGGAAAACTAACTTCTGCAGGACTATCTTATCCTTGATTTGAGAGATAGGCGGCCTTGGAAGTATTCCATGCTATGTTGCATTCATCCTGGATCCTCCTTAGATAAAGCAGTCAAATACTTGCTGAGAAGAGCAAAAATTTATTTACCTCAGGAAAGAGTTAGGGAGAACCATTTTCTCATTCTAGTGAGAGAGATTTGCAAAAGGAGCATTAATTACTGAACATCAGGAGCTGGAGTATCTGGAAGAAAGGAATGCTAAACTCACATTGCAATGAGATATTTCAAACTGTGATTCAACACACAGTTTGTCAGAGGTGGACAAGAGAGGTCATGTAACACACAGTTAAAAGGACCTAAAGTGCCAGAGATTGGTGTAGGTGGAGACACAGGTGAAGGTCAACCCAGTGGGTCCTTGTGTGGTTGGAAAGGTCTGGGGACTGCAGGAAAGTGGAGACGCACCCCTCTGCCTCCTCCCAGCCCTTTGCAAATGTGTGTTTTCAGTAAGGTTAAATGATACCCTGGAGAGAGCAGATGATTATCTCTCTGGCTGGGTCGGAGTAGCAGAAGGCTTTAAAAAATATCCTGTGTGAAGCTGTGGAAAAGCCTTCATTCCTGTGAAAAATAAGACCACATTTAGCATTAGCAGTCAGTGAAGGGTCTCAGGCACGTCAGCCATTCCCTTGATTTGCTTGTGAGGTGTGGAAGAGAAGCTGTGGATGGTGTTTTTTTGTCACACTCATTAACTGTTTTAAAAAAGGAAAACAGCCCAATGTTTATGAAGGCAAACTGGTAAATGATCAGTTAATGAAGAACATGTGTTAAGAAATACTTCTCTACAGCAACCACTACTCTCCTAACCTCTTGCAGCTGTAAAGGTTCTATTTCTTTATTTTCCACAAAACGTTAAAAGACTGTGAGGGCAACATGAACAGGCAAGATGATCCCACTGGAGACTACAATTTTCCAAGCAGAGAAGTGAGGAGAACCCAAAATACAGGCAGTTGCTAAGAGGGTTGTTGTTCTCCCAATTACAGTAGAGAATAAAATGCAACATATGTCTTTCTTAGCCCTCCCTCCACATGGCTAATGCTTTGGGGCATGTATCCAGGTGCTGTCTCAACAACAAGCACCGTATGCCAGGAGATTCTGTTTCCTTTGGAAAGTATAATGCTTATGCACTGCTCTTTTTTTTTTTTTTTTTTCTCCCCCTGAGGTAGAATTATCTGGCTTCATGTTTATGGAGGCTAGAGAAGAGAACTGCAGTTTTGCAGTAGAGCATGTCTTTGTCATGTCCCCCCACCTCCTTCTTGGGGGTGCAAATATACATGTGGGTGCTGCCTCCTTTCTCCTTCCACCTCCCTTCCCAGCTAAATTCTGTGTGACCCTGTGCATGTCAGAACTCAGTGGCATACAGTGACACTGATGTCATTTAGAGTGTGATTGCACGGAGACTTTGTGGGAGCTGAACGTTCTTCGCAGGACAGCTGGGAGGCATTTGCACAGTGCAGATGTTGGGCTGGATTTAGATACTGTGTGTACATGATCTGAAGCCTGTGTCTCTGCTCCATCACCAAAAGCTGTCTGGGTGGTGTGCTGTAGGTCCCATTGCACCCAGCTGCAAGAGATTGAGGCACAGTGCTGTGACCTTTGGGGTATGGGTAGTCTGTTGCTGAGCCAAGAGCCTAACTCTGAACATCCTCTCCTTCCTCTCTTCTCCTCAATGCAGGGGTTGGCACATCTTCATGCCCATCATGTGATTCACAGGGATATCAAAGGGCAAAATGTGTTGTTAACAGAGAATGCAGAAGTGAAACTTGGTAAGTAGGTACACATGTCCACTTCCTCATTTTTTCAGCCTTTGGTTTTATGATGTTCCCAAATTAATTTCATCCTTTAAGAGCCCTGTGACATGTTTTATTTCAGTACTCTGTCAGTGGTTCCATGCAGATTGACAGCCTGCGTGTATTTCCTCCTTCTTGGAGAGGATGGAGCACAGGTTGTTGTTGAATTTGATTAGAAGATGTTGGTTTTCATGCCAGAATCAGTGCAGGGATCATTTTGGTTCCCCCACTGAGCTGTGTGTAGCTTGAATCTGTTCTGATTGAGCTGTGTGTAGTTTGAATCTGTTCTGATTCACTTTATTCTGGACTTGGGAAGTGACAGGAGTCTCTCTTGTGTTTGGCTTTAATTAAAATAGCACCTGCTGTTCAGGTTCTGGACACAAAAATATGATCTGGACAGTGCTCTCAAGGGAGCTGTGGCATTGAATTCAAAACACAGTTCCAGCTCTGGCATGCCTGCTGAAAATCGTGCTCATCCCTGGCCTCTTCTTTCCTGCCAATGGACATACTCTTTTTTTATTTCCTCTCTAATTTGTCTCTTTCAGTTAGTGCACATGTCAACCTTCTGTGTTTGTATCACGCTACACTCGCCACCTTTTTTTCGTTAAATATAGAGCCATGCTGAAGCCCTCCCACCCAGCCCACATCCCTTCTGGTTTGCATTACACCTTCCTGCAGCATGAGGCATGGGAAGTTGTCCCGGCTGCTGGAGGAGGACGCTCTTGGGAGAGCTTTCCTTCGTTTGGTCCAAAATGGAGCACAGTAGCTTCCAAACCATTGCTTCCACTGAGCTTGTCTACACCAGTTTGTCAGGGTCACTCAGATGGTGGATGCAGTGAAGCTGACACAGCCCTCTTAGGGCAGATACAGTGAAGCTGACACAGCCCTCTTAGGGCAGATGCAGTTACTGGTATAGAAAGGCATGTGGTCATGATCAGGGCAAAACGAAAGGCAGAAAACACCTTTGTAATGTAATTGCTTTGTAATGAAATGGGCATCTGTTTGGCAGCCTGTGTGCATGTGTGCTCAAAGTTAGCACTTCCTGAATAATCCTCATCTTTTTCTCTCATTGATGTTTCTGCTCTATGCATTAAAGCAGAGAGGAGCTCACTGAACGGCAGATTATCTTTGCTGTCCAATTTTAGAGCAGAAAAAGTGGTGAGCTGAAAGGTTCATGCATGTGATTTTCCCATAGCATGAGAGGTACCTTTGGGAAGTGGCTGTTTTTGTAAAGGCAAAGGTGCTTGGCTTCACCATGTGGGAAGGCAATAAACAGCCCTTTCTCAGCCTCCCAGACAGTACTTCTGCAGCTGTGCTCTCCCTTCTCTCCAGGCAGACCGGCGAGGGGTACAGGAGAGGTGATTGTAAGCTACTGTGTCCCTTGACACTTGTGCCCAAGCACATTGTGTGTGAACCATGAAGGCTCACTTGCCTCAGGATCAATCATCTTATTTCTCTTCAGCATGGTCCTCCCACGTGGGACCTCTACAGGGCTTTATTTTCAAATCACTTTGCAAAAGCAATCATTGTGTTATTTTTCCCCTCTTAATTCATTTTACTCTTTTCCCACCCACAGTGGATTTTGGTGTGAGCGCTCAGCTGGACAGGACTGTGGGCAGGAGAAACACTTTTATTGGGACTCCATACTGGATGGCTCCAGAAGTTATCGCCTGTGATGAGAATCCAGATGCTACGTATGATTACAGAGTAAGAGTCCTGTTCAAAGAAAAAGCCCAAAACATGCACTTGCAAATGTCCATGTACTATGGCAGTTTTTGAGACTTCTTATGCTTTGTAGGAGTAGTAACTATTTTGTGTAGTTACATTCTTATTACCAAAGTACAAGGTTAGGAGACTTGCAAATTGT
Source organism: Brachypodius melanocephalos (assembly GCA_013398615.1). NCBI lineage: Eukaryota > Metazoa > Chordata > Aves > Passeriformes > Pycnonotidae > Brachypodius > Brachypodius melanocephalos. Next base: position 54,757,797 of record VZSR01003803.1, read on the forward strand.
GACCTTTAGCAGTTTCTGCTGCTTGTATTGTTGTAGCTTTGAGACGTAAATACAGGACTTCAGGGTGCTGTAGGTGCTCAGAGAGAGCGAAAAACAGCTTACCTGGAAATGCTTGTGTTCTCGATTCTTATAATGGTTGTACTTTAAATTGTGTTACGCTATGGCCCAGTTATTGTGGTAACCCAGAACAATACATTTTAGGTGTTGCCTTAAATAGAACCACCGTCTGGAGAGCCAGTGAAGCACAGAAGGAACTCTTAAAACTACTTCTGATTTCAGGATATATATGCATGATTTTTTTGATAAAAATTTATCCATCACAACATTTCTTAACAAAGATCATTCTTTACATAGCTTGCTGCAAACCAAGGATTTAATTACTGCAAAACCATAATTGGCTTGATGGTATTTGCACTACCCTTAAGAATATTAGGTATATGTATTTAAAGTTAAATATATCTAGTGAAAGCATATTGTAATCTTGAAAATTCCTTTCAGCTGACTTTAATGAGAGCATAAGGAAAGAAAAAAAAACCGTAAAAATACGGTTTTTAGAGATATCTTTACTTAGACTAATGCATTGTTCCAACTTTAACCAAGGGCAACAAGGATATCAGAAAGCCAGAGATTAAGGCCTTACAATGAATTATAGAGCTGAATATCAATTATATCACTTTGCTGAGACTGATAGTGTTAGCTATCAGTCTATTAGTTAGCTATTTGTGTGTGTCTAAATCTTTTTAAAACACCCAGATTATTTGAGTTGGCGTTTTTGTACATTTTGACTAAGATTGATCAGATTGATCCTATTTCTCTTGATTTAATTGCTTTTTACATTCAGCATCTCATTGTACTAAAGCTAATGTTTTATATCTTTCCAGATAGAATTGTTACTATTAGTAAGGAAGGTTTGCTATTAAATGATTTAATAAAGCTGGAAAAACTGCAATACTTGTTAATGCAGTAGTGACATGAAAAATAATTCCTCTGGACTCTGAAAACACCTGTTTATTGTTCCTGGTGGAGCCTGTAGGGTGGTCGCTCACAAAAAATTTATGTTTGAAAGATTCTGTAAGATCATGAGGTTGTGCAGTGTAGCTTAAATGGCTGCATTTGACTAGGAGAAGAGTGCCTTGCTGGGTCTGAAAATACGATCTTTAGAAATGCTTCTCTGCTTGTAGTGCATAAAGAGCTTATTTGCTCTCTAGTTTAAGTAATTTTTAAAAAAATCACAATTACGACCAGAAATGAAGACTGCTTTGCTGAAGAACAGCTCTCTTTCACAGCAGTCACCTCCAATATTTTGCCTGTTAAACTGTGTCAGTCTCTGAAGTTCATTCCTTGTCAGGACTCCTCCATCTCTTCCCTGTGTTTGATTCCCCTGGCTCTTGTTTGGTCTCTCCCGAGTCAGAGGTGCTGGCCAGAGGTGGTACCTTGAAAGGCTGCCACTGGAGGACTCTTGTTCTGTATTGTTTCAAGCAAAGCTGAGATGTTAGGGGAGGAATGTTGACTTTGGCTGTAAGTAATGCCTGTGGTAAAGGCAGAGGTGTAAATTTTGGGAGTCTGTGGTAAAAACAGAGGTGTGAGTTTTGGGAACCTCTGCCTTTTTAGTGGTGTTGGTGACTAATTCACCTCTCCTTTCGGTGGGCCTGTATTTGCCTTTTGTTATTGCTTGTTTACATACCTGAAGAACCTTTTCTTGTAGTTTTCGACAAGTCTGGCTGCTTTAAATTTGAACTGAGCTTTTGCTTTTATAACTGCATCTCTACACACCCTGGGAATGCCCTTGTTCAGTTCTTTGTTGACAAGGGAATATTGAAAATTCTCTTGTTTCACAGGCTTAGATTTCTGGCAAATGTATTTCTCATTGTCATAATGTGAATATATTTTTATGTGCTGTTGGAAAGGGTTGTTTGCTCACTCAGTAAGAATACGTGCGTGTGTTTCTGCATGTACATATGTATTATGTGAAAAGCAGGATTTTATGATACAGTTACAAGATAAAAGAGGCTTATATTATTTAAATAGCCGTGGTTTTTGGTTTCAGCCTCACCTACAGGGCCTCTCTAAATAGTACTCACTTACTGTGCGAATGGGTAAATCCACCTACTAACATCTGGCGTGTCTCTTTTTCTGCAGAGTGACCTTTGGTCCTGCGGCATTACAGCCATAGAGATGGCAGAAGGAGCTCCCCGTAAGTGATACCTGTGCTTCTCCAATGGGCTCCTTAAGGCTGAAACGTACACTTGGGCCATGCTGCTTGTAATCTAAGCCTAGCTTTGAGGTTTCTGAAAGTATCCCCATGTTATTTCTGTTCTCTTTGGTTTTGCCTGCTCTATAAATACAAAATCCCATAAATAGCAATGCTTTTGATAAAGATAGGGTTGTGTTTAAACACTACAGTGCAGACTGCAGTTATTTAATTTCTATAGCAGGAATATTTGGAAGCTAATCGAGTTTCTGACTTCCTTCCTATGGGTAGTATATTGTGTTTTGGAGTTGTGTCCCACTTGGTCTATGGACTGGCCTGAAATACTGAAACCTCAGCTGGGGAGAGGGTCAGTGGAGCCTTGAGGAAACAGATCTTAATGGAAAAAGCATTTGTAGCAGCTATTTCTGTGTTGGCTTTCTGTTGGTCTGGATAATGCTAACATTGCTTCTGCTTTTGTTTCCACTCATCAGTGGGTGGTGTTAATCTTCCTTAGCAGTGACATGGCTTAAACTGTAAATCCTTCTTCAGGACAAAGCACTGAACCTAGGTATTCCCAAGCAGGGATCATTATCAGTTAGTTTGGATTTGAGAGGAAAACTTGGAAACCAAATTAGGTTCTTTTAATAGGTTCTTTTCCTTTCACGTAGTTCTTTCAGAATATAAAGGCAAACAGCAAATGTGTGAGAAGGACAGAAACCTTTGAAAAGAAGTTAGGCATGGTGTTTTGACTTTTAATGATAATTCTTATGAAAGTCCTTATTGATCTTGCAAATATACTTACCCTCACTCACAGCTGGAGCTCTGTATTTAAAAAATAAGAGCCTAAGGCACCTAAAAGCAAGTTAATTTTTTTTGCACATGAAAATCCACCACCACAACACAGCTCAGCTTGAAATGTCTTTGGAATAATCTTGTTGAAATAAAGTCCTGACATTTCCCAGCTAAAAATTGGTCATTTCGTTGTAGCTGCTGCCTGATTTTGTTGTTGTTCTTATTGACTTTAATGTAAGATTTAAAAATCAAATCATAATGGTCGTGCATTGATTCATGTTTTAGGAGGCCTGGTAGTTCGGGGTTGTTTTCTTTTTCCTTCCTATGTTTGCATGAATGTCCAGGTGAGAGCTGCTCCCAGGGCACTCCAGCCAACACTGTATTAAGTGAAGTACCTCCTTTTTGCCATACCTCTTTGTTCAGTGCATTGGATTGCCTGTATGACTTCCAATTAAAAGCTGTGTCTGTGGGCTTTGTAAGCCAAGAATTGGACAAGAATATTTTGTTCATTTCTAAACCAAAGCAGAGCTTGGCCCCTCTTTTTGTAAAAGCACAAGAGTGGCATTTAAGAAGTAACCAAAGATCCTCTGTAAGTGCTGAACAGCTCTTGTCCTTTGGTGTGTGGGCTCTACCTCCTCCTCCAATGGCAGCTGAAGAGTCCATCTCTGTGTTTGGTGGTCTGCAGGAATCTATAGGCATCCAAGGGACTGCTTTGCCAAGATTGTGGCACCTTATTTTTGAAGCCAGAACATCAGTCTGTTTCTCCTGAGTTTCTGTTGTGTGGTAAATGTCACCTCATCCTGCAGTGATCACTCAGGCTGAGACTGAGGGTGTAAGAGATGAAATATAGGAAGATGGTTAAAACATTGCTCCTAGAAATCTTTCTTGGGCTGCCTCTCTCCCTGCTCCCTTATTGACCTTATGTTGGCTCTGCCATGTTGCTTTGCTATGGAATAGGAGGAAAAGCTGTCCATCATTGATCCTGGTCTCCCAATAAATGTCCACTGAAACAAACAGGACTTCTTTGGACAGATGTTACGGGTTTGCATTTCAGTTCTGCAGGCAATCCTTTTGTGTGATACAGACCCTCCCATGCTTCAAAACTGTCATGCCTTGAAGTAAAGAAAATACCCAGGTCTGGAGAGTAAAAATGAAGCACCTTCCATAATGGGAGAGAAGGGCAGGTAGAAGGAAGATTGTATGAAACAGTAACTCTCATTGTTCCCTTCCACCATCATCATCTCCCAATATTTTATTAACTGGAAAGTAAGTCAGGTGACTTGGGGCTGGAGGAGGGCCATGCTCAGATGTTCCCATCTTGGTTGATTCTGAAGGTTGATCCATGCTTCTCTGTCTTTCTCTTTTTGGGCTTCCAGTGGCACATTGAGCTATGGAATTGCTGTCATTTTGGGCTAATTCCATTTAGCTGTGTTGCTGTCTGTACCTGCTGCATGGATGTTTGGGCTAGTGGGAGTGGTTGTGGAAGCTGAAGTCATGGCATTGACAGAGAGCAACTAAACTGGTGTCTGTATGTCTGTGTTTGGTTTTGTTTTCTTCCCTTCAGCACTCTGTGACATGCATCCCATGAGGGCACTCTTTCTGATACCCAGGAACCCTCCCCCACGGTTAAAATCCAAGAAATGGTATGTATTTATTATATCTTGCTTGTAGCCTTGTGTAGCATGAGGTTTTCTCATATCACATACAGTTTTCTTACTCCTTCCACAGAATTGTAAAGCAATTTAAGTTAGCAAAAATCTCTGTTATCTTCTGTGCCTCTGAATCAAAGCATGAAATAAAATGTGTGTATTATTTAGTTCTGTTTGTCCCAGAGAAATTCCATCTCAAATTGTATGAAAATAAATACCAAGGTTTTATTTTTTTGGCAGAGCAGCATCTGTATCAAGGTGACAAATGGATTCGTGTTTTAAAATATAAACTCCTGCAGCACTCTTAATATGCAGTATGTTTTCTCAGATGTATCATAACAGAAACAGAACAGTACTATGGTGTTCTAGTTGCTAAATAGAAAGGAGCTATTAAAACTAATGAAGGCTTTTACTATAATTATTGTGAACGGTTGGAATTGAGTGCCTGCTTCTTGCCAGCTGAGAAGAATCCATTAGTATCAGAGGATTTCCTCCCAGTTACTGGTTACAACTGGCACATATGAAACAAAAATACTCCCTAGAAAGAGGTTTCTTACAGATTGCATGTGATCATGGGATGCTGTGATCCTGTCAAAATAATGAAGTGATTTGACTGTGTATTCAATGTCAACATAGTGTAAACTTGCTTGCTGGGCTTGGTCTTTACCTGGATTGACTTATTTATGCACTTGTATACTGTCAAGGCATTGCTCTCTCTTACTTGCCTCTGCATATATTAAGGGAACAGAGATGCATATACACTATTTGCATTAGTCTTTCATTAACCTTTTAATGTGAAATAATGACATTCAAGGCATGAGGAATAAAAAAATCCAAACAACCAAGTTATGTTGGATTCAGAATTTTTTTATTACATTAGGGAAGTGAACTGATGGATGGAAGTAATTGTTTTGCTTTTAACCATGCAGTGAGGATGTTTACTCTCCAAGCACTGGAGCAGGTCTGGTCCAAGGCAGTACTGCTGTCACTCAACTTTGATAGTGTGCTCAGTGGCAGGTTGTGAGAAGATAGGCCAAATGATGACAAAGTTGTAGAATCATCATAGAACGGCTTGGGTTGGAAGGGACCTTAAAGATCATCTAGTTCCAAACCCCACCATGGACAGGGATGCCATCACTAGTTCAGGTAGCTCAGAAACCCATGCAGCCTGGCCTTGAATGCTTCCAGGGATGGAGCATCCACAGCTTCTCTGGGCAACTTGTTCCGGTCCCTCACTGTGGTTTTGAGTATTTCCACTATTGGATTTTGGCAGGTGGCTTGTTTGGTGACTTACTTCTGGAGAGGTCCTCTTTCAAAAGCTCAAATGAAGTGCAGATTTCGGAGGATGGTGCTGCAGCTTCGCTATCTCCCATTCCCTGTCACTTTATGCTGTGTGCAGGAAATATTTAGTTTAGTTCATGCCCTTAAATTGTGTCAGGGAGAATTTAAGCCAAAGTGCCTATGTTGAACACACAACACTGACCAACACCCTCCTATTGTTCTATAATTTTTTGTGTGTGTGTGACTCTTAAAGGTAAAAAATAAAATAATCTTAAATTCTGGCAGATCTAACTCTATGAGCCCCAGGTGCAGGCAAAAGCAGTGTGGTGCTGCTTGTGTCAGAACAGCAGTCACAGTTCTCTTGACTTTGGGTATGGCTGTCTGTTGCATGGGTAGGTGGAGGCACACCAGGGCTGCCCTGCATCTGCTCCAAGCAGGTTGGATTCTATCCAGCTCTGATCCAGAAGCAGCCAGGCTGGGTTTACATGATTTACCTCCATCAGAGATCCTGACTTTCAGAGCAATTATGCCTCTGAAAGAGGGCACATTACCATGAGGCTGCCTGAGTGCTCCAAGTATGTTCATGTCACCTGTGTCCCTTCAGCTCAGTGCTCAGCTGGAACACACTCAGATCTGTTTAGGAGGTACATTTGCAGGCAGCACTTGTACTGTCCTCTGGGACATGATGCTCTTTTGAGGAAATGAATTTGAGGAAGAACAAAAAAAAATGCTTCACCTGAGTTTTAACGCTCATCTTTGGCTTTGTTTTGTTTTTTCCTTCCTGCTTTCTCAGGTCAAAAAAGTTTTTCAGCTTTATAGAAGGTTGTCTAGTGAAGAATTACATGCAGCGACCTTCTACAGAACAACTGTTGAAACATCCCTTTATACGTGACCAGCCAAATGAAAGGCAAGTTCGAATCCAGCTGAAGGACCATATAGACAGGACCAGGAAGAAGAGAGGAGAGAAAGGTATGCAGCTTCTAAAATCAAGTCTTTGCAACTTGTCAAAAATGCCTGGTTTTGTCCTGCTTTGCATTCTAAATATCCACCTCAAGAGAAGCTCCTGTAGCCCAAATATTTAAAAAGTTATTTTTTAATTCATAGTTTGACTATCAGAAGACTTTGTTTTGTTCTTTCCTTTACAGAGAAGGCATCAATTTCAAGTGCTGTATTTTCTGATACATTAAATTTATTCACTTGCTGGCCACAGGCTCTTCCACACAAGCATTGAACAGTATTTAGGAGGATATTGGCACATATGCCTTTCCCTTCTTTAGTCTGTGGTAGGCTCATTTCCTGGAATGATGCCATAAATCAGACTCACAGGAAATAACCCATCACAAGAGCTGTGAAGCAAATGTTTTGGGCAGCCTTTTCTCTTTATTCAGGTGGTGCTGAAGTTCTCCAGGTGTCTTGTCTTACATGTAAAACCTGGTGTTGTTCAGGGAATTTGCTGGAAGTCTTCTCTAAACCACTGTGCCGCTGAGAAGATGAGGTTGTATATCTACAGAATGAGTTCCAGGGTCTGTGATAGGTTTCACTGAAGGGGACAGGAGCTGGTTTACTGAGGTGCAACTCCCCACTGCCATAAAATTCAAGTACTATCCAGACCTTTGTTTCTTTCTTGTTAGATGAGACGGAGTATGAATATAGTGGAAGTGAGGAAGAAGAGGAGGAAGTGCCTGAACAAGAAGGAGAGCCAAGGTAATAATTGCCTTTGGGATGGCTTTGGGCAGTCCATGCCAAGTAAGTCTCAAGGTCTGTGATTATAAAGCAGCATGCTACATTTCTCTCTCTTAATAAGTGAATGCACAAACCACTCAAAGTATTTGAATACCTATGCTGTGACTGTTACAGGTTTGAAACATCCACTTCCTATGACTTTGAGCCAACAAACTCTGGATGGATGGAGATTATGGCAGATATGATTGATCAGGGTCCCCACAATGTTAGCACTCTTCCTTACTTTGCTTGGCCTCATTTCACACCTTCCACTGAGAGCGTGTATTTGACATAAATCCAGAGTCTTTGCTCCGAAAGAAACAAGATTAAACTTTAACATCATGATATATTTTATTAATGTTCTCCTGCTTTGGCAAAGGTATTTAATGGCCTATAAGGCTTTATCATACAGAAGGCTTTAACTTCCTCTTGTTGCAGTTCCATTGTCAATGTGCCTGGAGAATCAACCCTCCGACGTGATTTCCTGAGACTGCAGCAGGAAAACAAGGAACGGTCCGAGGCCCTGCGGAGACAGCAGCTGCTGCAGGAGCAGCAGCTCCGTGAGCAGGAGGAGTACAAGAGGCAGCTGCTGGCAGAGAGGCAGAAACGCATTGAGCAGCAGAAGGAGCAGAGGAGGCGGCTAGAAGAGGTAGAAACGGGAGACTGGAGTTTGGTGGACAGAAGCCCCTCTCCCCCTTTTGCTTCCCATTCCTGCACCCATTCAAAAAGAATTCCTTGTAGTCCCAGGATATCTTAGGAAAGGAAACATCATGTGAAAATCCACCTGCAAACGTAGAACAAAGCACTTAAATCCATGTTTGAATATAAGATGTCTTCCAAAGTAGTTGAATATCCAGCAACTCTTATGAAGACAACAGGAGCCAGAGCCTAATTGTTTAAAGTTGGGCTTTTTTTGGAAGAGGCTGTTTCTTGGTCTTTGTCTAGGCTTAGGCAGGTGTAGAGAAGAGGAAACATAAATTATTCCCAGGTGGATTTTTCTCTTGAGTACTTTTTCTGGGGAGCTGTAACATTTTTCAAATTTCCCTTTAAAGCTTTCTCAAACATCTGTGAATGGCACTCATTCATGGTAGATAGAAGCCTGTTTTTTAATGTATTACTCTCTCATGCACAGTAACTTAATGACTAAAAACCACCTAGATCATAAAATAATAGAATGATTTGTATTGGATGGGGCCTTTAAAGGTAGATCTGTAAATATGTCTGTTAAATCAGTGTTAAAATTATAATTCTGCAGGAATTACAAATACATAAATCATACTTCTGTGATACAGTAAGTATACAATTTCTATACCCTACTGGAAGATAAAAGAAAGTGAATGGATATGGACAATATTGTTTTGTCATATTTTTCACCTCTTAAGATCTCATGTGCATTATATTTTTATATATATATATATATATATGGAATATGCAGGATAAGCTTCAGAGGTAGGAGGATTTCAAAACAGCACTTCAGGCCAGAGCTGGATATGACACAGAGTTGAAGTGAAACCAATTCTTTGGCTCTTCAGGAAGTGCAGGGTCAAACTCTTGTTATCCTTAAATGACCTCTTGCTCGAGTCTGTTTCAACCTTTCACTTAGCAGTGATGGAAAATCTATGCCCAGTCTGGTTTTCCAAATCCTGGTAACGTTTAATGAGGATGCAACCAGGACCAAATGTTGATTTGCATCCCATGACCTGTTTGCATAACAAGTAATACAAAGTTCCAAATACCTTTCCAGGTCACATTATGCTCCTTATCCCTCTTTTCCAAAGTGCAAATGAGTTTAATGCTGCTATAAGGAGGGATTGCTAGCTAAGATTCAGCCAAGCATGAATCCATAAGGAGGGATGAGGGGAAGGCATATAAGCCCCATTTCTCTTCTGTTTCTTCCCCACCCTTCAGAGAATGCCAAGATAAACCTCATAGCACTTCCAACTGTTTTAAGACTGTTTGTGGGGAGAGTAAGAAATAAAAAAGATACTAGGAAAGTAAGAAAATAAAATATCAATACTCTCAAAGGTGGGCAAAAGTGGAGCTACTGTTTAACTTCTCAAATTTTTCTTGGTACGGGAGTCAAAGATTTCTTTTAAATGCCCCTTTAATCTCTGAGGTTCTGCAGGCAGTATTTTTTTTGTTGAGGAAGAGGATTACAATTAAATTATCTAGGTCATTTAACTTTAGTAATCAGTGCAACTCTTAAAATCTGGATTTTCTTTTTAAAATAAAGGAGCTGCTGCTGCTAGTAGTGGGAACAAAGCAATGCACAATTTTCCCTGCATGGGTTGAACTTTTGGGGATGTTGCAGTTACAACTGAATGAGCAAGTAGAAAGAAAAGGCAGTTTCCTGAAAGTTATGTTTAATCAGTCCTGCTTTTTAAAATCTGAAATAAAACTGACAGCTTCCACAACCACAAGACAGCATGTAATGTAGATTGTATTACTGAATAAGGTTGCACGATAAAACATGTAAAATTTGTAAGATCAAAGCTTTTTACCTTGTATGAGTCTGTAACCTCTGCCTGGTTCCCTTGGAGGCATATGTAGGAATGGTGAGTTACAAAAGTTTCCTTTTGCAGGTGATGATGTGGGCATATTGTTCATCAAGTGCATTAAAAAAAGACTCACATTTAGCTTTCAAAAAAACCCCACATGGTGGAAAAATATATGATCCCAAGTGATTTTTAACAAAACAGCAGCCAAAACAAGCTCTTTCAGATGGGGGAAGGGTGGTAGACACAAATTTAGATAAACATCAGTGTTGTGACACAATTGAAGGCCAAAATATTGAAATGTTGTCACTTTGTCCTTAACTCACCCCCCTGTTTTGATGAAGCCAGTAAACAATGAAGAGCTTGGTCATGGGAGTCAAGATTAGTGTCAGGCGTTGAAGCTCAGGGCATTCATAAATTTGTTGATATTTTTACCAGACTTGCTTTCTTGTAATTTTTGCTTGTGTAAAGTATGTATGCCTATACCTATTTAATATTCTTTGGTAGGATTTTATGCATTAGATAATCTTCCTGAACAAGTTGCATATACTTCCCCCCCTCCCCACTTCCTAAATTAAAATCGAGGGCTTGTTCTTACAATGCTGGCACAGAGCCTAGACAGTTTTGACCGAGACTGTAACAGGAACGGTGTTTAGGACTTCTGCCAAAAACTGTAATTCTCAGCAGTATTAGAGAAAAGATTGCTTTTTAAAAGGCATATAGGTGACTTCTAAAAGTTGTTGTTGCAAGAACCTTGTAGTTCATGTGTTACTGAGGAGGTGAAAATTACGTGTGGGCAAACTGCAGAAAATTACTTGAGAATTTTGGGAAGGGGATTTTGTCCTACCCCCAACCCTCCTTTAAAAGACATATAAAGACTATCAACTACGTAGGTGTTTAGATAGTTTTAACAAGAAATCTGAGCTGTTCCTGGCTGTTTTAATGTGATCCTGTGATTCTGTTCAGCAACATGGAGACAACTGCTGGGTATGAGAAGGCATTTGAATTTATACTTTGCAAAACTGAGTCTGGCTCGGGAAATTCAGAATTGGCCATGGTGGAATCCCGTTCTCTGTGGACCTCTGCAGTTCAGGATAGCTTCATTAAATGGTGTCTCTGTCCCTGGTTATGAGAACCTAAGATGGATGTTTTTGAAGTGGTAGGTTATAGCTACACTGGCAAGTAGTACAGTCCTGTAGAAGCAGATCATGGAGCACCATAATTAAAGTGTTGAGGACCTGAAGACTTCGTGTGTTTAAAGACATGAGGAATTCCTTTGGACTGGCTGAGGTCTAGACTCTGTGCCTGCTTGTGGTTGGAGTGTATCAGCCTTTTTAATTTCAGCCAAAAGGTGTGGTTGGCACTCCAATACATCTTCAAAATACAAAACAAAACTGGATAAGTGGAGATGTTTGGATGATTCACTTCAAAAGAGCACTCCTGATCTGAACCAAGATGCTAATGTAGGTGCACCTGCAGGCATTTTTTACCAAGGCTTTTATTTCTTTTACAGAAGGGAAGCTTATCTACTTAATTTGAATTGCTTGCAGCTTGGATTGGTACTGAGTAAGAAGTTCTACTTCTGGTTTATCACTAGTGTGGACAAAGCAAAAAATCTCTTTATTAATCTTTCCAATTCTCTTTCTAAGCTGATACCAGGCTACCTAATTCTTTGTGAAAGAAATAATTAATATAGGTATCATCAGTCTTCTTCTGGATATGAGACACAGTAATAATATTTTAGGAATTTAAAATTGAAGGATCTATATCTATCTTGGACATGTTACTGTATGAACGAGGGCCTGAATTCGTTGGTAGAGATGATCTGCATGTGTAGTTGCATTGCCCCCTCCTGGTAAATCATGCTCTACTGCATGGACTTCCAGTTTGGAGATGTCAGGTTCCATTATGAGATCATCATTATTGCACCCTAGAACCAGATAAGGAGCCAGGGTATTGATACTGTATTTTCTTTGGGGTTTTTTAGATGTTGTTTGCATAGGAATTGCCCATTTTGTGAAATGCAGTGGTTTGAGGTAGTATGGGCTCTGTCAAAATTCTGTTTTGGCATGTCTGAATTTCTTTGAAGAGTTCTTGCCTTGTTTTCTGGCTAACAGTTTGCTCCTTGGAAGTAAGCTTTTCATCTGACATGTGCAAGAAAGTTGGTAATACCAAATGAAAGAAGATCTGGATATGCAGCCATAAATTCAGGAATCTAGATCTATACCTGCTGCTTATTAGACAACAGTGGTTTATGTCAGGCCTTTTTTGTAGTGCATGACAAAAAGTTACAGTATCTGACAATCACATGAACTAAATTTAGAAGGCAAATTTTTATATGTAGAAATATGACATTGGTTTTAACTAATGGTTTTTCCTGTCCCTCTTCTGTCCTTTGGACAAGCCTAAGGAGCACAGTGATCAGGCTTTTGATGTCTTCATGGAAGGGTTGCTAGAGCCAGTCAGGAAGGCAACCTTGTGCCAACAGATGGATGCAAGAAAGTCAAGGCTGGCTCTGAAGCCAGGTTGGGTCAACCCAGCTTGCTACCAACCACCTTTGGCATTGCTCTGACAAGATGTGGACTAGGACCCAAGGGATGGTTGTCAGTGTAGGTTTCCTCTCCCTGGATGTGTTAAAAGTAAATTCCACATTGTTAGTGACTACTGGTTTGATGCTGAAGTTTCAAAGACCCTTTGCAAAGGGTCTTTTCTTTTAGATCCAGGGCTGGGAATAAGGGGATCATGCAGTGTGTTTGTGCAGGCTCCTGCAGTGCTGGGCAGCTCCCTTCCCACTCACCTGGCAGGAGGCTGAGGCAGTGTCTGATGGGAAGGTGGAAGTGATGCTGAGAAACCTGATCTCCCTGCATACTTTGGTGCATAGACAGTAGCACACTCATGAGCTTTGACTTAAAAGCTTTTTTTTCCCACTCTCTTCTTTTCTTAGGTAATAAATACCTGCTGATGTGCTGAGTTAGATATCTGGATCAAGGTTTCATTAAAAATTGAATCTTTTGACAATTGATTTTGTTTATTTTGTGCTGCCATGGGAAACAGGCTTTCTTAATCAGTTTGTAGCTTATTTTTCCTCATATTAAGTTCAGTTGTTTATAATTATTGCTGAATACTTCTGAATTAATTCAAGAAGCGATGAATTTGCCCGCTTTCCTCGTAGTGAGAATGCCATCCTGAGATCTGCAATAGATCCACTTAACAATGTCAACACAATATTGTTTGAGTTGATAAATGTGCATATTATATTAACCAGTTGGCAGTGTGCTGTCTCTTGCATCCTCAAAGCAGCAGAATTATTGTACTTCACGTCTTAGTTTTCTTAAACAAAAGCCTGTCAGACTTGATTAGCCAAGAAGGACCTGAATATATTGACTTAAATGTAGAAATTGCTTGACACTGATGCATATATTCAGAAATAAAAGTGCATACTTAATCCTTTTACAGTGGTTAAAAAATGAGGGAGGGGAAGCAGTGAAACCTATGAAATGCACTGCGTGCCATAGCTGCCTTGCAGCGCTTCTGCTATTTTTATATCTACATTCATTGAGGAGAGTTGTCTTAAGCACAAGTGAAAAGGCTGGTAAGTGGATTTAGTTAGAAGAGATGCAAGAGCAAGGAAGCTGTGTTTCTGAGAAGGTACAGAAAGTGTGGGGGATAAAAGAGCTTATGTATTGTGGCACAGGAAGGTGGTAGTGAACCCAGGATGGCACTATGGGCCAGGAAGGAGGAGGGCATGATGGTTACAACATGGGTGTATTTCAACAGTGGTCTTCAGGAAAGTCACATCTTCCCTCAAACTGTAGTTAATGAAAGAGAGTTGGAAAACAGCCTGTATTATTTAAGTGCTACTAATTGAAGGAATCACAGAATGGTTTGTGTAGGAAGGACCTTTAAAAACCAACCAGCTCCAACTTCTCTTCCATGGGCTGGAGACATCTTCCAGTGCTCAAAGCCCCATCCAGCCTAGCCTTGAACACTGCCAGGGATGGGACATCTACAACTTCTCTTGGCAGAAAAGCGCTGAAAACCCCAAGAACCACTTTCCCCGCCTAGTATTTCTTGTCCGCTATCATGTCAGTATAGATTCCAGAAGATGGAAAGGCTGTTGATATTTCAATTACTTCATAGTAATGCAGGAAAATGTTCCAAGCAGAGAAAGCTCATCTCACAAAGTAACACAGCATGTGTAGATTGGCCTTTGCTTTTTCAGTTGAGCACATCTATGAAACTCACACCAGTAACTGGATTTGTGAACCCAAATTAAAGCTTAGTATGAGTGCTCTTTCTTGCTAGACTATTTGGAGTTCCTTAAGACAGGCAAATCTGTGGCAGCTTTGCTTCAACAGAAATTGGGGATACTATTAACCTTGACATAAATGTGATAAGGGATAAGCAAGGTAGGTTTTAATTTTTGTTCTTGGGATTAAATTTTTGCATGCTGTTTTTTGGTTTAAATTTCTTCCATATTTTTTAGCATATTATGGAAACCTATAAAGAAAGTAAATGTAGCAGTATTCCCAGCTGATGGTTGAACAGGAGACAGCTGGGTCTTTTGACACTTAGGCAGTTGTGGGAGGCTGCCTGGGATTTCGAGGTAGGTGGAGTAACTGGATGCTTACGCTGAAGTGCAGGAAGAATTGGTCACGACTATATGGGCATTTAAAATGTCTTCTCTGAAGTCATACGTGGTGCTCCATAGACATAAATGAGTCAGTTCATGCTTTCTAGAGCTGTTTTCCAGGTTTTTTTCAGACTTGAGCAGACCTAATCAGCACCAGTTTGTATTTGGGTCATGTATGGAAGCTTGTCTGTGTTAGTGTAAATCTTACTTCAGCTGGTTTTCCTCTTTTACATATAGGTGCTTTTGATGTTCTGGGAGGAGCTGAGGTGCTGTTGGTCAGTGTTCCTTTTCTCTCAGGGAAAGTTTTGGGCAGTGCATTAAATTAAGCTTGATTGTTGGGTCAACACTACAAAATTCTTAGCAGACCATGAACTGTTTTAAGAGACAAGCTACTTACAGAAAGCTCAGATAGTTGGCATTTGAGTTAGCTGATTCAGTAGGGCTGATCATTCCCTTTTGGCAACAAGTAGACTGTTGATGTCAAGAAAGTTGTCATCTCTGAGTTCAACAGTTCAAAGACTGGGATTTGTGTTAGCCTCTCTTGAAGAGAGGAGTGAGTTTCCACACCTCAGTTGTCATCAGGAATATGGTACATGACTTTGTGTGTGTGCATGAAGAAACCAGAGAGTCTAAGTGAGGCTGCATTTAGGGATAGATGTGTGCTGGGTATGAGTTTATTTTCCTGGTGGAACACTTGCATAAAATGTTTTGTCACTCAGTTGCAGAGCTTGCTAGTCCTGGTAAATCCCGCTCTTCACCATAGAAAACAACCCCACCTCTTTCTTTGATAACAACAAAAGTAAAACTCTGTGGTTGCTTTTCCCTTTTTGTAGCAACAAAGAAGAGAAAGGGAAGCTCGAAGGCAACAAGAGCGTGAGCAAAGGCGGAGAGAACAGGAGGAAAAAAGACGTGTGGAAGAAATGGAGAGGAGGCGTAAGGAGGAGGAAGAGAGAAGAAGAGCAGAGGAGGAAAAGAGGAGGGTAGAAAGGGAGCAGGTGAGTCCATGATACAGATATATGTGCAATAGGTTTGTTTCTTCTACGTTCTAATTTAATTTTTTAGAAAGTACTAAGCCTAAATCAGCTTAGAGGCAACGTAACACTAACTCTTTCATCTTTGTTCTTTTTGACAGCAAGTGCACTAACATAGAATTGTAGGGCTTTCTGGAAAATTCTGGCAGCCTCAATATTCTCTCAAAAAAAGAAGTCTTGTTGCAGTACTCATTCTAAATTCAGCTCATGCCCCTGGGCTGGACTAAAATCGCCAGAATTGGCAAAATCATCACTGGGGCTGAAAACTGTTTCTAGGCTTGTCTTGCTGGATCAGTGTTTCTTGCAGGA
This sequence comes from Brachypodius melanocephalos, assembly GCA_013398615.1. Taxonomy (NCBI): domain Eukaryota; kingdom Metazoa; phylum Chordata; class Aves; order Passeriformes; family Pycnonotidae; genus Brachypodius; species Brachypodius melanocephalos. The sequence goes on from VZSR01003803.1 coordinate 54,773,900, forward strand.
CATGCCCCTGTTCGGAAGGCCTCCCAAGAGAAGGGCAGCTCTGTTGCGTGTCAGCTTCTGGCACACAGAGATGGTCATTGGCATGAACTTTGACTGCTCTGAATTTGAGATGGAATCTTTGAGCTGCAGAGGATTTTCCATCCTAAAACTTCAATATGCAATTTCCCTCTCTTACTCTGTTTAAAATCAGTAATATATGACTGTTCAGGCAACAAGTATATCTTAAGTTATGCCAGTATGCCCTTAATAGATTGAAAGTACAACTGAGAAACTTGTTAAACTGTGAAATTCAGCTGCTATATTTATGCATGAAATCTACATGTTTTAAAATCCTTTAATAACTTTAATCAGGGTCATAATCAGAGCAATACTTACTGTGCATGTACTGCAAAATACTGCTTGCAAATAAAGGGCCAAAACTTCTGTCCTAGAGGCTGATTGACTGTAAATTTCCCATTAACTTCAGGAATGCTGGGTTTGGCCTGACATACCTTAATTTTTTCTTACATAAATTCACTGTATTTGAGATCACTGATGATTGTGTTACTGGGAAATTTTATTGTGTTTGTGTATGTTTCAAAGATTCTTGAGTCAAGACGAGAAAAGATTAACCAATGGGAATAAATATATGGAAAATCTCTAATTACAGCATAGCAATCTGCTTTTGGGCAGACACCGGGTATTCCCCCAGCTGCTTTTTAAACTGTTGAAATGCTAATTACGCACAGTGCCAGTAATGACAAATGGTTAATTGGTGTGGCCAAGCTGAACCACTCTGAATTTTTATTCTTTTTTGGAAGAAAAGACACGTTCCCTCTTAGAATTTTTTGTTAACTCAAACTGTGGCTCAGCCAATGTGCGTAACAACGGTATGGTGTATCTCATCAGTCTGTCACAAGACTTTCTATAACTCCCATCACTGTATCACTGATCCATTAGTTTCTTTATGCATACACTGTAAATGTGCGCGTGTGCTTGTGTGTGTGCGCATGCACATGTTACATACTTCCATTAATTGCATGGTAGGATGTTACCAGCTTGGGTTCGGTGCTTCAGAGTTTGAGTTCTTCCAGGGGGCAGGTGAAGCGATGGGTAAATGTCTTGACCTGTTGAGGCTGCAGGTGAAGAGATGGCTAGATGGCAAGAGCAAGTCAGTTTGGTCTAATATCTGTTTTCCTGGTGGATGTTTGTTTGTGTCATAACCATCGCATAATTCAGCAAGGCTGGCAGCGTTTGCTCAGGAGAGGCTTTGGTGAGGGCAGCAGGGGACACTGAGCAGGGCAGGTTCCAACTGCACCTGGCAGAGCCCGTTTGGGGGAGCTTGCTCCAGCTCTGCCTACACTATGCCTGGCTCTAGCTGTTGCTAACAGTTCATCGCACCAGTGCAACACACTAATGTTTAATACAACTTGCATGTGACTTTGTATTGGCTGTGTTGAGTCAGACTTGCTGTGTTTTAACTTCCCAAAACCTTCAAGTGCATTTTGCTGCTTCTTGAAACCACTTCCAAAATACATAAATGAGCTCTGGCCTGTGCCAGCAACATTTGCAGGAGTGCAAATTCCAGAACAGAAGGGGCCAAAATAAAATGCTCAGGAGGCAGGGCTTCCTAAATTGTTCTGCAGGCACTAATCCATCCTGAAGTGCGTTTCTCATTAAAGCTGAACTGGGGTAGTAGCGTGTGGTGTTCCACCCAGGGGGTTCTGATGCATTCCTTTTGAATAAATTTATTGCTGGGTAATTTCTATGTGACAGGAGTATATCAGGCGACAGCTAGAAGAGGAGCAGCGGCACTTGGAAATTCTACAGCAGCAGCTGCTCCAGGAGCAGGCCATGTTACTGGTAAAGCACTGTATCTGTTTTGTTCAGTAGCTATAGGATCCATTTATCTGGCCAGTCCTAGGCTTCCCTCAGTCGGGCACAGCTGCACTGACAGTTTGACAACAAAGGAGCTTGATTAAAAGGCCATTTATGCTAGTGTTGTGGGCTGACAGGCACATATGAGAAGTGCTGTATGGTCACACTGCTTTCTGGGCAATAAGAGGAGGCTTTATGTTAAAGTGGAGCAGTTCTGGTGTGGTGGTCGAGTTTCTCAACAGACCTTGGCATTCAGTGAAGAACTAGAGTGCTTGTGTTGCAGATCAAAAGCACACATGATATGTAAATCCACCCCAGGATACAATGGCCTAGTGTTGGTCTAAATCATTGTTTTATGAACTTTACACTGGATTTAGTATAAAAACCTCTTTTTTTCCCTTTAATAAAAATCAGTTTTGACATAACTCTTCAATCATGTCAAGCTTAGCAGTACACTCATGACTTTCCCAACATAAGACACAAGTCATATGGGTCCAACTTAGCTCTTGGTTACACATTAACAGTGAAATAAACAAACAAACAAACAAAAAAGCAACAGCAACCAGAAAGGTGCATTTTTAATGGGATTGGTAGGGACACGTCCAGCATACAGTCAGTGTCATGTCTTGAATTCCTCACCCGTTCTCTCAAAGGAATACAGATGGCGGGAGATGGAGGAACACCGACAGGCGGAGCGACTCCAGCGCCAGTTGCAGCAGGAGCAAGCCTACCTCCTGTCGCTGCAGCACGATCACAGGCGGCAGCAGCAGCAGCAGCAGCAGCAGCAACAGCAGCAGCAAGAAAGAAATAAACAAAGCTATCATACCCCTGAGCCAAAATCCCACTATGAGCCTGCTGAAAGAGCACGTGAGGTAAGTCCTGCTTGTGAGCAGGAGTCTGCTAACTGCTTCTCTGCCTGCTGGCATCAGTGTGACTGCAGTTCTGCTGCAGTATAGTTGGAGGCCAAAGCACCACTTGTAAGGGGCAGGATATTTTAAACTGTTGGTTACTGGTTTTCAAGCCCTAGGGCAACTTCTGAGTACTTCTGCTGCAATCACTGGAGTTCAGACTTTCTGAGGTGTAAAAGTTGGAAAGAAGGTCTGGAAGGCTGCAGGCTAAGGGGACCCGGTGTTGGAAGTATCACGTCAGGAAGTTATATCTGTGCTTCGTCAGACGTGTTTTCTTAGGGAGCATTGGTGCAGTGCTCTGTGTCTCTGGCAAGTACTGGTGATTTGAAATTGAGAGGCAGTTGGAAAGCACAAACCTATGATGGATGTTAGCACTCAGCACATGTTTACACATTTGGTGTTTTAACTTACACTTTTCAAAATATCCTTCTCATGAACACAAACCTGAATTTCATTAGTTTCATTTTTGAAATATTAAATATTCTCTTCTGAGATCACGTCCCTCTCTTTTGAAACTCTATGGTGCTGCTTTCTTGGACTTCAGGCACTCAGAAGTTGGTCTGAAGTGCTGTTTCTTCCAGTGAGTGGTCCCCTGTCTTCACTGGTCCATGAGTAACATTGCTAAGCAAGTAAATTCCTCTTTGATGTATATTTGGCTTTCTTTCAGTGATCTTATTCTTATGTTTCCCTTGAGCATCATACTGCCCACAAACCACCAGACTGGCCAATGTTAGTCAAAGCTCTTAATGGCATTCATCAACTACGTGTGGGAACTAGGTAAATACATTTGGAACAAGAACAGAAAATATATTTAGGCCCTTTAAACATTCTAAAGTATCTTTTGGTTCAGCTTCATCCAGCAGTGCTTCTTAGCCTTTGAAGTACTGTTGTTTGGGCCTGGTGGACACAAACTCATTTTATTCTAGATGCTGTTGTCCAAGCTCTTAATAAACCATGTTTGTGCTATCTCATCCATTCTGCTCGGTGGTTGAAGAATCCGATACATCCTTCTTACTTGGAAGAAGTTCGGACTTGTCTGATGTGTGATGGTGCAGACATGGAACCAGCCCTCTTGTCCTTGTTGCATGCTCTTGGCCCATCGCAGTGAAAGAATAGTGCCAGTCTAGCACTTCTGTCCAGCCTGAATGCTGGCTGGGATTTGGAGGGATGCAGAACTGTGTCTGCTTCATTTTCCTTTCAGAGCTGAAAAGGAGAGAAACTCACAAAGATTCAAATGTTACATCCTTTAGGAGAGCCACTGACTCTGCTGTTTTTCTCTTGTAGTCTTTCTTTTGTGATTGCTCTAGCCTGAAAGAGTAAAGACAGAAAATTTAGTTAGTATTCAGATCTTCCCAGAGATTGTTGTGTAATAGCCTTTTTAAAAAGGGGGATAGAAGTATAGCCATCATGCCTTGATACCCGGCAATGGGAATGCCACCAGTTAATCCTAACAGCAGGCATTAACTCTGACATTCTTTACATAAAATGGTGAATTGGAATGAGTGTTCTGTGCCTCATACATCCAGCCATACTGCTCTCCAGAGAAAGGGTCCTCCTACAGAGATGCTGACCATTGGGATGGTAAGCTGAAGTGGACTAACTTTCCTGACTGGCAAAGTTTAATGGTGATTAGATTTTTTTTTCCCTCATTGCAGTAGCAAAGAGGATATAAGGAAAAGGATTTCTAAGATTGGCTTTGGGAAACATCAGGGAGCTTAGAACTTAATATCACTTTCAGGTCCAGACAGTCAGGTGACTGGAATAGTGCCTGTTTCTGTCCAGGAATGCATGCACTCTATCTCCTTGCCAGTTCTTGTCTGGTTTTGAGGACATGTCACTCATGCAGTTTATGTGCTTTGTGGAAGAAACATCCTATCATCTACAGCTACAGATGTGAAAACCTGTTTCTTCAGACAGAAGGACTTTAGGCTTTTCCTTATTCTATTCATAACAAGGAGTCTGGCCTGTTTTTGAGACTTGAAAGAATGGCTCTATGAAGTTGAACACAGTGGTGAAAATGATTGTGTGGTGAAGATGCTTGCCTCCATTATTGTTGTACTTCCCAAGACATGGTGTGTTTTGTGTAGACCTTACAGCAGCTTGTCTGCTTGTCCCTATTAGGCAATCTGGTACTATCCTCAAATTTTGGAATGCAGAGGCAGGTTGGGTTTGTAAAGGAGCCCACCTGAGGCAAGGAGTCTGGAAGCTGTCCTGTATTCTGGAAGCCGGTCTCTCCAGACCATCACTGCTAGGGAGCATTAGGAAATAGGCCCAATGCTGGTTTTGTGCTCTGGGCACAAGGGTTAAAGCAAATGAAATCATCCCAAGCTTCCAGTTAGATCTTTGGTGCTTTAATAAAACACTGGGAGTTTAGCATTCCTCAGAGGCAGCTTACCTGGCACATGCTGCCTTGGTTCTAGCAACAGACTTTCTTAGGAAATGAGAGGCTATTTCCTTTCTGCCTGTAGCCTCCCTCCATCTCTTGTCCTTCATACCTCTCACTTTGTTTTCAGTGTTGGGGCCTTGAAAGAGGTGATGTTTCTGCATGGGGACCTTGCTTGATGTTCTTCTGAGGACTGAGCACATTCTGATTTAGTCTTCCCCTCAGGAAGCTCTTGAGATTAACAATTCTACATCTTCCTGAGAACAGGAAACAAGCCGATGGGACTGTCTTCTACAGCCTATCTGTTCTTCTGTTGCTGAAGAGAGAAGCACAGGAAAGCAGATAATCCAAAACCATTGGTTACATAAGATGGGCAGCTAAAGTAAGGGATAGCAGTGGGAAATGTACTTTTATATTGTGAAGTTGTTGCTGTTTATGTATATCTTTTTTATTATCTGTGAGGAAAGTACTGATGGATAATTAGTCTAGGCAGAAAGAAGGCCCATAATGGTCTTCAATCATATTATCTCACATCTTGCTACCTCCTGCATCTTCTCTCTTCCTAGTATGGATTATCCATATCGGTGTACTTGGAGCTTTGGTGTAGTTTGCCCAGTGAACTTACAGTGCTGGCAAAAGTGGTAGGGAAAAAATCCTGCCAAACCCCAATTGTATTTGCTTCTTTGTGGTAAAGAAAAGGTGGTACTCCCCTTTGTATTTCTACTGTAATTGGTTTTACTGACTCAAGGTTTAACCTCCATTTATTTTGGCTTAGGTGGAGGAGAGATTTAGAAAAACTAATCAGGGCTCCCCTGAAGCACAGTCTAAACAGATGGGCAAAGTGTTGGAGCCACCAGTGCCTTCAAGATCAGAGTCCTTTTCCAATGGAAACTCAGAACCTGCTCAGCCTGCCCTGCAGAGGCCAATGGAGCCCCAGGTAAGTGCTCAGGAAAATCTTGGTGAGCCTGGAGGAAATGCAGAAGTTCTAACATGTCTCCTTTAAATGTGCAGATCTTTGCGCTTAGAAAGCCTTTTGTAAAGGGCAGTACTGTTACACAAAACAGCTTATTCTGTAGATTCACTCTTTGTCTATTTTTGCTTATTTTGATGATAAACTGATGGATTTGTGGGTTTGGTGGGTTTTTTTGGTTTGGGTTTTTTCATGTTAGAGCTAGACTAGAACTGTTGTATCCCATTAGTATCTATGCAGCAGTGACACAGTGGGTTACATGCTGGTGGCAGTTGCAGAGCATTTTATGAATCAGAATTTGCTCTGTGGAAGGTTTTTACTACTAAAAAGGGTGCTCAGGAAAAAAGTGCTTGGTTTTTAAAATTCTGCAGAAAAAAGCTAACTAAACAAGTGGGTTTTAATAGCGTGAGCACTGTTTTGAAGAGTTTGCAAAACATGTCTAAGAAAAGCAGTTTGTTGTCGGTAGGCCTGCAGTTGCTAAATAAAGCTGTGTACCACTCCTGGAAAATCAAGAAGAGGTTGAAATCACTGAGCTGCATGGTAGCCATTGTTCTGTTGTTTTTAACTAAGAGCCTCCAGATCTTGATACCTGATCTCATAGAAGTTATGACATGAATTGAAACAGTAACCTTTGTCTAAAATTTAGACATAGCCCATGAATTCTGAGCAATTTAGGTATGCTAAATTAAACCGTAGAGTTCTGCATTTAGTTCCTCTGTTGCCATGCAGAATTTTCTTCTTTCAAATAAAGTCTGTTGATGACAGTGCAAGCTAAAACCATCCCTGATTATGACTAGGTATTGCTACTCTTTTGGACAACAGGAGAATTTGAACAGACGGAAGAGTGGGAGAAATCAGGACAGAACTTCATCTCTTGCTCATTATTTCCTGGCTTTTATTCAAACCTCTATGACTATTTCAAAATATTGGATTTGTATCTTCATACTCTGTGCCAGTTACTTTTAAAGTCTGTGTCTTTCACTCATATTAAGGATAATAAGGCTCTTCAACAGCTGTGTGTATTAAAATTGAGGAAATAATAATAATATAAAAACAAATACAGCCAGCCTACTGAAACTGGCATTGAAAGCAAAGCCTTGCTTAATCATTAGGTGTGAAAACAGCGTGTTCTTCAATTACGACTTTTCCTCCTCCTTAGTTTCAGAAATTAACTCTGAAACGCAGGCTTATGCACAAAGAGGAAGTAGGCTGAAGGATCAATATGGATTCCAGTGGAAATCCTGATGGAGTTTTAACTCCATAGTCACTGTTATGCCTTCTTAATATGTGTAATTGAATATGTGTGCATGTAAGTGTGTGTGTGCTTTGTGTATAAATATGTATATATGTACAGTATATGGTACATATATGGTGTAAGTATAATATGCATTGTACATATGTATACTATATACAATATATATTGTGGTCTTTTATATATATTGCAATAACTGTAAAAGAATAAAGGCTTTGTGTTATGGTCTTTCTCCAAAAGTTTTGAGCTGTATCCGGTCCCTGAATTTATTAGGAAACGTAAATGTCTGTTGGTTTGCCCAATGTATGGCATACTTTAATTTTGTACATTGCTTCAATTGGATGTCCACTTCAAATTTCCCAGCCCACCATGAGACCTGGCCAAAGCCCACTGAAGACCAGGGAACAGAAGGCAACTTCTGTCTTGAGTGGCCTTTGAACTCAGGCTCGTGGTGCGGATATTGGATCCCCTTCACCTCTGGGCACCAGTGTATGTGTATGTGGAGAGCGTATCACACAAAAAATGCATACGTGCTGTATTTTCAGTCTGTTACGTTCTTCGGGCGCTTGCCTTGCTTTTAAGTGCATCGATTCCACCCCACGCTTACCTAATGCCATAACCAATTTGTCTCTGCCTGCCCCACCTGCCTTTATTCTGTGTTAATTGGAAAGCCGGTTATACTGAGCGCATTGAATGTTTTATGTTTTGTTTTCTTGTAAGGTACAGTGGTCCCATCTGGCATCTCTCAAGAACAATGTTTCCCCTGTCTCGCGATCCCATTCCTTCAGTGACCCTTCTCCCAAATTTGCTCATCACCATCTTCGTTCCCAGGACCCATATCCACCTTCACGCAGTGAAGTGCTTAATCAGAGTTCTGACTCTAAGTCGGAGGTACCTGACCCCACCCAAAAGCCTTGGGCTAGATCAGACAGTGACGAGGTGCCTCCAAGGGTAAGGAGTAGAAAGACAGATGTGTGCTATTTTTTTATTATTAATTACAGTTTTCTTAAGGATGTGATACCCTGGGCACTGGGAAGACTGTGCCCTTATGCCAGCACTGGTGACAGTATTTTGGAAGGCAGAACGTAATGTAGGTATTCAGTCAATAGGTTAATGATAATCAACCTGAAGTACAATATTGAAGCTTCATATAAAATTGGTAATTATTTATAGAATGCAACTATTTCAGAGAAACAATTTATTATGCAAAGTTAACAAATAGTTACCATATTCAGGAAAGAATTCAAAATATCCCTGAGGTTATTGCTCAGAGTTAATATTCCTCTTCATCTTTTCGCAACCCAAACTATGAATCATACACTTATTTAAAATTGAGATGGATCTGAACAAAAAGGAAACATTCAATATATTTCCTCCTCCTCTCCCCCTTCCCATCCCCTCTCCCATCCACTGGGATTTGCTTCTTCTGAGTATATTCTTGCTCCCCCGCCACCAGTCTTTGCCTTCTGCTGATCCATTCCTGGGCATTTGTTTGGTTCCCTTGAGCTTATTCTCCTAATTCTCATGCTGTTTCAGCAAATTGCTTTGTGCCTCCCCTGCTTCAGTCAAAATACCATATTATTTTCAAATGTCTCAGTAGTCGTGAGGGTAGAGGGGCGTGTACGTGTTCGTGTGATAACTGTTAAACGCTATTTAATGTTAAGACTAAACTTTGAATTCTAGTCAAATTCTGAACAGCATCACAACTAAGGCTTTTGGCTTTGTGGGTGTTTGTTTACTGCTTTTGGTCACTGATGCTAGCTTGTACTTAGAACGTGTTGTTAAGATCTTCAGAATATATTCTGTGTCAGGAGAAGTTTTTATCTTCCTGTCCTCTCTGTCCTCTTCCCGGGTTTAACACCACCTTTTTTCTCCCAAGGTACCTGTGAGAACAACGTCCCGATCACCAGTCCTGTCCCGCCGTGATTCCCCACTGCAGGGCAGTGGGCAGCAAAATAACCAAGCAGGTCAAAGAAATTCCACAAGGTTTGTAAGCCTACGTGTCCTTGCTTTTCCTGAATTGGAAGGAAAAGGCTTATGGGAAGCCAGGCATTTCCAGACAGCTTTTGGCAATGCCTGTAGGATGTGAAAGGAAGGTGATGTTGGATCCCTTTTAAATAATTAATTTCTCTTGATGTAGAACACGTGTCAACAAATGCTGACAAAATTTCTTCCTTCCTCTTCTCATCTCAGTTGCCTGCCCTTTAATTTTTGCAATAATTTCAAATATCCTTCAAATTTTGGAAAAAACGTGGTCGTTTATGAATGTCTCGTCTTTTGGTGCAACAGGTCAGCTTGGGTATACTGTGGGGATTACTGGCAGCAGAAGGGCTTGTAACATCTAAAATGAAGAGACCTCAGAAACTTTCTGGCTTCTTAGCCACAACCAGATTTTAAGAGGGGGAAAAAGCCTCCATGGGCTGTGACACAGAGCACCCAAGGTTAGGAAGCGGGAGGAGAGAGCTGACTCCTGAGCTCAACAGAGCAACATGGGCAGGCCACTGTGGAATTAGCTCACTAGATAGGGGTGAGGGTATTCTGGTATTCTTTTTGTGTTTAGGGCCGAGGACGCTTCTGGCCTAATTTTAAACCTGCTGCATGCAGGCTGAGAGTGTTGTCCGCTTTAGGTTAGATATATAAGAATGGCAGGTAGATAATTCCAAATAAAAGGAATAGCTTATACTCACCTAAACTTTTTAAAAAACCATCATAAATAAGGTAATGGTTATTTCAAAGGTAGCCGCTGCCTGAGTTGTGAAGCATTACTTGATGCCCTGATCTCAGTGTTTAAGTGTTCTTTCAGTTGAGTTATTACCAAAACACTGAGAGAGTGATGTTTCAGTTTAGAGCTGGGAATCTGGGACTGAAGTGTGTGTGACAGAGAACTTCTTTCCTCCCTTGATACAGCAATATAGAGCCTCGTCTGCTGTGGGAAAGGGTGGAGAAGCTTGTACCAAGGCCAGGCAGTGGCAGTTCTTCTGGCTCAAGCAACTCTGGCTCACAACCTGGCTCCCACCCTGGCTCTCAGAGCGGGTCTGGAGAGCGGTTCAGGATGAGATGTAAGTCCTTCTCCTACCCTTTGTAACATTGTGTTTCTAATTTTACTAAGCTGTGAAGCACAGTGATTACAGATGATAATCGTCACAGAGTTCACTGCCTTTGAACATGCAGTGTCAGAGATGCATTGGCTTCCTGTACCCTCTTGGCCATATGTCCTTGCTTGAGAAAGGCAGTAGGCACAGAAATTGTTGACAAACTGTTTTTTCGTTGTTCTTTAATTTACATCCAGGCACTGCTGCATTTTCCTAAGTGCAAACAGCCCAGTCTCCATGCCCTTACAGCTCCCTCCCTTCCTCATGTGTGCAAGGCCACATTTTGGTACTTGTTGCCTGTCACCTTGGTGGTTGTTGACAGAGTGCAGACTGCAATGGATAGGTCTCAGCTGGGCTACATTGGATGATGATGGAGGATTTCCATCTTGTGGCCACACTTGAGTCTTTGATTTACAATTGTTGTGACCGTTTACTTTGGCTTCAGACATAGGTCAGTTGCACCTATACAAATCACAGCTTATGGTGTTTTTTGTATAGTCCTTTAGGGACAATGTAATAGCGAACCAGTGAAGCTTAGGTCTTGTGGTCAGACATCCCTAATAGTCACCTCACGTCTCTTCCCCTCTCCACAGTGAATTGAGAAGACATATTTTAGCTCCTTGCTTAATCTTTTTTGTTCTGTGTTCCTTTTGGGTCTTGGTACATGCAGCATCATCCAAGTCAGAGGGTTCGCCATCACAGCGTCATGAAACTGCACCTAAAAAACCTGAAGAGAAAAAGGAAGTCTTCAGACCTATCAAGCCTGCTGTGAGTTTCATCCACCTCCCCTGTCCTCCTCCTCTTTCGGGCAGATTCACAAAAACTACACTGAGAGCTTCATTCAGTGCCATCAGGGGTGAACATCAGCTGGAGTTGAGTTTGTAACTGTAGGTCTAGCAGCATGTTCTGGGCTCTGCAATTGCCTGTGCACATCAGTACTGCAAACATTATATTTTGTACTGCTTCTGGGATTGAGTTCTGCTCTCTGGTCTTCTTCCTTCCTAATCCATGCCTTTCTCTCTTTCAATCTTGTGCTTCCTTCCTGGGGCTGGACCAATGATCGTGCATTTGACCTGAATGCGCCAATGCTGGGCTGAATGGTGCAGGGAGAAGTGGTAAGACCTTAAAATTTTCCTACTTTCTGTGAAGAATTTCTGACATTTTCTACATCTGGCTGCTATTACAATTGATTATGGCTCTGTGTTGAGTTGTATCTTGGGTTTTCACAGTATTTCTGTCTTTCCTTGAAACTTTCTTCAGTAACCATATCTCTTATGATACTGCAGTTAGTCATAAATCAGCATAGTTGGGTTTCAGAGTATGCACATTTTTCTATGATAAAGCGAGACCCCCCTTAGGCTGACTGTTCTGGTGCTTGAATATATGAGAAAGTGAGTTTTGGTAAATGTTAGGAATGAGTGAGTCAAAGGAAACAGTACAACTGGGGCAATGGAAACACAGAAGGAAAGAAGTGAACAAACTCGAGTGCCAATCCTGTGGGTTTGTCTTGCAAACTCTTTTTTTCTCTTACTTGCAACATCATTTTAAAAATTTTTTTTCTTCCCTCTCCCATCAGGATTTAACTGCATTGGCAAAGGAGTTACGAGCAGTAGAGGATGTGCGACCTCCACATAAAGTAACGGATTACTCATCCTCAAGTGAGGAGTCAGGGACAACAGATGAGGAAGATGATGATATGGAACAAGAAGGAGCAGATGAATCTACTTCTGGACCAGATGATGTCCGAGCAGTGTTAGTCCCTCTAACAGTGTTTTGCTTCTGTTTTGCCTTATAGAGGATTGAAGGAAAAGGGTGTTAGCATTTTGGCTTGTATGTTAGTTCTTTCAGCTTACTACAGTCTATGAGCAAGACGTAGCAGCCTCATGTGTTCATATATTCAAATGCTGAGGATAGTCTTCCCGATGCCCTTTCCCTCTTCTCCCTTGATTTGTTACAAAACAAGAAACTGTTTAACAATATCTTGACTTTTTTTTTAATTTTTTGATAGAGAGGCTTTTCTAGACAGCTTATGTAAATATTCCACTCTGGCCACAATACAAATTAATTCCGAGTATGCCATGATTCAGGGCACTGACAGCAGGGCACTAGTGCTGTTATCTCACTCCAGTTATTTCTTGTCTGACAAATAGGTCAACCTTGAACTTGAGCAATGGTGAAACAGAGTCAGTAAAAACCATGATTGTCCATGATGATGTGGAGAGTGAACCTGCCTTGACTCCGTCTAAGGAGGGCACCTTAATTGTTCGACAGGTATTGCTTTTCCTTTCCTGTGCAGTGCTGCACCCTTTCTGTGCTCATTAACCCACTCGCTCATTCACCCATGCTGTTTCTACATTATATTTGTTGTTCGTATTATCAAGACGCAGCTGTAGTGAATTTCAGATGAGCAAGATGTTTGATGCATGCAAAGAAGAGAGTAGCCCTTCACCCCTTGCTTCTGTTTTGCATGCTTTCCAGTGACACTCATGGCAGTACCATGCAGAATATCTCAAAGTCTGTGGGAGAGAAGGGTAGAAAAGCTGCAGGTGTGTGGAGCAAGTACCTGGAGTAAAAACTTAGTTTAGTTTTACCACAGAACCAAATATGTGTCTCAGGAGTGAGTCTGGGAGGGAGCTGGGGTGGGAGCACTCAAGGTTTTTTTAAAATTGTTTTGAACCTGTAGTTTAGGGCATACAGACCACCCAGAAAACATACACACACATGTACATGCAAATTCACACTACAGTTGGTGTGGGGGAGAAGCAAAATAGGTGGTGAGGCAGACAATGTGGACAGAGCTAGAGTGCTGTGTCGTTGCCTTTGATTCTGAAAATATGCATTCTTGTGCCTCTGAAAGATAATGGTTCTCTGCTTTTAATTGAGCTTGTGTGTTAATGAGCGTGCTATCTTATAGGAGTTTCCTCAGTAATCGCATTTCTGAGTTTCACAACTGAATGCCAATTCACAACAATTTCTTAACTGAGTCCTCTTGTTTGAAAATGAAGATTTCATGGTTATTGTTTTAAATAGTTAGATGAAGGGATTCTCCAGAAAGTCCAAACTGCTATCTGTATAGGATCTATGTTAGTCCTAAACAAAACAATAGGGAAGAAAAATCCTCACCCCACCCCCAAAAATGTGCTTGTTCCTGTTGTGGTGTTGGACTTAGCAGCACAGTTGTTCTTCTGTTAATTGGTGGAACTGGCTGTGCAAGTCAACCACATGAACCAAGCTTTTGCCTGGTGGTGGGAATTTCATGAATTCTAGTAGCTCTGCCCACTTTCCCTTTCCATGCAGGCATCAAAGCACAGATTATCAGCTTATTTTAAAAATTTTTTTTAAAAAAGTGAAAAGGTAGGAAGTGAGAGAGAGAAGGAGAGAGGTTGTTAGGGATATAGACCTTTAAGCAGCACTTGAGCAAGACAAGTGTGCCTGTTTTTTCTACAGAGTACAGTTGACAAAAAGCGTGCCAGCCATCATGAGAGCAATGGCTTTGCCGGTCGCATTCACCTCTTGCCAGATCTCTTACAGCAAAGCCATTCCTCCTCCACTTCCTCCACCTCCTCCTCCCCATCCTCCAGCCAGCCGACACCCACCATGTCCCCACAGACACCCCAGGACAAGCTAACTACTAATGAGGTATGTCTTACACCACAGCTGGCTGCTTTCATAGGGTTATAGCAGCATTGCCTAGTAGCTAGTTTGCAAAGGAACTCCAGCCAATCTCCCCTGCTTTTTTTTTCTGTCACCTTTGTTCCCACCTCCCAAATAACACATTTCAGTTCTGTGTAAGAAGCCCTTAACTCTAGAGCAGTCCCACGCCAAACTTGCCAGTTTACTATTTTTGCTTCCTTTAGTGAGTCATTAATTGCATGGCGTTCATTTTAAACTAAACTTGACTACTGCATTTTCAAGCCAATACTCTTTTTAAATTCTGTTTTATTCCGGGAGCAGGCTAATTGCAAGCAATGTGCCTCTTCAGAATTAGCAGTTAATTTTGGCTTTGTCAGTAAAGGCTGGACTAGTGTCTCCACACATATGAGGAGCTGCTTGTGGAAATACCCTTTGGGAAAGGAGGTGGCCATGGAGGGATTTTGCTCACTAAAGCTTGCCACACGAGCTGGGTGAACAAATCAGGTGTTGCCTGGGAGGGTTGTAAAAGCCTGAGGTATTGTTATTTTGGAATAATGAATGGGGGAAAATATTTGGGGTTTTTTCCGAGTACATGTGTCCTCTGAGAAGCAGCTGTGTAAAGGTGACTGTTCCCCGCCAGTGCTGATTGTGTCCAGGTGGAGAAGGCTTTACCGTGGGAGAAGCTCCCTCTTGCTGTCCTGGGCTGATCCCAGGATGGTGCAGGTTGGGAGAGGCTGGTCCTTCACGTGTGTGTAACCCCTCGCAGCAGAGGAGATGCACACGTGCGAAGGGACAAAGACCATGCACCCCTCACCAACCCCGGCAGTGAGCAAGGAGCCTTGTCTGGTGTCTCCACTCCTGGCTGGGGGGCCAGCCTGGCTTACAAGGAGTGCCTCTCAAGCAGGGGGTGGTGCAGGGCAAGCGAAACCTGGTGGAAAGAAGCTGCTGCTTCTCAGGGTAAAGTCCTGCCATGTAGGTGTGCAAGTGTTGTGATGAGGAGAGGTTGCAGTGAGCTGGGCAGGTTTATGGCAGTGCACATGTTTACCACATAATCAAAAATGCTTCTTAACCACATAGCAGGATGGTGGGTGGGAGAGAGAGTTTCCTCCTGGAAATTCATTTAGTGTTATACATAATTTTCAGCTATGCTTCACTGGTCTTTGATCTTTCTAAAAGCTCAGTCTTGTAGGTTATAGAGATCAGTTGATTGATCCAGAGATACGTTTGCTTGTTACTTTGATCTAAGCAATACGTAAGCAGGGTTCAGTTAACTCAGCTTGGGAAGTGGCAGTGCCTGGTGACGAAGGAGCCTTTTGGTACTGGGCTGTGCAGGGGAGGGATACACTCCAAAGACCCATTGCTATTTTTTTCTGTGGAGGTTTAGGAAGATTAGACATTGAGGATTAGTTGATGCTAAAGAAGTGTCTTGTCACTACATTTGCATAAAGCTGAGCAAAAATCCAGTACTGCTTGGTATAACTCTACCACATGCACACCCTTTTATATATATACACTTTTTTTTTTCCACTTGTCCCATTCTGCTTCAGTATGGTATGTTGTCACTAGAATACTAAACTGGCAAGGGTTTTTAAGTTGTACCATTTCCACTTTTAACAGTTCATTGTTTCACTTGTCTTCTTTCTTTCTTTGTTTTTTCATGTTTAGACCTCATAACTCAACAAGCACCAGTGATTTTATCCACTACATACTCATAGCATCATGTCACTGTTTGCTACACCTTCCACACTAATGAGTCCCTTTATTCGATACAGGTTTAATATGTTGCATTGTCAAATAAAGGTGGAAGAATCTGCTGCAGCTTTCTGGCAAGAGGCTCAGGTTAAAGAAAATAGGGAGAATGAACAGTAGTGGACATTGAAACATAGTCCATCATAGAAGTGAATGCTTGATCCCAGGTTGTTCTGATTTTGTTCCACAAGCCAAGAGATCAAACTTCATAATTTAATTAACTACCTCAATTCAGGAGATGCTTCATAAATTCAAAATTTGTAGGTAGTGGACAGCTTGCAGATAAAATAGTATACATACATTTAAGCAGATTTTTAAAAGGAGAGACGTTCCCTCGCTTTGTGCCTGATTGTAGTGGTCTGTACTAAAAAGCTTTGCTAGCAGCTGAGGTTCAGGGATGACAATTCAGCTAATTACATTGTGCTGTAACATGTGCAGTGTGCATATGTATCTAGTTCAGGTGTGGTGCCTGCAGTGCATTGTGTATCTGTAAAGGAAGTATAAAAGCTTGGGGTGGTTCTGTAGCATAATTCCTTAGTGACTTTAAAATGTTGGTGTTTGTTATCCGTGCTTTTTATTGTCATTAATATTAATAAAGTTGAAATTTACATTGCAGACTCAGTCCGCTAGTAACACACTCCAGAAACACAAATCTTCCTCCTCCTTTACACCTTTTATAGACCCCAGATTACTACAGATTTCTCCATCTAGTGGGACAACTGTGACTTCTGTGGGTAAGTAAAGTAGCTGAAGATGACAATTGAAAAAGGGTTCAGTGACTTCAGTGGCTCTTTAAAGTACTTAAGAATGTTACCGTCATGCTTTTTATTTGTTTTGCAATGGATTGCATAATTTGTTTTCTTTTTCCATTTACATTTCTTACAAAAATAAGGACTTTCTCAGTATTTTCAGTTACTGATTTGGGTTGTATGATGTAAAAACATATGTCCAGAATCTAGCACTTGAAGGGTAATTCATGCACTTTACTTTTTTTTTTTTTTTTTTCCTTTCAGTAGGATTTTCTAGCGAAGCAATGAGATCAGAGGCAATAAGGCAAGACCCCACGCGGAAAGGATCAGTTGTCAATGTGAATCCCACAAATACACGGCCACAGAGTGACACACCAGAGATCCGCAAATACAAGAAGAGATTCAATTCCGAGATACTGTGTGCAGCCTTATGGGGTAATGCAAACCTTGTTCTTCCCTTGCCATTCCTGAAATGTAGGCATGCCAGTAGGAGCTTTCAGCCGTTGATAATGTATCTCCAAAACTGTAGCTGTTTCTCTGCATTTATTCAGTGCTTGTTTACATCTTTCATGTTGAAAGACCTGATTATTATTGTGGTCTTTACAGTATGTTGCTTCTGCTTTGATATAATTTCCCACTGATACATATATGCTTCTGATGGCACAGTTTAGACTGAGGATCACAGAGTCATTAAGGTTGGAGAAGACCTCTGAGATCTTCAAGTCCAGCCTTTGACTTAACACCACCAGATCAGCTTGACCATGGCACTATGTGCCTCATCGATTTCTTGAACTTTTGCAGGCATGATGACTCTTACCACCTCTGTGGGCAGCCTTTTCCAATGCTTAACCACACTTTCAGTGAAAAAGTTCTTCCTGGTATCCAACCTGAATTTGCCCTGGCATAGCTTGAGGCTATATCTTCTTTTCCTGTCACGGGTTGTCTGGGAGAGGCTTCATGCAGTTGATCAGGATGGCCTTTTCAGCTCTTTCTAAACACTGGTAGTACATCTCTTGCAACTTTTGGGAGCTTGTAGTAGTCCTTGCAGTGTACACCTGGTGCACACAGGGTATTCTTTTGTAAAATAACCATCTTCTCGAGGCTCTTGCTAATTAATGTATTGTTGTAGGGCTTGATGAAGATGTGTTGTGTAAGGTGACTTGTCACCTCAGCCATCAGTTTATGTAGGAAGTAAGATGGAAAAGGATAGAAAGAACATTTTCCATTCTGAGACTTATCTTTGTTAAGAGTGATTACTGCAGAGAGAAGCTGAGTATGAGATGTCAGCTGACTAAGTGTGTCTGGTCTTCTTGTCACTAAGGATAATTTGTGTTGGTGTCAGTCAAGATCCCACACCTCATCTGGTTTACAGCAGTGCCTGTTGCCTGCTACAGTGTAGAATCTTTGCTGCAACACCTAGTGAAAGCTTTTCTCTGTTCTGGCCAGTATCTATGGGGGCACAGGAATTTTTTCATGATCTAAATGTTCATAGTTGATGCTTGTGTATGTTACATACACACTTACCTAGTATTCCTAAACTTGGAGATTATAAATGCACATACAGGACATTTAAAAAACTTGGGAAGAAGAGAGTTGGCCATTCCTCTAAGGTACATGATTATTGTAAAGGTAACACACTCCATTCTCTTCTTCACATTTTTATAGCTCTTTCCAAGGCTTTAGTTCTCTTTTGGGGTTATTTCCAGCATTTCTTGTTTCTCAGAATAGCACTTTAGTCCTAGTCTTCTTGCCTGCAAGCCTGTGTCAGTGAAATAGCTCTCCCAACACCTTCTCTTCCTATGTGCTGTTTTTGTTATTTCCAGAATTTACTTGTAAGAATTTTTACCCCAACACTATTTCTGCTTGAATTCCTGTGTAAAATTCTCTGATAAAATTAAGACTTGTGCAAATGTAAACTTTCAGGCTGTGAGAGGCCAAAGGCAGAAAGAAATCATACGGTGTCAGTAAATATGACTCATAGGTTCTCTGATCTGCCTTGTTTTGCCAGTGGCAGTTCGTGTTAATGGTTTTATATTTCTTTGATCTATATATCTGACTGTTAGGGTGGTTTAAAGAATAGGTGTAAAATCCTAGAAGTGTTTTTCAGCTGTAATACTTCATTGAACATTTGGGCCAAACCGATGGTGATACAAGTTGGTACACATGCTTACTTCTTGATAACGTTTAACTTCCTTTACCCTTAAGAAAATTAAACCATTTCATGGTGATGCTTTCTATTCAAAAAGAGTGGAGCTTTGCTTTACTTTGCCTTTACCACTGGTAATGCCAGTAGTATCTGGCAAGCTGCTAATTGCATTAGATCTCTCATGCTGTTTCTTTTAGCTCTGGGTGGTTATAGTCAATGTTAATGACATGGATGCAGTAACACAGATTTTTACACCCAACCTCC
Source organism: Brachypodius melanocephalos (assembly GCA_013398615.1). Taxonomy (NCBI): domain Eukaryota; kingdom Metazoa; phylum Chordata; class Aves; order Passeriformes; family Pycnonotidae; genus Brachypodius; species Brachypodius melanocephalos. The sequence continues at coordinate 54,792,903 of VZSR01003803.1, forward strand.
ACAGACAGCCTGTACTTTTTCAGGAAGCGTTTCCATTTGTTTGAAAAAAACAGAACTGCTTAATTGTAGGGTGGCAGGAGAAGAGATCTGCTGTCTGAGTAAGGAGGGTGTCTGCTCTGTAAAAAACAAGCACTGCTTGCCACCAGCGTAGTACCTTATTAGTTTCATCTCAAAGTGCATGTAGCTAAGGGAAGGGGTTGGGGACGGGTCTTCATGAGAACTCAAAGCAGGAGGAACTGCACCAGAGAGGCAGCAAGAGGGGAAGGGACCCTGAGGGAGCAGTTTGCAAGTGGCTTGCTTTGAATTGTAGCCCATACAGGAAAAGGTGCAGAAATGCATGTTGAAGGCTACAGCTTTAGTCAATGGGTACTGGAGCTGCAGGGAGATCAGCTGCTGAGCACTGCCTTGGCTGGTTTGGTGCTGCTTCAGCCTGTGCTAAGCCCTGACTTGTGTGTGGCTCGTGCGTGATGGTTTCTGAACTCACTATGGGCTACGTCTGTTTTTCTCATCCACCCAGAGGCTTTTAAGAGTGCTCCAGCACCAGCAGCTCAGCCCCCTCCCCATCATTACTTCCTCCTGGCTGCAGCTCTGCTTCCCCCTAATACCCTCTCCCCTTTCAGAGACACCTTGGGCCCCTGGGTCAGGCTTAATGTACCCTCCTTTTGCAAGCCTCTCCCAATGCCTGGTATCCAGGGGGTTGTTTAGGTGAGCAGTAATGCCTTTTTTCAATATTGTGAGAAGGCACGTCACTGCTCTAGGTGCAGACTGCACTCACACACACACACACACACCTGGGCCCTGGGTCCACCTGCTCTGTCAGAAAAGGTTCATTATGGGATCAGCCCAGATGGCTCATTGGCACCAGTATAGTTGTATGTGGGAGTTAATTGTCTGACTAGGGGTTAAGACCATTAAGCAATGTAACTATGATCATCTTGCATGAGTTTTGCTTACTTCATTATTTTAGTGTGTTAAAGCATGGCAAGTTTTATATTGGGATTGCAACATGGAAGTCTAATAAAGTGAGCCATACATTTAGGTTTATTTCCATTTCCTGTACTGTACTTGAACTGTCTCTGCAAAAATGAGCTTCTGGACTTAAGCACTATTGCAAATAAATAGTTAGGAAATAAAACTTAGTCCTATTTATATCTACTATGTAAAAAAATGTAATTGATTCTAAACAGTAAGGTTTTATGGACTCTTGGAGTGTTCCAATGGGCCTTTGGAACTTTGTGTAAATAAACTGGCCTACTGACTCTTCTCATCTATATTTGCTTGATCTTTAGGAGAAGCCTGTGGAAACACAAGATTACTGTAGTTCCTCTAGGTTTAACATTCAGATGGAAAAGATTGTTGTGAAGCTGGGAACAGACCTGGTGCCTACCCTTTTGTGGGAGGGTGGCAACACAACCTGTTTCTTCCAGTGGGAACTGTTTTTACTGCTATGTCCTTGTCAAGAGCATCCTGCTACCACCCCCCTAACAACAGCTAAGACATCTTTGGAATGCATAGGCTTGCATACCACTTTGTGCCTCACCCCTTCTCCAACATTAGCATGCCTTTTTGTTTGGGAGCTGGTGCTCTAGAAAGCTCTCCAATGGTCTGTCAGTCTCTTGAACACTGTTTGGTGTCAGTAGTCACTGTGGGCAGGTAATGCAGAGAGTCTCTGCATCTTGAGATCTTTTACGCTACAGGCAATTGAGACCCAACCAGCAGTGGCTACACCTGCTTGAAGCAAGACAGTTGCTATATCAGTCATCAGCTCCTCAGAATATGTGGAAAAAGTTCTTACTAACTTGGATCTCTGGTTTTGTTTTTTCTAGGAGTGAACTTGTTGGTGGGCACTGAAAGTGGTCTGATGCTGCTAGACAGAAGTGGGCAGGGGAAGGTTTATCCACTCATCAATCGAAGACGATTCCAGCAAATGGATGTACTTGAAGGGCTGAATGTCTTGGTGACAATTTCTGGTAAAGTCAATATTATATTTTTCTTCCATGTGGCATGGTATGGCAGAAAGATTTTCTTGGCAGCCTATGTATTGAGGGGGAAGTCCTGACTGAAGTCAGTGGGTTTTCCATCATTTCACCTCTGAGTCTACAGTTTATTTCTGCAAGTGAATCGTTTTCCACACAACACCCATGCCTGTTTGCTTCCTGTCCTCCCTTCTGTGGGGTGACCTTTAAAAATGCTGCATGAGTTTGTGGGAAATGTCTGACTTTGTTTCCTTGTTCAGTATTTGAGAACTGGAAGTTAATGTTTTGTGAAGTTTGGGAAAATGTCATTCTTTCCCTCTGTCATGATTGCTTTCAACCTGGCCTCTTTCTAAGTAAAACACAATGTGCTACTTGGGTTTAAAGACATTTTTCTTGTGTGTTAAAATCTGTAGAATGGGGGAAGCTCTTGCAAAATAGGGAAGTAAGAGTGATGTGCAGTAAAAGTGTGTGAGAGAGGAGTACAGTGTGTACATGGTGTGGAAATAACCAGAGTGAGAAGGCAGATTGGTCTGCAGCTTGTGAATGCTGTGTGCAGCTTGGGAATGGCAAAGCAATGGGAGATAAAGGGTGGTGGTGACTGTGTTTGTTTTGTGTGTGCTGATGCAAAATGTGTTTTATGAAGCTTGAGGTTCCAGACTCTTTGGCTCCAGAAAGTTATGGTATAAGTTTAACCTGCTGTTAGACAATTTGATGTGGTGCATTGTTAGTCTTTCTTCACAGGTCTTGTTCAGCCATTTACCTTTTGTTTTGGTTTGTTTGGGAAATCAGCCTTTGCTATGCTCTGTGTGTGACAGGGAGAGGATGTTAACATGAGGTTTCTCACAGGATTCGCTGTTGTTGTTCAAACCCACCTAAATTTTTTCGAGGCTCTGGAACCTCTCTGGCTCTCCCAACATTTGTTCAAAAGGACACACATTAGACAATTCAGTGGAATTCAATGCATTAGCAATGTTGTATTACCACAGATCCAAAGAGCCATGCCCATGCTGCTGTCATCAACACGGGATTTGTTTCTGTCTGGAACTACTGAATTTTATTGGCTTGTTACTTGCTACATTCTCAGATACAGCTATGCTGTGAGATCTATAAAAAGAAAAATATGAATCAAGCAGTGTTTAAAAATACACAACCTGCTGGGTGTCCTTTTGATGTCTAATGCTGTATTTTGAAATATAAGCTGTTTGAAAGGCACCATTTGATAGAGTTTATTCTATAGCAGACCTTGTAAACAAAAATATTGTATAATCCAGCTTGTGTAAAATCTGTTGGTTTGAAACATACCCTACACAAATCACAAGTGTCTGTGATTCAGTCTTGTGTATAATTGTTTTAGGTTTATATATTTTTGCGTCAGTCACAGTTGGAGTACCCTGACACATGTGTTTTCTTTGTTTCCTTTTGTTTCCTTTTGTTTCCTTTCAAAACTATTGCTTCCTCTGTGGAGGCACGCTACATTAACCCTTAAGAAATCAGCTGATCTTTGGTTGTTCTATGCTTTTGTGTCTGTGCTATCTCCTGTGTTTTATGGGAGGTTACTGGAGTATGAGGCAGAAGGAGGCATCCTTGCCCAGTGAAAGGCAGGGCTGAGGGAGCATATTCAGTGAAACCATAGTGCTCTTCTGCCCAAGCTTCCCCTTATATCCTTCTTTTGTCTCCTGTGTTGCACATCTCAGTTTTCTTACCCTCATGCTGGACTTCCCTAAGTATCTTTTTAGTTGTGATGAGTTGTTTCACCCCTCCAGGCAAAATTGGAATGCTGGAGTAAGGGTATGTTTCTGCAAATGTTGTGTTTTGGCAGATTAGTAATGGAACTGTCTCTGAGCCTTGTCCCAGCACTGCTACAGCTTCTCTGGAAGCACTGTTCAGCTCACTGTGGTGCACTCAGCCGTATGTTCCCCTGAGTTTTTTGAGAAGTGATGTGCTGATGGTGGTAGGGTTTGAAAGGTGTCACCGCATTGTGCGAAGAAGTTGCAGTGTGTTGAGATTTTGAGAGGATTGTCACCTAAACTTGCTTTTAATAGACACACTCTTGAGTCTGAAAACATGAAATCAGCCCAATTTATATTTGAAACACAGAACTTTCTGACTACAAAGCTTGAGATACTGAGCCTGCTAGAAATAGTACAAGAAAGCCTTGCAGGTAAAACAAGAGTTGTTGATTGGTTCTTCAGCTCATGCTGTTGAGAGGCAAAACCCCATGGTTTTGTCAGCTCAGGTGGTACAGTGCAGAGTCATAAAAATGCTGGAGGAGAGAGCGGCAACGTGCGTACAGAACACGCTCTGGCTGTGGCTCCCTGAGGGTTTTGCCAGCCCAGCTGGCTGATGGTGGCACCAGGAAGAGATGACAGAGTGGAAGAACTGGTTCTAATCTGCCTGCTTAATAATTAAAAACCACAGTGACAATAAAAACAAAAACTCAATATAGGAGAAAGGACTTTGCATTTGAAACTGTCTGTGGGAGAATCCAAGCTGGGAGTTCTCATAGAATTCGCTGTCTGTTTAGTTCATTCGGTGGCTGGAGCAGAGTTTTCTTTCTTAATGCATGATCATAATGATTAGATCCCTGCAAAAAATAAAAAAGATCAGAATTTTGAGAGGTGTTTAAACTGACTGGTAGAGCTTTAAAAGGAGAAGGATCTAATCTCCCCCACTCTAAATGTGAACGTTAGGAGCAGCATAACTTGTTGGAATACATCCGTAGCTATGTTTATATAACTAACCAGTCCTGCTCTTTTCATGTCAGGCTGCAGAAAGGCAGAGGAATTTCCTGTCTTGTGACTTTTCCTTGTGGTCTAGACACCAAAACACAATGGGAACACACTTGAGATACTTCTCAGTTGTTTTGAAAAGTATTTCTGGTTGGAGAGAAATACCCTGGTGCATATCATGTGAACCAAAAGGAAAAAAACTAGCCGCATGCTGGGAAATTCCTACGTGTACTGTTTGTTCTGAGTCTTCAAGTTTGACTAAGCTACTGGGGAAGCTACAACCATGGAAATATCTTAGGCAGAATTTGTCTCATTGTGGGTAGGGATTCAGCATGGTTTTGAAAGCATTTGGTACGTTGTAGAGACCCTGAGCCCTCTGAGCTCTCTGAGCTCTTTCTTGCCCAGAACTGCAGTGGCTTCTGATCTGAACTATGGTTCCTATTTTTTCAGTGTATTTAAAAGAGCCCTTGTGGCTATAGTTTGCAGTGTTTTCATGGAAGGACCTTTTCTTGGTTACATGTGGGACTTCTGGAAATACTATTTCCTGCTCTAGTCCTCCAAACCTTGAGAAAGCTACAGGAGTGGTAGGGCTTTACCTTTTTATGAAACATGGCTTAATAAATATTAAGTCAGAAAGTAAATCAGGGTACTCATTTACTGCCAAATCTATAGTCCCATTTGTAATGGAGATAAACAAAAGAGTGCGATGTTACTTCACATTTCATTGCATGGTATCAGAACAGAAGGGCTTTTAAAATTGAGTAGCAGATCCAGTATTTGCAATTACCTCTCCAATTCCACTTTAAGCTTAGTGAACAGATTTTTTACTTTGAAACTGTCTCGTCTTTTCCTCCTGTCCTTTCCCAACCAAATAATAAATAAGTAATACCTCCAAGTAATAAAAATATCTCTTAGCCTGTGTATCTTTTTAATGCAATGGCTTGTGTTGCTGGAGTCCTTGGAGAAGCCTGTTTGCAAGCTATGCTTCCCCATATTGCTGTCTCAGCCCCTGCAGATGCTTTCCCTGACAAGCCTAGCTCTGTTAGGGGATCCCTTGCTATCAGGGTAGGGGTCTGTGCCAGCTGCAGCACCCCAGTGTGGAGCTGGCTGTGCACAGTAGCATGGTCTCAGTACTCAGGCCTCTATGTCCTGCTCCAGCCAGTATCCCCCAAGCAGCCACCTGTGAACTAATCTGTCAGTAGGTATTGCGTGAAAACTTAAATGACAAAGTCGTTTAGCTGAACTCTATAGCTGGATGTTGCTGGCAGGCTGCCAGGTGTGCCACCTTGATAGCTAATGGCTTTTGACAGCACAGACCAGTACAGTGTCACTTGGCCAGCCCAGTGGTGACTGCAGCACAGGTCACCTGTCTCCCTCTCACCTCCAGTGGCTGAGAAATGCTGGACAGGCACATGGCTTCTCATTGTGGCTGGTGCAGCATGAGCCTGAAGCTACTGTGCTGACAAGTAGGGTGCCTGAGAGCATCTCCTGTTTCCTTTCCTTTCGCAGAGACCTCATGGAGCCTTGTTAAATGGCTACTAGTCAAAGCAGGAATGATCTCCCTTACTCAGCTGCGGCTTAATCTGTGGAACTGTAATGGTTCCAAGCAGCAAAGCAGCTGGAGAAAGGAGGATGCAAGCTTTGGATATGTGCACTTAGGGCCATCTTCTCACTAGCTCAGCAAATGCTTTGTAGGCCATCAGTTATCAGTTATAAACTGGTACAGTTTATCATGAACCTCGCTTTGCATTCTAAGAGGCCTTCTACTATCGATAGTTAAAAGTCTGAGCTGCATTTCGATGAGGTGGCAGATGTGTTGTCAGTTGAAGATAGGGCAGCCTGGGCAGGTAGCTTCTTTCACCTGTGGAGAAGAAACACCTCTCACAGCTTCTGTGTGCAGCCTGGTAAGTATTACACCCTTGCAGCTAAAGGGAAGGGCTGCTGACAAAGCAGTCATCAGCTTTTAGCAAGCAGATGAAGTTTCAGGTCTTATATTCCATCCTGCTGCTCTCCTACAGTTTTGTCTCAAGAAGAGCTATTCTGACTCAGTTATATATATATATATATATATATATATATATATATATATATATAAAAATTTTTTTTTTAATTTCAGTGCATGACTCTCTGGTGCTTTTGTTGTGAGAGTTCCCTGTTCTAGTGGGAGTTGTCTAGGTCCTAAGAAGGTCCTAAGAACCAGATAGCTGAAGAGTTGTTCCCCTGAGTTTGTAATTTATATTTGTTTATTGCCATGTCTGTCTATCATTGATTATCGGGAAAGCGTGTGTCTGGGTGGAGTCCAGAGTAAAGCTGCTGTGGATGAAAAACCAAGGGGGATTTCTGTGGTTGCAGGATTTTGTCTTTCATTGTTGTTTTGGTTTGTTTTGCAGAGCTTTCTGTTTTGCCTGGGTAGGGCTTTCTACAAGTATCTTCCTATGAAGATAAACCATTTTTCTTTTCCATTTTGTGGTCAGGTAAGAAGAACAAGTTGCGAGTTTACTATTTGTCGTGGTTAAGAAATAAAATCCTTCACAATGATCCTGAAGTAGAAAAGAAACAGGGCTGGACAACGGTGGGTGACTTGGAAGGCTGTGTGCACTATAAAGTTGGTGAGTAGCAAATGGAGTAATCAAACAGTTGGGATAAAGGATGGCTGAGAAAGGGAACTGCAGTGCATGTAGCTATTGAGCTTATGGTTTGGTTGGTTTTATTTCTAGCTGTCTTATTATTTCTCAGGGTGAACTTGCTGGCAAAGCACCAAAATATAGATGGCAAGTTACAGGGTTAAACTGAAGATGAGAGGCATTTTGTGGTGGGATGGTGGGCTTGAAACCGGAGAGTGTGCAAATCCCATCTATCTCCTTCCTGCAATGGATGTGGCTTCCAGAAGGGTGCTGAAATGGGCAGTGAGGGCTGGTAACATTTCACCACCTCCGTTACACTCTTTAGATAATAAAGAGTCCTCAGCATCTGTTTTCTTTACTAACAAGTTTCCTGTATCTTTTATCATGATGAATTTACCTGCTGGAATAGATTGTAAAAAGTCTCTCTTTGATGTAGATTTTAGAGACTGGGAAAAGAAAAAAAAGAGTGGGAGGAGAAAGGATGCCCAGGTAGCAGATGATCTTTGGGGAAGAATCTGGAAACAGAAGCATGTCTGTAACTTCAGTGTGATTTATTGATTCCTCTTAGCTCATGAAATTCCCTAATCCCTCTCAGATCTGCTGCAGTACAGTTACAAAATCAAGTGTGTTTTCACCAGGCAGGTGCCCTTTGAGTGGTTTTAAGTGATTTAATTGGATTTGGCTATAGAAATTTCCACCAAAGCTGGTGAAAGACATGTAGCATTCACAACCAGTGGAGTATATTCAGTGAGCCTGCTGCCCGGCAGGTGGGAATATGAACCAAGAGCTCTTTTTGCTGCTTCGGTTTCATGGTGCATCCTAATGGATGTTGCCTCTGATTTGATTTTCTCCCAGGAGCCAGCTCAGTTCCTTTCCAGCTGTGTCAGTCAGTGTGGAGCAGCAGCAATCAAACTGTTCTCAGTCTCCTCCTGTCGTGCGTGTGCTCTTGGAAAAACCTGCTAATGGGGCGTAATCAATAACAATGGCAGTAAGTGACTGCTGAACCAGGAGCTCGACCCCGAGAACAATTAATAATGCACTTCTCTGGTATCATACCCCAGGGTGTCAGCAGCATAATGAAGTGGCCTGGTAACAATACATCAACAGCTATTGAAGGGAGGCTTTCCAGCAGGGAATCGTCTGAAACAAAGAGCATTCTCTTCCAGATGAAGAGGGGTTTGTTAGCCTGGGCTGCAGCCTGGCACTGAACTTCCCTCTAAACCACAGAAATACAGTAGATTTTTTCAGGTAGTGAGAGGCCTCTTTGACAGCTGCGCTTGTGTTCCCAAGAAGGAGAGCTCTGCCAGTAGTTGGGCTTGCAGTCTGGACGCTGTCACCGAGGCAGCTGGCACTGGTCACTGCCTTGTCTCTTTGATGCAACAGGGGTCTCCGATGTCAGGATGAAGTGGTATTTATGGATCTCAGTTGCTTCAGGCAACTTTTGGCTCCTCTAAATGAGAAATCGCTCTTTTGAAACTTAAGATTTGGGTGAATTCCCAGATAGCACCCAGAGAAAATAATAAGAATTATCAAATGTCGCCTTTCACAGATGAGGTGGTTTTGTTCAATACCCCCCTCTTCCCCGTGAAAAAATTCCAGGAAGTCTTGTAAGCCAGACAAGATCGAACAAAAGCTCTGTTTTTAGTCAGTACAGCTGTGGAGATTGAGACTTTTTTTTTGTCTGTTGAAGAAGTGTCAAGTCCCTTAACACTTCCAGTTCAGTCTTGCTTTCCTGTACAGTTAAAAGAGCAAGTAGTAGTGTGGATCACTGTTATAATTACACTTTATTTCTGATAAATTATGTGAATTTGTTTTGTTTTTCTCAAATGAGTTATCTCAGACTTTAGGGACAAAGGAAAGTGCTCCACTATCAAGCTTGCCTTTTGCTCTTGAAATTGAATTATGGTGTAATTTTCTTTTCTCCTTCCTTTCCTCTGAGTATCTTTTCCCATCAGCTCAAACCAGCATTGCCAGTACTGTGACTGGACTGCCAGCAATGGGCTCTTCCAGAGTCACAGCCTTCTTTTCTTGGAGTGTCACTGTAAACTGCTTTTTTTTGTCTTGATGACTAAGCACTGTTCAGTGTGGAAAAAAATAAGTGGAAATAAGTGTGTACTGATTAGTTAATTCTAAAGATGGTGACGTGGTCAGTTGATAATAAGAGTAATTACTTTTGTAGCATAAATATATCAAAGAGCTTAACTACACAGAAGTAGCAATCCTAAAATGTAATGCTACTAAACTCTCAAAATTACAGTATTTCTTCATACTTACATAATTTGTCTTCTTTCTCGATGTAGCTGGAATGACTTTGGAATTATACTGAATTCTTTTTTATTTTCTTTAATTTCAGTAAAATATGAAAGAATCAAGTTCTTGGTAATTGCATTGAAGAGTTCTGTGGAAGTCTATGCATGGGCACCAAAGCCATATCATAAATTTATGGCCTTTAAGGTAACAGTATATTTCAGCCATGGGTAGGATTTTCTCATAACTACTGGCAGTTATCCCTTTTACAAAAATGTTCTGATATTGCATCATGGCCACATTCTAAGTTCTTTGATAAATCTCCACAAACTTTGTGTTATGTTTTAATTTAAGATTTTAATTTTTTTTAATTCTAAGAGTCAATACATTTAAAGGTCTAAATTGTAACTGAGCATAAACTCAGTTACAATTATACTGAGCATAACTGAGCATAATAATGACACAATATCACAAGTCTTTGTTTGCTCTCTCTATTAACAAAACGTGGGACAGAGTGAAGTGGACTGAGTCTAAACTTCTTTGTCTGAGCAGAACACGTCATGAAGTGATATTCAGCGGTGTTATGGGACTGTTTTTGAATACTGCTAGAAAGAAATTAGCTGTCTTGGTATAATTGCCAGGCTGGTTTACAGACAGTTACTGTGGGTTGTGCAGGTCAAAGTACTACAGGAGTGCCGAATTGCCCTGAACTCTGCGGCAAACAATTCTTACTAGAAAAGCAAATGGACCAAGTAAACTTTACAGAAAATAGCTTAGGTGAATGAAATGCATCAGTTTGCAGAGTAATCTGTCCTTGTTCATGAAGGATGTGTCAGCCTAATGGGCCTGGTGTCCAGGGACCAGAGGGGTGTGGAGGAATAAACCCACAATGTGCATGCGAGCATGTTTTTATAAACCCCATTGTTGTTCTAAGCAGTAAAGTAAATCTCACTGATGGTTGTCTCACAGTCATTTGGAGAATTGATACATAAGCCATTGCTGGTGGATCTAACCGTAGAAGAGGGTCAGAGACTAAAAGTGATCTATGGCTCCTGCGCTGGCTTCCATGCTGTTGATGTGGATTCAGGATCAGTCTATGATATTTATCTACCAACACATGTAAGAGCTGCTGCTGTGTCTGTGTGTTTCTCTTTCTTTCTGGTGGATCACCCCCTCACCTCCAACCCCTTCCTTTCCCCAAATGACCAAGTGTGTCAGGCTGTCCCTGTGGATCACTGCCAGATGTTTGCAGTGGTAAATTGGGTAGAGGGGTCTGAGCAGATACAGCCACATGTGCTGTGTGTGTCTCATTGCTAGTCCTCACCTCATAGTCAGTATTTGTCTATTGTTTGGAGTTGCCCACTCAGATCTGATGAGGACCAGTGTGACTGTTTCAGGGATGGCAGCTAAATGGCCGAGTGCCCTGCAAATGTCCAGCAGCACAAATGACACAACAGTTCAAGGATGGGTTTCAAAAAGGTTGGCAAAGACCAGGTGGCCTTAGCTACCAAGGTTTCCTGTTGTTCATTGTACACAGAGGTTTCAGATGGGCTACCCCAAACACTGCAGAGAGGTCTGCATCTGCTCTGCTTGCCCCAGACTCCCTTTCTGCACATGGAAAGAAATGGGCACCCCTACAGAGAAATTAATCTTTCCTCAGTTTAGATGTCTGCCTTAAGATGAGAGGATTTCTGGTCCAAGGATTTACAGGTCTTGTGGTGTCTTAGCTTGAGGGCAGCAGATAGAGCACTTGTAAAGTGAGTGTGTTTGGGACTAGATGATCTTAAGGGTCCCTTCCAATTCAAGCCATTCTACGATTCTGTGAATCCCTGATGTGTCAGCTAAAACCAAAAATCACCTGTCTTTTTCTTCTAGCACAGGCTCTGCAGCATTAAAATGCTTCCTCTTCTGTCTCTGTAGATCCAGAGTAGTATCCAACCTCACGCAATCATCATCCTCCCAAACACGGATGGGATGGAGCTACTGGTCTGCTACGAGGATGAAGGAGTTTACGTCAACACATATGGAAGGATAACCAAGGATGTGGTTCTGCAGTGGGGAGAAATGCCAACTTCAGTTGGTAAGTGCCTCTGGTGAGCCATGTGCAATGTGCTCTTAGGGAGTGTGAGTCTGTGCATGTGGGCAGAAGGAGGGAGCATCGAGTGTGCTGCTTCTGCATCTGAAGTCAGTGCTGTATTATTTCTGAGAAATAGCTGTGCAAAGTGAAGCGTAATCATATGGATCTGCTTTGTGCTGAAGATTTTGTGAATAAAACCCAAACAATCAAGTTGTGGAGTTCATGATTGAGTAACTCGCCATGATCTCTGTAGGCTGCTGCAGAATTTTTGCTAGACAGCTGCAAAGTTGTGGAAACCTTTCAGTATAAAGGCACATAAAGCAGCATATGAGTAAAATACTATGGCTAAGTCTGTGTAGATAACAAAAGGCGTACCTCACTTGATGTCTTTAATTCACCTTTAGATTGCTCATCTCTCCTAGCACCATTCTCCCTGATCTCCAGCTGAAAATAAGGTTGGGAGTGAGAACAATGAGTGTAGTACACAAGTACAGAACATAATCCCTCCTGCTTGTGCTGCTGTAATTCAGTGCAGAGCAAAGCATGGGCTGTAGTCACACCCTCCTTTTGTTGGGCAGGCACGTTGCATTTTATAGGCTGTGGGGTGGCTGCACATACTGGGAGATGACTGCTGATAGCTGTGTGAGCAACAGGAACAACAATGGAGGACGAAATTTAAAGTTAGATGCACAGCATGTTCCCTACTGTGCTGATTAACTCTTGACTAGATCTAAAAGCAAGCAGAATGTATCAGCTAGCAAATTGCAGAGCCTTTGGAGACTTGAATGCTTGTGAAGTAGTAAATGGCACTGAGGCAGCCAACACCATCTGAACATCTAATCTGTCATTTTTTAGTAGGTATTTGTCCCAGTTAGCACTAGTGGAATATTTAAAAAGAAATAATTTTCCATCAGGATGATATATGCATTGTTGATAGACATTATACTGTAATAGATAGTTTGATTTAATTTCACTGAAAACTAATATGAATATGTTATATAAAAGAAAAATACAGAAAAATAATTTTAAAAAAAATTTGCCAGCTACGAAGTTCTTTTTATTTTTCTGTTAAGTATGCATGCAAATCAGGCAACAGCCTAGTCTTCATTAAGTTTCCTTATGTTATTTTTGACAGCATTACTAAGACTGTCCATCAAACTGTTTTATGAATATACCTTTTTATAATGCCAGTGACATTACTTTTTATTTAATTTTCTTACTGCTATAAAAATAGATTTCTTTTCCTCATGCTACTAGTGTTACCTGTGACACTCTAAGGAAAAAATGTTTGCTTTGTTGTTTTATTTGTACACAAAGAGACGCAGTATGTCAAATAATACAATTTCTACTTTGAGAGTTTAATGTGAACTTCTTGTGAGATACACAGAATGATTTTCAGCTGGCTTTCTCAAGGAGACCAGTTTTTCAATTATCACTCCTATCAGGAGAGGCTAGGTAATTTTTTTCTAGTTTTACCGTTCCCTCTTATTCTTTGTTTTTACTGACAAACTCTATCAAGGAAGGAAAATAACAAGTAAGACAGAGCTGGTGCTTGGGACACACTGTAGTGGATGGGCATAGTCTATTTAAACCCTGGCTTCTGCTTTCTCCTAGTCAATGCCCAATTAATATGTTTCTTTGTCCCAGACTTGGAAGAAAAGGCCTGTGTAAAAACTCAATGTTCCCTCCATTTAATTAAAGGTTATAAGGTTTCCTTTGTTATGAATGCTCAAGGAAGAGGTATATAACATAGAAAACCCACAGAAGAAATTAAAATTACAAATAGGTACTTTTTAGGTATCTTGAGTGTTCTGAGGACAGAAATAGCACTCTGAACATGTGTGTAGCTACAATAGCACACATGCAGGTAATTTTTAATTAGAGTGTGTCAGGATATTCTGTGCTTTTTCCATTCTTCCTGCTGCCCTCTGCCTGTCCTAATGTGCTGTTTTCTTTCCAAAGCATACATCCGATCTAACCAGATCATGGGCTGGGGAGAAAAAGCTATCGAAATACGGTCGGTGGAAACTGGACACTTGGATGGTGTGTTCATGCACAAAAGGGCACAAAGACTCAAATTCTTATGTGAACGCAACGACAAGGTACATTCCCTCCCACCAAGGCTGTTGCCAAGATGATAAACGTGTACTTCAATTTGGTACTTAGGTTGGGTTGACCCTGAGCAGCAGCCAAACACCCAGCCAGCCTCAAGCTCTCTCCCCATTCCCATGGAAGGGAAAGAAAATAGTCAGAAGGCAAAAAGACTCATGGATTGAGATATAGACAGTTTAATAAGATGGCAAAAGTTTAATAAGACAGATTTTACATGCAAGCCAGACAAAATAAAGAGTTAATACATAGTCTCCCATGGGCAGGTGGATGTCCAGATATTTTTCACATATCCATAATGCTTGCTTGAGAAGACAGATGTCATCACCACAATGTCCCCATCCCAGCAATGTCCCCTTCCAGCCTCTTGCCCATCCTAGCCCACTGGGCTTCTAGGGGTGAGGGAGCTGGAGAGAAAGCCATGATACTGTGCAAGTGCTGTTCAGCGGTAGCCAAAACACTGATGTGTCAACAACACTGTTTAACACAGTTGCAGAGCCCTGCGCCCTACAGGCCGCTGTGAGGAGCATCAGCTCCATCCCCACCAGCCCAGACCAGCACTGCAATTGCACTGCAAATACTGGGAACAGTGAAGGCACAGTAGAACCACTGCTGCCCTACCTGTTGAATTTACCAATCTCTTTTCTTTGCAGGTTTTCTTTGCCTCCGTGCGGTCAGGTGGAAGCAGTCAAGTCTATTTCATGACCCTTGGCAGGACTTCACTTCTGAGCTGGTAGAAGCAGTGGGATTTGGAGAGGAATTGCTGACATCCAGAGTCTGAGATCTTCATAACTTGGAATTATTTTCAACTGGAGTACAGACCTGCACGAGTGCAGCACTCGGTGTAAATGTGTGTGCAGGCATCACTGGTGTTAGGTTTCTTTATGTTTTTTCAACTGAGGCTGCAATGCAGCTGGTGCTGTAAAGATATTGCCATCAGGTGCTACAAAGTCTTTGAGATTTGGGATCACGCTAGAAAGCTACAGGTCTTCTTTTCCCTTCAGCTCCAGGATTCCTAGGATTTGAAGGACTCTGTTTGTTAGTGTTAAAACAGAGGAGGGGGGAAAAAAGGAAGAAAAACCAGGCTTACCATGAACATGCTGTTTGTTGAGTGGACAGGAGGCAGGCAAGAGAAGGTGAGAAGTGGTGTAGAGAGTCAGACTGGCTGAAACAGAGGGCAGATCTAGTCTAGTAATGTTAACAATGTATTTAATTGACATTTCTTTTTTGTAATGTGACAATATGTGGACAAAGAGGAAGGTGCAGGTTTTAAGAAGTTAATATTTATAAAATGTGAAAGACACAGTGACTAGGATAACTTCTTCTTGGGGACAGGGAGGGTGGGAAGGGGCTTGGGGTGGAATTCTTAGGGTTTTTTTGTTTCTGCAGTTTTATTTTGGCCTGGCCAATAACTTTAGTCATTTTCTGTGTACCAGATGTTGCCTGAAACATGTGCAGGTGATTAAAAAAAAAAAAAAGGAAAAAAAATTTCATTTTCTATAATGATTCTGTGTTAGGCCAGAACTTGGTTATGTCACAGTATTAGCACTGCCTCAGTTAAAGGTTTAATTTTTGTTTAAACCTAGAAGTGCAACAACAGTTTTACCACAGTCTGCACTCGCAGAACTAAAAAAAAAAAAAAAGAAAAAAGAAAAAAAAAGAGAAATAAAATCCAAACTACATATGTTTATTTTTTTGTGCCTACCTCATTGTTTTTAATGCATAAAATAAAAGAGGTGGTTTAGTTTATACGTTTTTAGAAGAAAACCATTAATATCTAATTTAATACCAAATCTACCAGATTGAAAGGTTTCTGACTGTTATTGCATAGAAAGGTTCAGCAGGAGGAGAGAGTAGTCCATTGGGGCAATAGTTGTAGCGGTATGGCAGTGAGACACTGATTAATGTAATTTGCTTACAAAATTTGGTAAAGCAAGCATTTTTTAAACCAGTTTCATCCTTAATAGAAGTCTGAATTTAGCCTAAACCAGAGGTTTCACTCTTCTAACACATGGGCTTAGTAACAGGCAGATAAAAGTAACTAGGCTAGTTCTATAAATTGTTAAATGTTGTAGGAAACATTTTGGGGCGGTGATGTTTTTCTTTTTTAAGAATGCAATGCACTAAAACTCTTTTAAGAATGTAGTTAATACTGCTTATTCATAAAAACAGCGTATACCTGTGTTTAGATGTAAGATCCCAGCTCTGGCTTTTTTCCTTTCTTTTTTTTTTTTTTTAAGTCAGTTTTATTTTATGAATAAGTTCTGACATTTTTAATAAATGTCTTGAGAGTAATAATTTGTTTAGTGGTTACATGTTCATTACTTGAGAAATCTTGAGTGTATAATAATCTGTTGGTGTTGTAATAATGCACAGTGTCACGATTCAGCCATTTTCCTTTTTGTTTTCTTTTTTTTTTTTTTCCCTTAATTCCTTTGGTGGGGTACTTTGCTGACAGCTGCCTTAAGCTGTTCATTCAGTGAACAGGCTCTCAGTGTTTCATGGGCTTTGTCTTCTGCTGTGGTTAACTTTCCTTCATGGCATGACAGGTAGGGCTTTTTAAACACATATTCTTCAATTCAGTCAAGCTGATGGCTCGAGCAACTGGTCACACAATCAATTAAGAGCCAAGAGCACCGAGTGTGCAAAGCTCAGACTCAACAGACCCTTCTTTTGGTATCAAATCTGACTGCTGTAAATCCTTCAACCCCGGTCAGCGCTGCTGCTGAAGACTCTCCTTCGAGCATTGTAGACGGTTGAGAAGCGAGCGGTAAACGCGTACCTCCAGCGCGTGCGTGTGCACACAGCAACCCCCACTCCCCCACCCCCCAAAAAGAATCAAAACTCAAGAAAGCCTTACATTTGCTGGCGGAGGAATACCTAGAACTAATTTTTTTTTTTTAATTGTATGACTTTTTGGATAGTGTTGAAGGTGAAGGATGTGTTCTTTTCAGGCCCGGTGTGGTCAGCCAGAAGAACGATCAACCTTTTGTACTATAACGAACTAAAGGGGACTCGGAAATGCAGCGTGATGGTAGACATGGGTGTAATCACAGAGCTGCCCTGTAGTGTAGTTTGCCGAAGCTGATTCGATCGAATGTCAGTCTGCGTGATTGAAATCTTCCAGTGCTATGTGGTCAAAATTAATCTAGTCCTTGAAAGCTGATGCTATTCACCTAGAAGAAGATGCTCCAGTGCTGTAGGGATGCCCAGGTCATGGATATGTGCTGTTGAAGTTTTGAGGCTCCGGGGGAGGGGTGGAAATCTCCTTCCTTCAGTGGGTCTGCCCATCTGGCAACTTCTGCCTTCACAGAAGTGCCAACATGGCAAGGTAAAAACAGTATTACAAAACCACTTCATATACCAACACTGAACTCTTCAAACAGTGCTTTTGTAAGCAAAGAAGAAAAGAAAAGCTCCTAGGTTTAGTTTTAAGCTTTAATAAGTAATAATTTTCTGTATCTTTAAGTCAAAGTAACCCTAACTTGTATGACTGCAGTGTTTTTATTTTTTATCTTATGCACATGTTATGTTGGAGAAAATGTTTACAAAAATGGTTTTGTTACACTAATGTGCATCACATATTTATGGTTTATTTGAAAGTGATTTTTGTGGGTTTTTTAGTTTTTCATAGTAGTAGTAGTACACTTTTTGTGATTTATAACCCCAAACTCTGCTGATTATAAAAATGCTAAACAATAATACAAAATGACAAACTGCATTAAAATTACTAATCGTAGAACTGCAAAGCAGACTGGTGACAAGTAAAACACTCAGCCTTTTTTTTTGCAGTGCTATCTAACTTGTCTTCTGTGTATTATGGAAATTACTGTTTTTCCCCGTTTTTCCTTAAATAAAGTCAAATTGACACCTATTGTATGTGGAAAGTACTTTGAATATCTACTGGCTGCAGAAATCAAGCTGCATGTTGCCTAGTTGCATGTTACCATAAGAACAAAAGACTTATTGTCAAATCTCATAATTTTAGAGACTTTGACAATAAATGTGGGCTTTTGAGGGCATTTTTGTTGGTTTTTTTTGTTTTGGTTTTGGTTTTTTTTTGTTTGTTTTTGTTTTTTGGGTTTTTTTTTTTCTTAAAGCCCAATCTCCTGGTGCAGTTGCTCTTTTGAGAATTGCAGTTCTTGCTTTTGCAGAGAAAGGAGAGTGCAAATCTTAGAAATGCGAGTGTGGGCCCGGAAAGAAGTTGCACAAGGAGAGCTTGGGTGCGTTGTGAACGTGCCCTCCTGCCATGCTGCCTTCAGGCGTGTGGTTTTTGCAAGCTGGCATTGCTTATTGTCAAGAGTGCAACGAACAGCAGTGCTGAGCTGGACTCCTGCACCGCATAAAAGCATGGCTCCAAAAAGGCCAGGCTTCCCGAGTTGTAAGCCATGAATACTGAGGACGTTTGAAGCAAAGTTGCTGGTTTTGCCCCTGGGGTTTCCCTTGGGCTTTGCCAGTGTTTTTCCACCACAGGCTGTGTCTGTTTTCTGAAGTGGAGATAAGCAGTAGACGTTTCCTTCCGACTAGGCTGGTCTCTGTGTGAGGAGGAAGTCTGTGGTCCCAGACTTCTGCCTTTCCTTTCACTCTCATCTGCAGAAGGCATGGGATGTGGTGTAAGTTGAAAAATGCTTCAGGGTTTCATTTGCTTCCTATAGACAAAGGTATCTGAAATCCATGAGTCTCACAGCTCTTCCGCTTCTGCAAGGCTAGATACTGACTGAGCTTAAAAAACTCAGGACCAGCCAACTGCTGGTCAGGTTCCTGCTGGCTCTGCTCCAGTTGCTGCTTCAGAGCTGCTGGTTTTCCTCAATCATCGTTGACCCATTGTTAAATATGCTTAGGTGCAGTTGGGTGAGCACTGTTAGCTCCTCGTGAAGACAGATGTGAGCTCATGCTCATTCCAGTTTGCAGTAAGTAGATAAAAGCAGCAACCTCAGATGTGAGTTTTGGAGCAGGTGCTGGCAGAGGCAACGGAGAAAACCTTTGTGATTCTGTGAAGGAAGGCACAATTATGGTGACTTACAGTAAGAAGGAAATAAAAAAGATAAGAGCATTGGAAACCATGTAGCAGATCTCCCTCCTCTATGGAACTTGTATACGTAGCAGTGGTGAGAGAGACACAAATTTCTGCTTTGTAAGGGAGGGAGGTATGTCCATGGGGCAGAAGAGTACAAACTGCAGCAAAGGAACGTGTGCGTTTTAAAACTCAACAACTGAATTAGTCAAACCAGAGAAAGAAATGATCAAATGTCAAAATTGAAACAATTTTTTTACAACACTTTAAAAAATGCAAATTAAATACTAGTAAAGTGCAGAACAGTTACCCAGGAGATTGAAGCAACAAAAGTCCAAATTAGAGAAGGTAACAAGAGCCAGCCCTTTTCAGCAGTTTGCTCTGTTGGAAGTCATGTGCTAGGGCAATAGGATTGCATAGAACTGTAAATTAAGAAAGTCCTGTTTTGTGGGCTGCTACCTTTTGTGCAGAGACCTGGTTAATTATTCTGCTTGTATTCATGTTGTGGTCTGGGATGAGGGCTGTAGTACTGTTGAAAGAGACGGAAGTTTCAGAATCTTCAAATGCAAGAAGAGAGCTGATGGCAGAGTGGAGACTTGACACCGTGCATTCAACACAGGACTCTGAAGTCTCAAAATGCTCCTTGGCAACAAATGCAGTAGTAGTAATGGGACTTCATTTCCATCTTAGGGCCCCGTGCTTTGTGAGCTCCAGCATCTCAGCCCAAAGCTGTTTCTCTCTTCTAAAATCACTAAAGAAATGCTAGACTGAATTGTGCCACTTTGCCTAAGCGGTAAGGAGCAGTTGTCATGGCCAGCCTGGGTTACTTGCTGCTAGCTCTTACTTTGCCAGAGAATCCCAACCAGTCCAGCAGGGAAACAATGCTGGGAACTTAACTGTGGGAAGACTTATTTTGCCCATGAGCAATATGCTTTGTGGCCAGGATTCCAGCTGCAGGTGTCCCTTGCCTGCTGGACTATATTGGGGTGTGTGCTCAGCAGCTGTAATAATGTTCAACTGTACTGTCTTCCAGTATGTACAAATTCATTGCTGAGCTCCAGCACCCATATTTTGGCCTATTTCCAACCCATTCAAAGCAGGAAAGCTGGTAACAACTGTCTTCTTTTGACTTAACTTTTTTTTTAAAGTTTTTTTTTTAACACACTGCTGTGTTGGTGCTGCTTGGGGAGGGTGTGAAAATGCAGGGTCAAGCCAAAACTAGCACAGCCACTACAGCCACTTGGACTGCTGTGACGGCTACTGGTTGGAGGAATTAAAGGTGAACATCAGGTAATAATTGCAATCACCTAATTTTCACTCTTATGATCATGTGGCTCCGTGCAGCATACGCTCGTAAAGGCTAAAAACTCTGCCCCAGAAATACTGATAATCTTACTCTCCTTATCTCACTGGTTTATACAACTCTTGGTCTAAACAATAATAAACCTAGGAGAGAAGGAGGGAGGAAGGTGTTTCATTGTTTAAGAAAATAAATCTCTGAGTCAATCAAAATAATGCCCTTTTCCAACTGAGGAAATGACAGGGTGCTTTCTTTGTTAAATTCTAGTAGGAAATTCACTTTAATGTTTCACTCTCAGACTCTCTTGATTCTGTGGGGTATAAATATGTGGCATGGGAAAATCAGATTAATTTGTTCCAATTGCTGCATGTGGCTCAGATTTTATTTGCCCTCTGTGTGAAATTTATATTGCACAATCTCGTGTTTGTCATTCAGCTTAATTTGTCCATTAAAAGGTATTACCATACTTCCATTTTATTTTAATTTTTGCATCTCCTAAGCAATTTTGCCCAGACCATGTTGCCCATGGAAAAAAAAGGGCATTTCTGTCTCTGAGACAGCTGTTGGAGTGAAGGGATTATAAATACTGCTTGTGTTGGCTCTTGTCTCACTGGGAGGTTACAGACAATTTCTGGTAGAATCCTGTCAGTATAGTTAGCAAGACTCTAGTTTTACAAACAGGCAAAGCTGAAAGACAGAATAAATTATGTATTTGGCAGCTTTTAGTGAGTCAGAGGGATAGTTAGAAAACAGGTTTTTAGTTAAAGATTCTGCAAGTCAACCATTAAATCACCTTGGCCCCTTTGGGTATGGGTGTCTCCCTGGTATTGGGTGAAGGAAACAGAGTGTGGCCCACATGGTCACATTTCTGGGCCAGATGCTGACTAACCTTCTGGCCATTGAGACAGGAAGGCATTTAGCAAGGTGAGCTCTGTGAGAGAGCAAAGAGCACATTTTCTGCTTTATTGCAATGATTTTACTAATTTTTCTACCACTGCTAAAGGATTCATGTGCATGTATCTTGGCACAGAGCATGCTTACTTTTAACAAGGAAAAGTCCTGGCTTTTGGCAATTCTGTGTCTCCCACTGGTGGTGCCACCAGGCAGAAGCGGACCTGGGTCCTAGAAGAACCTTGTCAAGAGCTTTCTCAGCTTTATCTTCAGACATAACATGGACACAATCTAACCTCTCTTCTCCCAAGCACTCAGTTGAGTCCTAACCTCCACCTAACGCCGAAGTGTAATCCCAAACCTGAAGGCAGATTTCCCTCCATTATGGTCCAGGCTACACAGAGCAGTTGGCAAAGCCAGACTGGTGGGCACATACAAAAGCTCTGTCCTCAGAACTGTCTCTCTAGGCTTCATTAAGTGCTAGACCTACCCCAAAACCTTCTGGAAAATTCATATGGAAATTTTCTTGGTGTTTCGGTAATGAAATTAGCTGAACGATAAGAAGAGAGCACATACTGGCATAGAATGTTAAAATGCAAAATATGTAATTATAGACTCACAGTTGTAATGACTCTAATGGATATCAGAGACAAGTATAAAAGGAGAATAAATTATTTCAGGGCATAAAGAATCAGTTATGGGTAATTAAGCTGCAATTATCATTACTGTGCTGCTATGATAGGTTTTTTAAAACTAATTTTTCTAAAATGGAAAAATGCAAGTTAAGCATGAATTCATCTATTATTTGCCATTCAGATAAAAACATTTTTCTAGTGCTTTTCAAAATGTGCCAGTGATCACAGTTCTACACTAGTGAGAACACCAGGGATTTTTATGAAGTGATTGATTTCATGTCACACAGCTGTTCAATAGCATCATTTAAACTCATGTTCAGTGAAGTGCATAAACTTGTGCCCACTGCCAGTTGTGGAAGCCAACAGTCAGGTTTCAACAGAGCTCTTGACATGCTTGAGATGAAGGGATTTGGTAAATCTAAAATCCAGGGCTCCAAATCAGAGCAAGGACATCACAGCTTAGAGTGGCCAGCATTGCTCTTGGTTCAGACTGCAGTGCTGAAATGGCTGAACCTGGAAATCGGCTCCTGAAAAGCTGCAGTTTATGAAATTGAGACCAACACTCATTGGAGTCACCTTGCTTTAAAAGGGCCCTTGTAAAACATGTCAGGTGAGTATGTGCTCCATGAGCAGGTGTGGTGTGGGAAGGATCAGTAGTTCTGCTCATGAGATCAGAGACCTGAGATGGCAGTGGCATTACAATGAGCCAGGAAGGCAGTGGGACACCTTCTCCTCCTCTTCAGGCACTGAAGACTTTGCAGCTGGGGAGGAGCTCCTTACTGGTACCAATGTACAAATTCAGGTGTTAGAAGTGACAACCCAAAATGTGGATAGAGGACAGCTTTGCCTGTATTGCATGGTAACCTGCACAAAGGAGCAAAGAAATGAATTGCAGGTTTGCTCCTAGCACCATATCTCTATGGATGACCCAAAGCAGGAACATTTGCTGAAGAATTACTTTGAGTTCCTAAAGCCTTCATGTCCTTTGGTATTCTGGTTAGCTTCCTGCTGCTGCAGTGGAAATGTTGGGGTTCCCAGGGAGGTGGGGTTGTCTCAGATACCTTGGACTTCTGGAACAGAACTGCATGCTTGGGTTTAGGTACCCACATCCCATCAGGGGGCTTTTTTGCATGACTGCAGTGACTAAATTCCTCCATGCAGGGCTCATCATCTGCTGCATATGTTTTTAAAAAAGGATTTTTTAACAATTCTGAAAATTTGGAATATACCAGGGTCTAATGTTCCTAACTTAATCCAGACACCTCTTTCAAATGTTCAGCATTTGTAGACTAATCTTGAAGAGCCACATCCACTCTACAACAGATAGTCCTCATAAGAGTATTCAAAAACTTTCTTTATCATCATTAATTAGTTTGTAGCCTTATGTGTACCTTGATAGTATCTGAAGTACAGATTACATCAATTTAGTATGATTCAAAAATGAAAATGCTCTATACTCCTGTTGAGATAGAATTAGAAGCATTTTTTTTATTATCCTAACTTGAAATTAAGAACAAAAGGTTACATTTATTTTTTGCTTTACAGAAGAGAATTTAAAAAGCATTTTGTTTCAGAAAATTCAAAGGAAGACATTGCAGTATTTGGCCAAAAATAATTTCTTCATTTCTAATAACTAATATTTTGCTTTCCATAATAACCATTAGGATATCATTATGCTAACTCTAATTTGAATTCTAAAGGTATTTTCATGTTGCTGAATTCATTATCCCTATACATTAAGTTTTGAATTGAAAACTTCTCTCATAGCCCAGCTCACAAAGTTTGTCTCCAAGGGAACTGTGTTATATCAGGTTACATTTGCATTTTTTGAGGTGTTAGGTATATGTATAAAACCCCACATGCTGGATAAAAGTGCTTTTTAAATTTTATGCCATTGATTAAGTATTGCACAGTGTATCAAACAAAATATTCTGTCTCGGTCAAGCTGACCTCCTCTTGCCTTCCTTGACCAGAGTATCTATTTCATAAGAATAGCATTTTTTTCCCCATGAGAAATATCAGTTAAATAGCAAATTAATTTTGTGATTAAAAAAGAAAAGACTAGGATGGAGAAGGCATAGCCTGTTGTGATTTTTATATATGAAGCACTGAAGTTCTATCCAGCTGGCTGAAGTTTTCACTCCTGAGCTGCCCCGTCTGCCCCAGGGGAGAAGCCTCTCATTTTTGTCAGGCCATGTCCCCCCGAGATCTCAGACTTGTGGACAAACAAGTGCCAGTCACCCATATTTTGGGTAGGTGCCTCAGAGTGTTGGTTTTTGTTACAGTGCCTGAGAGTTGAGGCAGAAGGGGGAAAGCATCGTCAACTCAGAGATTCTGCCAAGCCCTTCCCAGGTGCACTCAACACAAGCAGTGAGAAGTCCTTGGGGTTCAGCCGTCTGTGTCTCATTGAGGGGGAGCCACAAGGGGGCTTGTGGCAGATAATTAGAGAGGAGATACAAGCTGGTTGTTCTGTAGGGAAAAAACAAGAACAAAAAGAGGTTTAGGCTGAAAAGGAGAAAAAAGTGTTACAGTGCTATACTGTAGAATCAGTACCTACAATGGTACTGGTTGTCTGTTTTTCATGCTTACCTTTGGAAGAGGATTTATTCACTGCTTTTAATGTGTCTTCTTCCTAAAGGTGCATGGTCTTTATTTTCTGAAGACAGTACAAAAGATTTTCCCACAAAATTCCATTTGGGAGCCTTTAAATAGCAGTTAATTGCATCAGTGATGGTGTGGGAGGTGGGCATAACCACTCATGCCACATGTGGGCAAAAGGAGCAGATCCTTTGTGTTCCTGTGGCACATGCACATGGGTTTATGAATCAAACAGGGCTTTATTCAGCTGTCACAGGTGAATAGACAGATCACACTGTCACAGAGAATGTCTCACAATTTGAGTTCTTAACTGAAATCAGACCAATGTATTGTTTCCCTGGGATCAGTTTGCAGCTGAGATTCACTGCAGCAGTGAAAAAAGTGAAGCTGTTATCCTCTTTTTGCCCCACTTCTGTAAATAGAACCAATCCTTTTAGCTTCAGTTTTGTTTCTAGTCATGAAGACCATGGTGTTCCCATTCCTGTAACTGAAATGGCTGAAAGAGCTCTTACATCTTCTTTCTATTCCTTTGTGATAACAGCTCTGGGGGACAGAAAATGTGATTTCCTAGTATATGCGAGATGCTTACATGACGAGGTCAAATATATAGGAACTGTCTGGAGACACCTGGGAGAAGCAGTAAATATGCCAGTGACTGCATGCCAGTGGAGCTGGATGCTGCCCAGAGCTGTGTCCCACAGCTGGAGGTCACAGGGTCTGGGTAAGCTGGTGAGGCTCTGCACCTGGTGCTGCACCTTGGGGCTGGCCAGGCTGGGTGCCATCAACTGGGGGAAGCTCCCGTCAGCAGATCCCATGGCTGGGTGAGACCCATTGTTCAGGATCTTCTCACACCTGGCTGCATCTGCAGCAAGAGATGCAGCTTTGTTCTCTCTGCCAACAATGCCTTGAGGCCCTGCTGGACTCATTAACTTCTCAGAAGTTTGAGAGGCTTGTAATTTTGCAGAAGCTGTAAATTCAGTCTCATTTGAAGAAGCGTTAATATTTCTGTTCTCTTCTGCTTTTATCAGCTTCTTTTTTCCCCCTGCTCTCTGTTCTTCCTTCTTTCCTTCCTGAACTGGCTATCAAACTTCTGTTTCTGCCAAAAAGCAGTGTTTGTTTTGCAAAGTAATGGGTTGAAGCAACACACTGGAGATTCTTTTGTGGATGCAGCTATTGCTACCTCTAGCAAAGACACAACTGTGTGGTACTGGGATTGTATTTCTGTACTGCAGTGTGTAACTGTGCACATATTCTGGTGCAAACTGTCCCAAGGTGGGCAGACACTCCAGCTTTCAATCAAACAGCTTCAGGCTGCAAGCAAAAGAGTATTTTCACGTAGAGGTGAAGCTGCAAAATGTTTCCCTCTTGTCTGTGGAAGTTTTGATACTCTGTAGATTTAATAACAGCCTGCAAGATCTGCAGTGAGATTGAAGGGAATCTGCAAGAGACCGAGAACCAGATAATGGAAATATTGTGTTTGATTTTATGCAGATTTCTGAGTTTTACATTGTGGTCACTCTTCCAAATCCAGGTCCCAGACATACCAGCTGGTGGCTCAATGTTTACAAGCAGCATTGTCTTAGCAAGTGCCTTGCAAATTGCAGAAAACATAAGTGCTGCAGAAACAGGAGGACCTCTCCTAGCAAACTGCAGCTGGGACATTTGCTCAGCATCAGAAGTATAGATGTGATGATTAGAAACATGGCTTAATGGTGGATTTGGCAGTGTTAGGTTTAAGGACTCAATGACCTTAAGGGTCTTTGTCTGCCTAAATGATTCCATGATTCTAAGAGGTGTTGAGCAGGCAAAACCTAAATCTTGTTTCTAAATTTGCCATCTATTTGTAAAACGTGTATCAGCAAATGCTATACTTTCATATTCACAACTTAACTTGGTTTCAAGTTGACTGTGGTAACTCTGAGGCTTGACTAATGAATTTTGTAATAGCCACCTTCACTACTTTGGGAAGTGTCTATGCTGACATTTCTCACACACCAAATGCAGGGGCCTAGAAATTCCTTTTGGATTTGAAATATGGTGCTATTAAGCAAGCTCATTTTCTAACTTCTAATCACACCCTAGGAAACATCATTCTTGTGAACATGTGGCCATCAAATTCTTGTGAGGATATGGCCATCATAAAAGTGCATCGTTTCTTTCCTGTAAGATCTAGGATGAGTTCATATCTCTCAGTGCTTGCTGGCACTCAGGATAGCTTCTTGTGGGAGTTTTGTGCAATGGAAGTAGATTGGGAGATGCTCAAAAGTCTGAAGCTTGCAGAGGCAGTGGCAGTAAATATTTTTTGGAAGCTGTCATGGTCAGAGATAAAAAAAATAAAATGTGTCCTTTTTGGGTGAGTAACATTGATGCTATGCATGTAAATACTTGTAATTGTGATGCCCCAAATCTGCTTCTTGCAATATCTTGACTACTCTGTATGGGACAAACGTTTCACTTCCCCCCCCCTCCGCCCCGAGTTGTTTGGATGAGCATGTGAAGATAACCTGCTTCAATCCATAATCTAGACAGGTTCACATCTCAGGTGAAGAAGGCTTCATTGCTATTTTACAATAAGAGGCTGTGAATCTCACCTTGGAAATTTTATCGATGACTGTATCCATTCTCAGATTCATTAGATTTTAATGTATAAGCCTACTATAAAAAGGCCTCCAGAAAACCCAGAATTTCATCCATCCACAGTTAAAAAGCAATTAGATTAATTCCAGCACTCGGTATACCTGCTGCGGTTTTCCTAAAGCAGGGAGACTTTTCTTGGAAGGACCTGTGTCACTGCTATACTGCTGCTTTGATGATTATTTCAGGCAAACTCCTAGTAATGGATAGAAGGTAACAATCCTTTTGCAGTAGAAATATGGCACATTTTTAATGTACAGTCTTAGTTGATTGGTGGAATTATCTCCTTACTGCTTGTTTTTAAGATGTGTTGTGGCAAGAAGTTTCAAGAGAGAAAGCTGGCAACCATGAAAATTCATTTGTGGCACAATGATATTTTTCCCTTCATACTGGTCTGAGACTGGTGGAACAACACTGCCTGCAGAAGTTGATAGGGAACAGCCTCTGAAAGAGACATTGGGTAAGACTGGAGACATCCTCTTAACTTTTCCTTTAGCTTCTTCTTTCTGTCCCTTCAAAAACGCTCCAAAACCCAAACACCAAAACCTCCTCAGTTTTTGTCTAAGTGCTATCATTTACATGCATTAGGAACACATGTCAATGTCTTCATCTGCTAAGAGATTAAAATTCTCACTTCACTACACTTAAGAGTTTCAGCCTACTTCATCTGAGTATGATTTAAGTGACAGATCTATCCATCTTGGAAAGGCATTGTGTCTAATTTTGCTCAGGAGAGCAGGCGATCTCGTAATGTTTTGACTTTAAGTGCTGCTCGCAGGCTGCTATAGCACCCAAACACTGGCAAGCCCTTTGTGCATTCAGCAGAATGCATCGGTGGTTGTATTTCTTCAAGGTTTGAAATGGTTTGTAGTCCATTTTGCTGTCATTTACCAAAGGGGTCCCTTTGAGGTACAACAATCTTATGTTTTGTTCTCTGCTAAGTCTCTGATCTCCAGATCTAGGAACAGGCAGGTCTGCTAATTCTTGAGTACTGTAGAACTGTGAGTGTGTAATTTCTCAAGTTAATTTTGAAATAGTGCAAGTGTAAATGTCAATATCTTTTCACATAGATACATTGCACTTTTTATATTGCTTTACTTATTACAGTTTTATATGACTTTTTTATTGCAAGAGAAATTATATTAAGCTTACTTATGATCTTTAAATGGTACTGCAGGGAAATCAAAATGCTGTGTAAATATACCCTGCTTAGAGACCTAGACTCTTGCTCATTGAGAGAATATGTCTGAATTCTTCAAGAACTGGACTTGGGCAAGCAGGTCTGCCTGTACTTGACTGAGTTACCCCCACTGTCACCTTTGGCTTGTGCAGTGCTGGAATGCGTGGTACTGGGACAGGGGCAGATCTTTTCAGTGCCCAGATCTGAGGTTGTTTAGGCCAAATGTCTCAGCTTGAATCTTCTCAAGTTAACCTTCTTGCATAAGGTTGTGTGAGTAAACAGAGACAAGAATGGACTTGTTTTCCCCCTCAAGTCTGTGATGGTGTGTTGGGACTTAAACTGATGGGCTGAAACTCACTTATTTTACCACTGTTTGAAACTAATTTTAAGAACTGATGCATTTGAGGCATATATAAAGAAAGTACACATCCTTGAAGTGAACAGCATGTGATATGTGAAAGAAGAGGAGGGAACGAGCAGCTAAAAAAGGTAAAGTTAGCAGTGTAAGTGTCATTGGGCACAGACAGATGGATACCAGCTGTCTTTTTGGTAGATACTAAGATATGCTGTATGAACTGAGAAAGAAGAATGTACTTTAACTGAACACTGCTAACCCTGTAGAACAAAAAAGATGAAAATTAGATTTTATATTTTTTAAATAAATAGGGCCATATTCTGTGTAAAGTATGCTTTTCTTTAATGTTCAAATGGGAAGATATTTCAACCTGTTTTAGTTTCTAGTGATGGTGAAAAACCTCTGGATTCATGATAAAATGAATATTTATTATGTATCACAGATGGAGAAGAGAGCTGTTATTTTTGGAGCCGGAAAAATAAAATTAGTTTGGAAGCATGCCACGATGTGGAGCAAATTCATTGTCATATTTATTAGGAGAAAATTATGCAGGTAATGTTAGTTCCAATAGATGTCCTGCAAATGTCATAATTAATAATTTGAGCTAGGTTCCCAAACTCCTCTATCCTAGGGACTGCAGAAAAAAATTGAAAATATACATTAGCAAGCCACATTAAACTTTAAGACATGAGTTATTATAATGGCCATTTGGCTTGGTTTCTTGCAGGAAGGATTTCCAGGAGTGAATTCTAAATGTTCTAGGGTGCTCTCCTCTTATCTCACTCCACAGCATTACTGACTTGCTCTACTTGAAAACTGGATCATTTCAGCCAGGGTGAGCTTTTAGTTGTCAAAATACCAGCAACCATATCAAAATCAAATTTGTAAAGAGGAAGCAAGCTGAAGCTTCTTGATGTGTGGCAATTCTTCCGGAACAGCGCAGGTGACACGCAATCTTGGACAGCCCCCAGGGACAGCAGATCAATGAATACTTGCAAGGAGATGTTGCCTAAGTAACCACAGTCACAAGGTCATATTTCACAAGAGTATTTTCCTATTACTTGAGTAGTAGCGGGATGCTCTTGGTATAGGGAGCTCCGGGTACCTCATGGCTACCTCTCTCACTAGAAAACCTGAGGGCTACAACTTCATAAGCCAGAGTGCAAAGCATGAGGTTTGGCATGGGCTGAATCGGGGGTGCAAGGGCTGAACTGTTTTCAAACATGATGGTGCCATCTGCACTTTCATCTCCACCCTTGTGCTGGAGCAGCATAAGGTTGTGTGAGTGGTGCATGTACAGTATGTTTTGTTCTGCAGTCGCTGTCCGTAGATTCCATTTCACCATCTCCCACATGGGCACAGATTGCTGATCAGTGTTGTGTGTTCTCGTCAGCTGTCTTATTCCTGCAACTCCAGTGTTCTGCAAACAGGTCCTGCAAGTTCTGACTGTTGGATGCCCTATGACAGATTACAAGGGTCTTTAAAAGACCTGGAAGTGCTTTCTATTACTTTATTAGGGAGCTTTTTCCCATGCGTATATGTGTTGCTTTTTCTCCTGATGGTCCAGAACACCTTTTGTTCTTGTCTTACAAAGCCTCTTGCTAGCAAAAGAGTTAGCTATTTCCTGGGTTAGCTGCAGAGTGTATCTATTCATGCATTTTCAGGGCAGAAAAGTAGAGACCCTTGTGATCCTTGCTGAACACTGCTGAGAAATATCTTCATATCACAGGACCTGCTGGCTGCAATGTGGGCAGCCTTCAGGGGTGAACCAGGTTCATGGCTGAGAGGCTTTTCTACAGTGGTGCAAAGGTGGAGACAGAATGATGCAGTAAAACTCTTCATGGGAACAACAGCCCCTCCTGCATTTGTACCACTCTGTGCCTTGTCTGTCTCCTGCATCCTGGCCTATTTCCTCATGACCTACCTTTTCTTGTGGCTGTATCAGTAGGTAATTTGCCTCTGTACAAAATCCCCCACTGAAATATGTGATCTGGTTATAGCAGCCTGGAGATGACCGATAAGGGCATGGGGAGGACACAGGTCTGCAGAGAGGTGAAGGCTGTGAATTCAGTTCATGAGCATGTGCAGTTTAAGGGATGGACAAGAACATGTATCAGAAGCACATAAGAAGTTGGCTCATAGTGTAGATGAATTTGCATCCACTTGCTGCAAGTGAACTTGTTCGTATCTAGAAAGGTTTGTTTCTGAAAGGGGCTTGATAATGTGCATGACAAGGTTTGCAAACTCTGCATTTTTGTTTATTGAACATGGAACAGCTGAACCCAAAGCCACGTGACCTTACCCGTGGCAGATCCCAAATGAGGCATAAGGTGTGTTGAAAGCCTCTTCAGTTCATTATTCCTCCTATGCACCAGCTTCTGATGAAAAGCCCTCTTACATAAACATCAAATTTGGCACATTAACAGAATCCTTTCCTCAAGGTGGTATTTCTTCATCTTCGCAGAAAGTACAGCCTTAAGGCAGAGCTCTGCCAGGAAGTTTTCTTCATTACAGCATTACAAGGTTTTGAACGGGTCAATTAAGTAGAGTCTTAATATTGCTAGCTGCACACATTGTTAAGAAAACACTGAGAGTCTCCCTTTGGCAGATTGCAGTGCCAGAAATATTCAGACCTTTCCTCTGTTCCACAAAGCCTTCAGAAATAAGAGTGATTTCATGAGGATATACTAGAAAAATCATATTCTTCTTTTACAGCAGTTATTTGGAACAATGAAGAAGTAAATTTATCCTAAGACAAAGAGACAAGTGGTCTGAGCAAGGTCTAGAGGGTGCTGTCCTTGTTCTGATGGTTTTGTGAATGCTGAGCTACAGGGGCCCTGCCAGATACTGTCAGCCCCTAATAGACATGATGTCATCAGCAAGATCACTAATGGATTTTAATCTAAAATGACTCAGCACTTCTGCTACTGAAATTTTTAATGATGGTCTATTATATAAAGTAAATACTTCTTAGTATAGCCCTTGGGTTCTCCCTACACATGTAAATAACACTAAAATGATATTAGTTGTGTTAAGAATAAGTAAACTTTTTCTGGCTGGAGTTTTGTTGTAAAATAGCTTTGAGTTATCACAACCATTTACCAATTACATGGAGGAGGTTTGGCCAGATTACTGTGGTGTCCCTACAGAGCACAGCCACCACACTGTAGCTGTTCCACTTTGCATGGGGCAATGGAAAAACAGATTGCAGAAAAACAGCCCTGCAGGGCTTTCTTGTCTGCCTTTCTTTTGGGGACTTTTGCAATTTGCATACAACCCTTTTACCTCAGCATGTGACAGTCCCTAAATTTCTCTGTGTATGTCTCTAATATATTTTTTCTTTCTCTTTGTCTCAATCTATATACTGTATAGAGAGAGTTGCCAAGAAGTATGTGCCTTCTTACTGATCTGTTATCTCCAGTATTTCACTTGGATATTTAAAAGTCCAACAAAAGGTCCTGTGGCTTCTGCATGGGACATGTAATTTCAAGCCTCTCATCTCAGGCCAGTATCATAAACACATCATGAAACAAGCAGTGGCTCTGAACCACTTAGTGCCATGTCGTTGCTGTGCAGAGCTGCCATTAGCAACTTCAAGGAAGCCAGCAATGGTTAAAGTTCCTAACACTGCTGCCATACCATTATGATATGAAGTGGTTAAATTTAGTTCCCCTTTTTTTTTGCCTTTTTTTCCCATAGCTATGGTATCAAGCCAAGAGCTAGATCCATTATTCATATACCCTGCTGAAACCCTTCTCCCTGGGATGTCTACTCACAAAACTTGTGCATTAATCAAAGTAGTAACTTGTAAAGGTCCTGGGATCTTTCAGCTTTCTGCAGAGACAAGGGGAATGGCTCAGCACTTATGAACTGGCCTTAAAGTGCAGCGCTCTACTGGACCCCTGTGAAACAAATGCCTCTGAGATAACAGGTCTTGGAAGCTACAGCCAGAAGGACCAGCAGGGATCTGGAGTTTTATTTAGAAGGAAGGCTCCCATCCAGGAATATTTTGAAGGAAAACCCACCCACCAGTTTCTTGCAAAGTTTAATGAAAGTTACTCAAATTTTTCTGCAAATGGTACAGCCTTCCAATCAACTAAGTCTGAATGAAAACTCTTCCAGCTTGTAATTAAGGAAAATTTGCATAGCAAAGCAATACTATTGTTAAAATCTATGTTTTTTATTTTCAAAATCTGATTGATAGCAATGATTTAAACAAATAACATTCAATATTGTTTTGTGTAAAATCCTCCCAAAGTCTAAAAACGGTTGCTGCAATGATAAGTTCCCTTTCAACCTGGTACAGAACATTGTGTCCTAGAGAAGGGCATAAGTAAGGGCATTTGAGGGCGGAAATCCTCCCAAGATCAGTTTTGCTACCCCATGTGTATTTGTACTCTAGTTACGTGGTCAGCTGTTAGAACATTCCAAGCTTGGCTGATGGTAACCATTTTTATTAAAACAAATGTGTTCATTAACCTGAATAATGATACAATATCTGACTTTCTTCAGTGCTGCATAGTGTGTGTCCACCAGCTGAACAGATAAAAGATAAAAAGATGGACTAGGCCTACCTGCTTTTTATTGCAAGCAAGTGTGGTCTTGCAGCATCACTTGGTTGCTTTTGTATTTCTTTTTTAGTACAATGGTGTGTCATTGGGATTGGTTCTATTTCTTCTGAACTGATCAGATTTCTCCTAATTCCCATCGTCGAATACACTGGTTCTTCCCTGCCTCTTCATTTAGAAGCAGTATATGTTGAATCTTCATTTATTTGTAACTCTCTCTTCCATTATATCACAGATCCAGAGCAAGTCTTGCTCAATTTTTTCTTAAGCAACCCTTGATGCCAGTCAGAATTGCTGGTCATTGTGACACTACACACAGGACAAGCCCAAAGAGAGAATGCCAAGTGTGACTGCAACTTTACCATCTCTGTTTCTATACTGTATGTACTTTCATGCATTGTCTCCCACCCCAGCCTCCTCCAAATCCTGTGATAACGAATTACACATTCATGTAGTGGAGTAGAGAACAAATACCTCGGGTAATTGTATCTGCTACGTGTATTTCATATGACTGCTTCTTAAGTGTGTGAAATATACTTGCGTGTCAGAAGGACAGTAAATCTAAGACAAATGGAAGATTTACTGCCTGCATTACATAAATGACTTCATCTTCTTGGTGAAACAAATACTTGATTCAAGAACATGTAATAAAAAACTAATGTTTAATATTACCCTCCCAGTACACCTACAATAATGTATGATCAGTACCGGCTCATTTTTTCCTTTATCATAGACCATATATTTGTCACTGTTTTTCATAACTATGAAGTTACTTTTTACCTACTAAATTTAAGTTCAGCCAACAAAAAGGCAATTCTGAACAAAAATCTTTGTCATCTGTTTTTCTCTTGCCTCTGAAATCCCTATTTGCTGGGTTAGCTGCTTAAGCCAAGCACCATAACTGGTTTAGAAATTTTCTTTTGTCCCTGTTGTTCTGGCTCATGTAACTCTATATGATTTCATGATCCTCAACTGGACACAGTTCCTCCTCTGTCTGCTGTTACTGTGGGCTTTTTGTAATGACTGTTGTGTTTTTAAATCCCTCAACACTTCTCACATGAAAGACCACAGAGCACACTATGTTTTTTCATACATAAAAAAGACTGATCATTGCAAGCAAACACTATTATTTTGGAACTGGTGGAAAGGAAAAAGCTAGTCAGCAGTCTCAGGTTTGCTTCTTTCCTAGCATGTCCCTAGTGCCCCTACTGACTCACTGCCTATGGTCTGAGAGGATGCCAAAGCAGTGGGAAACGTCTGCTTGCTGTTTCCCTGGGCATTGCTGGCTCCCAGCTAGCCCTGCCTCCCAGCCATGACATGGAGAGTGACTGTGTGCCTTGCCTGGAGCCCTGCACTAAGGTAGGTGCTGTGTGCTCTAGGCTTGCTCCATCGGAGCGGAGGGGATGGATGGTAGCTTGGGAAAGAAGCAGGAATCTCAATATGGTTGTAGCAAGCTGGGGGTTGGTCTCTTCTTCCAGATAACAAAGGCCAGCATGAGAGGAAATTACCTCAAGTTGTAGCAGAGAAGGTTTAGATTAAATATTAGGAAATATTCTTCACTGAAAGGATGGACAGGCTTTGGAATATGCTGCCTAGGGAAGCAGGGAAATTACCATCCCTGGAAGTGTTTAAAAGGTGTGTGGATACGGCACTTGGGGATGTGGTTTAATGATGAGCATGGTGCTGCCCTAATGGTTGATCTTGGTTTTTTTTAAGGAAAAAACTTTAGAGGTTTTTTTCCAAACTGAATGGTTCTGTGGATGGCCCAGATTAGAAAGATAGAGGGGCAGCAATATTGGGGCCCTGCTATGGTCCTCTTGGCATGCCTTTTCCATCCCCAGTGTTGCTGGACCCCTAGGCTCTTTTACTCTCTGATCCCTAATCCTATCCCTGATCAAAATTCAGCATATCTGTGCACCATTTTATCCATAAGAGAAGCAAGAGCAGTAAGAGATTTTTAAACAAATTTTTAATGTCATTTGAGAGATGGACTAGGATGCATTGAATTTTAGACTGTCACTATTTAGTAGTTTAGATTATCCTCTTCACTTCAGTTTACAGGGAGAGAAATATAGTTTTACTGATATTTCAATAAACTCAGCTTTGCAACAGTACTCCATCACTGCTTCTCCACACAGCATCATATATCAAGTAGGCTGTGCCCAGGGATGGTTTTCTACTTTATATACAATCCAGCAAACACCACTTTTTCAGAAATAATTTCTTTATTTCACCAGTCTATGGCTGTGCACAGACACTCTGAGCCTCTCAAGATGTTACTTTGTCCCTTGTACTCTGTTGATTTCTACACTGAGGGTCTCCTCCTCCTGACCTTTCCAGCTCTTGAGAGTATAATTATTTTTCAAGCCTGCTTGCAATCTATTGCAGTGAAAGTGTCTTTGGAAATCCCAGGAACGTGTAGAGGTGAGACAATCTGTAACCCAGCCATGGCTGCTCTGGCCAATCTAGCACTCCCTCATGACATAGTGGATCCCTTGGCGCATCGCCTTCTGCTTCTCCCACTTAGTCATACACAACTGGTGTATGTCAGCACTTACTCCTCTGGCTAAGCACACAAATTCCCATATTCTTGGCATCTGTTGTGCATTGTGCGAATCCCTCTGTTTAGTCTTTCTCTTTATGTCCCAGTTATTCGGTGAGTCTCAGAGTCTGGAGAGTTCCTTTTCTTTCCTTTCCTTTTCTGTGCTCCTCAAGACCCCATCTTGGAACAGTGCAGGGTATTTTAAATTATTAAAACCAGGTTTGTTCATATCAATAAGCCCAAGAACATGTGTTGGTGCAATAGTTGTGGTTCACTTTGCATCTGCTTGCCAGCCAGCTTTCAACATTCAATATTTCTTAATGCCTTGTTACCTTATTCTTATGTGAACCAGAGAAATTTTCTTCAGTTTTTAATTGCATAAAGTTCTCTTAGTCAAGCTGGATAACAGAATAAATAACAAAGTCAAAGGGATTGCAGTTCTTGGATGCCAAATGTTATCAGCCACAGAGCCACTATAACAGGGTAACAGGCGAGACAGCAAAACCTGGGAGCTTCTATAAGAACCTGGCGCATTAGCTGCCTCTTGTAGAAATGGTCATTTCTACATCCCCATTCCACAATGCCTGAATTTCCATTTCCCCTTCCATTGACCAGAGATAATGAACAGACACACCTTGCTTGTGGAGGCCTTTTGAAAGTGTCTGTTGCAAGGAACTTCTAGAACACTAGATATTTCTTGATATTTTGATTATTTTATTGGCGTGACCAAGGACAGCAAAATCCGCCCAACTGCAGCAAGGCACTGTGTGCAGCCCTGGTGTGGGAAATATCTAACTTGTGAGATGAGCAATGAGTGAGACATATGGGGAATAGTCTGGTCTTCAAGTTAGGAATTTCACAGCTATGCTCCAGCATCTCGAGCAGTATAAATGAATCATCAGCAGAGCGAAACCACAGAATGACACCAGCTTCCCTAAGAGAGTCTCTCTCTATATATTGCTGCTAGACTTGCACATTTCTGTTTATAAATACTCAGTGATAGCTAACCGCAAAACAACGTGGCCTTCTCAGCAGACACCTACTAAAAAAAAAATTAAATTCTTGTTCTGTCTTTCATTTCTTCCTGAGTTATTCTCAACCAGACTTTTGCACCTCCAGACAAACAATTGAAACTTGAGGTCCTCATACTGTTGCGTGTGATCAAGATATTTTCTGGATAAAAAGACAGCCAGGGTAGAACTCTTCTGAAGAAAGCTGTTGAAAAGTGTTGATCCTCGTTAGATGCATCTGATGATATTAGTCTAGCTAATATCCTGCAGTCCTTCACTTGATTGCCCTGTTCTTTAAGGCCAAAATTGCCACAATTCATAATCCTTTTCTTACTCCTTCTCATGAGCCTGGAAACCATAATTTGCCTCTAGCTGTTACTTCTTTATACCCCATTGCAAGAGAGCCTTAATGTAGACTGTCACACTAAAATGGATGTTATGAGAGGAAAGGGGAATCAGAGCACATTTGTGATTCACCAGCGATCTGGGAAATCACAGAAGATTTATGTTGTCCATGAAGAGCCTGCAAAACCACAAAATGTGAAGGTTGTAATTATGTAGCTGCTGTGGAATTATTTAGCTGCTGAATATGCTGCAGTGCACCTTTTGTTATCCATGAAAATATTTTACTTGAGGTAGCGTGTGAAATAGTCATGTGAAGACACGAGTGTATGCAACCTACCATTCGTCAGAAAAGGGGAAAATTAGTCATATATTTAGCAGTCACTTCCCCTTTTTTTGGGAAATCCAAACACATATTTTCTCTCTGTCCATGCCCCTGTTTCTCTTATCCTCACTCTACGGAAGGAAAGAAAGTTGGGTCTGAAACGTTATTTGGTTTTGACACAAATCTGATTGGGCAATGAGAGACAAATTTCCACTGTGTGTTGAGCTCAACTCTATATAAGGTCCTCACTATAGGAATTTTCAGTCTGATAGCTTCATTTCATGAGATGCTTATGGCTGGAAGACTACAGAAACACAGGTAAGTGAATTTGATTGAAATTTGGGAATGAAAACCTTCCTTAAATCCTCAAATGGTATAGGGCTTATGGAGATTGTTAGTTACTGAACCAAACGGACCAGAAAGCTGTGAACAGAATAACCAACTATTTTTGCCAGGCAAAGGATCTGAAGAGAGAGAAACTCACCTGTTACAGGGTATTGATGTGAACCATGAGACTTGTTACTGCCTCTAGCACCTGGTTCGGGTGTAGCTGAGAGAGGCTAGAGCTCCATACCAATTCCCTGGAAACCCACACAGACCTAAGAGCAGGGGAGACGACCCATGGTTATGAAAGTGTATTATTGAGCAAGAGGTTGGTTTTGTGGTGTTGTAGAGATGATAATAAGCTAGAAATAGTTTATTGTAGTCAAACTATCAGATGCCAGGTACATATAGCTACTAGAATAGGAAAAAATTTGGATTAAAGCCATGTTGGAAGTATGAGCATGACAGGATAAAGAAAGATACCCAAAGGTGTATACTTATGAATATGGTTTTGTTATATTGGTAGAAATATTTATTTATGGTTTTGATTTGAAATAGCTGTACAGTCATTTAATATTCATCATAGTTTTAAGGTAATGTTAAATGCATGCAATTTCCATTTCTGTATATAAAATGGAAATTGTGTAATTTACCATGTGGATGTATGTACTGTATTTCTCATAAATTCCTTGCACAGAGCATAAACTAGTGCCTCTGTCCAGAATGTTCTATGTATTTTTACCAATGGCACACCGAGGTAAAGCATAATCAATCAATTGAGTAGCAGGAGCTGAGGCCTTGTGGCAGAGCAGGAGCATTCAGTGATGTACACAGACACAGCCATGCCCATGCCAGGCCCATACAGATGACACTTGACGAATGATTGGCAGAGGAGAATTTTGTTTTCCCTTAGTAGCCACCCTAGCTGATTTTTAGGACAAGTTGTTCAGGGTTTTCCTTATCTATTTTTTTTTTTTTTTTTTTTAGAACAGATGGTAATAGTGTCCATGCTGAAAACTTACTTGTGCACCACCAGCAAAATGGGTTTACATGCCATGGGAGTCAATGTTTTTTGTCCCAACAGAAACACTTGTTGGAGCCAAGAAAGCTTGACTCTGCTGGTAGGAGGAAGTTTTCCTGCAGCCTGATTCACACTAGGGCACTACTTTGCTCCTGTGCTCACCCAAGCTACTACATACAGCTCACTTGAAGCAGCTGACCCGTGCCTCAGTCACATCTTATTGCAAAATAAGCAGAGCTAAATTTTTCCAGCCATAGACGTTGCTCTGAAAAGCTGTGGGGACAGCAGCATCTTGTGGTGTGCTGTTTTCACCTTCTGGAGTGAAAAGGAAGTGCCAGAAGTGGTATGTGTGTGCCAAACCAGGTGTCCTGGTTCCACAGTTCAGCCCCCATAAACTCAGGATGGAGACACCTTTCTGCTCACTGAGGATAGACTAAAGTTCCTCAGGTCTGGAGTGAGAAAAATAGCAGTTAATTCTTTAAATAATGTTGAGTATTTTGATTATATGATACATCTTGTAATAAACTTCCTTGTAGACTTCCAAACACTTTCCTTCGACCCTCTCCTTCTGGTTTCTTGTGGAAAAAAATGCATGGGCTCTTTGTCCTGGTGATGTGCACAATAGGTGCCTCTGCTTTCAGACTCCAGCAAGTCAAAAACACAGGTAAGTGTATGTTTGTCCTTCTTCCTTCTGTTTCTCTCACAATTATTTTTAATGTTCCTGTCTGACAGTAATGTAAAAATATCTCTGATTTATATAGAAAACTGCCCAGACCACACTGTGTTTTTCAAACATTACTATGAACTGCATGGAGAACCAGTGGTTCTGAAATGCCCTTCCCCCAGACATAAACATTTGGATTTCTCTGCCTTGACCTCTAATATCACATGGCATAAAAATGGTTCAAACACCATGATATCAGGAAGAGATGAAGATTCAAGAATCTGGGCAAAAGGAAATGCACTCTGGTTTTTACCAGTGATGCTAGAAGACTCAGGAGTATATATCTGCACAAAAAGGTAGGTATTTAAAAGAAAATCTAGCTCACTAGATTCTAGTTCAACAAAATGACTATGTCTAAATGCATTACTTTGATTTTAAACTCCAGTTATATTCACTCAGAGCATTTTTGGATAAGATAATTTCCTTGATGACCTTATTAGAGAGAATAAATGGGGGAAGTCAGGACCCTTAGAGTGTGTTGTCTCCTATAGTTACCAGTACTGAAATCTGGATAAATTGTGACACAAGGTTGCCACTTTGGCTACAATCTCATAGGAGAATAGTGCATAGCAATTTTTTGTTGTTGTTACCTCTGAGCCAGTCAGTGCTATGGCAAATGGGGCATGCTGCAGGCAGCAGGTTTGCTGAGCACAAATACCCTTGTTGCACCTCAGATTGCCTTATGAGGAATATATAAGGCATTGTGGCCCTGCAGTGGCTTTCCTCTTCTCTCTTCCATATACCCAGTCTTCACTTTTCTTCTGAGTCACGTTTTAAACCAGAATTTGACTGACTTGGTATTGTTGGGAGACTTTTCATGAGACTCAGTGTGTATTTATTAGACTGGTACCAGACTTGTGGTGTTGCAGTGAGTTGAGGCTTTAGCCACAGCTCTTTTCAGACCTATTGGTCATTTTTTTCTGAGTGTTTTCAATCTGACTGTACACTGTACCACATCAAAAGAGGTGCCAAGATCTGGATTTGTTGAGGACTGAGGAAGGCAAAAAATCCCATCACACTGAGAGCTTGAACTTTTGAAGATGTTCCAAGTCCCTGCCCCCTGCCATCTCTGGCAGCCAGCCAGCCTCTCAGTATACCTCTGGCACTTGGCTCTGGAGTTTTTACTGGAGAACATATCTCTACATCCCTGGAGCTGCTTGTGGAGAGCATGGTCTCTTTGCTTGCAAGTCACACCTCGTGAAGGATGCGTGTCAGCAGTAGAAGAGATGGACAAGTTGAGAAAATCATGCTCAGCTTGTTGGGTTGGCCTTTCCCATGTCTAAGCAGCAATTTCAGTTGTGGAGCAGAAGAGAAGACACTGACAGCTAAGCACAAGCAGCAAAAGGTTGCAAATACTGCTCTAGAGCAGAGTAGTTGCCTGAGATGTTCAAGAATGCTTTTTAATCCCCTTTTTGGACTATTCTGCCTCACTTTGTCAATACATAACACTACAACAGTGTTACTGAGAGATCTAGTAAAATGCTGTGAAATTTGTTTGAAAAGACATGCAAGAGCCAAGTAGGTAACTTCATTGCTAACATTATTACAGGATTACTAAAGTGCAAGGAAATTACATTTCCTTTGCAAATTATCCCACAGAGAGGCTGGCAGATCTTTTTATCAACTCTGTAAAATGAAGGTAGCAGCGAACTATCACAGATCTCTGCTTCTGTGTTCTGTGGAGCAAATATTTTGGTTTTGGGCATTTGGCCTGTACGTGACAGATGGCCACAGTGTCCTGGCAATAGTATCAGTCTGTCTGCTTGCAGCCCACAGCTGCTCTCCTGGAGGTGGCAGTCTGGCCCCCCTGCCTTCGATGGCCCCTTCAAGGATCAAGCACTGCCCTGAGTAGAGGCATCTCTGAAGCAGGCTTCCAGAGGTTGTAAAGGGTGGAATGTAAAGCATCTATCTCTCCTAGTGCAGTCTTCCTTGGGACTGGAAGTGATTGTCACTGGGGCCAGAAAGAAAAGTTGA
Source organism: Brachypodius melanocephalos (assembly GCA_013398615.1). Classification (NCBI taxonomy): domain Eukaryota; kingdom Metazoa; phylum Chordata; class Aves; order Passeriformes; family Pycnonotidae; genus Brachypodius; species Brachypodius melanocephalos. The sequence goes on from VZSR01003803.1 coordinate 54,834,102, forward strand.
ATATTGCGAACCTTTCAAAGCCAGAATGCCTTCTTTGCTACACAAAATTATATGTACTCGCAGAAATGTCTATGGTTGTGCAATAGTAATTGCAGATGTATTATAATACATGCTTTAAGCTTTTTATTTAATCATTAGGGTTTTCACAGTCAAAACCTCTTCCAAGGAAATGGGGGAGGGTTCATGACACACCTGCTGCTGTTCAGGTTAACATGTTCCCCCTCCTCACAAAGTTAAAATCGTGCTGCAGCCTAAAGGTACACAGGAAACTTGTACTAAAAAGAAAAGACTGAAGGTCTGAGGCACACATGCGTCAGCAACATGTTTAGATTGTGCCAAAAGAACAGTACCAGTGATTTTCCAGCATCCCTCCTGGTATGGTCTCAGTCTTGGCCTCCGTTAAGGAGGAAAATAGAGCCAGGAGGAAACTAAGGGTGTCATTTGAGTTCTCCTCATCTCTCATCACTCTTGGGGGCTCATCTCCCCCTGCTCTGTCAGCAGGAACTCCTCCTACTGCACTGAGGTCTCCATCCACCTCACAGTTGTGGAGAAAATAGCTGCTCGGGAAATTGCCTACCGCCAGGTTCTCTTCACTTTTACCGCTGGAAAGATTGTTTGTCCTGACCTGTGGGATTTTACACCAAACAGGACAAGTCTGGAGCTCAAGTGGTACAAGGTAGAACATTTACTTCCTCTTTGTGCATAGACTCACTCCAATTCGGCACATAAATCTCCACTTTACGTTTCTCCTGAACATCATGTTGTTTAAGTCACTAGCATAGTGTAATATACTGGGAATTCTGAGGCAGATGTATACATTTTAAGAGAAGTTCTCTGGGGCACACTCAGCACAGGGTGAAGTGTTCCACATGTTTTATGCTCTCACAGGCAGTGCGACTGTTTATAAGGCTAGATTATTCACCCAACTCCAGGATTTGCCACCTGATATCAAGCCCTTCTCTTTGGCACTGTGCTGCTTTTTATGGCCCCTCTAGTGAATCCCAAAAAGTAGGACCTCCCAGGGATACTGCCTCCATGTTCAGGTGGGGCAGCTTTCATTAATCAACTGGAATATGCCATTTGGAAATACTGGATTAATTACATAATGATTGGAGTGTTCTCTTGTCTAACTGGCCAGTTTGCTTTTCAAGTAGGCAAGGCTGGTTTTGCCTCTAAGATGAAATACAACATCCTTGGCTGTTCAATTTCACACTGGAGAGCAGGGGATTCTTCTGCCATTTCAATAATATCTCCGTTTAGCTTTTATTTACACTCCCACTATGATCACACACTCTGCCTTGTGCAGCTGTAGCCTTACCATAGGATGCAATATACAGGCTGGCTTGCAGTGCCTAGGTTATGATCTGTACCATATCAGCAAAATGTTGCTGCTCAGGACTCCCTTCAGAAGTGGGAACATAACCCATTTTATTTAAGCAAAAGGCTGCCCCGGACTTAACAGGGTTCTTGTTACAAATGTTAGAAAGAGCTTGCCTTCATGAGGAAGAAACATAATTTCTCCTAGCAGGTCTCCAGACCATGCATGAACAGAGCCTTAGGGATACAGAGCAGGAATTTCTAATAGTTTACAGGGTAAGTAGCAGTTATGTGAAATCCTGCATGATTATGAGTATTTGTCTTCAAAGAACGCCTTACAATATTACTCTTTTGTGGTCATGTATAGAAAGTGATAACATTGAGAAAACCTCCATGGATACTAAATACGATTGCTCTTAAGATGACTCAAGGAAGAGCCTATTATATGTTTTCCATCTTAAAATGTGCACTTTATGGAAGAGCTATGCACACACATTATAGATAGATTAAAATAGCAATTCTTCACACTTCATATAGTGCTACAAGGCATTTTAGAAATGGATACACATTAAAAGAAGTTGTGGTTTGGTGGGAAAGCAGAACATCTCAGATTTCCCATTGATAAGTGAACTTCTAATAACAGAGAGACAGAGATAATTTGTCTGAGAGTTCAGGGTGTAAGCATAGCTATCTGAGACATAACATCAGTTTCTGTCCTTCCTCCAGGATGCTCTGCCTTTGGAAGATGACAATGAAAGATTTATCTTTCTGAAAGGTTCAGCATCTCTGATCATGACATCTGTGTTACCAACAGACGCGGGGTATTACACCTGCAAGATGTCATTTCCATTTGAAAGCGTGGTGTACGAAATCACCAGGACAATTCAACTGAAGACTGTTGGTAAATATAGCATCAGATGATCAGAGGGATGGAGCACCTCTTGTACAAGGAAAAGAATTGAGAGAATTGGGTTTATTCAGCCTGGAAAAGATAAGGCTTCGATGTGACCTAACCATAGCCTACCAGTACCTGTAGGAGACTTACAAGAAAAAATGGAGAGGGGGCCTCTTACAAAAGCATGAAGTGACAGGACAAGGGCAAATGGCTTCAAACTGAAAGATGGCAGTTTAGGATTAGCTATTAAGAGGACTTTTTTTACTAAGAGGGTAGTGGGGCACAGGTTGCCCAGAGAAGTTGCGGATGCCCACCCCTCTGCTCCCTGGAAGTGTTTGAGGTTAGGTTGGATGGGGATTTAAGCAACCTGGTCTAGTATAAAGTGTCCCTGCCAAGGGCAGAAGGGTTGGAGCTAGTGGTCCTAGGAACCTTTTAGGAAAGATTTTAGGAATCTTTAAGGTTCCTTCCAGCCTAAACCATTCTGTAGTTCTATGATTCAATGACGGGCATATTAAAACATTACAGCATGTAAGAAAACCTCTTCTTTGCTAATGAAACTCTCGAGAGGAGCTCATGGTCAGCCTTTCAGCCGTGCCAAGGATGTCCTTGTGCCCTGATGGGGCTCCCACAGCACTGCTGTCAGTACCCGTGTTTGTTAAACGGAATAATTGATGTCTGGGGGGCAGGAGGGGCTGTGTCACTGCACAGGGCCCCAGGGGAGCTCCGAGATGAGGCCTGTGGCGGCGGCCCAGGGCGGGGACAGGCCGCCGCGTCCCACACGGAGCGGGGACAGGCCGCCGTGTCCCACGCGGAGCGGGGACAGGCCGCCGTGTCCCACGCGGAGCGGGGACAGGCCGCGCTGTCCCACGCGGAGCGGGGACAGGCCGCTGTGTCACACAGGGCGGGGACGGCGGCGGGGCCCGGGGCGCTGCTGCGCAGAGCGGCCGGCAGGGGGCGCCCGCGCCGCACGTTCCCCAGCGCGTCCCTGAGGGCGGGCGGGGAGCGGGATCCTGCCCGTCCCCACAGCCCCGGGGGCTCCGGCCGGGAGCCCAAATCTCTGCTCGCCTTAGCAGTCCAGTCCTTTCCTGAGAGACAACAGATGTTGGGCGAAGTGGCATGTTTCTGGTTCTGGGGCCATTCCCACATTTTCACTTGTCTTAGCACTGACTCTGTTCTCTTTTTCTGCCAAGAACAAGAGAAGAGAATTACCCCAATAATTGTGTATCCAGCGCAAAAGACAACATCAGCTGCTCTTGGTAAGGCCCAATATCGTACTTGGAATCGTTTAGTCAGAGAAAAAATAGAGCAGATCCTCTTATGGTGTAAATTTTTGGCATAGATTGTTGTAGGTTTTTGATCTCAATTATGCTAGTTGAGGGTCGGTGCTGGAGTATTCTTTGCTTTTTAATGTCTACAACCAGATGCTGTCTGCTGAGTATATAGGTGTACTTCCATATAATGGAGATACACATCAGTCTGGAGTCTCCTTATCCCTGAGTTACAGTAATTATAGCGATTAAAAAGTTTCAGAAATTTTGCAAAATCTCTTTATCCGTGGAGGTCTCACCTTCAGCTGAATGTCCTCACCCGCAGCATCTCTGGGTGAAGCTGTGCTGCTGGTTGATGCAGTTCCTCCAGGGGGTAAATCACACAGTGCCCTTTGGGCTGCAATATGTCTGGAAGAGCAAGGCCTCAGGGACACAGCCTTGCCTCTAGGGAATGTATTTAGTGCAAGAGTTGCAAGGTTGCAATAGGGAAATTATTTGGTTAGCAGCAGGAAGGGCTGCCACACTGAAGGATCTTGCTGTCAAAGAGTAGGGGATCAAAAGCAATCTGGAGATGAACTTCAGTTTTGAAAGTAGTTGTTCTTGACATGTGTGAGATCTCCCACTGGAGCTGTTGGTTTTCACCAAAAGGAAGAGTAGTTCTTCATGTGTATCTAAATTGTTTTTCAATCTTTCTTTTTTTGACAGGCTCCAAGATGACTCTCCCGTGCAAAGTGTTTGTTGGGCTGAGCAGCCATTTCCAAACGGATGTGGAATGGCTGGCAAATGACACCAGCATTGACGTGGTTTATAAACAAAGCAGAGTTACAGAGGGGGAACGACAGTAAGTCTGGCTGAAAGTGCTTCCTTGTGCTTATTGTTCTAACCTGCAGTGCTACAGGGGCCCTTGGTGCAGCCAGGTAATGAAATGGGGAATGGACAGATCTGAAGGTGAGAACTAAGGGAAAAAAAAAGGGCAGGCAAGCAAAAAAAACCCCAAGCACAACCCAGTCAGTGAAATAAAATCTTTATCTCTGTTTTTTGTGACATGGTATTTTGCAAATGAGCCAACTTTGAGACAAACTTTAAGCACATTTTCATGAGCAACTGAGCTGTTGTAAGGGCTGACCGCAGTGGAAAGCAAGGAGACTTGATCCTTCCCAGTGCTTCTCTTATCTCTCTCTTTACCTCATGCCAGTAAAGTGGCAACACTCTCTCCCTGACATTCATGAGGTTCTCTGAATACACTAAGACAACAGAAAATTATCTAGTGGTTTTATGGTTTTTGTTTTGTTTTCTAAATAATATTGGTTTTCCCCCTAAGCTTGTTTTTTTCCACATTAGTGAGTTAAACTGACTCATACAAACACACTGAGTGCTAGAACAGATGCTAGGGTAGCACTGAAGGGAATGCTAGTGGGAGGGAGAAACAGGATGTTCCACATCCTCTTGTCCTGATTCATTGTGTCTCCTAGTCTTGAGGAGCCTTCTTTCAGCTGCCTCATAGCAGCATGCCTCAAGGTTTTTCCAGCTGCCTCAAAGCTGCATATCTCAAGGCTTTTCCCACTAGGAAAATGAAAGATACCTGCTTTCTGTACCTGTGATGTGTTACCTGAGTAACTCACTACATCCAGGCACACCTCTAGAGCTAAACTTTCTCACTGACATCTCTTCATTGAGGACCAAGTCAGCTTGTTCTGTTTCTTGTTTGATGAAGTTCAGAGTGTCTAAAAAGATCACTAGCCTTGCCTGGTGGCTTTGCCTGTACTGGTGGACAGAGCCCAGAAGGTTCCTTTGCTCTGGGATGCCATTGCCTCAGCTGTTACTTGCTAAACTGATCACACACCAGCTAGTACCTTCCCAAATGGTTTTGGGCTACTGATAAGAGTTTAGCATGGACTAGGGGCCATTTCCAACAGAGTTTGGGCAAGTGGCATCCATATTTTGAGGGACAAGAATGTTTAACTGTTATGGATGTGAGATGGTTTTGGCAATTTATGGCCAGCAGTGCCAGATAACAGCCTGGCCATGCTGCAGCCAGAGGTAACATAGGAACTCAGCTGTATGCCCAAGCCTTTTGCTGTTTTCCTGTTCCTCACAGGAAAATTAATGACTGGTAAAATTAATTTATAATCTTTTTTATATGGATAAGTGAAAATGCATTGAACTTGTGGCCAGGAACCATAAAAATGTGCTGCAGCTATAGTCTCTACTGGCTTTAGAATAGAGCAGCACTTTCTTAACTGGACTTTAAAAATTTTTTTTGTTATGCCTATCACTACCATTGTTGCTGTTATATATTATGCGATTGCACAAAGACAGTGACAGTGACAGCTGAGGTTCCTGCAGGACACACTCTGTATGAGACACTCCAGTTCTGCTGGAAGCCCTCCTTTTAGCAGCATTGCAAAACAGCTCAAATGCCACTGGGAAAACAAATTCCCTGCAGAAATCTCTGGCAAAGAGTTCCTGGGAGGACCTCCCAGGGAATTCCATTGCTGCTGTGCCATGCAGGTTCATGATGGACAACTGCTCTGGTAATGACTAAAAGATATTAAGGGACGATGTTTGAATCCAGCTAAAAAAACACATTCAAATAGTGGAACTTCTAAAATAATCATATTGAAATTAGCTGGAAACTTCTTGGACAGTTTCTTGTATTGAGCTATTGGCTTTGAGCACGTGATAGACAGGAGTGGTGGTTCAACTTTCTCAGAGAACATTTGCAGGGTTATATTCTTCATATGTCCTCTTCCAGCTGATCATAAGAACTGACCTCAGGTAGCCAGAGAGAAGGAATTAGGTCCTTGCACAATACTGTGAAGTGAGCTCAAAGATACACAGAATTCCACTTGCCCTTTCCCCCTTCCCTTTTCTTTATTTTTGCAAGACATATCCAGGTATTTCTAGATTCCAAAAGTGCAAGATAGGTACTGCCCACTGAGACTCAAGTAGTTAGCACAACTGGGCTGAAGACAACAGGCAACCTTGAAAGCTGAGGGGCTGGTTCAGAAATGAACCAATATCCAATGCATTTTCTTGCAAAGTGCTATTAAAATGAACATATCAAATAGAGAAAAAGCATTTTATCAAAATATTTAATATTAAATCTTTCTTATTCTTTCAGAGAAATTGTAGAAAATGGTGAAAACTTCATTGAAGTACCACTGATTTTTGATTCTGTTGAAGAAGTGGACTTTTACACAGATTTCACCTGTCTGGCCCAGAACAGATATGGATACCAAGTACTGCCAACAAGAGTCAAGCAGGAAGGTAGTTATTTTTATTGTTTATTTTTGATATTTTTTATTATTATTTTAATGCTAAATTATCATCTGATCTGTTTATACTGTAGGAGCTAGTGAAGGGGATGTGTTACTGCCTGGGTAAAATCTGGTTGCCTCTTTCAACTGTAGTCTTTGACACAACCTGTTCACAAAATGCACCTTCTGTAGGTCATTTACTGACATTTTATGGAGGGATAAGGATCTGTCTGTGCTGGTATATCTGTTTATTGGATAAGAGTCCAGTTTAGATACACTTTGTGAAATAAGTGTTCCACTCAGACTACTGGCAAACTGTCTTTGCAACAGGGCCAAATCTCCTCCAGTTCCTCAACAAGTAGGGAAAAAAGGACAATAACAGAATAAATGATTAGAGTATTTCTCTTCTTCATGCACAGAGTGCTGCCAAAATGACAAGAAGTGTAAATTATGATGGGTGTTGTTATTTTGGCTCCTAGTGATGGGAAGAAAAGACCTAAACTCAGCACAATTAATGTTGCAGTGTGATAAACCATTGGCTAAGAACCAGCTGTATAAACAATGTGAAGCTAATTGTTTCTTTGCATGACGTTTGTGAATCACCAAAGCTTGCTCACACTGTCTTAGAAAGGCACATGAACACTTTCAGACTTCATTATCAGTTATGACTCATGCCAGCACCCTAAGATGAGGGATTTGTACTCATTTTGCTGGATCATGTGCTGCCCTTGTCTACCATGACCTACACAGGAAAAACTGCAGGGGAGGTAATATGCATTGGAACAATCCAGAATGGTCTGGACAGACACTGGTGTTGGAAATTAGTCAGATTTGGGAAGAAGTTCTGAGTCTTGGGTTGATCGTAACTAATTTATAAGCTGCTCTGTAAGAAAAAATTATTCACACAACTTGAGGGTGGACTAATTGTTAAGTATTCCTGGTCCACACAGTGCTTGGATTTCCTGCTTGGAATGTCTCTGCTTTTAAGAAACCAAGACAAAAAGCACACAGCTGCTCTGATCAGGGGTTCAGAAAGTTGGGTGTATGCAAAAGATTGATCTTTAAATTCTCACTCTCTGTTGTTTTCTAATCCTTCCTCCTGTCTTCATCAACACATTTCCCAGAGTGCTCAATCTCTCCTCTTTCAGAGATGATAAGCCCTTTGAAAGGGCTTCCAGCCTTTTGGAAGGTTAACTTGCAGACATCCTTTTTATTGTCATTTCTCCTCTTCTCACTTGAGCTTAGAGAACTATGTTCCTGGGAGTTTGTTGGTTTTTTTTCTGTTTTTATAATATTTAATTTGTTCACTTTTCCAGCTGTTGGTCTGTCCTGGTACATTGCAATGATTCCTGTTGCGCTGGCCTGTGTGATCCTGGGAGGGATATGCATGCACAAGTGCTGGAAGCGGAGAGCTGATAAAGGATATACAATACCAAAGGCTTAAAATCAACTTGGTTCTCCAACTGCCAGCAGAACAAAAAATCATCCTGACTGTCTTTCACTTCAGACACAGAGAGCATTTCAGACCTGATATACTGCATTCCCAACAGACCGATAATAACAGCTCTTTCCCAGTTTTCCCAGTCTTCTATGATCTGATGAAGTTGAGAATATAAGTTTGCATTTTTATGCTGCTTAGATGCAGGAAATCTGGTTCTATTATTTGGCAACTAGGGTGCAATTCTGTAGAATTTTGGAACACAAAATCGTGCTCTGTATATGGGAAGGGTAGGGAAAGGGAGGTGCTCTCACCCTTTGTAATTCCAATAGATTTACTGTTTTTTTTTAAAAAAGGAAAAGAAACCCCCTAAAATCTGAAAAGGGAAGCCAAGGAAGCTTGCTACAGAAGGACTATTTGACACTAGAGTGAAAAAGCAATTTTTCTATGCAAACAGACTAAATTTATTTTACTTCAGTCTAAAAAGAGCCATTTGTTTTCCCTTTTCCAGAGCCAAATGCAGTTGTCATGGCAACTGTATATCTATGAACTTCTCCATAGAAAAACTAATTTTGTTCACCATTTGGATTACACATTGCTTAAATAGACTGTCTCAGAATATCTCCTCCCCGCTAGAGATAACTCCATCTGTATAACAGATAACTGTACACAGAAGAATTCAGTTCTGTTTTATCTACCAGTATGTTGTAGCTAGAGATTCATAGGCAGCTGTAACATGTTGTCATCTTTGCCAAAGAAAGAATTGGAGGGATGTTTAAGTGTTTTGAGAATAATTTGGCTGATAAAAAGTTTTATTCCTGGAAGTGATTGGACAGATTGCCAGTAATAATGAACAGTCTAACACTTTTGTACCTCCAGGCCTTTTGTGACCAGTCTGCTGTAGCTTCAGATTGTGTCCTTTAAATTGCAGTATGCAAATTGGTTACACAGGATGCAAAACACTGCCTGTTAGGTTAATCTAGCTCAATTCTCATCTTGACATAGATCATAAGGGAGCAATAAATAAACAGTAAATATGTTGTACTTTGAGGGTCAGAATGAGTAAAATTATTTGCTTACTTCCTCTCTTCCTCTTCAAAGAGCTATCACTTATCAGCTGAGAAATCATTACATGATATGAAATGTGTATTATCTTCATCTGTATAGGAGGGAAGAGAGTCTGCATTAAGTCCTAGGTTAGTACAGATCCTGACACCTCTCACAGGCATCAAAGATAAAGCTTTATGTTCATGTAAATAACCCCAGAAGATTTTCAAACTCTGTAGGAAAAAAAAAATCTGGAAAAACTTTGGCTCCAAAAAACCAAGTTGTAACACACTAGAGAAGTGGATGGCTCACATCCCTCTGGGAGAGACCATGACCTTATTCCTTTCCACCACCACTTCTAGTTGGCTTTGAGTTTGGCCCAGTAAATATCTGGAAGGATTTTAAAGAATAGGATGTGGCTTGAGTTAAGAAATCTTCACTGTATTAGCAATAACATTCATATGTAATGAGATTTAAACCAAAGCCTCCCTTTAAATAGTCTAAATGTTTGTTGTGAAGATACAGGCACAGAGATTAGAGTTCTGACGCAATTCAGGTCAAGGGCATCCAAAGGACAACACAGGACTCGCTGTTTCCAAGTGTAGAATATTAAAGATGATAAGGACTACAAGTATTTTATGGGCAGATGGGAAAAAGGTGGATGCAAGTGTGGAGAACAGTTAGTCCACTTGGATATCTGTTCTTTGAAGGGAGAAAGCTATAGATGAACTGAACAATGTTAGAGGGAAAATTGAAAATATTTTAGGAGCATCAGGAAAGCTGATTATTTTCAAGCAATTGCTAGTATGTACCTAGAGAACAAGTTAGGTTTATCAATAGGTGTAATGTTTAAAGATGTGATTTGATCTTCTTTTCTATCTGTATCCTCCAAGAGTAGTGTGATCACATACCTGGCTGTAGGTGCCAGTTGGATTTCACTAAGTACTGGAAAAGAAGCAGAATTAAGTACTAGAAAAGAAGTGGAATACAGAGTACTGATGCCATAAGAAAGTTAAATACCTCAGATCCTTCTCCAAAACCAGAGAAGGAGAAAAAAACATGAATGTAAGATGAAAATTAAGTAGAGAATTGCTGTTACATACTCAGTGGCATCTTGAATACAAAAGGAAAGTTAAGATACAAAGGCTTATCTTTTAAGAAGTGATATTTGATTCTTTGACTACTAGTATAATAATATTCTGAAGGCTTTCCTCATAAGTAGATGTCTTCAGGCGAACTACACAGTGTAAATATTTCATAAATAGATTTGAACAACTGTCCTATATAATGTTAATGCTTTACACTTATTTGTATCATTATACCAAGGGCAACATGGTTTATCTAGGTTTTAAAAATGTTATGTGAAAAAATAGAAAACAAAACCCAAATCAAAATTCTGGTGTGTGGGTTGAGTAGGAAGAAAAATGTGAGATATGAAATGGCCCTTTGAGGATGGCAGCTCTTTCCCAGACCTGAAAAGAAGAACAGTATTAGGAAACATCACATCAAGGATTCAAGCAGGGCTCTGCACCACAATGCTTTTCTTCAGAAAAATTATGGGTGTAATGAGGGCAAGGTCACCTTGTTCCTGGGACTGTGTGGGTTTATAGCATTTTCCAGAGAGCTAGTCTATCTGCAACAACTTCAGAGGCACACCTATAGAGAGGAAAACACTGATGTACCATGGTCTTGGCATGAATTTGCATCCTGGACAGAGGCTTCTCATGCAGTTGTTTTCAGGAAACACAAATAGAGTTAACAACTATTTTCTAGTTTTCAGTGTATGTGATCTCTATGTCATTTATCCATCTAAATAGGCAGCATAACTAATGTTCGACCAGAGAGTAGCACCCAAACAACCTAAATATAACGTGAAGAGCACCAAATAATTTCATCTGCTGATTCCCAAAACCAAATCCTTAAATAAATGTGGGAGTAAGTGAAAACAAGGGCTGACCTGCACATAGAGTTGATCTTGGCTGATCAAAACAAGGAAGTTACATTTTTTTAATTCAAGTAGCTGGGGAGGGTAGGTGTGCATGCAGGAGGATAAGGACCTCCTTTTGAAATATCGTTGCCAGGAATCGTGTTTTAGGTATGAACAGCTAATTAAAGTGTTTATGATTATTCTGCCTCAAGTCTGCAAAGCAACAGGTCCAGCAGGGCAAAACAAAGTAAAAAATAGTTCTTATATAGTGGACAACTCCCTGTCCACTCATAACCTTGCAGCTGCTAAAGATAGCCTAGGGTGGGGTACCTCTCACTGGGCCTTCACACAGCCTAAAGGAATACAGTAATCCAAGACAGCCACTGATGTTTCCTCTCCACTCAGAGGAGAAAGACTTCTCTCTGGTGCCTAAAATAAATGGGGTGAATTGCATCTCAGAGGTGTCTGTCTTTTCCTGCCAGTTAAAGACAAAGCAAGATGAATCCATTCTGCATGGATTCATGGATACGGGAATGACTGGTCGTGGATTACTGGATTTCAGGTTATCAAAAAGAAACAGTCTAAAGCCTGGAGACATCTTGTCACGTAGTCGAGGCTGCTGGGCTTTCTCGGGAAATGACTTTAATGCTGGCAGCTCTGGGCAGAGCAAGCACAGGCTCACACTAAATGAAAATACTGTAAGAGATTGGGAGGCAGGCCCAAAGGTATATATTGTGGAACCCAACATAAGAGGGAGGCTGAAAATATCTAGCTGATGCCTTGGAAAAACATTTGTGGCTCACAGATTGTATGGTCATGAAGTGCCACAGCTATTACAGGAAGAAAAGAAAGAGCTGTCCTGTGTGCATGGCAGAAGCACAGAGAGCCCTGCTGGGACCAAGGGGAAGTCTGCTGAGTGACTGCAGGTGAGCTGGGGCCTGTCACCCTTTCCACAGCTCTGAGCCAGCTCAGCTCCCCTGGCAGACAGTGTCTGCCTGCTCCTTCCTGGCTCTGCTGGGCTACAGCAGAAAATTGGAAAAAACTGTTATATAGGACAGGAAATATCATAAAACTAGCTTGCTTCCAGTGGACAAACACATGTCATTGATAAGAAAACCACTTATATATGTATACATACTTATATACATATGTATTTTGTTTTAGTGTGCTCATTGCACTGGAGACTATAGTCTCTATCAGTCTATACATTACCTAGTATACACAATATGAAGAGCTTAATAAAACAGCTGAAATATAACTCCAGTCAATTTTCAAGAAGAGCATATTCATGAAATTCTTCAGCCAGGTAATAATAATAATAATAATAATAATAATAATAATAATAATAATGAAATTTCTGAAAACTCTTGTAGAACCAAGCTCACTTGTTAGAACTTGGGAAATTCATCCATTTCTGAATTTTTAACTGCAAAGTGTAGTTTGGCTCTTATAGTTGTGTGTCCCTTCTACCCATTTTAAGTTTTTGCCCCAGTCTAAATTGTCCCAGAACCTGATAATGACTTCAGGTGTAAACAGCAAACTCCTTTGTAACATGGTGAAAAGGTCAGTATCTCAGCCCTGATAAAAAAGTGAAGGTCATCTCTTTCTCACTGCTTTTACTGGTTTGTCATCTTTTGATCATGCTCCAAGAACTTCACTTATGTGTACATAAATTTCATAGAAATACACACCTTGATTCCTTTGTGTGTAATGAGGCATTGTCAGTGTTTCTGTCTGATGAGGTTTGAATGCTACTATTCATTTAAAGCTGTAGAGGTCCTGTTCTGCCTTGGTTATAGACGTTTCATTTATCCATCTGCTAAGCTGTGGGATAAATGAATCATAATGTTTGCTTGCTTTGGCTCCCAAATGTGTTTTGCCATAAGTGCTAAGGAGGCCAGGCTATGACTGGAAGTAGTTGATACTGTTTGTTTACTTGCAAAAATGACTCTCAAGTGACTTGTGGCTTTCAAGTTGGAGACACTGTTGAACAAAGTAATTAAAGAGTGTGATTACATGTACCCTCAGTATGTTACTACCACTCTTTTTGCTTTGACTAGGCCTCATCATGGCTGATCTTTCGGCTGGTTTGAGAACACTGCAGAGGAGAGTGTGGGCAAGACACAGTGGTTTCTTTGGTGTCATCATCATTACTCTGCTAGCCTGTGAATGCTGGAGACTAGGGCCTCCTTTTATCATTAAATCATAGAATGATTTGGGTTGGAAGGGACCTCAAAGATCATCTAGTTCTAATCCCCTTGCCATGGGCAGGAACACTTTCAAATAGAAGACGTGGCTCATCCAACCTGGCTTTGAACACTTTCAGGGATGGGGCACCCACAGCTTCTCTGGGCAACCTGTTACAGTGCCTCACAACCCTCACAGTGACAAATTTCCTCCTACTACCTAATCTAGCCCTACACTTTCTGTTTAAAGCCATTGTCCCTTGTCCTGTCACTACATGGTCTTGGCAACCGTCCCTCTCCAGCTTTCTTACAGGTCCCCTTCTTGTGAGTAGAGCTATTAGCTCAGGGAAGAAACAAGTGTCCTGCCTTTGATCACAGTCGATAGGTAGTCTTTCAGATGAATCTAAGCCAGTAAAAGCAGGAAGAATCATGGTAGAGAAAGAACTGAGATTCACATCTCCACCTAAGAGTGGCAGAGCTCTATGACTGATTGCTTTTTAATAGGAAAGAACATATAACATGAGGATGATGATGATGATTACTACGGTCTCATTGATGATTATTATTACTACTACCACATTGAGTGGTGCCATTTAGGAAATATGGATTCATAGGAGAATATAAACCTTGGTGGAAGAGTGTGATGTAACGAAGAACTTGTGAGAATAAGCAATATGAGCTTATCTTCTGCCTGGAAAGGCAATGATAGGCCATAACTTCATCCAAAGGGAGGGTAAAAAAGTAAGAGCATTTAATTACTTCCACTAATTAAGGAGATTGCATAATGAGACTGGAATAAGAAATGCATAACCAAAATTAAGATGCCTCTAATCACTACGGCAGTGATGTCCTGAAAGAGCGTCTCAGCAGGAGTAATGGTAGGAAAAGAAATTACTTTAAACCTAGAGCTGGGTACAGCTATGAATAGGATTTGATGTGTGTGACAGCAGGGGGTCTTCCTGCAAGGCTGAATCATGTCCTCTGGCTTTGTGTTCTTTACCTCCATTGGAAAATGCTGGACAGCTGAAGATAAAAAATGCTAAGGGTTTAATTACTGTGTTATTATTATTTTCTCAGTTAAATCTGTCTTGCTCATTTTTAGAGGCCTTACAAGCTTGTAAAGGCTGGAAGATCAAAAGAATTAAACACTAAACACAATTGTTGGGTATGTCTTTGTAGACATGTCCAAAGTTCTAGCCTTTTAAAATCTGCCAGGAGATGCCAGTTGCCCCCGGAAATAGCCCTTAGTAAGAGTTGGCTTTAATGATGGAGTGATCCAGTCTTTAAACAAAACCACGTTGTAAGAAATAATTTAGCTCTTTGTATGGCCCAAGTGCCTCTGTTATGCAAAGGGGAGGAGAAGAAAGTCCTTAAATGCTACTGTGTTGTTTTCCACTCATTCTCTTAAATGTCGTTGTTTATTTATTTTATTTTACTGTTCAATGGCTGCTTCTGTGGCATCCACTTGTGACCATGCACTGGGAACCAAGATGGAGCAATGTTACCCCAGTGAGGATCCCAGGAGCTTCCTGGCTCAGGCCAGCAGATCTCACAGACTGCAAACAAGCAGCAGGAGTGATGTCTCTGCTGTGAATGTCAGGTTGCTGGAGCCAAGGAGCAAAGAGTGCAATAATGATATGTGGCAGTGCATCCAACTTCCATCCCCAGAAAAATGCTTTAGAGCATAGAAAACAGCTGCCAAACCATGACTGCTGGAGGCTTGACAGAAGTACGTTATAGTTTATGGGATCACATTTCAGGAGTTTTGCCTATTCCTGCACGATGGTTTCTTAAAACCTTCATTACAAAAGCAGAATATTGATTTACCCAAATGCAATTCCCTAATCTCTCTTAAATCAATAACTCATACCCCGTATGGGACACACTGATTGTGCCTAAGCAGCCTGACACTGTACATGCCAGTCACCAACTTTGTCTTTTAGATTTATTTGCTTTCATTCTGTTGCTTTTTGATTAAGAAAACTAATTAAATCCTCCTTTTACAATGACCTTTAAAAGTGGATCATGACTTAAATCTTGTTACTCTTGAAAACAAATTATTATGACGCAATACTTTGAGGAGGTCTGAGCATGCCACAACTTGTTTGCACAAACAGAAGTTAATTTTCAGAGAATATCTTTGTTCCTAGATTTCTCTAGGTTCTGTTTCAGCATTTCCTTTTTTTCCATCTCTCTTTCATTTATTATGTTTGTAGCATATATTCAAGCAAAGTAGATGTAAGAGGGCCAACTGTACAATGAGCCTTCTCAGGGCAATGGGAGGGAGAGGAAAGAGATGACTCTCAGTGCAGGTCACCTGTGAGCAGCCGTCCTTCTGCTTCCTCTCTTCCTCAGGGCACCCTGCCTGCCCTCCAGACCCTGTCTCTGTTATACCAGTGGCACATCTCTACCTCTGTGGCATTGTACTCAATTCCAGGCTATTTTCTTTAGCCAGCAAAGTCCCAAGTGGTGTCCAGCCAACCGAGTGCTCCAGGCCTGGTTGTTCTTCCTGTGTGAGTGTTTAGGTGCAGTTGCTTTGAGTTCAGTCCCTGGGATGTTCTCCTTGGAGCTGGACCGGCTCAGACTAGCTCATGAGATTCAGATTAGCTCATGAGGCCTTTGACTCCTTGCTATATATCTAACTTAAAACTGGACATATAATTTTTTTTTTGACACCAACAGATATATGTGACCAGCTCATGGATGCTTGTGGTCTTATGCTGTCATTCAGCCTTTCCATGCAAGCTGAGTAAAGTTCTAATGTATGAGATCAGAGTTCAAAAAGTAGTTGTGTATTACAATAAAATAATGTGAGCTAAGACATTTGTAATGGATTCTTTTAAGTGCAGATGTTGATAATAATGTATTTTCAATCTCCTGCATTTCTCATGTCATTAAAACACTCTAAGCTTGATGACTACAGATTCATGTAAGACAGCTAAATTTAGATCATGAAAATAAATGCCAGACTCCTAATGACACACAATAGGTTAGTAAGTAGTGACTAACGTGGCTGCAGCTTTTTTCACGTAGTCTGAGCTTGTCCTTTTAGGACAACTAGTTAACATGTTCATGTTTTGTTTGAAGAAAGGGGCAATTTTAAAGTTATCACAATTAATTTTTACTGCATGTGATTTGTTTGCTCACCTGTTGACCTCTTGCATTCAAAAGCTGTTGACTTTGGCTACATTTTTTATTCATGGACATAGCAAAATTAGACTAAACCCAGCAGAAGAGCTTGGATATTTTAGCTTGGCAGGCCATTAGCCTGAGGGATGTATGCATCACTCTGAAGTATTATAGACTTTTGCAACTTATTAGTAAATAGCTTAACACATTCTTTAAAATAAAATTATAATCAACTTGAGCTATTTGTTACTCTCTCACAAGCCCCAGAGATCATTTCAGAGCACCACAAAAGCTTGTGTCTCCTGTACCCACTGCCTGGAACTTGTGGCTTTCCATAGTTTAAGGGCAGGCTCTCAAACGCTGTTTTTCGAAGCTATGTTTGCTCTATTGGCTCTGTGCTCCTCTACTTCACAGTGAATACACACACAAACAGGATGGAAGGAAAGAAACAAGATGTTCAACAGTTTTCTTAATTTTGATGAAACCTAGATGAAATTTATGAAAAGTTTTTGTGTGTTTTGAGGTTTTTTTTGTCAACAGGATGACTCTGATTAATACTACTGCAGAAGAAGAAAGAAAACCCCCCTAAGAAAGCTTTCTTGAGATATTCTAAGCTATTGCTTACCTGCAATGTCTTTGAGTTTATCAGGGACATTAACAACCATTAATAACTCAGTAGTACATGCAGCTGATCTTGTTTGACCAGTAAATTCAAAGATTTGTTGCTGCAACATTTGTAATAAATAATTTAGTGATCCATCTGGTTGTCAAAGGATGGACTAATCACTCATGTGTGGTTTAAGTGACTTCTTATCATTCCACAGGTGCTTTGTGGCAGAGCTAAGGATGAAATCTTATTCTCAAAGGAAACGTTCACATCCTTAAAAAAAAAATCCTTCTCTTTTACTCCAAACCCTGCTTCATCCCTTACTAGGTTCCAACTTTTGCACTGAATAAGAAAAGAATCCTCCCATGAACAACCTCCTGTATGGTGCAGGCCTGATTATTTTCCATGGTTTGGGGCATCCTGTGCTCTCCAAGGTGAGGAAAAAAGAAAAAAAAAAAGTATCTTGTATTTAAAATCAAAGGGATGGAAGATGTCAGTTAGAGAAATAGTACTACTATGTATAACATGCTTGTTGTGAGTGGACACAGAAAAATACTGCCATTCAAAACTAGGGATTATGATGTTATTTCTACTGTTTGCCTTTTGAGTGACTACTTCTTCCACTGATCCTGTCCTTTTGACAACTTGCCTTGGTCCACTTCTGACTGCACCCAGTCTCAGCCTATACCTTGATATTCTTTGCATCTCTCCTTCCTGTTTTTGGGCACACAGTCTTTTGTAATTTGGCTATGAGAAGATAAAATGTGAAATTGTGTCATATGTTCTTACTCAGTATCTCTGTATTGCTTTCCTGGCTCCAGTTGTGAAGGAAAGCTTTTCCACAAACAACTGCCAGCTGATGACTGCTTAAACTGGAAATTAGCTCCTTGGTTCCCATAGAGGAGTACTTTTCCTTCCATGTCTGGGAAAAAACCTACCCTTTTTCTGGAAAGACATAAGCTAATGCTGAATGTCATTGGGCTCCCGAGGTGTTTTTTTTTTCAGAAACTATCAAGCACTTTGCGTCTTAACTTACATCCCTCCACACAGTGCATACAGCATGTCTCTGCATGTACAAAGTGCGGAGATTTTGTTTTGCTGTGAAATATGTTTTCTTATGCACCTCTCAAGACACAGATCATCTGCCTTTCTCCATTCTGGCCTGAACTAGGCCAACCAGACCTATGGACTGAAACACCGTATTTTTCTTTAAATGTGAACATTGTCTCCCTGATCTTGCAGCCTGTCTAAATTCTGCATATCCTGCACCTTGGTCTATAGATCCAAGAAAACAACAATAACTCCACCTCCTAATTTCTAGCATTTCTAACACTCCAGGTTTAATTCAATATGTCCTGAAAATTTCCTAAGTATCTACAGTTGGATGCTGATACATGCATAAAAGAACCATAAAAGAATGATGTGCTGTTAGAGCTGTGCCAGTTGTCTGCTGACATCTGGCACCGAGGGCAGCCTGAAAATCTGGGCTTTGACACAGCCATAGGTTCCCTGGGAAAGGGAAAGACAAGATCTAAGGTTTTATTTTAGAGTGAGAAAGCTGAGGTTCTGTCCCAGAAAATTGGTGCAGTGTGCCAGGCTGCTCCTGCCTGAAACATCCAGGGGAAAGGACAGGGTGTGAGTGTCTACTCCAGCAGCTGGCATGGTTTGCTGCTTCTTTTGAGTGGCTGTTGTAGGAGACAGCTTCCTCTCAGCAAGCAGGGAGTGCAGCTCCCCAGCCTTGCCTGTCTCCATTTCCCTCAGCCTGTTTTTGTCTATTTCCTGGAGTGCATTGTGGCTCTGCCTCTCTGGAAGTGGGAGGATTTGGGAAGGATGAAGAAGGGTTAGCCCTTCTTAGGTCTCCTTCTGCAGTCCTTCACATGAAGAAGTTAACTAGTTGTGCCTAGTTCTGCCTGCTAGCATTTTGTATTTTATGAATTCAGAGACCATTTATATTACTTATAGTCATGGCCGTTGATCCACTTGTACAATTCCTTTTGTATTTGAAGCTCTTTAGAGAGCACCTTATACAAATTTGTTGGTCCTTGCTTACCGTAAGAACTTCATTTGCACTGAGACTGATGGTTTTGGCAGTTCTGACAGCAGCTGCTGGCTCTTCCATATTCCTTTTTATTCCATAGCAAAGCCTCAGATTTCCTTCCAAATGGGTAGCAGGCTAATTGCACTCTTTTGGATCAAAGATTTTTCCGGTCTCATGCAACTTGTGGTACAGATTTACTTACATTATTCCTGATACCTAATAACACCATTATAGAAAATGGAAGAAATGTGAGAAATTCTTTGTGTTGGCTAATTTCCTGCTCATAGGTTATGTGAGAGAGACAAATATGTTCCACATGAGAAAAGTCATTCAAGATAAACATTTAAAAAGTCTGTAGTAGTTAATATCCCCTTTAAAACAAAGATTTGATGTTCCATTACTTCAAGTAAAATACATTTCCACTGAATTTATTTTATATGTATATATATATGTATGCTATAAACCCACAACAAATATTCTGAAGTTTCTTACAATCATTTATGTTATTTTTTTCACAATATAGTGTGAAATATTTTATTGCAATCTGGCCAGTTAATATCACAGCTAGATTATATTAGCATGCTGACTTACAAGGGCATGGGAGAGGATTAAAAAAAGGCACTTGAGAGACTTTTGGCTGCACAGTTTGATTGTATGTGATTCTTCTGAAGTCCAGAAAAGATGGAGGACAGACTACTTTAATGCTTTCAGGTAAAAAATAAAAAAATGGCATATAATCAGTCCTGTGGTCAAGACAGAGTTAAGGATTTGCCAGAACTGGAGACCTGAACTATTCAAATATCTATTGGGAAAGAAACAGTGGAGGACACAGGTGATTCAGCAAGTTCTGGGAATGTGTTACTGGCAACTTCTTATTGCAGAGGCAGAGGAAGTTAATAGATAAGTGACAGTAATTATATCTCTTTGAAATTAAATTCAGACACAAGTCACATTGTAATGTGAGTTACAGGAGACTACAATAGAGTAGTCTCCTGTAAAAACAATAGTGTTCCAAATAAAGGAAGGAAGTGCTGAATCAAATTAAGGCAGAGAGGTAGGAGGATATCTTTAGATGGCATTTCAAAGAGTGTCTAAGGAACAAGCACACAAGTAGGAGACAAAAAGCTGATTAAAAACAAGGTGCATTTGCCAAGAGCAAAACATGCCTTTTCAGTTCTGTTTCCTCTTTTGTGGGATAACAGCTTAAAGAGGGGGCAGTAATTTATTATGTCAGATTTAGTAAGGGTTTTGAGGAATGCTGTAAGTATGCTTGGAAAACATGATGGAGATGATGGGAATGTAAAGGCTGATGCTCAGACAGCAAATTCTGCTCATGGAGGAGTCGACAATGGATTTCTGTGAAATGAGGGATATTTAAAGGCAATGTTGCAAATTTAATTCCAATAAATGACTTGACTTTACCAAATCCAGTAATTTAGGTTAACCATGTATGTGATGGACTAAGGAATAGATTAAAGAATTTATATTTCAAATTGTATTGGGAAATGATGGAAGCACTGGAGACAAACCACAAAGGTCAGAGTGGGTTTGGTATGTTGGGGTGATGGTATGTGATTATAAATCCAAGAAAGAAAATACCAGGAAAAAAATTTGTGGCGATTAGGGAACTGATTAGGCAATAGCAGCTCTGCCAGGCATATGGAAAACAAAATCACCCAGAAATGGGGTTGGTAAATAATGCAAAGCAGTTGCAACAAAGACAATTTGCATATAGTAACAGAGTTCTTGTTCATATAGCATGAGAAGTACTTATTTAACTGTATCCTTATTGGGAAGACCTTACCTGGCACTGAAAATTCATTGAGTTTCAAAATCACATTTTGACAAAGATGCACATAAATTGGAGACAATCCAGAACAGATATCTAGAAAGAAGACTTTTGGAAAATATGATTTGTTTGGAACAAATTTAAACAACTGAATTTGTTTATATAAGAAAAGACTAAGGGAATATTGCTTAAATGATAGCGGACTTCCAAAATGGCAAGAAGGTAGCAAACAATCATTTTCCATGTTGAGTGGTTTAAGACAAGGAGTAATCTCTTCAGTTTTGCATGGGAAAATAAATATTTATGTACTGTATTAGGAAAACTCTACAGCAAGCTTTTCTAGTTTAAGGGCAGAAGTAGACTACGATGAGAGGGGGTTTTGCACTGTTTTGGCCAGGATGAAGTTAATTTTCTTCATAGTAGTTAGTACGGGCATGTGCTTTGGATTTGTGAGCACAACAGTGCTGTGAATACAGGGATGTTTTAGCTATTGCTTACACAGCATCAAGGCCTTTTCTGCCCTTCATCACACCCCAAGAGGGGGTAGATGGGAGATACACAAGGAGCTGGGAGGGGACACAGCCAGGACAGCTGACTCCTGCTGACCAGAGAGATATCCCATACCACATGACATCAAACTCAACATAGAAAAGCTGGTGAAAGAAGAAGGAAGTGATGGACAAGTTTGGAGTGATGACATTTATCTTCCCAAGTTACCATTACCTGTGAAGTAGCCTGCTTTTCCTGCAGATTGCTGGACACCTCTCTGTGGTGGAAGTGGGGAATGAATTTCTTGTTCTGCTTTGCTAGCATGCTTAACTGTTTAACTGTCTTTATCATAGCCCACACGTTTTCTCACTTTGACTCTTGCAATTTTCTTCTGCATGCCAATGGGCTTGGGGGAGTAAGTGAGTGGCTGTGTGGGGCTGAATTGCCAGGTGGTATTTAAACCATGACAAGGGGACTAAGAAATCTCTATGAATATGTTAAATATCCATCTGAATATTACAGATCTACCAGCCGTAGATCTACCTACTTCATGACAAAAGCACAGATTAGATGTCCTTGTGACATCCTTTCAAGTTACATCCCAATTTTTTACCTTCAGGATCCTATGCAAGGGTTTATGGAGTCACTCCCTCTTTGTGCAAGCAGAAATGTACACATGCATCAGTTTAACATGTCAGGTCAGGCTTCTCTCTATAGTTCAAACAGCTTTGTCAGAGTTTTATGGACTACTTCAGAGTCAACCTTTTCTTTGTGTGCACTGAAGCAGAGAAAATTTTGTTTGTTTTTTCACTCCCAATAATCCATCAGACCTTTTCCTGGAGCAGGTTGGAAACATGCCTTAATCAGAAAAATTCAAGTGAGCAAAAACCAGTCTCAATCTGCAAGTGAGAGCAGAGTCTCTTCCAGTAGTCCAAATTTTCCCTTTGTTCTGTTGAGAGAGAGATGTAGTTTAACCTCTTGACAGAATTACCAGGTCTGCTTTTGATTCTCTGAGGCTAAGCTTCATTGTTGAATGTTTGAGCTCAGTATTCCATAAAATCCGAGGTTTTCTCTGAAAGCCTTCAGTGACATTTATGAATAGCAGGATGCAAAATTCACCTCAATACCTCTTCCTCATGCTGTCTTTCTAAGTTTGTGGACACAAATACACATTTTGCATAAACATGCAGTTAAATTCTAGTTCAGATTCACAGATCAAATAACACTGTAGTTCTATAACTTTGTGATTTTGCATTTCCAAAAGAACCTAAGGACCTTTATTCAGCATTTTCTTTCTTTCTAAGCTTCTGTCTTATGTTATTTGTTTTAACCAGGGAAACATTGCGGTTTCTCTACCTCACTGTTTGATTTCTGGGTGATTTACAGCTATTTTGGCTGCAGGAATTTGGACGTCAGCAGCTAGTTAACAAACAGGTCTGGTTATTCACATTGGCACTCATATTGATCACGCAGCCTGTAAAAGTTGCTCAAGGCTTTTCTATTGAATTAGGTAGTTCTGTCCTCTGGTAGCTTTTGTAACCAGTCTCAAGTAAGCACATTTGCATTTTCAGTAGCAGGCACTGTAAAACATTGATACATCTTGGAAGAAATTAAAAAATAAATAAAAATGTCTTCCAAAAAGTAGATCTAAAATTTATATTCAGAACTACAAGGTCAAAGCCAATGTGCAGATTTCTAATGGTTATTCGCCATAAAAATACAATTGCTAGTCAGATTGTTGCCTAATAAAATTAGTTGTAAAGCAAATTCCTTTAACGAAACTTTTGTTAAAGGAAAAATTTTTTTCCTTTAACATTTTTTTCCACATTTGGTTAGTTTATGGGATTTTTACATGCCAAAGTTGAAGATCAGCTAGAAGCAACTCAAGTTATATTCTAGGGATAAAACCAATTATAATATGATAAAGAAGATCTTTTCCTTGCCTTGCCTCCACACTTCCAAGAGGGTCAGCTGATGGAGGTTGGTCTGTGATTTTAAAGCTGCAGATGGTACAAACCATGAGCTCCTGCCTGCATGTGGCAGCTGGCCCATAGGACTGAGAGGCTGCAAGAAGCCTCTGCAAGGCTGCAAAGAGATGGACCCTCCAGGAAGTGCAAAAGCTGCTCCCATTCCACACACATTTTACCTGCACATCCTTGCTGAACATATCACGAATGTGCCAGCTGAGTGTACGTGGTTTGGCACCCAGCCAAAGTTGGCAACCATCCATGTTGTGTTACACTGGGCTGAAATTCCTGTAAGGATTAGTCAAAGGCTGGGTGAAATTTGCAGTTATTGGGAACTGTGTTGTGATGCTGTCCTCACCAGCAGCCATGGAAAAAAGGTCTGGGAGTAGAGAGCAGCTTTTAATTCAGCAATGCAGATGGCAGTGCAGTATGCTGGGGAAGAGCCTGGAGTTTTCATTAAGTTTTCTCTTCAAAAAATAGAACTGTGACATAAGATATCATTCAGAGAAATTGTTCAGTAATATTTTGGCTGAAAGCTATGTGTTCAGGCCTGAGATTAATTGGCTTTCTTTATCTTTTACATCTTGCCTGTATTCCTAATTACACACAGCTGTCCTTTCAGTTCATAGCTAGTCTGCCAGTTGCTGATGACAAAATGTGCCTATCATTCAAGCACATATCCCTTCCCAGCACAACTCAGAAGGCTCTTGGGATGCTGCTTTGAAGAAGCTGCATGATTTTTGAAGGTGCTGAGACAGGGACATACCACCCTGACAGCTTTGGTAGTACTACCTAATTAAGTTCCTGTGAGAACAAACTGTGCTAGATGTGGTCAGGCTGGCAGAACAAAACCAGACCTGTCTAAAAGCAAAACGGACTTTAGTATCCATATGCTTAGTTCTATGATTTATGTTTAGATAGTCCTGCAATGAGCAAGGAGTTGTACTTGGTGGTCCTTATGGTTTCCAGCCAACTTGAGACAGTCTATGATTCTGAAAGTTTAGAAACTTATGCCCAAAGCTGTGATTCTGGAAAGAGGCAATGGCTGGAGAAAAGGCATACTGGTTGGCAGCAGCATGACCAGAGTATAGATACCTGTATGGGTTTGATTAGCCCTTAGCATTTTTCCTTAGTACTGTCCTAGTTTCAATGCCACTCCTCTTCTGATTAAGGGCTCAAGTGGGTATATGAGCTCAGTGGAAAACTTGAACTCAGAAATGAAAAGATCTTATAAGAGTTAGGTCAGGAAAAACATTCAGTGTAAGGAGTGAGAGATGTAGCTTCCTGAAAACAAGTGGAAACATTTTCAGCAGAAACTGCACATGCTTCCAGCTGAGACTGAGATTCCCAAAGGCAATTGTGGATTGATATTGTGAGCCGTGGTTTGAACAAAATATGATATGTTAGTAATTGCAGTCAAGCAGTCTATCTAGTGTGGCAGTTACTCATTATTTCTGCTATACTAGTGTCCCAAGCAGGATCAGGGCTGTCTTCTGTACTTCATAGAATATGAAGCAAAGAAAAACTGATTTTCCTTTATACAGATATGCATATATCTGTGTCTCTTCAAACTTATTTAAAGCTCCATTTTTTTCCCAGTTTTCCATCAACATCACCCTATAAGTAACCAATCCTTTGCAATGAATTCAGTCAGAAGCAGATCAGGTCTGTAAGCAGAAGAAGCTGCATGAAAGACATGCACGCTTCACTGGGATACATAGCACTTTCCTGTGCAAAGAGAAGCTGTGCAATGAGCCTGGCTTTCAAAAGTGAAATCAAAAAGCAAGTAACACTTTGGGGGACAGGGTGGGAGATTTTCCTTAAGAGCATTTGGTTGTGACATGTGACGGCTCTTCCTTTAAATGACTCTGGGAGAGATAAGGGAGACATAAGCCTTGCAGATGCCTTTTACAGTAAATCCAGTTGCCGAAACTCTTGCACAAAGGGCTCAGAACAAATAGGACTCATGCTGGAAGCAGCATGCTGATGCAGTTCTTGCATAGTAGGGGTTTAAAGGTCTGTTTCAGTAATTAGCATACACAGTTGGCTACCAGAGAGCACAGCTTGCTCCCAGTCACTGGCATGACACAGGAGTAGATGCCAAAATGAACCTGAATGGAGCATATGGTTTTTAGGGATGAGTGATACCTGAGATATACAATGAGGTACAATCCTCTTCTCACTCAGATCAAGGGCAGTGCTTCCACTAACATCAAAGCTCCTATCCTGCATGCACAGTGAGAATTGCCCTGTTGGCACATTTTGAGTATGAGCAAGATATGTGACAATATGATTGCAGAAAAGCAAGATTTCACTTGACTCCTATAAATGTGGGCTTGGCAGCTTCCCACTTTTCCTTACCAACCCTTGAAATATTTAACTGTGAAGTTCCTACTACGTGAATATTGAAGCTAAGTAAGAGAATAAAAGCTTTCTTCCTTGAGGACAGGTGATTACTGCTCCAGTTAGGCTTTACTTGCCATAACATGGGCTTTTGTACTGCCAGCCAGAGCTTTGGTTTTGTTGTGACTATTTAAGATCCCAGTAATCCCAATAATATTGGAAGAAGTGGTTTTCTCTTTTGTATGTCACTGTCAAATGAAATAAATTATAAAAACACAGAGAGGGCTTTTTAGTTTTAATGTGCTCTGCAAAGAACAGAAGCAGCTGGTCTCAATGCTTAAGCAGTTAGGATAGTTTTTACCTATGTGTGTAGTGCAATGAAGAAGTTGGTATAGTTTGGCTCAAATGAAAGTTGTTCTGAATGCAAGTGCTTTAAAAATAAAAAAGAAGCCCTAATTTACTTAATCAGACCTCATAAAACAAGATAGAAGGTTTTCCTTCACCGAGGACAGAGTTTCTTGATTAAAACTTTAGTTACTGGAAAATACTGATTTATTAAAACCTAAACTTATCTTAAAAATTAATTAATTTTGGCCAAATTAATTTCTGTGAAGAATCTTTTTTTTCTGGGACATAAGAGAGCCAGGCTGAATTCTTTGTCCCAAAGCAAGTGAAGCGTGAGATTGAATGTTTCTCACCCTTGCAATTTTGGCTTTTCTTCAGGAACTAGGATGTTATTTAGGTTTCTAGTGAAAATCTTAGAAAGATTTGTTCTTCAAAACAATGTGCTAAGAAAAGAAATATCCATTGCTTTGATCTCTTCACCAAAAAGATTTTTTTTTCCCTCATAAATCCTTTCGATTTTGGAGTGAGATTCCACAGGCTTTTTGAACTTCTTTAGATAATACTCTAGTAATTGCTCTTTCCTTTCATATCCAAATTCAAGATACTGTTGGAACTTGTGGCTTGCTACAGATAATTTTGGATTTCCTCTCTGTCTGTACTGATAAGACAAGAAGAAAGAACAATATTTTTATAACTCACTTGGCCTCTTCATTCATAGACTGCAATATCTTAATCATCACTGGCAAAGACCAGGAACATCTTCAGAGTGGCACAGTGTGAGAAACTGGAGCTTTTTGCAACATCAAACCCAGCTCGTTTATATGAGTCAGCTGCAGGATGAATGCAATTCACATGAGAAAGCATCGATCATTCTCCTCCTTCTCCTCCCCTTTCCTCCTTCTCCTCTTTCTCCTCCTTCTTCTCTTTTTGCTCCTCCTTCTTCTTCTCCTTTCCCTTCCCAATCTACAAGGGAGAGATCTGCTTTCTCACTCACTGTTGGTAGGGGTACTTTAACCTGCAAAAAATGACGGTATTTCATATTGCCTTATGCAGATTCAGGTCACTAATGCTGCTGACTTATGAGAAGACATCTCAGAGGAATCCTACTGACCTCTGTGCTGGTACTTAAAGTTTGTTTTTTCTCAAAAAGAAGACGTCAGACTTTGTATGTATTTCAGAATTACTTTGGCTACTCAAATACATTAAAACATACTGTAAGGGCTGTGCAAGGGTTTTATTACATCTTCTCACAGAACCGTCTGATAAAATGAGAGGTTTAAATTTAGTGTAGAAAAATAGAAATCCTGTGGAAAACCAGTATTAGCTGTACCTGGAAAGACAGTAATCACTGTCAGAACAGCTGGCTCTTCATTAGCTATGTTCTCACATAGATATCACTGTGATTAGCTCTCTGAAAGCAACAGCTCAGTGATGAGCAGCAGTCTGTCAGATGGGCTCTCTGGCGTTAGGAAAGGAATGGAGAATGGCACTAAAAGGGTCCAAATTCAGTGTAGGTTTAGGTACATAGAATAAGTGGCTGCAACAAAGTAAGCACAGCAGTGCCTTGGAAAGAGCACATAATCATAGTTCTCCAACCACTAACAAAATACAGCACAGAGGAGGGTGCCACAGATGATTGGTGGTGTGGGATGGCTTTGCCAGAAGGCTCTTCAGCTTGGAAATGCAAAGAGGGTCCTCTGGACCATGAATGGTGATGGAGAAAGTGAGCAAGAAAAGAGGTGTTCATGCTTTCTCACATGATCAGACCAAATGATGCCCAGCTATTACTGAGTGGCAGATTAAGAAAAAGCAGCAGTGTAGCTTTTTTAATCATAGTGTGTGGCTAGTGATTAATGTTCAAGTCATTTCCATGGGATGTGAGGGCAAGAAAGATAAGAAGTTTAAATACAGACTAGAGAGAGCTATGAAGGGAAAGTTAATTAGTAACTACTGAATACAGACATGACCTTTTGCTGACGGGATGCCTGAAATATTATTACTGGAAAACAGGAGAGTATAACAAACACAGACAAAACCCTCATTAGCCTTGTTCAGCTGCTGTTTCCACAAGTACCTGCAGCTGGCCATAGTGTGAGACAAGAGATTGTCTCAAGGGTTGTACGGCCTCTAAATTTGGCCTTATATGTTTGTTCTTCTGCCAGATTGTCTCTAACAAGTGGCAAATTTTAAATGCTTTTATTTTGTGAACCCATAAGTTACTATGCAGAGCAAATATAGGGCATGTATTTTTTTTCCCAGCGGCTTCTGAAAAAAAACCCAAGACCTATTTTTAATATATACTGATACAGAATCAGCATGAGGTCAGATAATGACGTATTTGTACATACGAACAACAAGAAAACTGGGAAGGCAGTGCAGTGGAGGTGGGTATGAAAAAGTTTTGAATAGATGTTAATTATTAATGTCATAAGCCTTTGCCTAAACCAGCCTCTAACTCAGTTATTTAGTAGAAAAATAAGAGAATGGGGTTTAGACAACACAGTGTGCTGCTTTCTGGTCATCAAAACATAAAAAAATTCTTATGTTCTGACACCTTCTGGGACTCTTAGGGACACTGCTTACTTAGTTTCCTGTTTGGACTTCCTAAAGGATACAAGTAGTAAATGATGATGCATAATGAAGGGATTATCATCCAGACAGTGCTTTCTCTTCTTTTTTTGGCTCCTCCCCAAACACAGCAATAATTTTTACGAGCCACAAAAATGGGACATCATACTGCCCATGTTCTTCAATATCTGGATTGCACAAGTTTGTGCACAGGATGTTTTAATCAAAGGACTTTTGTCATGAATTTGGTCATTAATTTATTTTAAAGGACCTGCCACAGATCAGTATTATTTGCTAGAAGTTACGCCTTTCATGCAAGAAAGAAACCATGAAGCAAAGATGTGGATCCTGCTCTACTTGTGACAAAACAATCTTTGGATTAGGTAATGTTAGTCAGACATTTGACATTTTTGTGAGTGTTTTTAAGCTAATAGGATGTCCTCTGGATCTTGGCTAGGAGCTAAACCAGAGCTGGTGGAAGACAATAGAATTCTCTTCCGCACCACAAATTTAGGATGAGATCTGCAAGGTGTAAATATAGATATACAGTTGAATTTATATTCTCCAGTGATTTCTTATCACTGAAGGCATTGTAACAGGAAAATACAGCTAATTGGATTAAATTAATTCTGTTAACTGTGAATGGGGTAAGGTAGATCAACAATAGTCCACCATAATGAGGTATGAAAAACTGATAAATACAAGAACAGTGAGAATTATACTAGATATACCCATGACATCTTCTGGAGTAGAACTGTCTCCTCCAAGTAACGACAGCTGCTTACCAGGTCCTTTGCTTAGATCATTGCTCCAAACACATGGAAGCTGTTAATGGGGTTTTTGTACATCCGGCCAGTGAAAACCAAATGACATGACTCAACTCATCTTTCTAAAATTAGAAGCAGCACCCTAGTGAATAAAGAATGCAGGAGACTTATGATTTTTCAGAGATGCTGGATAGGCCCATGGGTGTTCCACAAACCATGTCATTGGGAAAATCTAACATTAACTGCACCATTTAAAATCCCAAATTGTGCACCAGATAGTCCAGACCTACAGATCCGCATAGCTCACACATACGTCACCTCTTGTTAGTTCAGATTTACTCTCTGTTTTCCTTTTATTATATACTCCTTACTATGTTTAAATTGTCAATATAGCATAACCTTGCAGCTGTGTTATTAAAATGCACAAGACAATCCCCTGATATTGCCAACATGAGTTCAATCTCACAAGCAATTAAAACTTTTTATCCTGGTGCTCTGTCTCCATCAAGTTATTCAGTCTAAGGATAAAAGTGTGAACTACTTCATAAAGTATAATAATCACAGTTTGGCCAACTCCTTGAACTCTTAATTAACTAACATTTTCAGCCTCTAGACTCAAAGGAGACTTGTGCTGTCATCCCATTTAATTCTGAATTTCTACATTTTTATACTGTGAATTTGAATAAAGGAAGAGTATCACTTTAGCTCTCTAAGCGAGGTTTATTTTGCATAGGAAACAAGGGATGAGGGGTCCTTACCTTGTCCTGAGATGCCTGCCCAAAGAGGCTGTTAGCATGGCTGAGGCCTGTGTCTGGAGCTAGTTCTAGGGTAGAGAGACCTCACCACTAGAGGCAAGTTAAGCTAAGGGTGTCTTCATAAAACCAATGCAAAATTATAATGGGAAGCAGGGGGGAGAAAAACATGGTTAGAAGGTAGGTTTAAAATAATTTTCAGAAATTGTAGTTTTCCTCAAAGGAGTCAGCCGACATTGCTCAGAAAACTCCAGATGCTTAGGGCTATAATGTGTTCTCAGTTGCCATGTTACACAAAATAATTTCTGTTTCAATGAAATTTTTTCTTTTTTTTCTGTGGCTTATGTGATCTCATTTCTGCAATATAATTACCTTTCAGAATGATGCATTACAAAAGCTTTTTGCAGGAGGAAAAGCATCCCATCTCCTTGGGAACAGACAGCACAGAATGATGGTAGTGTCTAAGCCACCTCATAGGGTTACCCTTTCCATTTCCCTTTTCAGGTTTAAGGGACATAAGTTCTTTTTATCTCTTGAAATTCAAAATATTCTGTAAAATCTCCCACTTGTGTTGCTTTTTTGACCTACTTGGTTAACCAAAGTTCAGCATCCTGTGGGTTGTTTCTGTTTCGAGGAGAGGTTGATGATGGACTCAGATAGCTTTGATGCACTTCTTGTTTTGCAAATAAAGTCTTACTTCCTCACCACAGCATGCTTTGCATAGGAAACTGCTTTTACTCACAGCTCGAAATCCTCTTTGTGTGAGTTTTATTTGATAGTTTATGAGATTTATTCTTGAACTATAGATTAATTGTGGCTGTGCATTCCAATTTTTGTTTAATTATATGGTGCATATCTGCTATATAACTTCTGAACAAGCTTCAGTTTGAGTGTTTGAACAGATTGCAGAAAAACAGAGCTATAGACTGGTCACTACTGGTCATTATTTTGACCCAGTTGTCTCACAGAAAATAGTTTCAAAACAGGAAAGCATCTTTTGCAAGGCTGTGGAATGAAACTGCTATACAGTGCTGTGTTGTGGAACAACAGGAACGAAAGCACAAGTGGTCATCTAGCACTGGTCATACAGTTTAGCAAAAGGCAGAAAAGTAGAATACCTGCAGCACTGAAACTGTTGCTGGAGTCACCAGCATTTGGCTGCAAAACAAAGAAAAGGCAGAACAAACAGTCTTGCTTTACCCAGTAGGATTTGGCATCCCAAGAGCTATAGGTGTTTCCTGCAAGTGATGGAGACGGTATTGATTGCAGGAACTGATGGCTTCAGGCAGCACTGTTGACCCGACTTATTATTTTCTGTTTTTATAGAGCTGATGCTGGCAGAGAGATAGAGAAGGGATACTTATTATATCTGTTTGTCTGAGAAAATCTGTACAGTGTCCTGTAGACATAAATTACTCCTAAGGCTGATAACTGACTTTTCCACACAGGCATTGTCTCTACCTTGTTACTTGCAGAGCTTTTGTGGTTACTTCTGGATAGTTTGAGCTCCACTTATTCTATGCCTTGTTTCTTACGTGACAATTTCTACATAGTGTGTGGCACATAACCATAGAACTGAAAGTCATCATTGTCTGCAAAGGTCTGCTAAGGGTCCCAGCTCTCTGCTCCAACTCTCTCTTCTGATGAAGGACACAGAACTGTGGGACAGCAGAAAGTGGTGTTCCCATACATGAGTAAAATACGACAGCTACGAAAAGGGGCAAGGTTGAGTTCCAGAGTGCTCTTTTCAGTAGGGCTCCCAGGTGGAGAGCTGGCAGGGATCAGAGACATTCTGACCTCAGGGACATTCAGCAGGCATGTATTTGAGAGCATGGGATGTTGACAGAACATGGGATGATCTTGTAGGTATATTCTGATGGAACTGGAGGCAGAATAGATGAGAGCTCTTATGGACTCCTATGATCTGTGTGCTCCTCACCAGATGGACTGGGAATGTGTTTTCCTGTGTGGTTCATACACTGCAGAACCAGGATTGGGAAAGAGGATGGAAGAGCTCCAAGGATGAATAATCAGAGTAACTGAAGCACAGGCTATCCAACAGGAAATATCCAATCTGAGTCCTGCACAAGATCTGGGGAAGAGAGAGACTAAAACCATGAGTTTTTAGCTAGAAGAATAGAAAGGTGTGTTCAAAGGTCAACTATAAAAGGGGGAAAAAAGATGAATATAGCATTTAGCAGATGTCCTTCACCCTCTTCTTCAGTGGAGACTTCTGTGTAC
The DNA here is from genome assembly GCA_013398615.1 of Brachypodius melanocephalos. Classification (NCBI taxonomy): domain Eukaryota; kingdom Metazoa; phylum Chordata; class Aves; order Passeriformes; family Pycnonotidae; genus Brachypodius; species Brachypodius melanocephalos. The sequence continues at coordinate 54,866,475 of VZSR01003803.1, forward strand.
AAAACCCACATGTACAGGCTCTAGGGAATCAATGACAAACCAGAGCAGCAAGGGCTTCTTTTCGCTGAATGATGTTTTCAGAAGGAAAACCCTGAAAGTTTGGATAAAATCAGAAGACATCAGATGAAGCACTAATTGCACTTAAGATAGGAGAGATTAGAAATTATGTGGAATGTTGCAAAATGAAAAATGAAGTGCCCCATGGAATTCTCTCCTAATTTTCAGTGGGGTTTCAATGGAACTTTATGAGTTCTTCAGTTCACACGGATTCACAGGAGTGGGGGTGAAGATACAAGGCTTACAAATCCTGAAGTGATTACATGCTTTGTACTTCTTGAGATTACTCTTTTAGATAACTGAGTGTCAGAATGCTGCCTGCTTGCCCACACTCTCTCCCTCTCTCCCCTGTATAATTGAAGGAAGTCTAATCATCACGTTGAGTTATTTTTAACATTTAGCAAGAAAAATACTAAATAAGTTGAAACATGGTGTCACAGGAAATGGAATAAATGGGTGTTTTGGTTTAACCCAAGTCAGAAACTGAGTGCCAAGCAGCGAATCGCTTGCTCCTCCACTCCACCCCCAGTGAGATGTGGAGGAGAACTGGAAAAAAACTTGTGGGGTTGAGATAACAACAGTTTAATAATTAAATAATAATGATAATGATGATAGTAGCATTGAAAAGGAGAGATATACTACTATTATATATATATATAATACTATACTACTACTACTGATATAATAATACTAATATGATACTAATACTTTTAATGATAATGATAAAAATAATAGCACTGAAAAAGAGAGAGGAATAAACTCCAGGATGCACAGGTGATGCACAATAGAATTGCTCATCACTCTCTAACCAATGTCCAGCCCATCCCTGAGCAGCCATCAGCCCCTCCCAGCCAACTCCACCCAGTTTATGTACTGGGCATGATGTTCTGTGGAAGGGAAATCCCTTTGGCCAGTTTGGGGCATGTCATGGCCATGCCCCCCGCAGCTTTTGGTACATCTGCTTGCTGGCAGAGCAGAAGACACTGAAAACTCCTTGGCTCAGGGTAAGCTCAGCAACAACTGAGACATCAAGGAGTTATCAACACTGTTCTCACACTGAATCAAAAACAGCACTGTACCAGCTAGTAAGAAGAAAATTAACTCTATCCCAGCCAAAACCAGAACAATGAAGCAGATTTTTTTAAAAAGTGCTTAAAGTTTAACTTAGGGTTCATGGGCTGAGATAAGGACTGGGAGAGATCACTCATCAAACGTAATCACAGGCAAAATAGGTTCAACTTAGAGATACGAGGTGAATTTATTACTAACTAAATCAGAGCAGGATAATGAAAAGTGAAATAAGCCCTTAAAGCATCTTTCCCCACTGCTCCCTCCTTCCAGCTCTACCTCCTACCCTAGCAGCACAAGGAGACAGGGAATGGGCATTATGGTCAGTTCATCACCTGAGGCTTCTTCTGCTGCTCAGGGAGAGGAGTCCTTCCCCTGCTGCACTGTAAGGTTCCTCTCACAAGAGACAGTTTTCCATGACATTCTCAGATGTAGCTCCATCTCACAAGCAACAGTTCTCTGCAAGCTGCTGCAATGTGAGTCCATCCCACG
>VZSR01003803.1:54868191-54882236 GCA_013398615.1 Brachypodius melanocephalos
TAACTGGCCCAGCCTTGGCCAGCAGCATGTCCATCTTTGCCAGGGATTGGCTCTGCTGGACATGGTGGAAGCTCCTAGCAGCTTCTCACAGAAGCCACCTCTATGGCCCTCCAGCCACCAAAAACCAGGCCATGTAAACCCAATACATTCCACTCATATCCAGTCTAGGTATGGTCAATTCTGTCAGGATTGTGCTGTCATGGCACAGCAGAGATTTTTGCTCAGCTTTGTAAGGTATGTGTGTACATATAGCTGCTACGAGGTGCAAATATTCTCACCAGTTAGAGCCAGAATTTCTGAGGAAGCCCCTGTTTCCCTCACAGGTCTGAAGCAGGTTATAGGAAAGAGTAAGATGCACACTGTGAAGAAGCATCAGGCTGGGAACGCCACTCACTTGACAACTTGGGGACACCTCCAGGGATCTTGCATTAGGGCAGAGATGCACAGCACGAGAAGACGAGGAGCACTGAGTGACTTTCCCAATTCTGAGGCTGCAAGAGAACTAAAAAATTACCTGCAAAGGATGTAAATATTGTGAGAATTAGGGAAATATTTAGGCACATTGGCAATTTTTTAGGCAGCTAGAGAATTGCTCTCAAGTTGAATGCAATTGTTCTAGTACAAAAATACGCAGAAGTTGACAACAGAGGAAGACGGTTTGGCAGCATCTTCTCCTCTTCCCATCCACACATGGAAGAAGAAGATAAAACAGGAACCTCCAGCACATCCCTTCATTGTTACATATTTTTCCAATTGCCAGGAAATGAGGGAGAGAAATGTGAAGAGGTAAAGCCAACCCTATCTCCAGAAACATCAAAACAACCTTAGCCACTCATAATTTTATACACTAATAGAGTGAAAATGACATTTTCCAACTCCTAATGGACTTAGAAGTATTTCTAATTTATGCATGGGTTTATAAACTGTGAGGTATGAAAGAGAGAGGAAAATGATTAGGTGGGGAAGGAAAAGGATGTATAAGGGTTGGGACGATGACAATCATTTCAGACACAAGTTTCAAGGTTTAGCCAAAACTAGTTGAATACTGGCAATGTCACTGCATGATTTAAGTAGTGCCTATTATGGCCTGGACAAAATCCCTCTGTTGAACAGCTGCATTTTATATTGTACAAAAATAATCTCATTTTATTGCCAAAAACTATTGTCTAATGTGATTTTATGTGATTCTGAAAAGAAATTCTAGCTTAAAATGACTGCCTAATTTATGTTTTAATCATGGAACTTTGACCTTATGCTCACTGGAAGGCAAAGGAAGAACTTTTGAATCCTTTTGAGCAGACCTTTGCTGTTCTTCTGAGTTCAGACTAAATGATGCCATACTTTACCACATTTTCTTGTAAAAATAAGGTAAGAAACCCTTTGTATTTGAAGATGACTCAGCTGTTTATTCAATACTGACCTACTTAAAATGAGCAATGAATCTATCTGCAAGACTTCACAAAGCATTTTGCTAGTGAAAGCAGTCTATTCTTTTTAGTAAAGACACTGTGAAGTGGGCACTTAGACAAAAAATATTAGCTTGCTTAGCACTGTGTATGAGAAAAATGCCCCAACAAACCGTCTTCAACAGAAAATACAACCAAGAATCAAAGAATCACGGTTTTGTTGTTAAAATGGGTAAACTGCTGCTTATATTTAAGACAGTGATTTATAAAGGCATATATCCTGCTTACTAATTCAGGACAATTTCCATCACTAATTGGGTCAGCTAACCACAAAGGCACATGCTTCACTTCCTCTTCAAGCATGTCCTTTAATGGCTTCTCAGAAAGTTGCAGTTTTATAGCAATACTTTGAAACACCTCAGAAAAATCATCAGTTTTCCTTTTGCAGTTATCAACTTCCTTATCTTCTGGGTTTTTTTCCACTTTATCCCCCTTTTTTAATATAATCATAAAATAAAATTCCATGTTTTCATCTTTTATATATTGAGCTATTTTTATGGAGTTTTGAATATTTTGGGTTTTTTCCTGTAACTTCTTTAAACAATTTTTGTTTCTGTCAATTCTTTCTTATTTCTCTATGTTTTATATTGCTTCTCTGACAAAGCTATGCACACATGGCAATTTCTCAATATCCTCAATTACTTATGAGTTCAAAATCCTTCTTTTCCCCTCTTCTTTTTTACCTCAGGTTTGCCTTCCCATTCTTCTTCTCTGATTTGTTTAATCTTGATTTCATCATTTTGAGAAATTAGGAACTTTGAAACTAAAAAACCATAACATACTCAGTGTTAGCTCAATTGTGAAATGGATTTGAGGAATACGGTGAGATGATGTCAGATGTTAAATGTCAAATTGCTGCTTTTATACAAAATGAAAAATTGCCCAATATGGTGTTCAAGAGAGTCTTGAGGTTTAGCAACCTACAGTATTGAAGATTTCATCCTTACTGAATGTGCTTCTTTGCTTTGTGACTCTTAGTGCTGAGAGACAGAACAAGTGTGCAGAGCAATAGGACTCTCCAGCCTAAGAACAAGAGTGGACATCTCCTTGTATTTACTACATGGCAGTCAAGCTGAAAACTACTACTAAAAGAAGTAAACATGATCTCTCCTCGGATGTTTGTGCTAATCCCACAGCTGGAAAGTGGGCAGCAGGAATTAATCTCCCTGAGTGCACAGGGGCCTACACGTGGGCCAGAGGGAAAGGAGTGAAAGAAAGAAGTACATGGTGAATCTCAAAGAAGAGGCTGATGGGTGTGCCTAGTTATCCCAGTAGGAGAACTGAGGTAGACTGAATGTGGAGCCTAAGACTGAGAAGAGAACTAACTCTCATTGAAGTTGGATTAGGAGCAAGTGGTTCATATTCTGGTGAGCAGTTTGAAGGAATAACAAAAAAGAACCCCAAAACCAAAAAACAACAACAACAACAACAAAAAGTGGGTAGGAAAGAGAGCCTGATAAAGAGAATGAATTTTTTAAACAGGTGAAGATTGTCTAGCCAGGGAGACTGGTATTAGCCACTTTTGCAGAAAGAGAGAAACAACACAGAGAGAATTTGACAGGAATGGGTATACAGGGATTGGGAGACAAATAAATTTGTGTAGAAACTAGAGAAGAAACTCTGAACTGGTGAGAAAACAGGGAGGGTGTGGTGAAGGTATTGTTTGAAGAGGGAGGTGAGTGAATATATTGGGAATGATAGTCACTGGGGAGGAAGGAGCTCATGGACAGCTGTACTGTGGGAGCCTCCAGAAACAGGGAGACTGGAGACACCTGTTTTGGAGTAGGAGAGAATGAGACTGCACAGGAAAAAAGACTATGATTGAGGTTAGAAGTCAAAGAAAATAGAGACTATGATAAGAAACACCATCTCCCAAGACTGAGAAAGTAAGCAAAAAAAGGTCAGATAAATGCCATGTAGATAGATGGAACATAATGCATACAGATAAAAATAATCTAGCCCATGTCTACACAGTTCTGAATGCAGAACTGACACTAACAATTCAATAAAGAAATTGTGGACTAATGTGCTGAAAGCATCTTTTGCTCTTTATAGCTGGCAACACTGACAAAAAAAAAGAGCATACCATAAACAGTAAAACTTATCTATCTCATATATCTTAACATCAAGAAACTTATTATCAACTAAACAATAACAATTATGAAAGGCCAAGCAAAGATGAAACACGTGAAATTCAGGGATTACAAGTGGCTCCCATCTCTTCAGAATGGGGGATGCTTGAGAAATATGACTTTAGGCATGAAAAGCAGCATCTGCCCATGGGTCCCAGCTGATAGTCCACACATGGGTCATATTCACATTGCATGTGTGGGGCCAGAGTTGAGCACAGCTGTGAGCTAACTTGTATCTATTGTAGACAACCAGAAAATTAGCATCCTGTTTGACTCAAATTGACAAATACTGAAAATGTTGAACTGTAACAAATGGATAAAGTTAAAGCACTTCTTCAACAAAAATCAAATTTGCAACACCTGCAAGTGCTGATGATACCCTTATTTTTTATGACCATGACAGTTCTTCCTTTATTGAGTGTTACAGGAAGAGGCAGGAAGCCTTGCAAACCACAGAGGATCAAGCACAGTGTGCTGGCACCTTTTGAGAAATGTTCAGTTGTAGTTCAAACTTCCTTAGTGCTGCACTGATTGCTACTGTGTCCTATATTGATGTGACAGATGATTGCCTTTGTGTAACCCTCTGAAAGCTTCCCTAAACAGTAGCTCCTTCACAGTAGTCTATGAATGCCACCATACAACTCTGCCTTGCTTACACTACTTCTTCTACCTTCTCTACTGTGACTTTCCTAATGATTGGATCTCTGAGGTTAACAGCTAGGATGGATAGCAAAGGTCATGGGGGGAGTCCAGGGAGGAACATACCAGGCACAGAATCTTCTGGAAGGCCAGGAGACTTCCTCTGACTGGGACACAGCCTGCTAATCATCCTCCTTCCCTTCCCCGCTGGATGCATTTGAACACTGATAAACAATCTTACCGGGTCAGCACAAAAGTATGTCAAATTTATAATGTTTTCAGCAAACTGAAACTTCTCCTTGAAAAGCTGCTCTTGATCAGAGCTATAAAAACTTTAAGAAGCTTCTGCTAAGTAAAAGAGCAAGGGAAAACATAAGTTTCGTAATTTGTTGAATCTCTGCACTTAACTTTCTGAAAATGGAGATAAAGTCTGTTCTACAATAAGAGCTATGTTGGAGACAGATTATCTAAAGTGCAGATTTGGCTTCTTTCCTTTAGCTCTGTTCTTTCCCTTGCAGTCCTTTCTATCCTTTGCCTTGTTTGCTCCCTCACCCAAGTGTGCTATCATCCTGCAACAGTTCCCTGCAATGCTTCTGAGCGATACAGCAACAACAATGCACAGATGAAGGCTGGGGAAATAAAAAGAGCACTTACAGATGAATCATGTGAACAAAAATTACTGTTTCCAGTTTGCTTGCATGTAATGTGAAATTCCACCCTTGGTGTGTTCTTTAAGAAAAAATCCCAACAATGTGATGTGGTCTGACTCCTCTTCCCCCACTTCAGGCTAAAGCTCAGTAAGCTGAAATCAGGAGTATGTGAAGTTCATTTATCACCTGCTGGCATAAAGGAGGCCATAAGGAGGTTTACAGGCTTACATGGGAACATTCAGAGATCAGAACTGCTGCTCCTGTTTGCTCCAAGGATGGAAGAGATGCTTCCTTGCACGGTATCACCTTCCCCGTTCTGCAAAGAATGGCCACCCTTCGACCTGCAGAGGTCACTCTGGATGTGTGGATGGAACTGGTCATTACAGTAAGTTGAACTTTTTAATATATTTTTAAAAAGCACTGGAAAAGCACAGCTGCTTTGTCCATTTTAATTCACTTTCAAACCCCATGCTTAGCACTCATGAGAGGCTTATATTACCAGTTTAATAGCTTACACTACCATCAACTCAAACTACAAGTGTGATTCCAGTTAAATGCTAGACTCTGGTCCAGATTTTTTTCTCCTCTCACATCATACTCTGGTCAAGCTAACAGCCTCTCAGACAGTGATTTAGTACCAGTTTTAGGGAAGGCCCCAAAGGAGAAATCTTTGATGTGATGAGCATGTTCTTTTAAACTGATTGTATTGCTCAATCTCACAGGCATTGACCTTTGACATTTCAGTGTGCTTACTTTGAGTGGGACAAACGTCAAGGCTGCTGTGAGCAGTGGTGAATGAGGTGGGTCTGAATTCATTACATAGTATTGCAAAATGCAAAATCAGCAAAAGTGGATTTCATAAACCAGTAAAAGATAGCAATTATAGGGCATGAAAGAAAGCAGCTAGCTGACTGGAGGTTATGAGGTTACTGTCACAAGCTTTCTTTGCAAAAGGATAGACAAGAAGCCCCCCAAAAATCTACATCAATGATGATCTCCTTTTGATTGCTTTGAATCCTGTAAATAAGGTCAGGACTCCTCAAACAATATTTGCTCCCACTTGGTCCTCCTGATTATTTAACAACTTTTTGATACTTCATGTAGACAAATAATAACACCCTGGCCCTCAAATTCAGAGAGTTAAACTAAAATGAACAAAAATGGAAAGAGTGACACGTTTCTCTCTCCAGCTACATTTGGAAAACAGTGGTTAACCTCTGAGTCAAAGCTGTGGCTGCCGTTCATGCTGCTCCACCCCCTTGCCACAGAAGCATGATGAACATTGAATGACGGATTTGAATAGATTCCAGTTCAAATGTTTGTCACAAACATGTTCTCAAAACTCTTGATTGCTCTTTTGCAGGAAATCATCAAGAAACCTTTCTCTACTTGCAAGCAAACCTTACCATACTTTGTAATAATATTTCACTTCACTTTTCTTAATCTTGCTTTCAGATGTTGCCTTAGAAATCACCCTCCTTTCTTCCTACTAATACAAACTCTCTTCTTGTCTTTCACTCAGCATGCTAATACCAAATTTATGAGAAGACTGTCTCTGATTGTCCATGTATGTCCTACTCAACTTTTTCTCTTTTTTATCTAATAGTCTGGCTGATCTGATAAGCTTTGAAGGTCTAAGACAAAGGTTGAAACAGTAAAACTTCCTATAAAATTAAAGCATTTTACCTTAGCTTTCATATCACAAGTCAGTTACTAACACAAATGAGCAAGGATCATGGGAAAAAACATGGCTAGCTGGACAAAAGCATACACACAAGATTCTTTCCTCTACTCCCATAGCAAGATAGTCCTTGAGTGACTGCCAACACAAAAAATGAAGAAATTTAAATGAAAGGGAGCACGAAAAGGTCCTATGGCTCTTGAAAATAGCAGTATTGGAGTTTGTTTGACTGTTCTTTGATTTTTTTCTTTTTTTCTTGCCCCCCTTATCTTCAAAAGACAATTTATAGCTGTGGTCCAGTTGTGTTTTATAGCACTGAAAACACTGATAGTGAATGTCCCCAAGGGAGAAAACATAATGTTAGTGGGAGCTGGGATTGCTTAACATCACTGTCAGCATTTGCCAACTCATTTTTAAAGTTTGCACTCACAGAAAACCAGCTCATGAACTGCTTCTGTATTCCACATTACTGTTAGCTTTACTTTGGCTGAGGAGAATTGCCAGCTCTTCAGAAAATGGAAAGTTTCCTAGGTGAACAAAAAAAGCTCTCACAAGTTCTTCTAGAAGCAACAAGAAATTACTATCTCAAAACAATGCAACACACAAAGGAAACTCTTTTCCTTCTCTTCTGTAACATGACCCAATAAAAGGAGTTATCTTAAAACAAATTATTAAAATAAATCCCAAGAATTTATTAGAGATGCTGTAGGCTGTTCAGGAAGGTCTGAGGACTGGGTTCATCTTCCTCAGCATACGGATCCAGAGTACAGATACATTTCTATGGCTGAGATAATTTTGAAGCAGACAGAGAGGAGCAATTCAGAGAACTGCTCCCCACAGTTCTTGCTGGCCACAGATGGATTTTCTGATGAGATAAACCCTAAGTGCTTAAGTCAGGCTTTGTGAAAGTCTGAGAGTCCTGGGAACTGAAAGGTCTGAAGAGCTTGCCCTGAAAGGAAGGTTATAAGGAGGAATGTGACATGTAGCTGGGGGACGACAAGAAGGAAGATCTTAAGAGTGTGGCAGGGGACACTCTTGACAGAAAGAAAGCTGGAGACTGTTTTAGTTCTTACTGAGGGCTGTAGGACAAGAGTAGGATTTAGGAGAAGCTGTTGTGCTGAAAGGAGTTGTTCTCCTTTGGGTAAGATGAGTGAATTGCAAATTACTCTTACAAAGTTTGAGCTACTGTTAGTGTTTGAAGGACATGTAAGGAAAAGGAAAGAAGCAAAACCATCTGAGTAGTGTTATGTGTTGTGAATACTGCAGATCACCAAAAGCCTACTGAGAAAACAGTTGTTTCTGATGAATGTCTTACAATGAATTATTGGGATGCCACAGGTAAGAGGTTTTTTGGTTTATATGCAGGAATGGAAATTAAAATCTGCCTCATAGGCTTTGAACATTTCCATTTTTTAAGGCTGATCAATCTTAATCAGACCTAATACAGTGGCACTGAGAAAAAAATATGTCATGACACATCCATGCAGTTTTCTGTTTAAAGTGATTTGATTTTGCTCATCTTCTCCCACATGTACTGCTAATTAGATAACTGCAAACCAATTTCTACTTGTTATTTCTGATCAGGCTCTTTCTATTGTCCTTCTTGTTTGTCTGTGGCTCCTATTTTTGCAACCTAGGTTTATGGTACACTGTGGTTGCAAAGACAAATTGCTGTGCCAAGAAATGTATTTTAGACTTTACAACATATAATCAGAGAATCATAGAATGGTTTGAGTTGGAAGGGACCTTAAAGATCCTGTAGTAAAGAACAGTGGATAGATGTTATTATCAGAGAAATAAAAATCTAGGAAGCATAACTTATTATTGAGTGAATGAGCATGCTGTAGTTCCAGCTGTGTTCAGCACCCCAAATTACTCAGGCTTTTCCTAAGACTTCCTTGCAATTAGTTTAGCATCAAAGCCCTATTTAGCTTGTGCACAAAGCTTTTGATGACTAATCAATTAAAATTTACTAACAACGGCTATGCTGTTTATTTGTTACAACACTTTAGCAAAAACAAGGCATCTGCAACAGCACAGTGGCAATGCCAGCATAAGACCCTGAAACACATATCCAGCAGACAAAAGAATTGACTTCTTAAAAAGTATGAATCAAAGTATTATGCCCAGTCTCTGGAAACATTTGAGGCAGCACTTAGCACAGTGGTTCACATTCAGCCTTAGAAAGACAGCAGGTTAGTCTCTAGAGGCAAAGGGTTCATGCTCCAGTCATGGGAAATCAATTGCTACATATAATTAACTATTTTATCACAAGCATTATCTTCCAAACAACTGCTACTTTGATTTTTTTTACCTTTTAGCTAAAAGGAATGTGAAAGCTCAGGCAAAAGTAGCTCTTAATTTGGTTTCCTTTGTCTCATACAGTTCTGAGCTTTTACAGTGGTAAAAGAAAGCAACAGTACAGTAATTTCTACATGCTTCTAAGGCAACTAATCCTTCCTTCTAGTTTAGAATGAAATCGTCAATACACCCTAGTGTCTGCTGAGATAAGAGTTTTATTTTTCAAAGCTCAATCCACTGCAAGTTACTGCTTTTAAAGATTCTTTCTGTTTCAGCTACCATATTTCAGGTTCTGCTGTAATTGTGGATATATTTTTTCTAACAATGAAGAGCACAAATATGAACAGTCTTGTATGGCTTTCCTCGGGCCAATTTGTTACTCCAGTTAACTTGTTGCTTTTGTTCAAGTAATGGCAGGACAAAGGGGAATGGATTCAAACTGTAAGAAAGTAGGTTTGGATTGGATACTAGGAAAAATTCTTTACTGTTGCCCAGGGAAGCTGAGGCTGTCCCATCCCTTGAAGTGTTCAAGGCCAGGCTGGATGGAGCTGTGGGGAACCTGGTGTAATGGAAAGTGTCCATGCCCATGGCATTGATGTTGGAACTTCATGATCTCTAAGATCCCTTCCAATCCAAATCACTCTATGACTCTATAAATTTTAGTGGTATTCTAGCAAGACACCAGGTAATCTGATGAGAGACATGCAGCCATTGTACAGTTTGTCCAGAGTTTATAGTGTGCTGTACCTTTCTGGCTGGGTGAGAAGGCTAAATCTTGAAGTCCTTTGCTTACAGTTCTGGATTTCTTTTCTGCATGTCTGCCCTTGCTCTACAGTATTTAAGAGTAATTTCTGACCACACATTTTACAAACTAATGAGCAAATTGCAAAAGCAGAAGTTAGAGAGCTGCTCCATGGTAACAGCAGACAGGCTTGGTTGTAACAGATGAGGACATTTTAAACTCACTATGTGTGTATACATATATATATACATGCTTATATATGAGGGATAAACCACTGCATTTATCTTACAGTCCTCACTGCAAATTAATTACAGCCTTTTTAGTTGCACTTCTTCTGACTCCAAGAGCTCTAACCCACAAAACAGGATAAGATCTTGAGGTGGATGTGTGTTGGGCAGAGATACAAAGTTGTGAAACTTGATTTTCATTTCAATGACTCAACTACTGTCTAGTGAAGGCATTACTTGCTTTGGCTCTGATGAGTTTTGTTAGTGCCAACTGTCTCCACCTCAAGGAAGTTTTAGGGAGGATCTTGAAGTCATTCCAGGATCTGGCTTGAGAACTGCTTTGGTTCAAACCAGAACTATCAAGGTAATGTCAGTAATACAAGGATGGCTGATTTACTGAAGCAGTAATGTGGTAAAGCTTTGGACCTGTTTTGTCACAATGGAAATGAACAAAGCTATAGTGCTTCTGTGTGCTGAAGGTAAAAAGGAAAAGTTCCCCACAGTTGTTCTCAGGAGGCATGGAAAATAGTCACAGAAGAGAAGCATTCTGCAAAGAAATCCACAGTGAGCTTGGGTGGCGTAGGAGGAGAAAGGTGCTCCTAGCATGCATTCCTGGTTAAGTGCAACAGTGACAGTCACGTAACTGCCAAGACCTCCTCTACAACTGCTTAAGCAGCAGTTGTACTTGCAAACATGTGAAGTGATTATTATGTAGAACTGGTGGAAGATTTTCTAGCTTTTTTAAAAAAGAAAAATTATACCTTGATTTTTTAAAATTTTAAACCAGATTCTAATTGCAAAAGCTGTCTCTTAAGAGAATTGGTATGTTCATGCTTTTGACTTACTTAAAACGTCAGTTTGAGATTTGTTGCTCTATCCAGTATAAATTTGCTCAAAGTGAAGACAGATGCACCTGATCAAATATGAACTCTGTCTCTCTTTTGCATGGAAATGCCAAACAGTGTAATTGAACAAATCTCATTACAGGAAGATCTGTTTTAAGTTACTTCCATATGTCCAAAAATGAGGCTGGCATGTCTTTGCAGTGTCTCTCATGCTTTTGTTACCTTGTCCTCTCTAAGAAGAGAGAGCTTTGCACAGAAGGGCATTAATGGATGGGATTTAGTAGGTTACGTAGCCAGTTTTGATTTGGACTTTGAACTTGGATAACAAGAAAATCAACCACCCCCAGATTTAAGATTTTCCAGAAGGAAGATATTGGTCGCCATGACTTCTGTTGTTGTGCTAAAGTAGGCATGTTCAGACTGTAGGAGACTCAGAACTGGTTTGTGTTTTCAATGATTTGTAGCTTTTGGTGATGCAGCAAGTTGTAGCAAGATTTAATAATAATTTATAAATAGTCTTTCTGACATAAATTTGTGTTTCTTGCTTGCTTTCCACATTAACCTATGTTAAACTACAAGTCAAAAGAGCCCCATAGAGAACTTTGGTGGAATTGCCAAATAGTCTTTGAATTAACTCCTGGGACACAGTCACTGCTTACAACATCAGTGATTGATGTGTTGGGAGCTGCACCTTTCAGGGGCAACTAGAACATCTTACTACTGTGTTGTTCTGAAGTTCACCCTGGTCAGTTTCTCCTAAATACTGAAGGACTCAAACCTCTGTCTGGCCTCTTGGTGCTGACTGATTTCTCAGCAATGAAGTCTTGATAGAAGCACTGGCATTGGTCCAGAGGTCTGAGACCTCAGAGGCCTGCAGTTGGACACAATGACACATCTTTTCCCAATTAAATGTGAACATGTACACATGGTACATTCAGACAGCTGATGGAGCAATTGAGGTAACAGGCTGGGTTGTAAAACTACTCAGAAAAATAGCTCTACAGTGGAAGAAGGGTAGAAATTTGCAAAATTAGTGCTTTCTGACTGGAATCTTACTAATGTTTCATGATCGATTCATTCACATCATTCTTTAAAAAGTCTAGGAGAGATCCTCTGCTCTGTGAGAAATGCATACTTTGCTCCTGAATCACAATTTGGCAGTACTGATTCTTACGTGTGTTCTTTCAGAAGTGTACTTTCAGTTCACAGTGATTAGTTTCTCCAAAATGAGTGCAGAGAGTACTTTGGAGAGTTACTTTAAAAGTGTGGTCATGACACATATCAGAATGTGGATATAGTGATGTGTGCCACATTCTACAAATAACCGTTTTATCTAGTATTTATCAAATATTCTAGGCACTCACTGTATAAGTTGTTACACTTCCTTGAGACTGGTGGGTTACTGGCATGATCCCTATTCCCTTGCTACATGGTGGAGAGATTTCCTGATCATTGCTGGCTACTGGGAGACTCTTCTTTCTCTGACTCCCCTGGGTCACCAACTTTCAAACTTTGTGCAGCTTAATTTGAAGCATTGCTGTTACCCTTTAGTTAGATATTGTGAAGAAGCATATTGGGCAGATAAACACTTAGAAAAATCTTTGCTTTTAAGTTTCTATGGCCTGTGAAGTTTCCCCAATATAGCCAGTCACCTTAACATCAAACTTGACTCAAAACCAGTGAAGGCAAAAGCAGATTAAAAAGTATTTTGTGCAGCTAAAATAGAGTTTGCAAAGGCTTACAAACACACAGTAACAGGAATAGAAGTGTACTCCTTTAGCTCATAAAGGGCTTTCTCCCTGTTTACATTATCAGATAAGCTGGTAAACATTTCACAGCTTTCCTCCCTGGGAGCTCCAAGGCTCAAGCCAGCTCTTCATCCTGATACTGAAAACAGGAAGAAGCCACTATAAGAATCCCTTCTTTCCTCTAATTACTGTTGAAACCAAGTGGGAAGAAAACAAACTCCTTCTACTACAAAAAAGTCCAAGCTTCCCACTTGGAAAAGAGTAATGGAGTCTGGATCAGAGCTCTCATCTACCATTTAAGAAGTGAAAACATGCTTTCCCACATCTTTTCAAACCCTTAATCAAGTTGACAATCCTTTCACACTCATTTGTAAATTGTTCAAAGCTCAAGTTGAAGCTTCTTCTGGTTTAAAATATTACATTTTTATTATTCCTATTAAAATGTATGTTTACTTCAACCAGAATAAAGTTAATAAATAAAGTTAATGAATGTGGATCTTGAACAAAAGCAGATACGGGGATAAGCAATCACTGAATACCTTACAGTCATGTCTTTGAGGAGTGAATATAAATAAGCTTATGGGAACCAAAATGAAGGAGATGAAGGCAAGCACAGGGGGGAAAAACGTTCTGAAAACTATGGACAAGGAACAATTCCAGGGAAACCTCACCCTGTAAAATCCAATGTCTGTTTCAATAGGTTTAGCTTTACCACCAGACTAAACAGTGAGAACTGTATAGAGTTTCTACACAAACCTGAAGGAAGAAACTATTGTTTGAATCAAAAAAGTGATATCTTGGCACAGTGGAAGGGATAGCTGATCAAACACTTAGAATCATAAAATCAAATAATGGTTTGGCTTGGAAGGAATCTTAAAGATCACCTGCTTCCAAGTCCAACTTACATGGTGGAGAGCAAATAGAGTTCTGCTTTAAAAAGAGAGGGTGAGCAACTTCAGGTGATGGAACACAGGAATGGTGGCAGCAGACACTCACATTGCTTGTTCCGGTGGATGCCAGACAGAGGTGAGACTCCCTGGACTCACTTAATGAGTGGAGTGATGGGGCTGGTTTCCCTTGTGGGACAGTTTCCCAGAGCAGGCATGATTAAGCCTGGCATGCCCTGGATGTACTGGGGTGTACGGGTATAATCTGTTTCTTTGAATGAATGAAATGTCTCCGCTTCCACCAGGCTGCTAAATACGCATCAGTCCTGCTCTGTAGCAAAGCCGGGCGTTGAGTTGGCCACAGGGCTCTCACGCTTCCTTTCCAAGGTCAGCCCAGCCAAGGCTCGCCATGAGCCCCGAGGGCAGCCTAAGGGAAAACTGCGCTGAAGTCAGCTCGCCAGCCCAGGGCATCCCAGCCCGAAGGGAAGCTAAAAGGCTTTTTTGGCCGTCACGCCCAAAGGAAATGGGCTGATGCCCGAGAAAACCACACTGGAGGTCATACTGGAGGCCACCGTGAGGACCCGCTCGCCTTGTGGCAGATGCTGCATGCCCTGCGCCTCAGGGGGGCTAGACACTGCTGGCCGGCTCTCAGGTGCCATTCACCGCTCCTGATCCTTTCTGCCGAGCCTAGTCGGGCCGGTCCGGGGGCGGTCCGGGGGCGGTCCAG